>OW387025.1:8735000-9985000 GCA_936439885.1 Nowickia ferox
TATGTCTGTTATTTGTGGGCATTTTGCAGGAAATTTTATTGTGTGTGTTTGAGAGTGTTGCCACTGTTGGCTTGACAAATAAACAATATAGCAAACGTAGTCGACGTTATGTAAATTTTTGTTTAATATTAACTGGTTTTAATTGGCAAAATAAAGTTATTTTATGTTTTTAATTAAATTGCAAACTGGTGAAAATAACTGTTCTTATTTTATTACACTAATATAATTGTAATTTTGTAGTTGATGTTAAGACAAAAACAATGTTTCTGCTAATGAAATTTTACATTTCGTTAACTTCAGGAATATATGAAGTTGCATATTTCAAAATATACAATCATTTACATATATATACGTATGTATGTACTCGTGTGTGTATATGAAGTAAGGTTGGTAAATATTTTCAAGCCAATTTGCTAAAAAAAACTCTTCACACTCCAATCAGCAATTAATTGTAATTAGTGCACTTAAAGGAAAAAAATAAATAAAAATTCTTTGATTAATTATGTAAAACAAGACTGTTCAAATACATACTATGTTTGCATATGTACAATTTATTAACAACTCACTAAAATTGAAGTGTTATATATATGTATAACCATAAAGTTCATTTACAAATAAAACAGTTTCTCGTTGCGATTTTTATTTGAAATGTATATGTGACATGACGTTGGACGCAAACAGCTATTAAAACAAATAAATAAAATAATGAAATGATTTGGTTTTAAAAAATGTACTGAAACAAAAAAAGCTTGTTTGCACTAAAAACCAATGAAGTTGCCACTACTGATAACTGCCACATTTTTTATTTGTGTCGTAAATGCAGTGTAGGGGCTGCCACCTTTCAGTTTTATGAACAAAATTTCTTTTTTATAGAATTCTATAAAAAATCATTACCAGAAAAGCGAATTATTTGAAATTAATTTTTGCATAAAATATCTATTGACAAATAAACTAATAATTTTCCTCATTATATAACATTTACAATTTCATTAATATATTTATTTAAAAACGAGTGGCTAAAGTAAATAACTTAAACTGCTTGAAGCGTTTTTTTTTGTTAAATGTATCATTTCATTAATTTAATGAGAAAAAAAATATTTCACGAGCTTTTCATTTTATGAAAAATTGCCCATCGACATACCGACATATTTATTTACATAGTATATACACACATTTCATTGCTTTACTGCTCATTTTTTGTTGTTTCATGGGCAATAAAAAATAATTAATATTAATTGAAATTTAAGTAGATTTTTTATACTTTTTTACATTTACAGCGCCAGTCAACAGTCAATGAATTAAATATTACCCTGTAATGAGAATAGTTAATTTAAACGACAACTACATCGTACTATATATCTTATTTTTGTGATGACAGCAGTGTAAGCTTAAATAGCACAACAACAAAATCTTTACAACTCTGGATAAAACAGACAAAAAAGCAGCTGCAAAATGGGTAAGTTTTTGTTAAATTTATAACTTTTACATACCTACATATTTATGCGAAACTTAGAATTTTTCTACACTATTGTTTTGTTATTATAGTAGTGGGTAATTAAATAGCACTACTTTACAAAAGCTTAACTTATACATATAACATATTTTTGATCACAAACTATACTTTTACTTTTACTTTACATAAGTGTTTTTAAAAAAATATGTTGTTTTCCGTGATTTTCTTAGGAACAGTGGTGATCACTTAAACAGCAGAGACTTTACGTAAGGTTTTGAAAATCATAATAAAATTAGAATAAAAAAAAATAAATTTTTGCATAAAGTGGCGTTTTCATATCAAAACAAAAAAATTTTAACAGTAGTGGTTGCTTAAATAGCAGTTTAAATATTTTTTTTGCTTTTCGACATTTTCATGAATGTATAACAATTTTTATATTTTCATCCTGTTCATGTTTATTATACAAAAAATTAAATTATTAGCCTTACAGTAGTGTTAACCGCAGTAGCACACCTGGCCTAGCCTTTCCAAATTGTTATAAACTACAAAAATATGCATTTTTAATATGAAGCATTTACTTCAATGGGAAATTCATTTGTTTTTATACTAACAGTGGTGTTCACTTAAATAGCACATGTGGTCTTAAGTTTGAGGAATTACTTTAAAACTAAAAAAGTATGCTTGTTTGCTTATTTATCTCAAATTTTTTTTAGCTTAACAGTAGTGTTTAGTGAATTAGCACACTTATTTTAAATTAGGCTAAAATATGTATATAAAATTTAATTTAAAATACTTTTTTCTGGGGAAATAGTGTAACTTATTTGTTTTTTAGGGTGCAGACAGTGGTGGTGTATTAGCTAGTACACTTCTTGCTAATGCAACTGAGTTAGTAAAAGTGAGAAAACGGCAAAAATTTAATTATGCAGCTTCATTTTTTGTATTTCTTAACTATACAAATTTTTTTTTTAAATTTTTCGTTTTTAATGTCAAATTATTGAGAAGTGATAAAAATGCTGTTCAAAGTAATACCACTTTTTTGTTTGAGCATTTATATCGACAGGAAACTTTAGATTTACAATTTATGTATATTGAAATCAAAACAAATTTTCATATTTTATTGTTGTTTTCAATATAAATTTTCAGTCGAAAGTTTTTTTTCGATGTCGTGAAACAGGGCATTACAAACGTTTGTTTGGACAGTTATTGAAATTCGAATCAATTTAACAGCAATCTTACTCAGGGCCCTCTCTTCTTTTAAGAAAACATTTGCAGCATTTTTGGCATTTTTTTTTTAAAGAAAAACGAAAATACTTTTCAATTTGCTTTACGGCCATATTTGTGCTCTTTACCAAAATAAATTACATTCAAAGCATTATTATAGGTTTTTAGGTGAAAAAAAATTAAAAAAAAAAAATTAAAAAATTTAAAAAATCGAATAATTTTTTTTATTGTAAAAAAATTACATAAAAGAAAGTAACAAAGATTTTCCTATGAGTGATACATAAGAGTATTAAAGCAATACATCCCCTACATGAGATAAAATTGTAAATAGTCAAGGTATTTAAGCAGCCTACACTAAGGGTCATATTTATAAAAAAAAAGGCAAAGAGAATAAACTATTACCAGGTTAAAGAAGAATTCAAATATAACTACAGGCCAGCAAACAACATTATTTGACAAACGCAAAAACTTAGTTTAGAAAAGAAAAATAAATGTGAAGGTAAAGCTTTAGAAAAATTTGCAAATGTTAAAGGATGTAAGTTTATTTCAAAAAGAAAAAATAAATATTTTTCTTGCTTGTGTTTCATCGTCTAAGCAAACATAGTAAATACCAAAAAAAAAAATGTAAAAAGGTAACATTGTTATTTATTTAAATTACTGTACAGCAAAGCCTACTTTTCAAAAACATTTGCATTCATATTGTGTAGCATACTTTTGGACGTTTTTTTTTCTTTTGCTTATAACCAGCAACTATTTCTAATTCGTATAACATTTCTAAGTATTTATTAAAACAGTTGCTGTGGTCCTTTTTTTTTACAAATTGTCAATATACTTTTAGGCTTGAGGAGAAAAAAAGGCAGTAACTAAATTGAAAACTTTTATTTCTCTATGTAGTACCTGTTTGAAATTGAATTTATTTTAGTAATGTCTAAGGCTTTGGCATATTTACTTAAAACCTGCCTGTGTGACATACTTGTATGCCACACACGTTTATTTTAAACTTTTTTTTTTTGATTATGCTTCATTGTATCTGCAAAGTCATTAGATGCGACTGTCACATGTGTATGTATTTTTTATTTTATTTTTTGTTAAGCAACAAAACATTTTTATCTAAAATTGTTTTTTCTCTCTCATAACAATCGTACTTTATTTCCCTTTTTTTCGTTAAATACTTTTGCCAAATGGTGGTGCCTTTGTTTTTTATTTTGTTGCTTGTTATTTGATACTCTAGACATGATCTTTCCTGTCTGGAAGAATATATACATACATGCATGCATACATACATATATTTTAAGCCCCTTTTTAGGGTAAGAAGGTGTATTTCCTTCCGTTATTTTTTATACACTTTATCACTTATAAAAAAAAAGCCAAACAAAGACGACTCTATTCAACATCCTTTTGTGTGGTAAGGACTTCCTTTTTTGGTGAATGGAAAGTTTTGAATCTTAAACAGTGAAATAGGTATCTCTAAAAATAAGATGTTTCCAAATTTTATAAATATTTTGTTAGCAGTTTATGATGTGGTTTGTAACCCAGCAAATAGGATTTTACACTGCATAACAAAATTAAACTTTTGCCAAAATAACAAGGATTCGGGCAGAGGAGATTAGAGTGCCCTCTTGGTTGGTAGTAGTCGGCGGGTTACAGGTTCGATGCCGCATACTCTTGGTGTTTCTTCAAACTACAAGCCAAAGTAGCCTTGCAGTTTGTGTTTAAAAAAGTTAAGGTGAAAATATACGTCCTTACGTATAAGCCTATTAAAGAAAAGAAGTTTCTTTTTGAAAAGTTTTTTTTGGGGGGTGGGGGATAATAATCATGAAAATTTTCTTTATTATGTATCTGACGAGAAGAAATTTCGTGAAATATTTTCTATCTTCTCTGCATATGAGTCGCAAATTTGTTTGCTAGTTTTCATAAACTCACTTTAAGTCAAAAATACTTAAGTTGTTCCAGACTAGACATCGTTTGTAATTCAATACTGTCAGCTATAATAAAAATGTATTTTTATTAAAAATTGTATACACAACTATGGTAATAAAAACAAACAAACAAATAAATAGAATTATGTACATACATATGCATTTGCTAGTGCAACAGTCTTGCTTAACTAAATAGCACTAGTACAGTCAATTTAACTTTGAATCTAGGCTTAAGCCTAGATACAATTATTGGCACAATGTACCGACTTTCGTTGCCTCATTGAAAGTCATCAGTAATAAGCTATCGGCACAATGATAGTGGGAAGGCTTTAGAAATAACGCCCTTTAATACCAAACTTTTGCAAAATAAAGTTAACAAAAAATTGCCTGCCTCTCTTAAAAAGGAATTGAACTATTAATTGGTTATAATTTAAAAAAAATTAAAAAAGACGATTCCAGTGTTGGAAAATTTGATTTTTTTTGTATATGAAAGTAACGTACTGAAACTAATATTTTCTTTTTCTCTGTAGATTAAATATATTTTATACTTTTAAAAGAATGTTTCCAGGGTTGGGAAGTTTACACGTTTTGGTATATAAAAGTAACTAAGTCAAATGATTTTTTTTACTCTGTAAATTAAATATATTTTATGTGTTGGAAAAAAATTGTTTTCTATATAAAAGTGGAAAATTACGAAGCACATCTCCAGAGCTGGAAAATTAGGTTTTTTTTGGTATTCACTTTTTTTGTTAATTAAACATACACATTTTATATTTTAGAAAGAAATAAATTAAAAATATTAAGATCAGAAAAATGAAAAATGTAGTTCCAGGGTTGGAAAATTTATTTATTTTTTTTTTTTGATAAAAAAGTAACTAAACAAATTTTTTTATTTTACTTGAACATATTTTAAGGAGGTGATTACTTTAGTTAGTTTTTTATATTTGTACAGTTTTCGGTGTCGTAATCAAATTGTAAAAGCTGGCAAAAGTTTTAACTTGTATATGCACATTCAAGTTGCTTAAGATGTGTATGAATAAATTTCCATTAGAAGTGCTGATCTCTGTTTAAGTCCTCTTTAATTAATGATCTAAAAAATTCTGAAAACTACAGAGTGTATAATAAAATATTCTCATATTGAGATTAAAAAGCTTTGCATCAAATTCTTTAGTGGGAAAAAAACTATAGGTCACTTACTATAAATTGCACTATAGCAAACAATAAATAATCTATTCTGTTCACAAAATATATTTATATTTAATATTTATGTTTGTATATACATGTTTATATATGTGCCCTTAATTATGAAAGTGGTCTAAGTCATATGCATTTTTGCTTGCGAATATTAAATAAATCTTAAAAAATCTGCAATAAATACTTAATATATATTAAATAAATTTATGTTAATCGAGACTATAACAACTCTAAATTAAAATCTTGTATAATATAAAAATATTTTTTCATTTTTCCAAATGTAATCTAGTAAATATCTCGACAAGAGAAATATATGACTTAGACCACTTTCATAATTAAGGGCACATATGTTTATGTATGCCATAAACGTACTTCGGGTAAAGGGTATATAAGATTAGGCAGAGCCGAATATAGCACTCTTACTTGTTTAGTTTGATATTTGCATTGGTTGCCTTCAAAATGTTTTGGGGTGAAAAATTTAAAAATATTCTGACCCTCCCTAATATTTAGAATACCTATTTCTTCCGCCAAGATTTTTCCCGGGGAAATTTTAAATCATAATTGAAGGAATGGGGAAAGGAAAAACATTTCCGGGGAATTGTTATTCATAATTGGGGTGAATATGTATTTGAAAATAACACGGTTGCCACATTGGCTTTATTTTATTTTTTATTTTTTATAAATGTGTAGTTATTGCTTTTTGACTTAAGCATTTGTTGGCATTACGGCTTTTTGAATTCCGTTAATAAAATTGTTATTTTTTTTTTAAGAAAGATGTACTTTTGTTATTTACATTATTACCGATCAAAAATTGCATATGGGAATTTCCACAGAAAAGTCCTCCTTTTGTCACGTTACGTTACTTTGTGCCATAGCTTGTTTTTTAAAGAAAAGCTAATGTTTTTTATGCTTTTTTGCATGTCGGTGTAGAGTGCAATTAGGTCTACATTCGGTAAAAACTAGAAAAAAATCGAACAGCATAGTTTTAAAATAAAAGCTAAATTGCATGGTGACATAACGTAACCAAAGGTGGACTTTTCTGTGAAAATGCCCATATTTAATTTTTTTTCCAGTTACGGCCTTTTAGATTTTAGTTGCCGATATGTATTTACAAATATTTTGTGATTGCCAGCTTATAATGATTGAAACTTTCTTTTAATTTTCATTTCCCATACATTGCGCATAGTAAGAATATTTGATTGAACAATTAACGGCCTGTGCTTAAAATTTCATTCTTTGACATGCTTTTTTTCTCTCTCTCGATTTTTTGCAAAACATTGTTTAATATCAATTGGCTATTTATTTGGCGCCCGCCAGTTTGTTTCTGTTTTCCTTTTGCTGTTTCTTGTTTATTCTGCTTCTTTATGGAAAAGTAATACAAATTACTAACAGTGCTGCCACATGTAGCTTTTTCAATGTTTAGACATAAAAGCCGATACAAGTATTTAGGAGGCAATCAGAATCCGCTCTCCGCATACAGTGTGCATCTTGTACTTAACCGACTCTTAAAAAGTACGTGACTTTATGAATTTCCTCTTCTGAACAGAAAAGTAACTACCACTTGACTCCTTCCAAAATTAGAACAACCTGCGTAATTTAGTTTGTGTTTGTCAGCCATTAATAGAAAAAAAGGCCCAAAATGGGCCTTAACGTGAAAGATGATTTTTCGTTGAGCTGCAGGCTTCATTCAGCGAACACTCATCGTTGTCTATGGTCGTTTGTCTTCAGCTCACATGTCAGTTAAATTTTATTCGGGTAAATACAGAAGTCACGACCAAAGAATGACAATGAGTACTCCAAGAAAAATATACTTAATTGTAGCGCAAATAATTCGCACGCTTACATATTTTCTCTCAAGCAACTATGACTATAACCGATTCCAACATGCAAGAGCACATATACTTCGTTTATGCGAAAAACTAAAATACGCTACAACTAAAATTAAAAAGGCACGTATCAAGCGCATTGAATCTGTCTTATATTTATAGTCTGAGTGTGGTGATACTCATGACTATGGCTATTTAATCGGACAAAAAAAAATACACGCATGCTACTCGGGATATTTATTCATCTTAAAATGGTATGTGTAAAATGGCATGGAAAATGTGTGAGTGTGGGGTGTGTGTGTGTGGCTGCTTGAAAACATGTTTTATGTGTGTGTGTGTAAATAAAATAGTCCTGTATATACTCATGTGTAACCGATTAATATTCAGAGTATTTTTATACTCATTTGTGTGATTGTAGCTCATGCAGTCTATAAAGTTTAGTTGTTTTAGTTTGTATGCGTAATATAAAAATTGTGTATAAACATATGTAATTGTGGGATGTTTATAGTTTTAAGAACTTATTAAAAAAAATATTTTTGATTTATAAAAGGTTTATGAAATATATTTCCATACAAAATTTGTTTTATAAAGCTCTTATAAAACAAAATAATTTTTTATGAATAAGACAGTTTGTATTCAGTGTAAAATTAATACGTGTGTTTGCATATGAGTGTGTTTTTTATATATAGCTGTACGCATTTATAGTTTTTTTTGGCGGCCACTACTCAAAGAGTACTTAAAACTATACTTTTGTCATTCTCTGGTCTGCATCTCGTGTTAAAATAATGACATTCAAATATAATTTGATTTTTGCGCATCACTTGAGCAAAGTTTGCAGCACCCTTTATAAGAAAATAATGAACCAAGCGCCAGCTTTTTGTTTTTTCAATTAGCTTTAAGTAAAGAATGCTATTTACTGAATGACAAAAGCGTTTTCCAGCTCAATTATTAATTAAATGACATTTTAATGAGTTCTTTAAAAAAAAAAAAATTAAACAAGTGCAACTCAGTCATTAGCAGTCACCGCAAAAAAAGCTGCAGAAGTTGTGTTTAGCTTCATGCATTTGTTACTAGAAAAAAAAAACCAACAACTAGAAACTGTAGTAAAGCAAAAGGGCGCAACGAAAGCCCTCAAAACGCACTGGTAGTAATATCATTTGTATTTTAAGTGATTAAAATTTGAGTGGCATTCATTTTTATACAAATTACTACTGCTGGTCACATTACACCAGCTAGTAGAAATATGTATCATCATCAACACCATCACAATGCTGGAGTTGGTTGGTTGGTTGGTTGGTTGGTTGATTGTGTCATGGTATGTGAAAATTGTGTGACAAACATTTTGGGGGAATGAATGATATTATGTTTTCATGCTTAACTGGTTGAATGCCTTCTGAAGTGAGAATACAATACAATTGTGGCTGTGTTGGCTGACGTTTTTCATAAATTTCTCCTTTTTATTTTTTCGTCATCGAGGGTATGACATTATTTAATGGCTTGTCATTTAAGCAACACTAATTTATGCAATTGAATACCAGTACAAACGTTAATAACGACAACAAAGAAGCGTTTTTGATGGACTTTGAAAGCTTAGAGTCATGGACATATGCATATGCTTCATATGAATTAAAAAAGGAGTCATCTCAACTCATTACAAAGTTTGCAGAAGAAAAAACGTCGGTTGGTCAGTTTTGCATATAAAAGTAATTAAAATTATATTAATAAGTATTTGTTTAATACATTTATGCATTAAAGAAAGCGTGTACACTGCAGCACATAAAAATAAGGGAACTGTTTTTAAAATACTTTATAATATTGCTTTACAAGTCAATAAGTTTCTTGAGCACTGCAAGCAAATTACAACTAAGGCTGTGAATACTGTCGCAAATGAATTTTCCAACACTTTGGTTCGCGAAAGGAAGGCCCCAATTGTCTAAATCACGCCGCCAAAGTGATATTTAGGAAGCGACAATTTTTTACATCTTTTTAAGTTTTAGAAGGTTGTTTTGGATTTTCATATAAAAGTAAAAAAATTCAGGCTTTGCTTGGCCTTTACGAAAAATAAACACAAATTTTCAAATAATGTTTTGTTTTCATGTTTAATATCACTTTGGTAACATGATTTAGACAATGAAACCCAAATTATCGTCACACCTTCCACCGATTAAATTCTATATTATTTTTGTAAATCACTCTGGCAACATTTTAATGATTGTAGTATTTTCCTACTTTATGAATAATTGCCATACGTTTTTGTAACGCACTCTGGCAACACTGTTGTTTCTAGCATTTTCATAAAGTAGCATTGCCAGACGTTTCGTGAAAACTTGGCAAATAGTTGTGCCGTTATTGCACAAAATTCTGCAAATACTCGTAAAAAAAAACAATAATTCTTATATAATTTTCTTTAATTGTAATTATTAATTTATTGCTTTCATTAGCTTTTATAATTTAATTTTCCTTATTTTAATTGCGCTCACTTTCCTTTTATAATTGTTAATTCATACATTTTATTATTTTACCGCACTCTTGTTGTAAGTTCGTAAAGTAATTGTCTCCAATTAGATCTCTTTTTATACGATACAAAATAAAAATGAAAACAATAAAAAATTATTTTATTTAATTTTTATATTACATTCCACACTGTTTTATTACACACCATGCCTGCATACATACAGATCTACGTACATAAATATTTCTCTAGCAAATTGTTTTCTTTAATGAACTTTAATGAAAGATGCATATACAAAAATTTTATTAAAACACACAGAATGTCTATAATAGAAGCGGAAAGAAAATGGAAAATAAATTGATAAAACAAACAAAAAACTTGTCTAGTTATTAAGTGCAAAATAATTAAAACACATACACATGTCGACAATTTCAAGTTAAACATGTGCGCCATCGAACCGCACACAAACAAAATTCAGTGAAAAAAGAACTGAAAGAAAAATAACATAAAAGTTCATTCAGGAGCAATTTACAAAAAAAAAAAAATTTAAATAAAAATAAAAAACATATGACAAGAATTTTTATGGAATAATAACGAAAAGTTTTGTACTTTTTAAAAAGAGGAACATTTTGCATATTTTTTTTTGGACATTGGCATCACTGATAAACATATAACAGAGTTGCTTAATTAAAACATGCCATTGAATGCTAATAAATAAATTAAAACACCGTTAATGCATTAAATGTTAAAATAGATTTAAATTCTGATGGCGAACCACGACATACGATACAGAAAAAAATTTCCAAATATTTCAATTTAAACTCTGTTGAAATATATTGCAATTTAGTTCGATAGCGAATGTCGTAATTTGCCTTCTGATCTCTCTTAAAGGGTGTCCTAAAATAGAAGTAGAAAGTGTACTTTATATTTTAGTTTATTTTTGTTTGGATTTAACTTTATTTTATTTTTGTTTAATTTAATTTTATTTTATATCATTTTAGTTTATTTTATTTATGTGTAGTTCCCGCAATACAAGCAATCGATTTGTCTAGAAAATTTCTACAGGAATTACTCATTTTTATTTATTTAATTTTATTTTACCTTATTTTATTTTATTATTGTATTTTATTTTAGTTAAATTTAATTTTATTTTAGTTTACTTTATTTTATCATTTAATTTAATTTAATTTAATTTAATTTAGTTTAATTTAATTTAATTTAATTTAATTTAATTTAATTTAATTTAGTTTAATTTAATTTAATTTAATTTAATTTAATTTACTTTACTTTAATTTAATTTAATTGAATTGAATTGAATTTAATTTAATTTACTTTAATTTAATTTAATTTAATTTAATTTAATTTAATTTAATTTAATTTAATTTAATTTAATTTAATTTAATTTAATTTAATTTAATTTAATTTAATTTAATTTAATTTAATTTAATTTTATATTATTTTTATATTATATATTATTAATTTAATTTAATTTTTATATTATTTTGTTTTATATTTTGATTTTATTTCATTTTGTTCCTTTTTTATTTTTATTTATTTATTTTTATTTTATTTTATTTTATTTCATTTGATTTTATTTTACTTTATTTCACTTTATTTTACTTTATTGTAGATATACATATATAAATATATCTAATTTTATTTATTTGTTTTTTTATTGAGAGCATGATCTGAATGATTTTGGAAAATTTTTGCAGTTTTAGGCTGATTTCTTTTTTTTCACAGACTTTAGGAAAAATAAAATTATTGTATAAGGCACTTCACCTGCATTGTACAATAAATTCAAATAATTCTCTATTTTAGTAAACATATTTTTATCTACTCTTATGTTTATTATTAACTTGAGCATTATGTCATAACATAAAACACAACATTTCCCTTTTTATTAAACTGCTTTAGATGTATCTGTCTGTAGCAGTTTTAACTTTAATGTTTAATAATAGTGTTCTAATCCAACATGTGCCTGCCTTCAACACAAAACCATTAATACGATTTCCTTATTCCTCTATTGGCCACTTAGAGCACTTGTAATAATGTATGTACATGCACAAGTAATGCAACTCTGTGCATTAATTTTTTCTATCCATCCATCACTCACTTAAACTTTAAATACTCATTATGCAGAAACTATGTAGTAGTGTTGTGTGCTGTTGAGGGCAAAGCTGGGAATTAGCACTACTAAAATCAAATCAATCCATCAATTAAAATGATAAGTACTTAGATATACATACATACATACAAACATAGATATTCTACTTCCTACACTATTTATTATTCATATGCTATGACAACAACAACTAATCAAACTTATCATATTCAGTACATTTCCCTTTAAAGAGTTTTCTTCAGTTTGCAACGGGAAGTATACAAATACTAAGAGACTGAGTTTGAGTAATAAGCAGTGCCCACCAATGGCATTTTAGAAACATCTTGTTTGATTGAAATGATTTTCAATTGAAAATTATAACTGGCAGCTAATTTATGGTAAAACCACTCATAACCCTACAAACACTTAACGTTACAATTTTCCAAAGAAGTGCTAGAAAATGATGAGGCGAAGTTTTTTTTAATCATTTATTGATTGATTGTGGCAAACTTTCCCAGCAAACATGTGTAGTTGTTAATGTGTTCGAAATGATTTGAGTAAAGTTTTCGATAAAAAACTTTGTTATTTCTATAGAAGGATTTTGTAATATGTATACATATCGTCGGGTGGTTACTGGTTTCCCGCACAGTATACTAAGAATACATTATTATGTGTTTTGAAGAAAATTTTCGAAAAATTTTTTCGAGAAAAAAATTTTTTTTGCCATAAGTATCAGAGATATTTAGTACAGTCTGCTACCGATAATTTAATTTTTGTTTCGTTATTTAAATTTTTATTATCTTAGATCTTTTGAATTTTTTCTTTTATTTTTATGATTTTCAAATTATCGAGAGTAGACTGTGCATCAAACGTATGACTTTGTCTTTGTTGTGTGCAATCGTGCTCCAACTACCGACTTATTATTTGATGTGTGTAAAACACTTGTGCGTGTCATAAAATCATTAAAGAATTTTTCTGCTTTTCTTTTCTTTCGAATATGCAGTTTAAGTTTGTGGCATTGATACTCGATATCATTTGCTAAGCAGGCCGTCCATAAACATAGTTATGAAGTCTTATGTTAAACTATCATTACAAAAAGGAGGGCTCTTTATTGCAACTCATTGGTTTTTTTTTTGAGAAAGATGATTTACATACAATTTGGTTTGAATTTTGAAGTTTTTTTTGTTTTACTTTTATAATGTGGGTTGCTAAAAGATTTGTGTTATATTGATTGATATTGGCGGTTAACTACTTTTGAAGAGTTTTCTTTTAATTTATTATTTGCAGTGATTTAGAAAGATTATTTATGCAAATGAAATTATTGATTTAAATCAAATGTTAATTAGAATAATTTGTTTCTACGGGAGTAAAAAGGAACAAAGAAAATATTAATTGAAACTAACGGCCTGTCCCACGATATCACTAGAAATCGTTCGATCGAATACTTACATATATTGAAAACAACAACAAATTTTCTAATGTTATTGTTGTTTGCAATACAAGTTGTCGATCGAACGTTTGCTGGTGACATCGTGGGACAGGCAGTAAGAAAAATAAATTACCGAATATTCTCTCGGAATTTACTTCTCATGGAAAATAATTCTCTCGAGAAAAAATTCCTCCAATCCTAAATTCCTTGAGAAAAAAGAGTAATAAGTGGCATCACCGCATTACGAAGCTCATTGTTTTGCTTGTTTGTTGACATTTTGTTGTCTCTCTTTTTTCTCGTGCAAGCATAAACAAAATTATTGATATATAACAGCTTTAACATAATATATAAAAAAAGTTTGTCCCGGTTCCCGGCAAAGAAGGACAAAACAAATTTATAATAAGAAAAGGGAAAAATGAAAAAACTCGCGCGGAATTTTTGTTTATGATTAAATAAATAAATTTTACATTAAGCCGAAACTAAATTATTTTAAATTTAGTTTAACGATTTATTATGGCAAAAGATGTCTGGCAACACTGATGATGTTGTCAAGATCACAAACTGCCCACCTTTTGTTTGCTAAGCTGTTTGGTCAAAGTTTGAAGCCATACACGAAATATTATGTCATATTTTAATAGGCGTGACCTGCCCACTTTTATAAAGTGGATATTTTGTCGATACAAGAGCCCAAAATGTGACTGGCTGGAAGTGCAACAACAGTCCTCAACCTACGAGCACTGCAGAGCAGTTCAACATTAAAATGATTTGGAGACTGGATAGGGAATGTGTAGGTTTACCTCCTACTCTCGTACTACTCTCGATGCAGGCGCAATACTGAAGAGGAAAAAAATAGAAAGTGGGCCACAAGAAACGACTGCAGGCAGTTATGCAGACAGCTTTGGACTCACCTAATTAAGAAAAAATACGGTTTCTTTGATTTCCAGGAATAGCAAAAAAAAAAAAAAAATCGGTTTTGGTGACCGTTTTGACCGTTCGACATTGGGTTGAATATAACAAATTTTGCCCCAGTTTACAAGATATAGACGAAGAAGATAATGTAGAAAACGTTCTATGTCATTGCCTAGGATTAACAAAAAAGATAATGGAAACCATGGGCCTCTTTTCAGCTCAGGAAGTTTGCTAACGTTGCTAGGGTTGAACTTTAACGTTTTAGTGGAACTTTGGTTGGTTCGACGGTGGGGACTCCGCTTAAGCAGGGTCTCCGTGGTATCACACGGAACTTGAAGGGTCTAAGTGAGTCCAAGATTCTGATTGCCACCTTTAAAATGAAAAATTTTTTGAGCAAAAACTCTTCGCAGATTTTTGTTTTTTTTTTGTTTGTTTGTTTTTGGTTGAAGTGTACTGCTGCAGCAGCGCAATGCATCTAGACGATCTTAACCAACAACACACACACACACAAATTCTTCACATTTACGTTTACCTAAAAAGTCTGAAATTTCGCTATTCCAATGAGATTCAATAAAATTTTTTAAAAAAGAAGCCAAAACTCATTAAAAAAATTTAAGCTGAGGTACCTTAATCAACTCTGTATGTACAAATGTGTCTATATACATATACATACATACATACATACATATATATGTACATACGTACATACATACATACATACATATGTATTATATCCTTTTTAAAGTTTCAAAATAAAGTTGAAAGCAAATGCCTGTGAATTCCATTTAATTTATTTTGCTTGTGCTTGTCAAACAATTAAGTCATCGCCATCAACAAGTTCTTGTTTGTTTTTTTATTTACTCCATACTTTCTTTTTTTACAATTTGACAATTGTATATTTTAATTTGCTTTAAGGTTTTTAATTCTTAATAATAATGGCTTGTCAAAAATATTTTTGTGAACAGCGAGTGCAGTCCGAAAAAAGACCACACACATCTTGTGATTTCCTTTTAAACGTTCTCACGACATAAAAAATTGCCCTTTTGGTTGTTGTTTTTGTGGACAGACCTCTGTTTATTTTTGGGGTTAAGAATGGTGACTGTAACTGTGTGGTGCCTCTAACAGTAAACGAGTATTAAAAGAAGAAAAGAGTAGTAATTTAAAGGACCATGTAAGTGGGTACTACGGTACTCAAGTCGAGTTGCTCAGCAGTAGTTTGGCTGCGAGTTGTGTACTTATTTAAGTTGTACTTGCACTTGCAATGTAGGTATGTATGTATGTACATTCATATGTAAATATGTGTGTATATTAAAGTAAAATTTAAATTATTGAAATTTTATTTGCTTTAGCATTGTTTAAAATGAGCTTGGAGAAGAAAAAGTACAGCGCCGAGCAGTTTAGTAATTAAATGCTTTTTAGAAAGTGGGGGCATTTTTATGAAGTTTAAGAACATTATACATACATACAAAACATACAAATAACTGACAGACAAAAAAATGTAAGGGAAGAGTAATGAATTATTTTAAAAATATTTTTCCATACAAAACTTGAAACATATGAAAATTTTTCGTTTTGCAAAATTAATAAAGTGATGGGCTTGGCTTGGTGGATTACTTTTGATAAAAATTAAATTTATTAAATTATGAAAGCAGGCAGTCGATTTGTCTGGAAATTTTTGTATGATAATCACTCAAAAATATGAGTGCTTTTCATATGAACCTTCTACTCAAGCCGACCGCATGGGTTGTGGAAACAGGGCGTTAATTGAACACCCAGAAATTGTCCCTATTTTGTAGATAATCAATTATGCTTTCCATTATTTTTATATGTCAATTGTTTTAATAACTATTACGATATTTACAGAAAAACATTTAATTTTCTGTTATAAATGTGATTTAAATATACAAACACACACACACACACATATTTCAATATATATGTATAGAACTGCACATATACATATCGCTCATTTACTTGAATAACGTCACAACTCCAAAAAGCTAATTTTACTCTTTGCATAGTTATAAAGTTTTCAATTTATACACAACTGAATAGAAAAAGAAATTTCTATTTTACTCTGAAGAATTGAGTATGCAAGATATTTGTTTAAAATTTGAGTTTCAATTCTGCACTATTAACACGAAAATTGCATATTTAAAGTTATGATGTTGTTCAACTAAATGAGCGATAGATATTTATTTTGCTATTTCATTTTTGTATGTTGTATGTGTGTACATACACATAATTTTCACTTGTTTTGTGGCTTTTTTATTTTATTTTCATAAAAGTAGTGTGTTTTTTTTCCTCATGCAAAACATGAAAATCCTTTTATCACTTTTACTTAAATAAGCACTTACATATGCATTTATGTTTGTGATTATTAAATTTAAAGATGTAAAGATTTTTTTTGTGGTACAGTCAAAGCTGGGTATAACGAATAAGATAATGTCAGACTTAACTTAATTAATTTTAGTTGATTCTAAATCAATTAAATTCTTTATTTTTCGTACAAAATATATTTTTGTATTAATATTTTGAACTCGATGTAAAAAAAGACTTAAGCTGTTCTTACTGCTTTATAACAGGTATTCTAATAAAACCTTTCATTGCGAATAGCGTGCCATTTTAACAGTTGTCATCACTCAAACAGTAACTACTTGACAGATGTCAAGTAAAAACTACGCCACTAATAATAAATTCAGTAAAGTGCGGCTTTGACTTGCACACGAACGATTCCGTACGGACACTACATATTGGCATTTCCATGAGAAAGTTCACTTTTTTGTAGCGTGCGACACCAACAAATATGTTTGTCTTATCAAAGAAAATAAATTTTTTTTTACTTCTTTATATATTTGTATAGGGCAGCTCTACTTTAAGAAAAATTTTAAGCAAAATCGAGTAACATTGTTCTGAAATATAAGCTTAATTGCTTGTTGTCGCACGCGACAGAAAAGTGAACTTTCTCGTGGAAATGCCCATATGCATATAATACCATGCCTGATGTAAAGGGTGTTTTGTTTTAAGAGTGTCACAACGTTGAGTTGGCATCACTACTTTATTTGAGCACCCATTTAACAGCTGATACTTGCTTTTTGTTTAGTTTGCTTTGCCATTTCATTATGAATCGACTTACACCAGAGCAACGCGTGCAAATTGTTCGGCAAATGGGCTGAAGCACAAATTGATATTGATTTCGAAATTCCATTCAAACTTTTATTTTCCGATGAAGCCCAGTTCTGGTTGAATTGGTACGTAAATAAGCAGAATTGTCGCATTTGGAGTGAGGAGAATCCACAAGCTTTTGCCGAAACACCATTACATCCGCATAAAATTACTGTTTGGTGCGCTGTATGGGCTGACGGAGTCATTAACCCATATGTCTTCAAAATATTGATGTTGCAGATTGCGCCTTCTACGCGCCAGCCGTGGCGGCCACATGGCAGAAATCATATTTAAACATTAGTTTCATAAAATTTTCTTTCCAATAAAGCCCGTGTCATTGATATTAAAAATATATTTTCTTGTTTTATTATGATTTAAACTATAAAAAACACTCTATATAAATGTTTAAGAAAAATTTAAGTACCCGGGTTTTTCCGGTATGTGGCAATTTTGTTAGTTTTGACCCTTTTTTCGTTTTTGGGATTTTTTAATTTTTTGACGTTTTTTTGGTTTTGGGGTTTTTTTTCTTACTTTTTGCTGATTTTCTTCAGTTTTAGAAAATTTTTAGTTTTGGCGCCTTTTTCGTTTTCGTTGTTTTTTTTCAGTTTTTGGCGATTTTTTTTGGGCTACTTATTTTAGTTTTAGCGATTTTTTTACTTTTAAGTTTTTTTTTTTAATTTTGGCGATTTTTTCGGTTTTCGGTTTCAGCGATTTATTTTAGTTCTAGCGATTTTTTAGCTTAGGCTTTTTCTTCGTTTCAGCGATTTTTCTCAGTTTGTGGAAATTTTTTAATTTAGGCGATTTTTTTTTAATTTTGAGATTTCTTAGTTTTAGCTTTTTTGAAAATTTCAAAAGTTTGCCTCTTACGTTTTTCAAGATACTGCAAGTTGTCAAAATATCATAATCAAAATTGCATTAATTTAGATTTTTTTAAATTTCAGTATTAAATATTGTAGTCTGCATAAAAATACACTAACTTTGCAAATTTTAACGGTCTAATTCATAAAAAATATTTTAGGTTTATTACAGGTTTATTTGAAAAATTTCCCATAGAAATATGTCAAATAAGAGCTTAATAAGCCTGAATTATTTTTTATGAATAAGGCAGTAAGTGTTTATATACATATTACATTAAGATTTCAATATTTTTCGTTGCGCGCTTTAGTTTTTATGTGTCATATATTTGCTGTTGTGCCTGCTAAAGTTTTACATATTCTGTTAAAATTTCAGGTCCGTAGCTTTTACGGACAGACGGACATTGTAGCCAAAACAATAGGGTTCCTTTTCACCTTTGGTGTACGGAACACTAAAAATAAAACGATATACATACGTACGCTACAACAACGCAGAGAAATTATTAAAATTCACTACAAAAATGGTGAACATTTCGCGCTCAGCAATTGATTCTGCAACATTGTCTCCCTTTACAAAAACGCTTCTGGGAAGCAGTAATTTTTACTATGAATCTCTTCAACAATTGAATAAGCAAGCGATGAGTTTGCTTACAAAAATTCTCTGATTTTTCTTATCAAAATGAAACTCTTATTGGAAAACCCTTTTTAAAATAGAGATGACATTTTTTAGTTTTTTTCTAGTTTAGAAATAAATGTGACGGAACAAGCAGCAAACTTATCAATATGATCATTTTATCCTAAATTATAATTTTTTCAATTACGCAAAAATCATAAAATTTCATTGTGTTGAGGAAATAATAAATTTAAAACGTCGCTCAGCATTTTTAACAAAAAAAAGAGAAAATAGCGCGAAGTTAGCAGCACTTGAGTTTTGGTGAAGCAAGACTTTTATATTAATTTTAAACCAACATTTTAATATGTTTTCTACTTTCACTTACTTTCAAAAACATGCACTAAATTGTTTTTTTTATATTTTCTTAACTAAAATTTAAATATTAAACTTGGTTGGATTAGAAAGGAAACAAAACAGTGAAATGCTTTAACTGACATTGTTTTTCTTTTACGAGTATAAGACGTAAATCATTAAAAATGATTTGACACCGATTGTTTAAGACTTGAAGACATATATTTTTTTATATATATATTTAGTATACGAGTATAGTATGTATGTGTGTGTGTGTGGGTATGTAACACTTTTCTTTGGAAAAGTGTTTGCAAGATAACCAGAATGAGAAATTCTCAAGTGCAACAAAACGTTAGAAAAGTATGTACTCGTATGTATGTATGTAGTTATAAAGTACAAGAGAGAAATAGTAAAAAACCTAAATGAAAATATAATTTATATTGATGATTGCCAAGATGTTTTGGCACTTTTAGCAAACCACATAATGGCTAGTGGGAAACAAATAAAAAAGAAGCAAAAGAAGCAAAAAACCCAAGCAACCAGCATGGGAAGAAAATAAAAATAAAAATAGAAATAAAAAAATCATCATTTAAAGAAGACATCTATGTTCAAATTATTTTTACATTCATTTGGTTAAACTAACAATCAATGCATACATTGACCCAGTAACACTATGACACATGAAAAGTGTTCTTACTGAAAATGCATGAATGGATGGGAAACAAAAAGAAAGAATGAATAAACTATCGTGGTCATAGAAAAATACCAAAAAAATAGAAAAGGAAATGTATGAGGGTTTAAGATAAACATACATACATACATGCATATGCACATATCGCACTTGTTCCTCTAAACGGGCAGTCAAGTCAAATGTTTAAAATTTTCAGTAGAGCCTAAAACGTTTTTAATGCTTTTATATCGCAAAGAGGGATACAACTGTATTTTTAAGGATTTTTAATAATAATATTAAATTGCAGTAAGCGTGGCCTCAACCACTTTTTCCAGCACAAGCTCTTATGACATTCCAAGAGCCCAAAATGTTTGCAAAAAATTAGTGGGAATTGGATAAGTAGACGTACAAACAGAGATATAATAAAATACTAAACTTAATGGGCATGACCCCGCCCCCATTTTAAATGCACGGCATGCGTGCCAAGAATCGTAAAAATAGGTTAAGTACAAATTTGTGAAATATAGCAATAAATTTTGATAGGCGTGGCTCCGTTCGAGATTGTATCATTATGGGGCTCTGAAATATGTGATAAGCTTCGTAGAAATCGCATGACTAAAAGTACATAAAAAAATAACATAAAATTTCATGGGTGAGTTCCCGCCCACTTTATTTCCCCCGAATTTTTCTAGAAAAATGTCCAATAGTAGAAAGACATAATACTCCACGTTTTAAAAATTGCGACGTAATTCCCAAAAAAGGTTTTTTTAAATTAGATAAATTCAGTAAAGCGCTACTTGGACGCGCTCTCGAACGGTTCCGTACACACACTACAAGTGATACTATATGAAATTTAGCCTATATAATCTATTATCTTATCTTATCTGATGTAGAAATTTTTTTTAAGAAACTTGTAAGTACCCGCTAAAATTTTTTTTCGGTTTTCGGCGATTTTTTAAAGCTTTAGTGGGTTTTAGGTTTAGCGCTTTTTTAATTTTTGGGATTTTGTTCAGTTTTGGCGTTTTTTTAGTTTAGGCGTTTTTTTAATGTTGGCGATTTTTTTTCGTTTTTGGCCATCTCTTTTAGTCTTAAGCCTGGTACTCTGTTCACAATTTCGTGCGAAATGCTGTCAAACTACATATAAAAGTATTTGGTGTGAAATATTTGCGAAATAAATTCGCAAAAGTAGTTACTCTGTTCTTGTTGTGAAAAACACGTAAAATCATGTTTTTCCATGCAAAATTAGTCTGGCATCATTTTAGTTTAGCTGCGAAACAACATTAGCAGTGCTTTTTTCGCACGGAATTTTAACAATGTTGCATACTTTCAAGCAATAAAAGCAAGAAATTTATAAAAAAAACCGCAAGTTGAGCTACATTTAGTACATGTCGAATTTTTCACGCGAATTAATCAATGGTGCTGAAAATTTTTCACAACTTTGAACAGAGTACCAGCCTTTATTGTTTATTTTTTAGTTTTTGTGATTTTCTCGTTTTGGCGTTTTTATCTGTTTTGGCGATTTTTTTTATTTTGAAATTTTTTTGGTTGTAGCGTTTTTAAAAATTTCAAGAGTTAATTTTGCAAATTTTAAGTGTCTATATAAAATTGTTTTTAAACTGCATTAGAATTTCAACATGCTCACCCTTCAACTTCTATTGTTGTAGCGTCCAAAGTTTTAAGTTTTCTGTGAAAATTTCAGATCCGTACCTCTTACGGTTCTCGAGAAAACAGCCTGTGTCGGACAGAGGGACATCGTAGCGAAAACGGGCTTTGATGTACGGAAAATAGAACTTCGAATATTACAACCTTCGATTATTAGATATTTTATTAAAGACTTCCGGTAGCCCTAGCCGCCAAAAAAAAATTATTTACCCCATTAGTGCATATTTACACTATGCAAGTCTTATTGCTAAGCTGATTAGTTTGATGGAGAGAGAGACGAGGGGAACAGTAACGTTTCTTTTCCCAATTTTAAATTTTTTTTAATCTTATATTATTTTTGAACTCAAGACCGTTTAAGAAAGCAAACGTAATTATTATTTTTATAAGTTTAATATAACTTAAAAAAAAAAAAAAAAAAAATATGCAGTTGCGATGTTCTGTTGCGTTGTTCTGGAAACGTGCACGAATTTTTAAAAACAGCCAATATTCACATTTTATTACCGTGATTTAAGGTTTAAATTTTCTTGTCTTTGAAGGCAATAAATTTTATATTTAAATAAAGCAAACATAAGGAATTATGAGCTTGGCTACTTTTTCTGGCGAATTTGATTAAAAAACTTGCTATTAAATACACTTAATAAGAAAAAAACTATGGGCCTAATTACGAGTGTCATATTACGACTACGACGACGACGATTTTGTACTAGATTAGAGAAAAAATGTTGCAATGTTCTTTAGTCTAGTACAAAATTGTCGTAGTCGAAGTCGTAATACGACACTCGTAATAAGGCCCCATATTTTAAGGTTTAACAGAAGCTCTAACAGAATATTAACAGAGTTATGTTGAACATGATGGTTTGTGTCTAGGGTATTAAGTTTTATAATTTATTTTTACTCACACTTCAAGACTCTGAAACAAAAAAAAAATATTTGGTTTTTGCAATTTTGAACTTTCTACGGTTAAAAATTTTTGATTTTATAGAAAAAGAATAAAATTTTCAAAAATTCAAGAAAATCAAGTTAAAATTTATGGATTGTTTAGGGCTAATAAATCAGTCAAAGCTTAAACGCTGGTTTAATTAAACTAAACTCAAATTTATATGTAGCTTAAATTCAACAGGAGTAAATCAGTGAATCATACTTTATGTGTAGTTTAAAAAATAATATTGTGGCAGCACTGGAATAAATGTCAAAAAAACAGCTGTTTTGCAGCAGGCTATCAATTCTTAGCACAATCAAAAGTGCAAAAAAAAGTTAAAAATTTTTTAATTAAAATTCGCCAAATTTTACTGAGAAAGGAATTATATTTATGCTTGGCGAAGAAGAAGAAGAAGTATAAAAGAATAATAGAGTGCAAGGAAACAGGTCGAACAAGATCTGAAGAAAAAGTAGAGACTTGGAAGTAACAAGACCATATGGCCTGTATTGGTAGTTTAAACGCCCAATTTTATGCGTTTACAGATGGTTTAAATACTGTATTGATTTATAGGTTTGCTAGTTTAAACACATTTTAAACCAAAAATAGAGATTAACTTGCACTGACTTATTAGCCTTTAGTGCCACAAATGCATGACAGTATTTGAGCAGAGAAATAAAAAGTACTTGCTGGAAATTTCAGGGAAAATCGATTTTGTTGCTCTTGTTTTTCTTATAAAAGTGTTTTCCCTGAATTATTGCATTTTGTTTACAATTAATATCTTATTACAAAAAAAAAAAAAAAAATAAATTATGTATTACGTAAAAATTTTATTACTCCGCTTTCGCTTAAACACTTTTAAAGTCATCTATTTAAATATGTATCTGCTATAAATTTGTGTTATTTGACTTCAAAATACTTTTGGTTGTTTAAAGTAAACTTTTTATGTTTTGATGAAATGAAAATCTCAAACTTTGTTGGTAAACTAAATTTATGCATTTATGTATGTATGTTTTATATTGTTTTATTTTTCGCTGCCAAAATGTTATAACTACTTGACTAACTTTACCAAAAACTTTATAATACTCTGCCTTAAATACAAACATTTTCTCAGCGTTAAAATGAAGACATTTGTATAATACACTTTATTTTTGTTAAAGTTGCAGCGAAAGATTCCAAAAAGTTTTTTTTTATTTTTTTGTTATTTTTATTTTTTTTGCTAAAACCCCAAATAATTTTGTTTTGCTTGTTTGTCTACAGAAAGCGTTGAGAGTATTTTTTTTTTGGTTGTTTCTTAAATAAAAATGTTAATAAAAAAAATTGTTTGAATTTTATTAAACCTTAAAAAAATTTACGTTTAAGCAGATTGATAGCAGCAAATGAAATAAAAAAAGTTATTTTGCTTTTTTGCTGTTTGGCTTTAACGGAAAAATCATGATGGCGAGTTAAAACAATAAAACAATTTTTAATAATTTCCTAAGAGAACAGAAAATATGAGAAAGAATGAAAGATAATCATTAGCTTAAATTTGATCATTTTGGGGCAAAGTTTTTTTTTTAGCAATTTTACTAAAATAGTTTTCGTTTATAAAAAAAAATAAAAATGGCAACGTAAAAACATTTCAAGAAGATTTCAACTAATCCCTCATAAGTACACATAAGAAGCGGAAAAAAATCTAATAAAAATATCCTGCAATATTCTGTGCTTATTTTTTTATTTTAATTCCCCATTTCCCTTTAAAATTTAAAAAATTTTTAAATTTCTTTGTACAGGATTTAAATTTCTTAACAATTTTTTTTTATTACTTTTAAATTTCTTTTGCATACTTTTTGCAATTAAGACCATTATGCTGAAAAATTAAATTTTAATAACAAAACTACACTTTAATGCATTCCATATTAAAACAAATGTGTGGTGTAGTCTACCCACATTAAAATAGTATTTACATTTGCAAATTGATTAAAAAAAAAAACTTAAAATATATAAATATCACTATGAATACAGTGCAATACAAAAGTAAAAAATTTAATTTATTTAAACCTGATTTATTTGATTAATTTTTATTCGCATTATTTTTATTCGAATAATTTGTGCAAGCATGTTTTTTTCGAAAATTTACTTACAATAACCTTCTATGGAAATTTATTCGAATAATTTTTATTCCAGTAATATTGATTGGAATAATTTTTATTCGAGTCAGTTTTCTTCAAATGCTTGTGCATGTCTGTATACATAGTATGTATACCTCCACACATATACCTAGTAGTATAAAGCTTATGCATGTGTGCTTATATTTTATTCGAATAACTTTTGTTTAAATAATTCTTACTCGGAAAGAATTAATTTGAATTATTTTTGTTGAAATAATTTTTTCCCAGTAAGTTTTGTTCGAATAATTTTTTCAAAGTTTTATTCGAATACTTTCTTTCCACTTAAATTTTTTCGAGTACTTTTATTCGGATAAATTTGCCACGAATACTATATTTCATATGTTTGTTTTTGAGTTCGTTTTATTCGAATAATTTCTTAATTTTTATTCAAATAGTTTCTTTCAAGTTAAAATTTTTCGAATAATTTTATTCGGATAAATTTCATTCTTATAATATACACATGCATGCATAAATAATTTTTAATTCGAATTAATTTAATTCGAATTAATTTAATTCGAATTATTTTAATTCAAATCAGTAATTTGTTTTTGAGTTACTTTAATTCGAGTAATTTTTTAACAGTTTTATTCGAATAATTTCTTTCAATTTACAATTTTTCGAATAATTTTATTCCAATAATTTTTATACAAATAGTGTACATACATATAATAGAATAATTTTTGTTTCGAATAATTTTTATTCGAGTAAATTTTATTCGAGTATTTTTCTCAATAGGTTAATTTTAATACTTTCGTTCCAGCTGCAATTTTTGGAATAATTTTGTTGTAGTAATATTCGAATAGTTTTATTCGCCATAATTTTTATTCGAATAATATTCTAGTAAGCTTTTCTTAAATGCTTGTGCCTATCTCTTAATGCATATAGTATGCACATACATACATATCGACCGCACTTGATCTTATAAAAACACACAATTTTTTATACTTTTTCGCCAAAAATAAATACAGTGGTATCCAAACTGGTATGGAGAATTTTGACCCCTTTAGAGGAACAAGTGCGATATCCATACATTAACAACTCTGCTATACGCTCGATATAATATTTTCGTTACAACTGATGGTCTCCATGTCGTACTTGTATGTTTTTTAAGTTTTTATATATACTCGTATGTATGGATATAAATAAAGGTATATGCCCACTGTCTTCATATGTACATATGTACGAGTATGTACGTGCAATATAAACTGCAATATAATTTCCCACATTTAAGCATGACCTCATAAGTAGATATTCCTAAACAAAAGAATTATACAAGAATTATAAAATAAGTATGAACATTATACATTTGTTAGACTGCTAAACTTTCAACTCTTAAAAAAAATATTATTAAAACATTTAGGAGGAAGAGAAGTTAAGCTAAAAACATAATAAACAAGAATTCAAAACAATGCTTTCAAAAACATACTTCTGCTCTTAAAGTGGCAACTAACCATAAAAAAAAAGATTATTCTAGCAATAAAAACAAGCTTGTTAAAATAATATTTGCACCAAATTCGGTACATATCCTTGCTTCCCTTACATAAAATATTTTGTGAATACTTATTATACTCTTATATCCATAAGTATGTCCGTCCATATGTAGGAAAAAATTATTTATAGCATACTTATAACATATGAATTAAATAAATCTTTTTTTTGCACACAAAAGTGGCAGAGTAAAAAACCGCAACAAAAAAAAATCATTTAAAAATTATGCACATTTATACACACACACACACAAACTCACTCACGCACAGCAACAACAGCTGTTCTTCATGTCTTAAACAGATAAACCGGCTATCAACAACAATAAAAGCAACCATTATAGCTTAACAAATATGTACTCGTATGCATGTATGTATGTATGTATGTGGGAAATGCTAACATACCAACAAATCACTATTAAAAAAACAAGAAAAAAACGCCTTAAGTAGGCGTTTAATTAATGCCAGTGTTGCATAAAGCTTGGCAGTATGGTCACCTTTGGCTGGTTGGTTTTTGTTCGTGTGTGTGTGTGTGTGTTTATGTTTTTATTTTTCTTATTTCCTCCTGACATTTGACACCTACTCGCATACACAAAAACGTTTACAGCAAGTACAGTACAGTACGTACAGAGTTGCCTTGAAAGGGGAGTATATTTAGCAACTATTTTACTGTTACAATTTAAAGAAGAGCTCTTTCAAGTTTTTCTAACTCTAACACATTTAGTTGGAGTACAAGTGTATAATTTACTATTTGTGTAGAGAGTTATTTAAAAGTATGTATCTAGTTTGTTTGTTTTTGTTGTTAGCATATTCCATTTCGTATAGACTTTAAAGCGGGGAGTAAGTTGCTTGCTCGGTTGCCTCTTATTTTTGTAATTGTACATGTCTGGCGCCTCATAAATTTCATAAATAAAGTTTTTGTTAAGTTTGGCCCAGTTTTTTTATTGTCATAAAAAAGACACATAGGAAAATTATTTTCCAAAAATAAGCAAATATACATACATACATATTTTTGTTTGTATGAACATATCTTGACTTTTGTTTTTCATATTTTTTTTTTGGCAAAAGGTCGAAGTTAAGAAAAACATTTAAGAAAAATAACAGAAAACAAACAAACTTCCCTACTTTAGATATGTAAATAATTTGGGTTTAATGGCCAATTTCACCAACTCTAATTAAATATCAATTGATATTTAAATGTCGATTTTCATTAATTTTTGTATGGAAAAATTACTTTTAAATATGAATTTATATTTAAATAAGTTGATGAAATAGGCTCTTAATGTATGTTAAAACAAAATGTACATGACAAAGTTTGACTAAAGCGGCCCATACACTACAACAGCATGCACGCGCAATCAAGCTATTGAGCAATCATGCTCGAACCACATAAAATACCAGCAAATTGGTACAATATTCACGTTTTAAAAAAATTCAAGAAGAGTGGTTATGAATAGGGACACAGTTTTTGCGAATTTTTTTATATTTTTTATTGAAATTTTGCTAATATTAACAGCTATATATAAATAAAGTGCTCAAATTCCATTTTCCATTGAAACAAATTTGATTTTTAAATGCATATTTACTCCTTGGCAACTTTTCTAAACTGAGCTAATTTCACCATACACAATTCCAGCAAGCTGGTGCCATTAGCAAAATATCAAACTCTATTTGACATCGCTACAGCAAAACGTACAATCACACAAAATGCCCATACACGACCAAACCGAATGGGCCCCTTAAAGCACACATGAAATAAAAACTCCTACAGCTCGTGTTAAATTGATTTTCAGGATTAATTAAATTTTTTCTATTTGAATAACTGCCGCGGATACCGCGAGTTTGATCAAAGTCGTTTAAATGGCTCGAAAGACTTCGTTGTCGAAATTTTGTATATTTGCTTAGATTACTCCAAAAATATATACATACATAGATAGATTCCCTCTCCAAGGCTTTGGGCATGATACGAGATTAACGGAAGGTCAACATCTTTTGAGCTTTCAAAGAGAAGTGCAATATTATTAGTGAGTACTCAACAATTTAAGGTCGTATAATTTCTTAATAATGATTTTAAGCACGTCTGCAGGACCATTATTAATTGTTTGAAAACGAGAAATTTATTCGAATTCAGTTTAAGGCCGTGATACACTATCATACAAAGTCGTGCGATCTACGAAAAAGTACAACCCTGGTGTGATGAATTGTTATTGCCTTTTGAAAATTTTCATAAACTCCATCATACCAGGGTTGTTTTCTTTTCGTAGATCGCACGACTTTGTATGATAGTGTATCACGGCCTTTACAGAAGAGGGCCGTAAACAAATGAAAATAAATAAATTTCAGAAGAAAAGACGCCGAAGGGGGACGAAAATGATCCATAGTTAATTAACTAGAGTTAAATATGCATGGTGAAGTGGCAACCCAAAGCGATTATAAGTGATGATAGAGTTGCCTGATCAATTTAATTCAGGCTTTAATTTCGCCTAAACGCAATCTTACAAAAACCGATATTTCAGGCGATTTTCTTTGAGGAAAGACCCTAACTCATTCAGAGTAATTATGAATAAAATTCCGCGAGAAATGTCTCCCTTTTCCAATTAGAATTTTTTGTTACTTTGTTACTGGCTATGGTTTGATATTTTTCCCGCGGAATTTTATTCATAATTGCCTTCATATTTTTTTTTTGAAATCGAGATTTTTGCATTTTTCGATACATTAGATGTTCTTCTAATAATAATGAGTAAGGGACTCTCTATATTAAGGTAACGATATGCATGCATGTTAAATGCAAATGTTAATTAACATATTTGTTAGGCTTCAATCTCAAAACTATTTAAGAATAAATAGTGGCGACAGACACATTACCAAAATGTTGCAATTCGTAAGCCTGACATATACTCGTACTTGGTGAGAAAAGCACAAATGTCAAAATGTAGAAAAAACATGAATAAAATAAACAAAAGATGCGATAGCCTTCTATTTCTATAACGCATACTCTGATGTTGTGTTACTTTACTGTACTTTTCAATTTGAATTGCAAATTTCGTTAAATTTGTTTATCAAAAAATGAAAAGCATTTTTAAAATTCCTTCAAAAAAAGCATTCATGTAAACTTAATTATTGGTATGCAAATTAAGATGTAAGATGAAAACGGCAGATTTTATTTTATTTAAAACGAAAAAAAAAACAATACACATCCAATCATGTACATATTCGATTATTTCAGAATTTAAAGATATGTATTTACATGAAAATAAAGTATGTACATATGTACATATAATGAAATTTCAAAAATATGTTAAAATATTCCCCCCCTCTCAAGTTTGAGCGATCAATCATTACAGTTTTATGCAGAATTGAATTATTTTGAAAAAATTAGTTTCATTTTTTGCTTCCGTGAATATTTCAAACGAAGCGAAACATGGATTAGACTAAATCTGTTGTTGGTTGTAAACTCCAAAAATGTAGAAAAAAAACATATGGAAAACAGCAATGAAACTCATCGCTCGTCAAATGATTGATGGCTGGCGCAGCGAATATTTGTGTATTATAATGCTTCGATTTAATTCCCTTTTGCACTAAAATTTGCAACTGTCCTGCACATATCCATCATCATTTTTTGACACTTCATATTAAAGGTTCGACTGTTTGCTTTCTATGCATGTACGTACATTTACTCTCAAATGCTATTGTGTTAATCAAATAAACTATGTATGTATGTAGCATGCAGTTAGGCGGCTTATGTTAACGGTTCTGTTATTATCATCTGTCTTTTTCAAATCAGCAGATTGTACATACACTATACATACACACATGTACATATATGAAGGTGCTTGTAGGTGCATAAATCTGTTGTTCTAACGACAAATACTGGCTTATATTCATATTTTCACAATAATTTCTTGGTTATTTGCTTACTTTCTTGTTGCCAACACGCACATTTTGACTTGTCTTAAATGGCATAAATATATGTAAATATGAACATATGCATACGAATATGTATGTGTATGATTGTATACTTTTAAGCCACTGTTGGTGGCACTTTTAACATTTGTTTTACTTTAGCTTAACTTGGTCAGCAATATTTGAAATTTGTTTGAGAGATGCTGATGACTTTTAAACATTAATGTTGCATGTAGCGCTGATGTTTGATTTGTTGTAATCGTTGTTGCTGCGTTTTGTCAACAACATGCATATGTGCGTTTAGATGTATGTTTGCATGTGTGTGTGTGTGGAAGTGTATATGGCGATGTGACAAAGATATCGTTGATTATGATTGATGATTTGACTATTGATTATACATACAATATGCCAGCTAAACAAATGAAATTTGTTGCCTAAAATTGCCATTGCCTTAGTCAAAGGGGGTGGTTTTCGCTCTAAGTTCTATTGATGAGGATTAAAACGAACAAAAAATTGGTTCTATCATCCACAAATGCAAACGTGAGCTTTAGACATTTTTAAGGATTTACAGAATGAATTAAAATGACGTATAATGCCATTTAAATTGCATTAAATTTTTGTGAAAAAACTAACGATATGCTCTCATCTATAAATCGACATATATACTTAAGGCCGTGATACACTATCCCACACAATCGCACGATTTAATAAAAACTACAACACTAGTATAATGAAGTCTATGAAAATTTTCAAAAGACAATAACAATTTATCAAATCAAGGTTGTATTTTTTTAGTAAATCGTGCAATTGTGTAGGATAGTGAGTCATGGCAAACACTGTTTTTATTAATATATATTCGAATGAACTGATCAGTTTTATGTTTCTCTTATATATCGCTGCTTTATTGCTTAACTAAAAAAACTAGTTTTGTAGAAAACAAGTTTTAAGCAACTCAATGAAGATAATAAAATATTTTTTTTCTCAAGAGGTGCGTGTACAAGACTTCTATTTGAAATTTTTACGCAATATAAAATATGATAGAACAAGAAAACTTACGGCCTGGCCCACGATGTCGACAAAAAAGATTCATTGAAAACAAAAACAAATTCTCTTATTTTGTTTTTGTTTTCAATATAAGTAAGCGAAAGAAACGTTCTTATCGACATCGTGGGACAGGTTGTTAATAAAAAAAAATATTTCATTTTTCCCTTAAGACAGTTGTATCAACATTTTTATACAATTTGACAATTATTTCTGCATTATTCCATTTTTTGAGTTATGACGTTGTTGTAGGAAATAAGCTGCAAGCTCTAAGTAATCTATTTCTTTCGGCGAAATATTTAGTAGATTCCATTTGGACAAATCAAAAATTATTTTTATATTATGCAACATTTTAAAATAGAGTTGTACTAGTCTCGATTAATATAAATTTATTTAATATTAATTCAATATTTATTAAAGTTTTTTTTAAGATTTATTTAATATTTCGAAGCAAAAAGTTATATGACTTACACCATTTTCATAACTAAGGGCACATACATATGTACTTGTATATGCGTAAATATTGCAAATCTCATAATATGCAAAATATTGTTTTTAAATGGGTATAAACAATAATAGAATAATTCTATAATAGAAAATTAATTTTTAAAACAAGCTGAATAAAAAATAGTATTAACCGTTTACCTATATTGAATTATGAGCTGTGTTGTACAGAACCAAATAAAATCTAGAACAAAAATATACTATGCAAATATGTATGTACATATGCATTTATATGTATATGTATGTATGTATGCATGTACATATGTACACATGCATTTATATGTACATACATTTATGTATGAGCAGTTTTAAATATGAAACAACAATTTAATGGAAAAATGTTGGCTTATCAACTACAAATAAAATTTTCACTGACTCTGCTCAGCCATGTTGTGCCACCACAAATGCCACAACAATATGTAAATGCTATTAATAATATTGTTTTTCCTTCATATAGAAAAATTTTAACACTACAGTTTTTAAACAAGTTTAAACTGACTAGTTTTTTCCTGCTTATAGAGTTAAGTTTTTCATTGCGGCAACACTGTTTCTGTTGGTCCCCAATTTTTCTATATACTAACAGTGCCTAATCGTGTTAAGAAAAGAAAGAGAGAGAACAGTAACTCTTTGGTCCCCAATCTTAGTACTCCGCAATGTTAGATGGGCTTAATTTTGTTTTTGTGTGTGCTTGTTTACATATTTTTGTTTGGACTCCAATCGTAATAGCGTTAAAGCTTAATCGTTAAGATTGGTACCCAAAATTAGTACACCGCATGCTTAGATGGGCTTAATTTTGCTTTTGTGTGTGTTTGTTTACATATTTTTGTTTGGACTCCAATCGTAATAGCGCTAATGCTTAATCTCGCTTTTCTGAAATAGGAAATTTCTAAGAAATCAAAGAAAAATTTTTTTTGGCTGAAAAAAATAACTTTTTTTCTTCTTAAGAAAATCACATTAATTAATAAAAATACTTCATTCAGAAATTATTCCTGCTTAAATATCTTAAATTATTTATTATTTGTATAGGGTATTGAAAAATTCGTTGCACATTAGTTTGCTAAAACAAGTTGGATTCCTGCAATTCTCTTAACCAAAAAAAAAGAGTAGAAACTCCCCTGGCAGCATAAAAAAATAAACAACCATGATTTATTCATGACCAAAAAGTATGTTTAATAAACATAACAATATTATTCATACATACATACATATTTATGAAAGAGGCTGGAGCAAAAAAAAAAAAAAAGAATAATAATAATTTCACCGAATACAATAAAACTTTAAATAATAACAAAAAATAAAATTTATAATAATGTTATTTGCTAAAAAAAACCCATAAACCCTGTATACTTTATATATATATAGTATTTTCAATATGCACACTGTGTTTTCCCTTTTTCTTTGTTGTTAATATATTCCTTATAATTTTATTTATTTTTTCAATATTTTCTGTATGTCATGCAATGAGCAGTGAGTAACATGTAACAATTGAACCGTAAATACTTTTTGGTATTAATGTTAGTACATATTTCGATATGAAAATAAAGTACAGAATTTCAATATAATTTCATGTATGTACTTATGTAAATTGAAAAATCTCAGTAGAACAGATTTTGTAAAAGTTGTGCTTTTTTTCATGATTTATGAAATATTTTTATTAAATATATACAACATAGACTTGCAACAGCCACAAATCATAGCTTGAAATAAGAAAGAAATAAAACAGAAATGCGAACAAGGAAATGTAACCAACTGGAAAATATATATGTGTATCTGGGTGTGTGTGTGTTTGTGAGACTGTGTGTGTAGTTGCGTAGGAAGTATATATAGTTTGTGCAAGAAAGCAAGTCAATCTACCAAGACCAGCTTTAGAGAATTTTTGTAGGTAAAAATATTACAAAATTCCTTAAATTCGATTTACTTAAAATTTTGCTTTGATGTTGAAAAAATGTTGAATTTTGTAAAATTTTACTGTACACTCTTGCCACTTCCGATTTATCATTAAATGCAAATTGCCCTTAGTGTCCTCATTTAGCAAAAGAGGTCTTATACATTTAAGGTGTGTATGATTCGAGGAAACCTTTTCTGGCCTTAGTGCTCTCTTATTTTACAAGCTTAGATATACTTATGTAAAAGTTAAAAATGCAATATTTTTGCTTGTTGTACTTATTATCTTAATTTAGCTGGAGAAAATGCTTTCTTCAAATCTCTTGGAAAGGGTTTTTATATACAAAATTCATCACGCTTAATGTTAAAAATTTCTGCCCTTTCACTTAACTTCTATTTAAAAATTTATCATAAAAGAATCCTTTTGTTTTTCTTATATGTATTATTCACGAACATTCTTTACACTCCTTGCTGTAGCAACAATTTTAACTGCGCTTTTTTTCGGAAAAAATTTGTTCATGTTATTTTGTTGCTGTTGTAGGTTATGCAGCAGCAATTATATATTGTGCATACTGGGAAAATTAGCAGATCATTAGATTGGTTTTGCGCGTGACTGCTAAACATTTTAGTTGTTCGTTTTTTTCCTTATCTTTGTAAGAGTAAATGATAATCATCATCATCATTATTATCAGTAGCAAGTTAAGCAGCACAATTTATTTGGCAAATGCAGTGGAAATAGTGTTGGTGCAATATGCATAAATTGCCTGTAAGCAAAACAATAGTTCTTTGGCTAGTCTATAAAACTAAAATGTTTATGTTTGTTTTTTCTGCCTCTAATATTCATTCGTTGTGGACTAGCAAAAGTACTTTATTTTTATGCTTCACTAGCCAAATAAAGAAAAGTGTAGAGTCCAGTTCGTGCAGCGAAATACATACAGTGGAATCACGGTTTAATGAACTTGAAGGGAAACAAGTTTTAAATGAAAGCAATTTTAGCTAAATTTTAATTAAAACAAATATTCAAGTACCTTTTTTTTAAGAAAGTTCTTTTTAGAAAAGTACCTGTTTTAAAAAAGTACCTTTTTAGAAAAGTACCTGTTTTAAAAAAGTACCTTTTTAGAAAAGTTCTTTTTAAAAAAGTAACTGTTTTAAAAAAGTACCTTTTTAGAAAAGTACCTGTCTAAAAAAGTATCTTTTGAAAAAAATAAATCTAGCAAACTTAACTTGCGTAAAAAGTACCAGCTTTGGTAAAAAGTGAGTTTAGGAAAAATTACTTTTTATAAACAGCTCTTTTTGCAAAAAGTACATTTTATAAAATAATTAATTTTGAAAAGTTGTTTTCACAAAATCTATTATAATTTGCCAAACGGGAAAAATGTTCTGCCCGTTAAACTGGCAGTTCGTTAAACCTTGCACCGGCTGTTAAATGCGTTTTGGTCTTCCACAACAGTATTTTTTTTCTTTTGTTAAAAAACAGTCAGTTTAATTGTTATTTCACAGTGCATTATGAATTCATTGGGAAATGGTTTTTAGTTAAAAATGCGCAATTTTCTAAGTGTGTTTTTTCCTTCAGTGTTTGGTCGTAAACAAAATTCGGCGGTACTCGAATATATAAAATATCGTGTGGAAAATACAAAAAAAAAACACACACACATTATTTAAAAATTCTATTGTTTTGAAATTTATGTTGTTTAAAGTATTGCATTACAAATGACTTCATTTAAAAACATATTTGGCTGTTTTTACGTGTGTTATATTACATTTTTGTTGCAGCCATTGTGAAAAGAATTTTAATATTAGCAAATAAGTTTTTTGAAACCAAAAATGTATAATTTAAAATAAAATATTAAAATATTTATAATTTTGTTTGAAAAATATAATACGTTGTGCGGAAATCATAATAATTTAATTTTGTGTATGCCTGCAATTTAATTTAAAAGTTAAGCTTTTGTTTTCAGATTGCCTCTAATATTAAATTATGGATACATACATATATTTAATTATTATTTATTATAAGACTAGAGCATCAGAGGGAACTTTCGTTGTGAGAATTTTTGACTAGAATAGAAAACCTGCTAAATTTTGAGCTGTGGCAGCACTGTTTATAAATTACAACTATTTAACGGGAATTTTATGCTAAGCTCATGCATACGAGTACGTATCACATAGTTGCCAACTATTTTCAAATTAAAAAAGAAACGAAAGAAAACATTTCTAAAAAAAGGAAATATGTGTTTTAATTAAATATAAAATTTTATTAATTAACTTTTCTGCAAAATTATAAACACAAAAGCTAATAAATAAAAAAAAAAACAAGAAACTCTTTCCTTTGCCCACTACTTAGTTCCATTTATTATATAATAATTGTTAAAAAGAAAGAAATAAAGTTCCAATTTAAAAATGTCATTGGTGTCAAACACATTAACCAAGTACAAATACAAATACTAATGTGTTTTACAAAACCTTTTAATGTACTCGTTCGTATGTGGTGCTTATTTTTATTTGATTATTAAATAAAAGAAAATTTTTCAAAAACCGAACACATGCATAAAATAAAGGTTTGTTTTTCTTGGCAAATGTTTGTGAAAACTATTTCAAATGACAAGAAAATTCCTTACAGGTTACGGAGTACTTAAAAGTTTTCATGCTGTGCAAAATAGTGGGAAGCAAAGCAAAATAACATAAGTATATTTTTTTTAGCAAAAATAAAAAAATTTACTTTTAAGAGAAAAAAGCAGGAAAAACTGAAACTGTATTTCTTTATAAAAAGTAGTATTAGTTTTTTATAAAAAAAAAATGGAAATTGAAAGCTAAGCAAACGGAAAAAGAAGTTTTGATATGTTCAATTTAAAAGCGTTTAAGTCAACTTAAAGGAATTGAAAATAACTTATATTTATTTTATGCTGTACAAATTACATACGAGTTTATGTATTTTAAAGAAAATTTAAAGATTCATTCTTTTTATTAAAGTGAGTTATTTTTGTTTTTGGCTGAAGTTACGCTTTGTGGTTTTCTATTAAAATGCGTTTTACAACACTGTTAATTACCCAAGTAACAAATTTGTAGATGGCATCATTGCACAATCTTCTCCGTTATGAGGGGAAATTTGCATTATTGTATTTATTTTCTAAATTTGATATTAGTCAGCTGCAATTTTGGAAATATTTAAATTTTATATTATATGTCTTTCTTAAACTACAAATTTTCTTTAACATCATTTTTGCACTCATACCGACAAAGATATTTTAATATCCCCTGTATACATTACAATGCAAATATCTTCCTTATTATGTACTTCTTTCCTCTCTCTATATATATATATGTACATATATCTATGGCTCTTTAAAACTTGCATTCTTGCAGACACACTTGTCATTTTGAAAATTATTGATCTATGGTTACATATTCCATGGACTTTTTTTTATAACACTTCGCTTAAACGCAATGCGACTGTTGAAAATAATTCCTGCCGGGCAAAAAAGTACCCCGCGTAAATATTTGCATAGTAAGAAAAATGTGCTTAGATTGTTAAAGTAAACATGAGACTTCAAGTGGTAAAAGAGACAGCACAAGAAATTATAGAAATAAATCGACAATAAGTTGAAAACGTTTTTTTTATAGCTTAAAAAAAGTCAAGAGGAAAATTGCATTATAAGGAAGTTGTTAAGTGTCTTTTGATTCGTTTTCTTTTTCTACTTCCCTACTTTATACCAACTTCCTTGTATGCATGCTAAAGTATGAAAGAACGAACCGTATTTGGTTGTTGTGCTAGTTATCAGTTAAAGGCAAGTTGTTGTTGCAGTGGAAGTGGTTGTGCTGGTGGAAGAAGATGAAGAAATATTAGACAGACAGTTTAACCTATATTTTCTATTTTTTTTTGCTGCTTTCTCTTTGATAAACTGCCAAGCCATCATAAACACACAATAAATTGAAAAGTTTCATATTAGATAATAGTCTTTTAAATTTTAATGCAAATATCTGCTTGCAGAAACTAAAGATTCTAGAAAAAAAAATTAAAACTCAAATTTTGAGGTTCGAAGGACCTATTATATTATTAGCGGCTTAAAAGGTACTAAATCTTAATTCTGCCATGCCATGGCATGCTTGCAGCGCAGAAATAAATGATTTATGTTGATAGAAAATACAAATCTAAAAAACTCAAATACAAAATTAAAGCTCAAATTTTATGGTTCGAAGGACCAATTAATTTATTAGTTACTAAATTTTAAAATTCATATAGGCAGCTATACCAAGAGCACAGAAATAAATGATTTCTCTTGCTAGAAAATACAAATATGGATTAGTAAAAAAAAGATAGTGTACTAAAAATTTATTTTCTTAGCATATTAAACAATTCACAAACTATACAAAGCTGCATATTAAAAATAATTTGTTTAACTATTTGCTTTTCGGCTTAAACTACTCAAGTACTAAAATTTAGTACTTAAGTTTTCACGGGAAAAACTTGTCTAATTTTTTGTAGTAAATGTTAAAGCATTTATAGTTTATGTATTTATATTTCGAGGCATAAATTTTTAGTACATAAATTATAAATACTTTAAAATTTAGTACTAAAAATAAAAAGGCTTTGGTTTTCCTACTCATACTAGCGCATGTACTAAAATTTTAGTACTTATAAGAATTTAAGCATAAGTTGAGTGCTCTACAGGAATATCAAAATATTTAAGTGGATTTTTTTATTTACTGATGATTTGGCTAAGCACCAATGAAATATATAGACAATGCTTGACCTCCAGCAAATAAATTTCAAATTAATATTGATTTGTAGTTAAATATAATAACAATATATGAGGGATAGAAGCACTACTACTAAGCTACTAAGTCCTAAAGATTTCTATTATATCACTTACTTTTTATCACAAAAAATTATAAATCATTATTATGCAGATAATAGTTCTAAATTCATTTTAGTACTTAATATATAAATTGTTTAGTATATTAGAAAAAATTTACCAAATTTTTGTTTTATGGTTCCACACTAATTTAACGTTTTTACTAAAAATTTAAAACTTTCACTTTTAGCATAAATTGAATGCTGTACTAAAATTTTGAATAATTTAAGCTGATTTTAGTATTTGAAATTTTTTGTTTAGAATTTTAATACTTTTCCCAGTACTAAAATGGATTTTAGTACTAAAATGGATTTTGGTACTAAAATGAATTTTAGTACTAAAATGTATATAATTGCCAAAATGATTTTCAGATCTTTAGTACTAAAATTCGTTGCAATAATTAAAAATTTTTGTTCACTTTTTTTTAGTTATTTAAATTATAGTTCCGTTTTTTTTAAATTTCTTCTAATACTGCTTAAATGTTTAATTCTTAGTGCATATGGAGGTTCGAAAATAATAATAATTGTAATAATTTTTAATTTATTTTATTTATAATAGATTTTAATTTTGAGGACTATGGCGCTTTTAGTTTATTTTTTTGGATTAGATTAATGATTTTATGACTGTTTGTAGTGCTTTGAAATTTTTTTAAATCCTCAAGTCTTAGTCTACTGGACAGTAGACAATAACTTTTTAGTTCATCATATCAAGCACAAAATAACCTAGTTTTTCTTGCACTGGTTTTAACTCTGATGCAAAATATTCTTTAAAAATTAAAAAAAAAAATATTTTAATAATACTCCTTAATGATGAGACATGCAAATAAATAGTAAAAGCAGAAAAAATTATTTTTCAAAATAACTCACAATTCCTAGGAAGAATGACTGGCTAAAGAAGAAACTATGTTAGTGAAACGTCATAGAACGTTTAAGTACTGGATTTGTATTAGATCAAAATAGGAAAAGGAAACTTGCTGAAATAAAAAGGGAAGACAACTTGCTGAGTTTGCTGCCTTGTTATCAAGTCTTATTTATACTTACCTTTTGCTTTATGTTCTCGTTAAAGTTTTTCTAAATGTTGCTTAAATCTAAGACGAGCTGTTTAACAAAATGGCAATTAAATCCATTGGTGAAGAAGACAAGAAATGTTAAATCAGTAATTAAATAAAAAACTATTAAATAGCAATTCTCTAAGCTTTTTTCCTTAAGGCATGTTGGCTTTCAAACCCTTGAGATTCGTAGAAATTGTAATTGCTGTTTAAGATTATATATTACGTACGAAAGAGGAAGTGTAAAAACTAATTTTATGTTGAATAAAATGGAATAAAAAAGCTATTTTTAAGCGATTCTTGCTTCAAACGGAAACACAGACTATTTTTGTATGACATCAAATGAATGTCAAGAAAATGTTTAACAAATAATTTTAAATGATAATGCCAGGCAAAAGTACAAGCGGATCTCTTTCAAAGTTAAGTAAATATTTGTGTCCAGTAAAGATCAGAAGTTGTATTTGTAGACCATCTGAGCGACATATCCGGAACCAACAATTCAATCTCACTTACGAAATCATCTTTATGGCCATATCTGCTCTTCGCTGCCCAGGACTTGGACTACTGATATAATCGGTCCTGTTCTTTCTGTAAATCGAGTCGATTTGAAATAAAAATTTATAATAATCCTGCCGACGTTTTTAAAAACCGGACCGATTATAGGATTTTTTGTTTGTTTTTGGCGTTTTTTTAGTTTTAGCGTATTCTGTTTTTTTAGCGAATTTTACGGTTTTTAGTTGCTGCGATTTTCTCAGCTCTGGAGCTTATTTTCTTTCTAGCGATTTTTTATTAGTTTTGACGCTTTTTCTTAGTTTTTTTTCATTTTGGATTTTTTTCTGTTTTGATTGATGTTTTTTAGATTTGGCGTTTCTTAGGCGATTTTTTCTGTTTTTTTGCGATTTAGTTCAGTTTTAGCGATTTTTTTTCGTTTGTAGCGAATTTGTTCGGCTTTTGGCTATTTTTTCGTTTTGTCGTTTTTTTTTCGTTTCGGCGAATTTTTTATTTTGGGATTTTTAAGTTTTAGCGTTTTTGAAAATTTCAAGAGAAGGATTTCAACATTTTTTGTTGCTCGCTTTAGAACACCCTTTAATTTTTAACTGCCATATATACATATTTGTTGATGCAGCGGCCAAAGTGTTACATATTCTGTGAAAATTTCAGGTCCCTTTTCACCTTTGGTGTACGGAACCCTAAAAAGGGACGAAGGTTGTTCTTAAAAGACCGTATCTTACACATACGTGGTTCAATAACGGTTGCTTCCCTTTTGAGTCTTCCATTTTTATTTAAAACATGTTCCCAATTTTTTTAAACTAGATTTCTTTGAGATCAAATGAGCGACTTTGAGGCCGTAAGTGAGCCTAACTTTCTTTAATCGGCTTCTTAAACAAATTAATACTTATGCACGAATACATTAATTTCGGTGGTCAGCATTGCTATAGATTGTTTTCTAGTTGGGTACGTTTACTCATGAAATGAAATGTTTAGTCCACAAATAAATTTTTCATATTAATAATTGTCTGTTGTAGAAAAAAAAAAAGATTGCAAAAAACTGCCTCTCCGTCCGCTTTTATTATTTCCGCAAACATTTGTGTGTTAAAAAAAAACAATTGCTAAAATGTCATTGATCATCATCATTACCCAAGCAAACACAAGCACTGACATAATAATGAATCTAGGAAAAAAAAATAAGAAATAAAAAATATTTTCTTAAAAAATACTATTTCTATATTAAGCGGCCGCTATAAAAGGTCTTGTGGCATCTTCTTTTACTTTTTACCGCTAAATTATTACAGCAACAACGATGAAATGTCGCTGAAATTACCCAAGATAATAATGCTGCAAGTTTATGTGGCATCATCATCATTAGAGTACCCAGTTGCTGTCAGCATCCACACATACAAACAAATAATGCCCTGTTTAATTTGCACTTTATATGTCATGTTTTTTTTTTCTTTTTTTTACTGCACTGGCCCTATTGAATATCAAAGGGGACTTGCCTCTTTGTTGCTGCTCAATTGATACATGTGCAAATGCCTTAATGATCATTTGTTAAGAGCTCGCGTGTATGTTTACAATGGTCTTTCTATTGCATCCCAGTGAACGCAAGCTAATTCAAATTGTAGAGGTAGAATATTCTTATAAATTTTTTTTTTTTATTTAATTGGGAAATGTATTTATTTGCTATAAAAAATTTGCATCTCAAAAGCTTTTATCTAAGTCGAAAATGAAGCTTGATATCCAGTGATAAAGTCATAACATATGAAACGTTTGTCCTTGTGTCTATTGGGTTGCCAGACGTGTGTACATGTATAAATTTTGTTCAATAGATATATTGCCATTTATTTGAACAACAACAACAACAAAGAACACAGCGTTATAAAAATACAACAAAGCATCAATAAATAAAATGGAAAAAAAGTTCAAACATTGGCATTTATAGTGGTTATTCATTGCAAGGCACAAATGTAAAGGAATTCAATGGTTTAAAGAATTGGCGTCCCGACATTATCTAAGGGATAATTTTAAGAGTTATTGCTAACATAACCTGATTATATATGGAATAGGAAAGTTTGGAGTGGAGTTAATGCAAGGTTTAAGAAAGCTAGTATCAGTTGTCAGAGCCCTATTAACTATAGGGTACAAAGTTTGGTTTTCCTTCATCAGCAAAGCTTGACTAGACTAGATTTTCTTATCTCCGTCTCTCCAGTATAACAGCTTCATCTAGTTATTTTTTGTATGTTGTTCAGTGTAACTTAAGAAAAAAAGCTACACAGATTTTTAGGGAAACTGTATTGTCAGCGAATCTTATATGTGAAAACTTTTTATTCATTGGCATTTCTCCTCAAACTTTTCTTGTGTGAATTTAGACCACTATAGAGTTCAATGGCAACTTTTTTAAGAGAAGATTTTATATATTTAAAACTCTGTTCAGTATACAAGTTCCGATATTCAGAAAAACTACCATCAAATATATGTACATATGTACACATGTGTGCACATATATGTGTATGTGTTTGCGCATACAATGTACGAGCACATTGTACACTCATATTTACACAATGCTAAACTTCTGTGTCATCAGAATGTATTTGCACAAAAGTTTGAAATTTAGAACACATCGAATAACAACAGCCAACAATAACATCAATACTCGTGTACACTAAACAGTATCTGCTGTTGTGCATTGACAACGTGACATTCATGCCACACAGTGATGTGGCTGACGATAAATTCGGTAGAAAATTCGGATATATGGGTTCCATGAGGCATGTGCAAGCAGTGTGGCTAAAACGCTCCTTCCTTCTACTGCTATTCTGTGAACAAGAAGCGTTTTGGCCACAAGTATCGTTTTTGTAAAAAAAAATTAGCTAAAATTCATTGCAATATGATTAAGAAAAAAAATTATCTCAGACAAGTATGTATTTATCTCTATTTATTTATGTATCTTCACACACATCACTGTAGTGTACTTTTTCTTTTTGGCATGCAGTTTTGTTTGCTTTGTTTAACAAAAAAATAAAAAAATATGTTTTAATATGTTTTATCAGTTTTATATCCTGTAATTTTTAACATACTAATACATACATACACACATCTATTTCCTTCCCTTTCCCTCACCAACCTTACCCACCGACAACCTGTTCCCTCTATTGATTTATAGCAGTAGATTTTTATTCATGTTGTGTTTTTTGTGTGTGAGAGAAAGAGAGAGCATGAGTTCGTGTGGAAGAAATGAAAATTCCTTGCGGTTTTTCGAACTGATTTCAAATGTTGTTTATTTATTTTATTTTATTATTTATTTACTTTTTTGTTTATATTTTTTTTAAATAAATATATTGTTTTTGCAAAACATAAATTGATTCAAATGATAATGAACTTTGAAAGTATTTTTTGGTGGTTATTTTATGTTCAATTAAAGTATTTTTGTTTTTGCTTAGTTATGACAGCTGTATGGTAATTACGAAAGAGGAAGAATAATACAATAACAGAGCTGGGATGTTTTAGATAGATGTGTAATTAAAATGTATTTAAAAGTTAATTTTTTCGTAGTTGATAATTTTAAATTTTATTATTTTAATTAAATCTACTGCATATCTGTGGTAATAATAGAAATTAAAATGTTGGAAGTTTTAGCTTCCCGCCTGCAGGTACACACAACAAATTATTGCCAAAAATTTTTTTAAATAAACAGGCAAACTATTTTAATGTTTCCATTAATTACACTGTGCAACAGTGAAAAAGCCACACGGTCTTGTTGACAGTATATTTTCGAAAGGGTAGTAAAACCCTATACAGGCAAATCCCGGTATATCAAACGATATAGTGTCAGGCCTATTCGCTAAACCGAAAAATTCGTTATATCGCAAAGTTTTTTTCAAGTGTTATTTTAGTTATTATTGTTGTAGACATGATACAATACAATAAAGAGAATGAGTACAATTTGTTTCCAAATATGCAGCCAAATACAAAGTAACAGTATCACATTTTTTTTGCATTTACTTTGCTGCTGTATTATTTGTTTAATATTTTTTGCCCTTCGTTATACAGAGCACATATTTATCAAAACATTCGCTACATAAGGAAGAACTAAATGTTAGAAATATGTTTCTAGCAAGTTTTTGTTTTTTATTTGGGATTTTTTCTTTATCGTTTTATACCCAGTATAAAATTAGGATATTATTCGCTATACAAGGTTGTTAATGTAAAAAATCTGGACGTTCGTTTTAAAGGATTTTCGTTAAAGCGAGATTCGTTATACCAAGATATGCCTGTACTAAGTTTGGCGATTTTGGTGACCAATTTTTTATGGGCCTCCAAAGATTTCGAAAATTAGAGCGCCCTCAAAAAATGGTGTTTTCAGCTTAATAACTCTAAACTACGAGTATATCGCAAAATGTAGCTAAGAGTCTACCATAAAAATTTCGTTAACATCTCATGACAACAAATAATTTCTTCCTGCACTTTTTTTTTTTGCAAAAATAAAGGAAAGTTTTTTTTTCACTTTTTTCAGAATAACTACTATTAATTTGTTGTTAAAAATATTTGGCAAAGTTATAGCTGCGGTAAAAAACTCTAATTAACTTTTATGAAAATATCATTGCATTTTGTAAAAATTTTGAATTTCAGTTTGTTTTCATAATTCAGACAGGCGACTCCGTCTAAAAAATTTGCATGAAAATCACTCAATCCAATGAGTGCTTTTCATATAAATTTTCCACTCAAGGCGAACGTCCGGGTTCTAGAAACAGGGGGTTCAATACCATAATAAATATAAAATTTTTTTCTGTTAAATTTTTACAAAATTGTAATCGGAATTTACAAAACTGCTTGTAAGTTCGCACTCATACAAAATATTTACTAATTCAAAGAAATTGGTTACTGAAAATTAAATTTTTTTTCGCTTTAGGAAGTTACGGATTTTACCCCAATTTTCAAAACTAGAGTTTTCATCATATTTCGACTTTTTTTTCGTAGTTTTTAGGTAATTGATAATTTTTCCAGTGTAATAAAGTCTACTGAATGGGAATAAAAATATAATTTTTATGTTGTAAGCTTCTCTGAGGCCAATTTGCAGTTAAGAACAACGTAAAAGGCATTGAATAAAAAAGTTTGTTCTTAATCTCTCTTTTTCAATAAATAAATAAATTTATGATTTAAAACAAGGCACGTTCTCTAATACAGCTGACGGTCTTATCTGTTAAAATGCTCATCAGCAGTTTTTATTGTAAATATTTGGAAGCTGAACAAACCAGTCATCTCGCTCGCACTCAGTTGTAATTTTGATAGTAGTCACGCTAAATTTCATATTGCTGATAATTATTGTCAGATGTGGCGATTTCTCGCCAAATGTGGGGATTTTAAAATCTGTTTGGCGTCCTACTTTTTCTTGACTATTTTTTGAGAAACTTCAAAGTCGAAAGTTAAAAAAGCATTATTTTTATCCTGGTATTTCTTATATATGAAATATGAAACGTTAATAATATGTATGCGAGCATAATTATTAATTAAAAAAAAATTTATATTATTGGCAAAACTAAGAAAAATATGCTTTGGCGATTTTTGACTTGAAATTTGGCGAAAGAGGCCAAAATAAGTCAAGCAACCCTGATTACCGGTGCTAATTGTGCAGTGTTGTATTTTAATTTCTTTAATTAGTCCATCTAATTGATGTGCCTTTATTTAAACGAAAAAAAGGTATGCAATGCATTATTGGATACGCTCGTTTTAGCATTTCGTTATTTAAAAATGAAAATATTCTTTTGTGTGTGTTTCACAGCTTTATCGCTTTCTACTTTAAGATATATGTTTATATATAGGTATATGTTTATATATTTTTATTTAGTTAAATATTGTAAGATAATTACACTTAATTGTATGATAAATACAAAACAAAAACATAATGCGTTGTTCTACTATTGGCGGGCCAAACACATCTTCACTATTTATTTCAATTATTTCCATTGTTATTACTGCGGAGCGCCTGCAGCGTTTTATTATTTCACAAAGTTTTGACTTAACAAACATTTTATTAAGTTTATTTCTCTTATAAATACGTACTTTTTTTTTGAACGCAACAGCATTTCGGAAAGTTTTAAATCTGCAAAATTTATAGCAAAACTTTGCAGTTTTCTTAGAAACAGAAACAGCATGTACAACATTTTAATGGAATTTTATGACAAAAGTTTTGTTTTTCCTTTGTTTTTTTTTTGGTACGAGTATTAACAGTCTTTAGCTAAAAAAAGAGATAAATTTAAATTTTAATATAATTATGGGCTTTAGCATCTTTGAGAATTATTATTAAGATATTTATGGTAAGTACCGAGAAAAGTAGTAAAACAAAAAATAACGACAGAAATAAAAAAAATACTCGGGTAAAAAATGTAGGGAAAAAAGAAAAATTTATTAATCTGGCATTCCATTTCGTTAAGTAGAAACGCTTTACAACACTGTATTTTTACATACACAAGCATTCGATTGAGTGAGTTGCCAGTTAATTTGAAGAAATAAAAGAAAAGAATATTTACCGCTATTTTGCTTTATTTTATTATATTTTACACGTGTACAATATGAAATTTTTAAACTTTTTTCAAGCCGAAGATTTGCCCTGCTCTTTCAAAAACCAGTTGCGTGCTGCTTCTTTTTAGATAACAAATTTGTTATTTTACCTTTTTTTTCTTTTGCCACTGCCTGCATATATATATTTAGTACTTTAGTTTTAGTTTTTCTGACTTGTTTCCAACATTAGAATTTTGTTCAACTTATACAAATTACTACTATTATGTATTCAAATATCAAGTTGACAATATTTTTGACATTTAACATTCTGACATTTTGTTATAGGAGAACAAAATTATACATATAAATGTTGGTAATTCAATTTCTTTATCTCTCAACTTTGCAAATCAACACTTTCAGGTATAAAATATATACATTGCAAAACAAAAAAATAAAAAAAAATAAAAAAAACATAAATGAAGATGCAGCTGTTGAAACCTTTTGCGGGCATCATCCTCATGATCATCATGGGTATGGCTACAAGATTCAACAGTATGTAAATGGCATTTGCATTTTGACATTTAAGTTAAAAAAAATTGAAAAAAAAATTTAAATGAACCAAGAAATGTAAAGGTAAATCTCTGATGAAAACTATTTTAAATATATATGCATAACAAAGTTGTGACTCAGCTTGTAGCATTTAAATGAAACTAAGCATAAGGAAAATAAATAAATTCTTTAAATCAGGAGAGAAATGAATTTAATAAACCATTAAGCACATAGCAAGCTACTGAACACAACATGGGTACAATTCATCAGATCAGAGTTGTATTTTTTCGGAAGTCGTACGATTGGGTAAAACAGTGTGTCCACTTCTGTCCCTGTTCACAGCTTTTTTGTAAGCAATAAGCCAATAAAATACAAAATGTTAAATAAATGAAAGCTTAAAATTATTGTATGTTATTTAACAGAAAGACCATCTTAAAATTTATATATAAAATAGAATAGATTCGTTGTTATATTTTTAAGTGATATAAGCATATTTCACATAATTATAATATTTTTTTTATAAATCTAAAATATTTGAAAGACATACACTTCAATATCAGCTGCTTATTATTTTGCTGTCGTTGTCAATATAACTAATTTGCGGACTACACGGCGACAGTAGCAGACAACAGTATTTGTAGCCCTGCTGTTGTGCAGCCAGCTGTGGTCTATGTGTTTAATGCTTAACATATTTAAAATTTCATTACTTCATATATATTTATATAGACGTACGTTTTTTTTCGGTTTGCTTAAGGCTAGGACTCACCATCCTACACAATCGTACGACTTCCGAAAAAATACAACTCTGATCTGATGAATTGTTATAGCCGTTGGAGAATTTTCTTAGTCCCTGTTCATGCACTTTAACTTTTGTTGATCAACTTGTAATTCTGTAGGAAAAAAGAGATATTTGTATTTTCTTCTCCGTTTTTCTTACAGCTGAACTACGAGTTGATCAACAAAAGTTGAAGTATTTGAACCGGGTCTTAAACTCCATCACACCAGTGTTGTATTTTGCCAAAACTCGCACGATTGTGTAGGTTAGTCCCGGTTCACACGCTTCAAGTTTTGTTAATCAACTCGTAATTCAGCTGTAAGAAAGACGGAGAAGGGGATACAAATATCTCTTTTTTCTACTATTTGAATTACGATTTGGTCAACTAAAGTTGAAGTGTGTGAGCCGGGACATAGTGAATAACGGCCTTTATTGTGATTGGAAAGACATCACATGGACAATGTTGCCAGGCTAGTTATATTTATGCAAGTTTTTGACAATTGGCTACGTTCTCCTTTTCAGTTGATTGAGCGTGGCATCTCTTGCTGTCATTTATTTTTAAATTGTTGCTGATAATTAAACGTTCACTTTAGGATTTTTGTTTGTAAAGTTATGTGACCATTTAATTAAACTTTCTTAAAATAAACATTCTTCTTTGAATATATTTTATTTAACATTTTTTAAATCCCTCACAATAATATTATAAAATATAAAAATTATATTAACCAACTTAAGCAAGTTTATTTAATCATGTTTTAACAGTTTTTCTAAGTACATATCGCCCGTTTACTCAAAAAACGTTATAAGTCAAAAAAAAAAAATTTAAAAAATTAAATTTTTGAGTTGGTGATGCAGATTAATCAATCCTCACATCGTCCTTAATATTGTATAATAATTTTGTAAAAATATCTTGTTTAGTCAACCCTTGAGACAAAAATAAAATTTTCTTTTTCCATTAAGTTGTGTAAATTGAATTAAAGTAGTTTTCTGGTAACGCGGTTTTTTGACTTATGACGTTCTTTGAGTAAATGAGCGATATACATACATATGTTTCTACAGTTTCTTAGAAAATCCTGTAGAAATGAGAGAAATAAAGGAAATGACAAAACAAAATATATTCGTAATTCTATATATGTACTCGTATGTATAAGTCAGCATGTGTGCTGTACTTACGCTCATATGTATGTACGTATTATATACACTGCGTGTATTTAGTTCGTGTAGGTATAAGAAGTTTAAAAATATGTTTAACAATATTTAATACTTGCACTTCAAAAACTAGAGATTTCAATTAACTTTAAGTATTTTTTCCATTTAAACTTAGCTTGACATTCATTTTACAGGGTCATTGTTGAGAAAATAAAAACTATAATAATAACGCTTGACAAACTCAATTAAGAAATATACTATGAAAAATAAGTATGCATATACATACATACATATAATACAAAAATTAGAAATTAAATTAAATATTTGAAAGAGGTTAATTAATTGTAATCAAAGAGAAAGTTAGATAATAAACTCATTTAGCAAATAGAGAGAAAAAGTAAAGAACTAAAGGCCTCATTAGTTTTTACTTTTCGTTGCCGTTCTGTGCCGTTCTTTTCTGTATAAAATATTTTGCAATTATTTTTTTCTGTGCAAGGAGTCAGCTGGCAACCTATAGAACTGATTACAGATGATTCAGAACGGTACAGCACGTACAAACTAATTCTGCCTTAACGGCAACTCAGGCGAAAGAGGCATGTTATTAAAAGCATTGTAGTGATGGTGTTGGTACAGATATGGGAAGTTGCATATAGTTAAAAAGATAAATCTGCCAAATATATTTTTTCTTATTTCACAATCAAATTTTCTACTGGAAAAGTGTGCTGTGTGTCTCACGGTTAACTTTTCTATAAGAACAATGTGCTGTAAATGGCACAGTCAATTTCGCTATAAGAAAAAGTGGCGAGATTTTATATACATATGTATAAGCCCACATCTTGAAAGTAAAACAAGTGTACTTTGGTGAATTTCTTACAAAAAATATTCCAAAAATTTTAATATATTATTAATAAAATTTAAAATGAGTTTGAAATGTATTTTGTTTAAATTCCGTTTTTAAAAATTTTCTTAAAAAAGATTTCAAATACATTTTATTTCTTTATGAATATGAGCTATACTCTAATTTAAATTTTTTTTTTATTTTTTTGGAATCAAATAAAAAATTAATAAAAAATTTTGTAGCAGCCATCTATTGCAATCACGGGTTTTGTAATCATTTTGAATAAAAAACAATTGAAATTCAAATTTTTTTTTGTTTCCATTCATTAAAAAAGAATAGAAGAAAAAAAATTAAATTTTTGCCCAAAAATATGTGTCACCTACAAAGCTTTAAAAATTTATTTTAATCCTGCAAAACCCACAAACACCCACACCCACAGCCACACCCACACTCACCCATACACACATTAACTAAAACAAAATTTCTGCTATTTGATTTATGTACTGGAAGTGTATTTAAATTCTAAGAAGTTTATTTTTTTTATTTTATTTTTTTTTAAACAATATCTGACATATTTTCCAGTTGTCCTTTGGTTAAGCATATGAAAAATAACCAACCACATATTCTATGCTCATTTATTAAAAGCATATAACGAGCACAACATGAGCTTTATACGAACAAACCGTACTGCCTATTGTGTAGGATACTCTATAAAACAATAAATGTTGCCTATTTAATGGAGTGGGGGGAAAGAAAGGACTTTAGTTCTTCATTCATACTCGAAACTTTATTATAGTGTAATCACTTCCATAGCTACAAGTGGGTCTTTTTTTTATTAAGGCCAGAGAACGAAAAGGAAAGGAGAGAGAAAAAAAACTCAAAAATTGCTAGAACCTTTAATGATTTGTGTTGTCGGAAACCATAACTTTTCATATGCAGCAAAAACCCAGCCAACCAAACAAACCAGGCGAGCCTCTGCCTTCCACTCCATTCCCTGCCATCAATTTGACAGTTTTAGTGCAGTTTTCTCTCCATTTTTTTTATTTTTTTTTTGGTTTGGTTTGGCTTAACTTGGTTTGTATTAAGCTCGGCTATTAAGTAGAACAAACAAAAATAGTTTGAAAATTTTATGATGAACAGTTTACGAAAGAATATGTTTGTATGTATGTTTTATTTTCTTCACTCTGTTGCCTGTCTGTCTGTATGTCTGTCTGTTTTTTTAATTTTATTAACTTTTACTTTTTAGCTCCTCTGTGCTTCCTTCATATGATGAACATCTGACTGAGGAGTAACTTCGCTTTTAAAGAGTGTTTAAAGCAGGTCTGTTGTTTAACAAGATTTACTTTTCACTGCTTTTCTAGTTTTAAAAACTAAGTTTCTCATGGGTTTGCTTTTGTGACATGTGTATTTTTTTAACATGATTGAAAACTTGAGTTTTCAGCTTGAAAAGTTAATTAAGTTGTAGTTTAAGTCCGGAACAGATGAGTGAATAAAAGAAAGGATAGTTCAATTATTTTGAAAACAAAAAATATAAAATAAAATTTATAGTAATCAAGCAAATGCTTGAAGATTAATTTAAAGCTAATAAAAAGCTCTAAGTAAATTTATTTTATTTTTTCATGATATTGACATTTCCACAGGAATGTCAACTTTTTGTACCGTGCGACACCAAACAAATACATTTGTTTTTTTTTTAAAGAAAACGAAATTATTTTTTACTTATTTATATACATATTTGTATAAGGCATCAGCAGCTATTAGGTAAAATTTTAAGCAAAATAGAGTAACATTAATTGCTTGCTGTCGCACGCGACAAAAAAGTGAACTTTTTCGTGGGAATGCCCATATTTCTTTTAAGCGATAATTGTCTTTGAGGAATGTTAATTGCGTTTATTTTCTATAAAAAAAATCCAGATTATTTTCCTTCTAAATGAAAACTTGTTGCTAAAGAGTGCAAAATTGTTATAACAATTAATAGTTATGAGATTTTTCAAATTTCTGGGAACAAGCCATATAAAATATTACTCACAGCTTAACTCCCATCCCTGATATAGATTTTTGTAGTAGTGAATACAATATTTCTAGCATAATGCCTTGCATTTTTGATATGTTACAACTTGTTTTGTGGAAAGAATTCAAATGTTATTAACATGACTTAAAACTCCCATCCCTGTTCTATTAAAACTTTTATTGCTGGATATAAATTTGACATAAAAATTCCCAGCCTTAAAAGTATTTCGATTTTTTAAATAAAATCCTAAAGTCCCAACCCTGCCGTAAAATTTGTTTGCTGCTTAATGCAAACTTACTATTACAAAAATTTATGACTTTGAAGTCTTTCAATACATTTTGAACAAAGCATTAGAATATTATTTGCAAACGCCGAACTCCCATCCCTGCTTTGTGATTTTTCTTCTTCTGTATATGTACTTGTATATATTAGATTGTTTTTTAATAAAATCCCAAATATTGATTTTATATATTTTTTAATATTTTTACTAAATTAATGATATTCGCAATTATAAAAATTTTGTTCACATAATCAAATACAAATTAAAATTTTGTCTAAAGCATTGTTATTTAAATCCAAAAGAATTATATTCTTCATTTTCTTACAGAAATCAAATGTTAATAACATGCCTTAAAATTCCCATCCCTGTTTTTTGAAACGTTTTTCTGCTGAATTTTAACTTGGTATACAAATTCTCAGCCTTAAAAGTTTTTCGATTGTTTTTTTTTAATAAAATTATTTGTTTATTGCTAAATGCAAATTTAAGATTACAAAAAAAAAACCATAAAATGTTAAAACTTTAGCTAAAGTCCCATCCCTGTTGTCAAAATTTGTTTATTCCTTAATGCAAACTTACTATTACAAACATTTATGGCTTTGCGGTCTTTCAATTTATTTCGAACAAAGCATTAGAATATTATTTGCAAAAGCCTAATTCCCATCTCTGCCTTGTGAAAAATTTTTCCTGTACAATTCCTAGCTTAGAGAGATCTTCCAATTTTTGTCTGATATTTTAGCCCGTACTAGGAATAAACTAAACGTATTCTTACGAAGCCCAATAGTAATGACAGAATCTCAATATTAAAAAAGTGGGCGGGGGCCATGCCCTTTAAAATTTAGTACTTAATTTTATGTATGTACATGATATTTTATGTAGTTTTACTCATTTTATCAAACTTTGGACATCCAAAAGAAAAGTGGATATATCATCAGTGTTGCCAGACTTTAAAAAACGGACAGTGGAAAATTGAGAAGAATATTTTTCCATAAATAATATAAAATGAAACTAACTTTAAAAAACGGACAGTGGAAAATTGAGAAGAATATTTTTCCATAAATAATATAAAATGAAACTAACTTTAAAAATAGGCTCTGAAGGGATACATTTTTTTAAATTTCAGTTAAAGGAAACGTTAATAATGTTTTATTTGTGTAAAACTTGATTTTTTTTTAAATTTTTTTTTGGTGTTAAATTTTGAAAGTTTCATTATTTTATCTTTTAGAAAATGTTTATTATGAAATGCATTTGCTGTTGCATTCTGTATACTTTTAATTTTCATTTATAACCTGGGGTCTTAAATGCAAAGTGGGTATAGCCCAAAGAACGGTTTCACTTGTGAGGTGTTTTAAATAAGGTTTCAAATTGTTACGACTTCTGCCACAATTTGACGAGATTTGTTTGCCTTTCTTTAGGCAATAAAGCAATTGAAAATCTGAGCTATTTGGAATTCTTAAAAAAATCTCTCCCCCTTTTCTTTACATAGACGTACATACGAGTACATGTGTCAGTAATTGATTATTTTTTTCAACTCTAAAAATATTTTATTTAGACACTTTATTTTTATTAAGTGCTGTAATCTAAACACTTTTGCTGCTCAACGTTTACGAGCATGTTGTAAAATTTCTGCTTCATTAATTTGTTTGGTGACAAAGTAAACCGCTTGGTTAAACGTGTGTTTGTGTGTGTGTATATGTGTGCAAAACGCACACACTATAGCAGCAGAATTTGTTAAAAATAAACTCAAAATACCTACAGTTTGTTTATAATTTAATTTGTTAGGGGAATATTTTACAAAATTTTAGTTATTTATACATTTTCCAATGACACTCACATTTTTAGTTCTCTTAATGTTAATTTTAGTTTAGTTTTCTACAGCAAATTCGAGCGCAAGTTTTGGTTTGTAAAATATTATTATTAACACTTGAAAAATCATAACGAGCAAGATAAAAAGTTTAACTGACCTTTAATATAAAAATAAATTGGAAAAAAAAACTGAAACAAATTTCCAAATGGCCTGCTTTCCAAGAACATTAAAATTGTTGCCACATAAATTTTGTTTGTTTAAAGAGAGAGAAAGATATAAAAAATCGCTTTAGTTTTTTGTGCTAATGACCTAAAATATGATATATTTTCTTCATTTGTAGTTGTTTTTTGTAAAAATGTGTTTATGCGTATGTATTCGTTGTGTTATTTTTAAAAATTTAGTTTCTTAACCTTTCTTGGTTCTTATAACACACAGTTTCAGAAATTTACCGCATATTTTGCTTCTCTTTGAGATTCTGCGACACACGCCAAAAATATTTCGTCATAGTTTTACCCCAAACAAGAAAAAAATAAATTGCTTAAAATAGATTTTTGTTATTTTATTTATTTATTTTGTTTTTCAAAGCAAAAATTTAAAAAAAAATTAAATGCAGTCTTGTTTTCACACACTTTAACAGTTTGATGGCAGAACAGTTGAGCCTAATAAATTTGTAAAATTATGCTCGCGAAATTTTTTCACTGTGAAGAAAAAAAAATTAAAAATTGTCGTAAGAGAGATCTTTAGGTGTAAACAAATTGAGGTGGGAGGCTTATTGTATGCACATGAGGTTGCTGCAGCAAACTTCAGGCTAAGCTAAATTTTACAACAATAGCAGAGTTAATTGTTGTTTCTTTTTTTACAACAGTTAAAACAAACTTTAAATAGTTGGTATATTTTTTGTTCATTGGCCTATAAAAATCACTTAATTTTTTTCTGCCTTTGTCGTCAATTTAATTAAATTATTCAGTTTTTTATACAATCAAAACAACAGAAATTTTGTTTGCCAAATATCAAAGACTCTTAACACACATTTAAGCTTTAAAAATATTTATTTCTTTGCTTCAATAAATTTGTCGAGATTTGTTTACACAATTATTGCAACGTTTTCATGTTTTTGTCATGAAATGTTAATAAACTCTTTAGAAAAGTGGTATTTTTCTGTTTTAGTAAATAAACAATTTTTTTGAAAGTGCAGAAAAAAATATTGTTTCTTGTGTAAACATTCTCTTTATGAAATAAATGATGGTCTGTTGTAGGTGTCAGAAAATGAAAAGTTTATTTTCTTAAAAATATATGCATAAGCATATTATAGCTTTGGAAAACCGAAATGGATTTTTAATTGAATCCAATCGAATAGAACAGAACGGAAAAGGCATTAAAAAATAACTTAATGGTAAAGACAGCTTGACAATGATGTGAATGGAATTGTTGAGAAAAAACATTTATGAAAACAGAAATTAAATTTAAGAGTGCCAATTTATTAGATACTTAATTTTCTTCTAAAAAAACATTAACTGGCGTAATTTTTCAATTAGTTAATAAGCAAATCCCTTCCCTGCTTAAGTAGTAAAGGTAAAGGTCCATAGCTCGCTTTTTGCGCGTTATGCTTTACACGCGTTTCATCCTCTTGTTTCATTCTATACTTTGTTCGCGTTGAGTTACATGCACTGCTTTTCATGCGCCATTTTATTTTTGTTTTGATCAGCTGTGTGCGTTTGTTTATAAATACTTATAAAGAAAAAATGGAGAGTGAAATCGAGTTTTTAAAAGAATTTGTGGAGTTAGTCGTAAAAGTAATCGATAACTAATATGCAAAATTTATTACTGAGAAAAGTGTGGTGAAAAGTTAATTAAAATACATCGCATTAATGAAAATATTCACATATTTTATTAAACAAGTTTTTTTTTACTAAGAAATTTTTTTTATTGAAAAAAAAAAGAAAAAAATTATCCACGGCAAAATAATATTTATCGATAACGTAAGAAATAAAGTATTATTTAACATCTTTAGCATTCAAGAACAGCTGACTTTCTTTCATGGTCATGTTGCTTGTAACGCGTACAAAAGTAGAAAGTGGACCTACTTATTGCTTTGAACGCGCCTACGCGTTCTGCGCTTTTTGCAATGTAACTTGTCACATACTATTACATTGATTCTACTTTTTTGACAGATGCATAGAAAGCGTAACGCGCAAAAAGCGAGCTATGGACCTCTACCTTAACATATTGGTTTATATTTGCTCTGTTTTTGACCAGTTGGCATCACCATTTAGTTGCAGTGTTGGTTAACCAGTTTTTTTATATTGACTGTTATTCAAAAGTGTTACCACTTCTAATTTTTCTTAGGAGTTTTTTGTTGATTAAATTTAAATTTCAAAAGTACAAATTCTTTACGTTTATTTTACAGCAACCATATTACTTAAAATGTAAATTCATATTTAGAAATTTTTATATTTTTTTATTGTAACCTTGTACCTCAATTTACACTATTACTTTTATTTGACATTATTGTTCGTAATTATTGTGTTGCTGTTGAGTCCCCTTGCATTTTCATTTTTCTTTTATATTACAATTATTAATTACATTGCTGCTCACATGCTCAACAATATTGATGACAATTAAAGAAATTTTAACTCAACAAAAAAAAATGTTTTATTTGTTTTTTTTTTCCCAAAGAATCTAGAGCAATGTCAAAAAGTTGTGTAATGTAATGTTCTTTCTTTGTTACGTTTTGTGCACGAGTTCAATTAAACGTAATAAATTTAAAACCCAAAGGAAATTATATATAAAATATCAAGCATTTTGACAGCTGTCAATTAAATATAAAAGTTTATTTCAAATAATGGAAAATATGTATTTAAGTTAAAATTGAATATGAAAAATAAACCACAGAAACCAATAGAGAAATAAATGTGCATTATATGTAGTTGTGGTTATGATTTTAAATTAATTCGAAATGTGGATTATGTTATAAAATAAAGAGCTTTCAAGTTTATGGCTCAACAGATGTTATTTTCAATAGATATTTCGCAATCAAGATATGCGAATTGACAGCTTGAAATGTAATTTTTCATTGGCAATTATTGCTTTCTGACAAACGAGAATTTTTGGTTGGCGAAAGGCAATCGAACTGAAATTGTGTTAATAATTGTGTTTTAATTTTTGTTGAGAAAAATCGGTGTTTGGAAAGACAGAGATAGGAATACTTTTTCTTTCTCCCAGCTGAATTAAAGTTTTGCGAAATGCATATCTGCGTATCTAAAAGGGGTCTAGTGAAAAAAGAGATGGAGCTAATGATGAAGGCAGCAAAGGTTGTTAGAAAAATACGCTCTTTATTAGTTTAACAAGGAACGTGTTTGCACTTTAAATTTTGCCACAGAGAGTAAACTGTCATAGTGTTGCCAGATCTGGAAACGTTTAAGATTTAGTAAAACTCAAAGACACATAATAATTGATTAAGATAATGGAACTTAGAACTTTTCAGCTTGCTTCTCAGCTAATTTATGTATAATCCCTTTTTAAGAAACTGTCTAATGGCTAATCCACCAAAGTATGGTTTTTGGTTTCAAACAGCCACCATCGGAAACCTCACACCAAATGCTGGATATTCACAAAACCTTTAATATTATAAATGACGCTTACAACTATATTTAATGCAAAGAATACAAATTTCAATAACTTCAAACTGCGAGTGAAAATGAAGTGTAGTGTATCACAGCTGGAAACAAAATTTAGTCAACCATATTAAACATAAAAACACAAGATAAAGTGTTATTACAAAATATCTGAATATGTATTTTCCAACAAAACATTTCTCACCTTGTCAATCTATTTTTAAAATGTATTTTTGAGGAAGACGGATACATGCTATTTTCCCCATTTGTTTAAAATGGAATTTATTTTAATTCCCTAGATAAAAATATACAACACTTTGTGGTGTTTAATATTTAAGCAAGAAACAAATATTGTTTTGATATTTGTATATAAATCTTCCTTTCCCTAATGAGAACATTTTATTTCCTGACAAAACAAACACAAAGTATGCACCAACAAATCTAGAAACTTTTAACAGCACATTAGACAGTTTAATGTCTCTAATATCCAAAAATATGTAAACAACTGTTTCACGAACAACTCTATCTCTGCTTCACTCTATCTATCTTAAATGTCATCTTAATTGTCTGGCACATTAAATGTCACTGTCACTTTAAAAGACATATTTTTTGGTGGTCTATGTGTGCGCATATACTACATAGGAGTATATATTTAATTCAGCCATTAAATAGTTTTCTTAAAGTCTTTGTGGTAACAGCTTAAAGGGCTTAAATTTATAACAGAATAATTCCTAAGATTTATTTTTTAAAATTATTCATGTACTCATAGGTAATTGAAAATTTGTAAGCTGACATAACAAATTTGTTTATTATTATTTTTCCGTTACTTCAATACTTAATTCAGCTAAATAAATGTTTTCTTTGCACGCAAAATTAACTTTTAATTTAATTTTTCTCTTATCCACCGACAAAACAGGAAGTAAATAATTTCAAGAATATTTTCAAACGTCCCTTAATGAATTCGAAATAAATAAATTTTTTATTATTACATAATACTATTACAAATAAAAATTGCATGTTTGCTTAAAGTAAAAAAAATTATATAAATTAATATAAAGAAATCTTAGATTTGGATGGAAAATTTAAAATATTTATACGATTTGCATAATATATTTATTTTTTTTTTTTTTAGTAAACCTCGCTGCAACTTACCCAGCATTTCAAGTTAAATAACCTTAAAAAGACATACCTGTAAAGAAAAAGTGTAAAAAAATGGTTAAAGAAAATAAAACTTAATTTAATATTAAATGTTATCAGCTGAATGAAAAAAATTCATAAGCTTAATAGTTATTTAGGATGTAAAAATTGCAAATTAAGGCTTTTAACTTAAATTTAGCTAGCTGAATAGCAATTTTAGCAGCTAAATAGTTGCGCAATGAGCTTAATAGTTATTAAAGATGTGAAAATTGCAAATTAAAGCTTTTAACTTAAATTCAGCTAGCTGAATAGCAATTTTTAGATGTTAAATAGTTGCTCAATGAGCTTAATAGTTATTCAAGATGTAAAAGTTGCAAATTAAGGCTTTTAACTTGAATTCAACCAGCTGAATTGCTAAATGGTTGCTCAAAATGTTTTTACTTACAGTTTAGGCTAGCAAGTCAAATTAAGCCAGCTGAATAGCAATCGATATAGTCCATATAAGGTTTATAAACCAAATTAAGCGAAGATGATAGAGTTTTAATCAAATGCAGGTATGAGGCAAATTTAAAAGCTATTTCCTTTACAAATTTTGTTAATTTGAATTACGACATTCTCATCAATCCTGCTGAATAGCGAAATCAATGCGCTGAATAGTAGTTAACACAAAATATTTGCATTCACTGACCCTAAAGTCAAAGCTAGCTCATTAGAATGCAATTATCAGAAAATTCAGCAAGCAAGAATTACTTAAAAATATATCTTTAAGGACTTCAAAGTTCTATTCAGCTAGCTGAAATTCAGTTGTAATACGGAGAAAATACGTTTTCGATCCTTAAATCAACTTAGCAGATATCAAGTTTTTTTAGGTGGACCATGTTTGAAGATAATTAAAGTCCTAATTAACTTGTTGAATAAGAAAACAAATTCGCTAAAAGAAACTTAAAACAAAATATTTAATTTTCAAAAGCTTAAAATCAAATTAAGCTTACTGAAGAGCTAGTAATAGCAAAATCAGCGGCCGGAAATGAATTAAAAAAGTCCGTTTTGCAACCTTAAAATTATTTTCAGCTGCATGAAAATAATTGTTTTCTTCCACGATATTTAAGCCAGTAGTATGTTTGATATATACTATATATATTTACTTGGCTTGCAATTTAAGCAAATGCAGGCTTGCTGAACAACAAAATAAAATTGCTGAATATTATTTTAAGCGTTTAAAATTAAATCTTACTGGCACAAAAGTTTTCAAAACCATATTCAGCCAGCTGAATAAGAAAGTCGCTGATTAATTTATGCATACAAAACAAACTACTCGCAAATTAAAGCCTTGACATCTTATTCAGCTAGCTGAATAGTAAAAGTAAACTCTAAAAATTGTTATAAAAATAATGAAAATATATATTGATTCCAACTGAAAATGCATGGATGTATTAAACAGTTAATGAGCGGAAGTTGGAAGTGAAACTGGTTGCTTTTAAACACTTTGCTAACATTATTTGGTAATTGTGCACTCCAAAGCTGGATTATTTCCTTTTATAAATTAACCAAACAAAAAATATATGATCAGGCAATTAACTATTATGTATACAAGAGAAATAAAAAAAGGTAATAAAAAAGAAACAAATTTCAAAACATTTAAAAAAGGAAAACAGGTGGCTTGATTAGTCAACTTTGCTTTGAAAAAAAAAATGTTTTTAAATGTTAATGATGGTAGAACAAACATGAAAACGAAATCAATACATCCATTGATGTATGTGTGTATGAATGTGTGTACACGTATTTAACTAAATAATGAAAATCACAGAGGCATAAAATTTCATAATTATTTTTTAGTTAATAAAAAAAGCTTAAAATAAAACCAAACTGGTATTTATTCTCACACAATTAATATCAGTTGTGTTTGCAGTGGAGTTACAAATAGTAATTTGATAGTTTTTGCAAACTCATAAAAAGGAAGTTTTAATGAACCACAAAAAATACTTTATTAAACATGTGTTTTTACAGAATGTTAGTCAGGAAATTATTATATACATACATCATTAATCTCTGAACCAAAAAAAAAAAAAAATTTAAATAAAGTTACAAAAAATTTTCACAAACACAATTGCATACTTGTATGTATGTTTGTTAAAAAATAAGCTCGTAATTAAGTTGCCATTGTTTAGTTCAACATTTTAAAAGGCTTACAAAATATTCCACTGTCATCACTCAATTTTAAGGTGTGAAACAGACAAAAGAATCTTGACAAACTTGTATTTTAACACATATGTATGTATGTAATTAAAATTTGTTAACATTTGCGTGACTAAATTATCCTACGAAAAAAACTTAAAAGTTTTGAAGAAAAAGAAAAAGCGCCACTTCCTTTTTTCCCTGTACTCAGTTGCCAATTGTTTTTCGCCAGCACGCTGACATAACCCAAAATCCCAAAAGGAGCATTCGGTGTACTTTATCCTTGTTAGTTTAACTTTTTTTCTGTTGATAATGTTCCAAAAATAAGCGCCTTATGCTATTCCAGAAGCAACATAATAATAACAATAATAATTATAGTAATAATAAATTTTCCTTTATACCAATTTACCATTTAAGGGAAACATAATAAAAAAAAAATGGTCAGAGTATTGTAGAAAAGTTACTTTTAAGGGTGGGTTCGTTACCCTCGTCGCCACCACCGCATGATTGAAAAATCAACAAGATAATCTTGCAATTCTTATTCCCTGTTGTCGTTTTTTTTTTGAATTTCTTGATTGCACAAAAATGCACAATATTGTCATTTTAAGGATTAACTTTAATGCTACTCATCATGTTACCGTTTTTTTTTTCATATAATTTTCTTGGGTTAAATGTTAGTTATAAAGCAGAAAATAATGTTGCATGTTGCACAGAGGACTTAATCTACGAGTAGAAATCGCAAGAATAAAGACAATAAGTTGTTTGTGGCATAAGACGATGATAATAAAAATGTTGATGATAATGTTGAAAAATATTCTATATATCGAAGGCAATTAGCAATGTTTGTTTTTGGTATTAAAGTATATTATTGCTTTAGCTTAGTGCTTGTTTTTTTTAATATAAAATGCACACAAAATTTTATTGAATATTTAAGACTCATTTAAGAGCAGATGTTTTAGTTTCTAGATTTAAATATTGATAAGAAGTTATTTACCAGAAAAAGCCGTAGTATAAGAAACATTTGACGTTAAATTTTTTTTTAATTATTTATAACCCAGAATAGGGAAAATAGAAATTCATTTGTTAATCAAATTTAATAAAATATCTGGTTTTTATTTACTCTTATCATATTACACATTTTTTTATTTCTTTAAATAATATTAATGTGGATTTACATATTTATATTCATAGAAAAAATTATATTTCAATAGTTTTTATTCTCTGCTTAATAATTACACTATGGCAACTCTCGTCCTTAACTGCAAATGCGTCCCCATGTCACATGAAATATGGCTCCCCAAATTACCGTTACAATCATTTAAATAACATTGTCTTGTAAACTATTGTTTACAAATAACTAGTGAGAAATGCATTGATAGTGTGTGTGTGTATGTATGTATGTTTAAGAGTTTTTGGTGAGAGAGGTAGAGAAGGAAAAAATGTAACTGCATCAAAACAAATTACTAACACTAACACGTGCCTACAAGTTGGCATGTGTGTATAATTCATGTTGCAGTATAGTTGTTGTTGTGTTGTTGTTGTTTATTATTATCCCTATCCAAAAGAGCCTTAACAGTAATTCTGGAAGGGAAATACATATTTTTCATTTTCTTATTGGTATTGTTTTTGTAAATAGATAACAAGGTAATTCGTGTTTTATTGTTATTGCGTAAGTGTGTGTAAACGTATAACTAATTTTTCTTAGGCGGCTGTGTGTGCATTCTTTTTGTAGGTAAATATATCAACTCCTTTGTTGCATTGGAAATTGCAATTTTAATACAATAAAAGGTCATATCCATGCTTTCGTTATTGTGTAAAAAAGTCAAACGTTTCATTAATTTTATGATTTATTAATTGTAATGTTTTTCTATTGCTATTGTTTTTGATATTTGCTTTCTAAAAACAGAGTTTTAATGTTGTCATGTTGAGTTTTTGTTTGAGGCGAAACAATTATAAATAAAATTACATACATACATAAGTTAAATATCTTTTAACAGATTTAAGACAAACTGAAATTGAATTTTTTTTTTCTAAAATTTTAAAGTGAAAAAATTGTTTTTACTTTTATTTTTCTCAAGCATTTCAAATATAAATTTTCTTTCGAGCACATAAAAAACCGCCCTTTATACCCCTGCCAACTTATCTAATCCATTTGCTGCCACTTTAACACATGAGTAGTGTTTGAAATTAATATCCCTCCCTCTTTTTCAATATTCTTCAGTTGATGCCATTCCGAGATGATTTCAATTAAATACTTTGTTTGTATATACATGCATGCATAACTTTCCTTTCACAACAGCTGCACAAATAGTATATAAATTAATTAAACGAAAAGTATTAATTAAGATACAATTTCAAAAAATAGTATGAGATAAAAAACGTGGGCTTACCTCATGCCTTAAAATGTATTAAAAGCTGTTAATAAATTCTAATTGATTAAAAATTAAGTGAGAGCAAAAACAAAATAGAAAATAAAAATCTATTGGAAAATACAGGCATACAATTTCTGTTACTAACAGAGAACACACACAAGTTTGGTGAACATTTTCTTTATTTCCGTTTATTTTCGTTTTTTCCCCAGCTATATTCAATAATTTCGATAGTTTATACCAGAACTTTTAAGATCCTTAATAATGTATTGCTTAAAGTCTACTGATGAATTTCTTAACCAGAAACGAAATGCATGTAGACGTGATTAACCAACAAAACACAAAAATTATTCTTATTTAGATTTACATTTATCGCAAAAATTATGTTTATAAAACTCAAAATTAGGAGCTTGATAGCGACTTATGTATATTTTTAACCGACTTAAAAAAAAGAGGAGGTTATCAATTTGTCTATATTAATTCGTATATATACGAGTATATATATTTTTTGAAATTGTTACTTCATAACTCAGTACATTTTGGACCGATTGTAAAAATTCTTTTTTTTTGTGTGAGATTGTATAGCTTCCATTTGGGCAGGGACACGCCCACAAATTTTTTATTTGATTTTATGATATCCTATTTATTTGATTGTTGCGAAACCTAGCAAACACCTTTGGTCCTTGTAATTACACAATTTTAAAATTGAAAATATGGGCGGGGCTATGCCCATTAAAATTTATTATTATATTTCATGTGGTTCTACTTAACCGATTTTTACAAAACTTAACACACACCTTGAGCTCTAAGATTGACACAATCTGTCATTTAGAAAATGGGAGGAGTCACGCCCATTAAAATTTAATATATTATTTTATGTGGTTCTACTTTAGCGATTTTTACAAAACTTAACACACACCCTGATCTCTGAAAAACATACAATATTCCATTTAAAAAAATGGGAGGAGTCGCGCCCATTTAAAATTTAATTTCATATTTTAAGTACTTCTTCTTAACCAAAAGATTTAATTTTTTTTTGTTTGAAAGAGTTTACTTCCAGTTTGATCTCCAGTAATATTTTAAATATTTTTTATGGTGTAAAATAAAAGTATATTTTAATATGCTGCAATATGATTTAAAATTTTTTCTAAATAAATTATTTTCTAAAAACTGTCTGAAGAACAATAAATAATTCTAAATAAAAATTAAAACCGTTTTCAAAGTTTTTAGCAAAATTTTAACTTGTTTTGTTTTTAAAAAACACTTGAGTCATTGAATTCCTACTTCACATCTTTTCTTAACCAAAAAAGAATGTGCCAGCTATAAATCTAAAATTTTATTTATTTTCATTAATTATTTTCTTCCGTTTTAATTACCTTAATATTTATTTTTCCGTAAGTGATTTTTTATTTATTTATTTTTTCTATTTTTTTTTTTGTAAAAGGATTATTTCAGTTAAAAAGAAAATTCTTGGTAACTTGAAAGTTGTTTCTATTTAAACGCTTAAGGACTTTTCTTTTATTTATTAATTCATTTTTAATTATTAACTGTATTACTTTGTAGCTGTTGCACGGTATTTATTTTAAATGTAAACTATAGCAAAGAAAAGAAAAGAAAAATAAAATAAAATTTTAATAGGATAAAAATACCTTTGCTCCAATAAATTACAACAATAATACACAAGTACGTTTTCATACACTCTCTATTATGCATGTTTTGCCATAAACAACAGCAACAACGACGAAACCAACACTCTGGTCGGGGCGCCCGCAGGACGCATGCAAGGAAATAAAGAAACCATAGAATAATACGCTCCTTCTTCACTTGCAAGCAAACAAGCACTTTCAAACTGCTTTTCATCACCAACATACATACATATGAATGTATTTACTAACCCAAGGCAAGGAATACTTAATAAATAATAATAAAAATTAAGAAAGAATTACAAATACTCGTAAAAAAAACTTAAGCCAGGAAGTAGTGCAGAAACAAATTTCTTTCATTTCTGTATAAGACATAAACTTAAGAAAAGCTTGTGTCTACTCTTCTCTATTTTTGGGAATTAATCAGCATGCAGCATCTTCCCGCGAGGATTTTACATCAAACTGCTGAAGTCATTCTATATCCAAAATTCTCTTGTTAATACATAATTACAAAATTAACCCTTAAACTCATTTCAAGTTTTAATTAATTTCTGGTGTTTAAATACAAGCTACAGCTGTAGTGTATTCGGAGACTTAAAGTAGAATTTTATGGCTAATATTTTTGTAATATATATCTTAACCCATTATATGCCAATTTAAAGGTAGGTAAAGGGGCCAACCCTTCTTAAAAAGGAACTTAAAAGACCCATAAGCGGCAGAGTTAGAGAGTTAACAAGTTCCACAAAAATATTCCTGGCATGATTTTACATAAAACTGTTGAACTTATTTATTCCATATCCCAAATGCAGCCATTAGTAATTACGAAATTAACCCTTAAACGTATTTCAAGTTTTGTCTTATTTCTGGTGATTAAATTTAAATTAGAGTTTTGGTGTCTTAAGAGACTTGCGGTAGAATTTCATGACGAACATTTTTGTAAAATATTTTAACTCACTAAAACGCCGTTCAAGGGTACTTTTTGTTTCAATTTTAAGTAAGGTTAAAAGTTTGAATAAGATAAGTGTATGACTTAGAAACACTAAATCAGTGCTGGCCACCGAGAGAAATGTATTCGTGTATGTGTATTAATTTTTATAAGAATCTTAAATTAAATTCGGCACTCTCATGCCGCTTTGAGCGGCTATGCACTAATTACTTCCTGCCTCAATGAACGTTATATAATAAATAAATAAACAAAAAATTCACTGGTTGTAAAAAAACTATACTTTCTCATTTGAATTATTTTATAAAAAAAATGTTTTAATGAAAAGAAAAAATAAAATGTTTAACATGAAACATGATGCCCCTACAAATTGTCATTTAATTTTAAAGCACTTAAAAGCCCTTACAAAAAATGAAAATAAATAAAAAAGAGGAAATTGCTGGTAATTAATTAAGTGTAAAATAATTAAAATGAAAAGAAAAAAAATAAAAGCATATTTTAACATTATTATTAATAATATCGAGTCATAACCGCCAAAAAAGCTTAAATGACAATTTTTTTTGGACCTAATTTAAAAAAAAATTGATTATTTATATGATCGCAAATAATCGATTTTGGTAAAAAAATTAAATGTAAAAATAATGTCTCTTAAACTTTTTTTTTCGCGGTTATGGCACAATATTTACTTTTGTTAAAATTTTTGTCCTTAGCATGAGCTTTTCTTAGTTCAAAGCTTCTGTCGTTGCGTTTTTAAGCTTCCTGCCATATTATTATTAGTTTTTAATTGAAATTTTCAAAATTCTTTTCACATTAAAAAAAAATTTTGATCTTAGAAATTTCTGCTTACATACAGAAACTTTAATTTCAAATCTTAGCTCTAAGAATTACATATCATACTCAAACGAGTATTCATGTAATTTAAATAATTATGTTTCATTTTTTATTTTTAACCAACATTGCTTCAAATTTCATTCAAATTTAAGTTTTTGTTTTAACTACAATAAATATGATGCTAATGGAATTTTTTTTACTGCACTTAATGGCTAAAGAAATATTATATTTTTAAAACAAGGTAAAATTATCAGTAAAAAAAGATCTTAAAAATGTTTTCTACTTCATTACGTTTTGGAGTAATGAAAAATGAGCAACAACGAGTCTTCTTCTTCCTTCATTCCTCCAAAATAACTGCTGATTACAAAACAAATTCTTTATAATTATCATAAGCAACTTTAACATAAATTATCTACAAATGAGCTGCTTTGGCAGCTTAATGGTGAGGTCTCCTTAGCAGCAACAACAACAACAACAACTAGAAGGAAATAAAATTATTTGATATACAACAGAAACAAATGGAAATTATAGACGAAACTTATTCACAATTTTACATACTCTTAACATCCATAAAAGTATGAGTAAGAAGAGATGTACAGACCTGCATATGTATGTATGTATGTATGCATGTGTGCATGAATAAATAGTGTTTAAAACAAAAACAATAATATCAAGTTTAATGGCTGGACATAATGGCAACACTTTAACTGTCTTTTGTGCTGCCAGACGAGCCAGAAGAAATTGCACACCATTTTTGAGGGAAAAAGAAGAAGATATAATTGAGACAGAAAACAATAGCATTTTTATTGCAAATGTTGTTTTTAGGTGGAAACGAATTAAATCGTTTTAATGTGAATTCTTAATACAGGAATAAGGTAAAACTTTGACTATTTAAATTTTGCCAATAATTTTATTTAAAAGTTTCAATAAAGAAGTTCCTAGGAAAGACAAAAAATAATAATTTGAGTTTGAAGTGTACGTACGTTAAATTAAAATTTCTGCACACATCTTGACTAAAAAACACTTGAAGTACAAATTAATTTTTTTTTTTGCATAAGGAACCCCCCTTGTGTTTTAGCTTAATTTTGATACTACACCCCCTAGAGATTTTTATTTTAATTGTCTGTTTCTAAAACAAAATAAAAAAGCTAGCAACCTTAAAACTTTTATTACATTTTTACATCTATTTTTACATTGAATATTTTATAACCCTTCTTTTGTTGCTTGTTTTCTTTCTAACTGATCCTTTTGCTTTTTCGCCTGACCAACACCTGGTAATTGGATTAAAAAAGATTTAGCAAAATGTTAAATTAAAAACGAATCAAAATACAAAAAAAAAACATTAAATTTACCTTTATTTTTGTACTTTAACCACAACTGGTGGCTGCAATGTCACCCTTTTTTACTTGGCTAAATTCTGCCACGAGTAGTTTACTTGTAACCAAAAGAAGAAAAATTAAAAAAAGGCGCATATGAGACACAATAGCCCTTAAGTATAGTCAACTGTACAAAGTCTCAACGAACCTCTCTCTACAAACTGCTCCATGTCTAAGTAAAGGTCAATGATACATGTTTATACACTCTTTAAATGTTTAAGAAGATTATTAAGGCTTCATTAATTCATCTATTAGCTTTTGCTGGCCAAAAGTAAATGCCAATAACATTAACTTTTAGGAGCATGTGAAATACGAAAGAGAAAAATAATTAAACAGCAAAGAAAATTTCTTTTCAAAGAAATTCTTTTTTTTATAAACAACAAACAACAGTATAAAATAAGAAAAATTTAATTTCTTTAACAGCCATTCCCATGAAATCGAAAGAAAACATGCTGTGACAGCCAGTCGACTTTGCTTTAAGAAAAGTGTGCTGTGACAGAAAGTAGAGTTTTCTCTAAAAAATAAAGTGTACTGCTACAGACAGTCTAACTTTTCTATAAGAAAATATGACTGTGAAACAGTCGAAAGCAAAAATAAAAAACTTAACGAAACTGCTTTTTTATAATTTTTCAAAATATAATCTTTCACGTAGGCTTCAAAGCGAATCTAGCTTTCTAAAAAATTTTTCAATATTACAACTTACGAAGCTCTTAAATTTTTGTTACAAAAAGTTTTAAACGATTCAATTTTAACATAAAAACTTTTAAATGCCGAACTAAATATTAAGAAAAAATATAAAATTTATATGCACTACATTTTGGTGTATTTTGAAAGCAATTTCTAAAATACTGCTCACGTTTGTCTAGCTTAAAGAAACTTTATTTTGCTATTAATGGAGTTCTAAAAATTTATTTTGAATAGTTTTTGAAATTTATGCTCTTATTTAATAAATATCAGCAGTTATTTTTAACTTAACGAAAATGTTTAAAACTTAACGAAACTTTTTTCTTTCACCCAGAATTTAAAATAAAAATAAGGAATCATGGTGCAGCTTTAAGCATATGAATCCAATATATTTGCTTTAATGTTACTTAACGAAACTTTTTCTTCAAATGAAACTTAACCATTTCAATGGTATTAAAACTAATTCCAAATCTTTAAATTTTTGTAGTTCTGCTCTTATTTAATGTTACTTTTAACTTATCGAAAATTTTTAAAACTTAACGAAACTTTTTTCTTACTCCCAGAAATTTACACAAATCAAGAGCAGAGCATTATCAAGCCTTACAAGCATTGTATTTACTTTAATGTGGCTTAACGAAACTTTTTTCAAATGATACTTAACCATTGCAATGGTAGTAAAATTAATTCAAAAACTTAAAATTTTTGTAGTTCATATAAATTAAGTTTTTTTGTAGTTCATATAAATTAAGTTTAAGCACACTTTTCTTATGGAAAAGCTGACTGCCATGTACAGTATACTACGAGTATTTTAAAAGAAAGGCTTGATTTTATTTTTGGTTTCGTTATTTGTTGTTAAATTTTTCTATTTAAAAATTCGTGTTAACAAGTTTTTTTGCAGCTCATTCTAAACCAATTGCAACTAATCAGCTTTCATTTCACGTCTCATTTGTTTAGTACAATTTTTTTCGTGTCTCTCTCTAGTTTTCCAAATTGAAAATTCTATCAGAAACATAAACACACACACACGTACAAATATGTATTTATAAATGTATGTGCCTTGGTTTATTTGGCCCAACTCTAGTTGGATCTATTGTTATATTGTTGCATTCAATAATTAAATCCTTTTATTGCACAGACTTTATTCATTCATGTCAATAATGATATTCGTCATTCAAGACTCATAGTCTGTTTGGTTTTCTGTCAAGACGTGACTGGCTTGATTTTATTTTTTTTTCTGGCTGCTTGTTTGGAGTATAAAACAACATTCACTCAATTGGAAGTTATTTGTTTATTAATTGTTTTATTTTACTTCTTCTCTTAGTACAAGACTAGCAGAGTTTAAAAAGATTCAATTAAGAAGAAAGGAAATAATTTATTTCGAAAAAGTTCCCTTTTGAAAAATAAAATTTGTTAAATTTGATTATAAGGTTTATTAAAACATTTTGTTAGATTGAAATTAAGTTGCATTTTGTGTGCATTTAAAAGGTTGATAAAATTTTGTTAAATAACATTGTAAGCCAGTCAAACTAAACTTGCAATAAAATTGTAATTGAGATGTTAAATATTTTTTAATTACATTTCGCGTGTGCAAATAAAAATTCTGTTTTCGAAGGTCTCGTTAAGTAAAAACTAGTTATTAAAAACTAGAAATGTTTGCTTGGGAAAACTGCATTAATTTTGTAGCGAAAATAAAGTTTCGTTAAGATTAAAAAAGTTTCGTTAAGCTTAATATGTAACACCAACTTATTTTTTTTTGCAATTTAGTATCATTAAACTGCTTAAAATTTTGTTTTAGGCCACTCAGAAGTGAAAATAAAGTTTCGTTAAGTTTTAACAAAAGCTTTAGACGCAGTTTTTTAATCCATGCTAAAGAGAATTCACTTTTGTTATATGTATATCTAAATGACCTAATACTGTAAAAACTTTTTAATTTGCCGCTGAAGTGTTTTCTAACTTTTAAACACAATGTTGCCACAAAAATTTCGTTAAGTTTAAAAAATTAAAAAACATGTTATTGGCCTTAAGTAAGCAAACTATATTTTTTCTTGAAACATTTTCCAAATGTTAAGGTGTAGAAATATAAATACATATGTCTGTGCGTTTTGCTTAAAATGTTTCACTAATTTGTAATAGTTTTGTAATAAAAAATTCGTTAAGTTTAAAAAGCTAAAAAAACGTGCAGTTGGCTTAAAGCAAACTACATACATAGTATATTTTTTGCTGGAAAATTTTTTTAATGTTTAATTTTTGAAAGTTATATATTTGTTTTGCTTAAAATTTTTCGTTAAATTGCCAACGTTTTTTCTCAAAAAAATTCGTTAAGTTTAAAAAGTTAAAAAACTTGTATATTCCTTTTGCTTAAAATGGTTCGTTAAATTGAAATTAGGTTACATATTATTTATGTGATAGTATGTTGATATGAACATTGTTTCGTTAAGTTTGTATAAAGCATATAAGTACATGTGTATGTATATGTGTTAATTTTGTCTGCTTTATTGAAATAGTACTAGGAAAAATTTTATTTTAATTAGGAAACTGTAAAAATCAAGTTTCGGTAAGTTTTGAAAACTTTCGTTAAGTTAAAATTTAATGTTTGTATGACCGAAAATATTAAATTTTTTTAAAAAATGAACTTAAAAAATCTATTTAAGTCGTTTTATTTACTATTTAAAAGTTTCGTTAAGTAAAAATTCCTTTTAAAAATGCTTTTGAAATCTGTAGTGTATACAAATATTATTGCTAAGAGTCTTTGTGTGAGCAAATGTTTCGTTAAGCTGGTATTTAATACCTTTAACATATTTTATCTTTGTTTTTTTTTTATAAATTTTTGGCTTTTCGCATTAATCGTGAATCAATTGTCCTCTTGTTAATTTATCTCTTTCTATACGTTTGCTTTTGAGCCAGTTCCAAGTTAAATTAAAAACTTTTAGCCAGCATTTCTGTGAATCATAATGAAAAAACTGAAGAGGTTTTTGTTAAGAGTAAAACAAACTCATGACATTTTTTTTTAACGAAAAACTGTAAAAAGATTTATGAAGTTTGGTGTGTTAATGACCTTTTTTAACTCGAAATGCCACAAAAAGCTGCAATGCTTTTCTTTTCGTGATGCATCAGGCAAGCATCAATATTAAAACTTGATGCATCAAAAAAAAAAAAAAAACAAAAACAAAAATGAAGGTACAATTTCAAATGAAATTTAATGGATTTTTCTGTTTGAACTTTACAACGCATCAAAGTGGTAAAACAATCATCATTATTAAAAGGAATGTGTAGCAAAAGGTTTTTCTGCTTGTTGAATTCCACACAAGGAAAAAGTGAACATAAGAATGCCATGCATTGTATTTGTATTTGTTTAAGCTGCTGAATGTTGAGTTACTGTTGCTAATGCTGGTGATACATTTTCATGTCTCTGATGCCAAGGTAAAATGAGTAAAACCGTGGCATCATTAATCTTTGGCTTGTTGCAAGCACCACAGAAAAAACAAACAAAAAGAATACTTAAAAGATTTCGTATTGGGTTGAAAAAAAATAGTGAATAAGACAAAGCTTGAGCAATAAATGTCTAAACCAAAAAGCAGTTTCAGCACTTTTTTTTATTATCTTCGAGTATCCTACAATGGAGTTGAAAAGAATTAAGAAAAAATTTACACATTATTCATTTCTTATGTTTATGAATGAATGAAAAGATATTTTAAATATTTAATTTCTGTCAAATCTGTTTAAAATCGGTATCACATTAAACAAAGCTTCGAAATAAACTGCTTTGGAAAGAAGTTATTTTTTAATTGCTCTTTATTGAACTCATATGAGTCATATGAAGTTAATCATACGAGATATTAATAGACACACACACAATGTATGAGCTTGAAACCAAACAGGTAATAGTATTAGTGCAATTAAAATCAAATATAACAGATTAAAATCGTTTGAATCATTCTTAACATACATTCCTTAAGCTTCTTACGGCAAAGCCAAAAAATCATTAAAACATTTAAGGTAGCAACAAATTTCTGACTTTTTTTCAATTGCCCGAAATCTTTTAATGACTTGTGCTGCCTTTTGATGGAATGCCTTTTACTCATTACATCTCAAATGCATTTTTCTCTCTTAATGATGCTACAACTAGCACTTACAACACTTGCAAGTTGCAACAGCAGTCATTATCTTTTGTAATAAATTTCCAATACATTTAATTTTTCTTTAATAGCTTTTGGGCCAAACAAAAAAAGGGTTTAAAATGCCAAAAAAAGGAATCTACCATAATAAATGTTCTTTTGGGTTCAGGGAAAAACAAGTGGTTACAGTGCAGCAATAAAATAAATTTATATGAAATGTCTAGGTTTATTCACACATACATAAAGTATTTCCTGTGAAATTAAATAAGAAATTAAAAATCAATTTGTTTTTTTTTTAACAAAAAGTGGAAAGGAAATTGTTACACTGGCTTAGAACTACTCAATTCTTAAAAAAAATTACATTTTCGGAATGGCAATAGGCTTAAGTTTATTTTTAAAAATCTAAGCTGGTGGAATACAGTTCATTAAAGTGAATAATAATAATAAAACAATTCAGATTTCTTGCAGCTTAATTTTTTCAAAAATTGGTTGTATTTGGAAAAATAAAGTTTCATTAAGTCACATTAAAGCTAATACAACGCTTGTAAGGCTTCATCATGATTTATAATTAATTTTTCTGAATTTTTCGATGAAAGAAAAGAGTTTCGTTAAGTTTTAAAATTTTTCGTCAAGTTAAAAATAACCGCAAATATGCATTAAAAAGAACACAAATTTCATATATTACTTAAAACAAACTCTTAGAGTTCAATCAATGTCAAAATAAAGTTTCGTTAAGTTATTTAAATGTGAGCTGTGTTTTACAATTTGCCTAAAATCACATCTGTAAGCAATTTTACTGTTTCAAATGCATTTTTAGTACATATTTCCGCTCATTTACTTTAACAACGTCATAATACAAAAATAGTTTGACAGAAAACGAGCAATTTACACACAACTTGATATAAAAATATAAAAATTATCTTTTTTTTCTTCTTAAGAGTTGATTTATATATACAATATACATTTGTATGTACATAATTTTTAAAGCGTATAAATAAAGATATGAAGAATACTGTCAGTTTATATAAGACAATCAAAAATTCTCGTCTGATTATTTACATATCATGCTATAACCGCCAAAAACCGACACATTTTGAATCTCGTTTTTTTGACGAAAATCGCAAACGATAGATTTTGGTAAAAAAAATTAAGTTCGAATATTATGTCGCTTAAGCTTTTTGGGCGGTTATGTCACGATATATTGACAACCGAAAATTCTCGTTCGCCTATTGATATTGAAAACAAAAACATACACCCACCCAACATTGTTTTTGTTTGCAATTTGTTTGTGAGTACAATATGAATCATATTTGGCCATAAAGGCTTGATTCTGAATTAATAAATAAATAAATAAAAAAATAGGCAAACTAAGAATTTTTGATTTGTTTTCGATAAACAGGCAGTTAGTTTTGAATTATTGACTTAAAATTCCATTTTTTGAATTATTAGATTGTTACAATAAATGTGCAATATATTTATAAGAATTATATTTTTGCTTTTAATATTTAGCTGGTCACATAAAATTTGTTTATGTAGAAATTTACCATGTAACCTTATTTATCGGTTATTAGATTTTTAGTTGTAAAATTTAATATTTTCGTTAAGTTATAATATCGTAAATTTCTTAGTTTGAAATGCTAGCTAAGCTTGGAAACATTTTTGAAAGATATTGTATTTTGTGAAATTATACATATTTTATTAAAAATGTTTCGTTAAGTTTTTATTTTTGAATTCTTTAAGCTTAAATTAAGCGTTTATTAAAGTTGAAGTGTAGCATAACATTGAAATTGTGTAAAGATGTCTTAAAATGATTTATTTGAAAAACAAAGTTTTAGTTAAGTTTAAAAAAGTTTCGTTAAGTTATTGATGCAACCAAAATTACCATCAGGAGGTAAAATAGAGCTTACATAGTTTTAATTTAATAAGTGGTTATCATAGAAATTAGGTTTTATACAAAATCAAAGAGTTTCGTTAAGTTAATATATATGTACATATGTATGTATGTACGAGTATGTAAATATTTTAAGTTACGAATGCTAAGCTTGCTTTGTATGTAAATGTATCGTGTGGAATATATATTATATTATTAAATATTAAATATATTTATTATAACACAGTTTCGTTAAGTTTTTAACTTATAATTACTTTGAACTAAAATCCCAATTTTAATGAAGTGCAAGAATTTTATCACTAAATTTATTAATTATGCTGATTTTAAAAGCGATTTATTGAAAATTAAAGATTCGTTAAATTTAAAAAACCTTCGTTAAGTTGTAGATATACCTAAAAATAAACTGGAACGAGCGCATCAAAGCAAAATAGACGCTACGAGTATATGTTTGAATTATTTTTATGTTGCAATAGTAATAATTATTATAAAAATTCCGTAGGACAAAATGCAACAAATTCATAATTTGTTGTGAGTGTAATTATTAAGTTCTAACGTTCTATATAAAAGATTTGTAAGACCTCAACATGGCGAAGGTATGTCATGTGTATTTGTTTTTCAAAATCGTGGTCTGAGAACCTTGTGCACTATTGATGCGACTTTCCCTCAGATTTTCGTTAAGTTTTTTAAGCTTTGATTTAGCTAAAATTTTGTTTAAATGTAGGTTATAAATAACGTAAGTGATGAAAAATAAGTTTCAAACTGAGATTTATAAGCCTTAAAAAAACAAGTTTCGTTAAGTTTTAAAATATTTCGTTCAGTTTTACAAAATGTTTCGTTTAGTGGTAAATCAGTACATATATTTATGTATTAAGTTGCTGTAACTTGCTGTTAAGCAATTTCTTGTCAATTTATAAAATTTAAGCTCTGGTTCCTATGACGAAAAATTTTGTTGCTGTGAGGATAGCTCGTCAAGTTTTATACAACAAATAATAAAGTTAATAAAATTTAAAAAAAAGCTTTTTTATATTAATGTTAAAAGAAAATTTTAAAGTTTTATTTATAGTGTATAGATTTAAAATGTCGTAAAGATTTTTATTATACTTTGCACTATGGGTTGGTTGTTTGTGATTAAATATTTAAGACTATTTTTATCATAAATTATAACTAGTAATAAAACTACTTATGTATGTGTTCGTTTGTATATGCGTGTACCTACATATGTACTAAAATAGTTCATGTCTGTTAATTATATTTTTTTTATATATTTTTGGTATACTAAAAAGCCGCCCCCATTATAGAAAAATATTTCCCTCCCAAAATCAAAAAGCGCATCTCAATTTGTTATGGTTTGTTAATATTTTATTTATAAACATTATTATTTTGTTAATGTTGCTAGAAGAAAACACATTGTTTTTAGTAAGAAACACATAATAACCCACCTTCAGCTGGGGAAATGGAAAAGATATTGAAATTTGGAAAATTATTGGAATTTTTGTTTAAAAAAAATTTATATGGATTTATTTTAGTTTTTTGCTTTTAAAATTCTGCCTAGATTATCTGTTTCGAGTATATTTTGAAATATTTTTAATTACGAAATAATAATTGGGTTTTTTTCTATCCATTTAATTTTTTTTTTATTATCATTATTAATTTGAATATTAGGGGGAGAGAGAGTGGAGTGTTTGTTTGCAAGTTAAACACAGCTGTGTTACCCAAAGCTTGCTTTCCCAAGTATACGAATATGTTTGCTTTGTAATTTTAATTTGCTTTTAAAATGTTGTCGATGCATGTTTACAAAAAAATTCAATTAAAGTTTGTCATTTGTTTGAAAGTGGGGGAGGGGAAGCAGACAGCAAAAAAAGATGATTTAGAAAGCAGTTTTTTTTTGAAGGGTGGTTAATTATAATCTGACGGACTTTATTATTAATGTAGAGATTCCAAACATAAATATTTTAGATCATCTAGAAAAAAAGAAGTTATAGTGAAAAATTTGCAAAAATTCTTTTTTTTTTGAAGCTGTTAAGTTGGGCTGAGATTCGTAACATGAAGAAGCTAACAATTTTGAAATATAATTCAGGCAAAATGAGTCAACAAATTAAACCATAAATTTCTATTACAGAAAATAACCAATACTTGAATAAAAATGTGTTTAGCGTTTGGTTCTTTGGGCTAATCTGGTAACACTTTACCTCAGCAAGTGGGGCAAATATTTAAAAATTCAACGAATCTCAATACTACTTGGCCTAATAAATGCTGGTGAGGTCTAGGGCTGACTAAATTATACTTTTGCCAATGTTTGTATAATTTTGGGTACATTTTCTTTAAATGTTGCATTTAGGAACTAATTGTCATGCATTACTGCAAAGCAACCAGAACTTCGGAGTTTAGGCATTATGCTGAGTAGTATTATGAAGTCCAAAAACTGACAACAAAAATGGAGCTCTCTAGCATTGGTAAACCAAAAATGTTTGCAACAGCCCTCGTATCATAGAAAAAAGTATTAGACCAATTTTAAACCCTTATTTTATGATTATTGCAGACATTTTTGCTACATAACAGCAAACGATTTTTTCAAACATTTTTTCATTTTTTAACTGCTTTAAAATAAATCTTGCTGATTTCTGCTTTTTTTTTTGCCAAAAAAAAATTGCAAATTCTTTTTTTTTTGCACACAACAGCAATAAATGTTGAAAGTCATAAATCAACTGCAAGTCACTTTTAAAAAATTTTCAATTTACCAAAGTGCTGGGAAAAAAACAAAAACTAAGTTAAATGAAATGCAATAACAAACCAATAAACAACAATTTAAAGAATACAGCCCTTAAAGAAAGTCACAAATTCTCCCCCTCACAAAAATCGAAGCTATGACATCATTTTGTTTTTAAGTAAAACAGCATTTGCGTCAAGAATTAAAAATTAAAAGAAAAATAATTTGATAGTATAAATTTTCTAAAAGAAACAAAAAATTACATCATTCGTAAGCTAAAACAACAAACATTCTCTTATCCATCCCCATAAATTTAATAAGCATAAATTGATTTATATCTTAAACTATAAACATTAAGACAATTTCATTCGCTGTACTTCGCCACAATCCTTAACAACAATTCTTTCTTCATCCCCCTTTAGCCCTAAACAATAGTAATAATAATAACAATAATAAATATAAGAAAAAGGTTTCATTTGCACAATAAATATTTGTCACTTTATTTGCAAAAAGTTAGTGGCTTTAAGGAAAAAAGGAAATGAGCTGATAAAATATTTGGTTTATATGCCAAAACATTAAACAGTTTTTATTTCTACATCCCAGCGCCTGCTGTTTACATTAAATTTAATACAACGGCAGACACGAAAGTTTAAGGCAAAACGCTTAAGTAATTGATTAAAAGGGATGAATTAAAGGGGTCTTGTTTGGTCCTTTTTCGAAAGGGGTTAAAACCAAAAAATTCTCTTATAAGTTTCTGAATGAAAACTGCAAGCTACACCTAAACACCAATAATCAGCCAAAAGTTTAAATATTTGTTGAAAAATATTTGTGTTTTTATTATAAAACAGTTTCGTTAAGTTTTTATTCTTGAATACTTTAAGCTCTAATTAAGCGTTTAGTCAAGTTGAACTAAGTGTGAAATTTTTGAAAGCGATTTATTGAAAAATAAAAATTCGTTAAGCTTAAAAAAGTTTCGTTAAGTTGTCGATATGCTTAAAAATTAACTGCAAGAGAATAATCTAAGTAAAATAGATGCTATATTTTTTTAATTGCTCAGTTCTGATAGTAATAAATTTTATAGAAGTTCTCTAGCACAAATCCACATAATTCTTTTATGAAGAATATCGCTCATTTACTCAAAGAATGTCATAACTCAAAAAATTTAATTTTTCAGTTAATGATGCAGAATTAATCCTCATATCGTTCTTGATGTTGTGTAAAAATTTCATACAAATATCTTGAAAATAAAATAAATTTTTTTCCATAAAGTTGTGTGTAAATTTAAAACTTTGAAGCTTTGAGTTATGACATTGTTTGAGTAAATGAGCGATATATTTAAGTCAAATGGTATTATGTATTGAGAAAATTTTACGGATTTATGTATATAGTGTGAAAATATAAGTTATTTCTTGCTTAGCGCCCTTGCAGGGACTTTACCTCAACTTCTCAATAACTAAACTTATCAAATAAAATTTTTCTAAGGAATTTCAAATGCTTGTTTCATATTTAAACATTTTTCAATAAAACTGCATCACTCGAGTTTTGAAATTGAGTGGTCGAAAAATGGGATTTTTGAACCAAAATCCCACTGTGCGCCTGTGTTGAAGGTAGTATTTTTACGCCCTTGGTAAAAATTTCAAAAAAATTATGCATACGGGAAAGAGTTTTTTGAGTAAAATATTGCACAGAAATATTTTTCCCAAAATTTTAAACAAAATTCTAAATATCGCTATAGGAAATCAAGCCCTTTGTAGGGCCATAATTAATTACAACCAAACGACAAGACCGATTGAAGTTATTTTTTGGAATCAATATTCCGAAGCCTTCCTTCCTACTCTAAATTTTTTGTCACTCAATCTCACGTAGAAACATTTTTTTCACTCACGCTTACGTCCTCTCACGCGCTCACCTTCTATATTATATGCCATTTTTTTAATTTTCAAAAACTATAGCTTTACTACACTCACTCGTTCTTTGATATTACACCCAAAACACTTGACTAAGTGACAGTAAATAAAAATTTTTCGAAAATTATTTTGATAAAGATACAATTTTTTTCCTAAAGAATTTTTTTTTTACTCACGCTCACGCATTATCACGCGCGATAGCTTTTAACTAATAATATTTAATTTTTATTTGATTTTCAAAAACTACATTTTTATTATAAAAACCTTTTGTTATTTGAAATCTCGCCTATAAAGTGACATAATTAAGGGACAAGAAATCCAAATTGTCAAATTGTTATTCGTTTTATATAAATACAAGCGAACTTTAGCCTGATCAAATCATAAATATAGAAACAAAAAAGAAGTTCGAACAATAATAATTAATATTAACTAAAAAAGTGAAATTTATTTGCTGGTGGTTAAGCGATGTCTATATGCATTTCATTGTTGCTTTAACAAATCGTCAGTAGACTTCAACCACACATTTTGAACAGTCACAATTGTCTAATAATAAATCTCTTGAATTAACTAAAAAATTTTGGGTTTTCACTCACGCTCTCGTCCTCTCACGCGTGATAATTTTTTTAATACTACATATTAATAATATAATTACATTCCACATTATATTTATTTTTTTTTTAATTTTCAAAAACTAAATTTTTATTATAAAGCGACATGATTGAGTGACAGTAAATCAAAGTTGTAAAAAAATGTTGTTTTTTCACTCACGCTCACGAGTTATTATGCGTGACAATTTTTAAACTCTTCTTTTTGACGCTGTCTAGTTTGTTTTTTGTTTAATTTGTTGTGTTTTAGTTATATAAGAACAAGAATAATTGCGAGATTTCAACATTAAGTTTTTTAAGTTTTGGCTAAAAAAGACAAAAATTTCCCATACTGAATATGTTAATTTCCTTTTTATCACGTTGGTGGAAGGGTGGAGATCAGGCACGAGATAAATTGGTGTACAAGCTTCAGAAAAAACGAAGCTATAAACAAACTCCGGTATTCATTAAAGGGCCACTCAGACTATTATACTTTGTATTAATACATGTCAAAAATTCAAGTAATACGTGCAAGTGCGATATTGTGAATGCAAAATGTCATGACGAATGGTAAATAATACCATAAAAATTTGACATCCCATAAGACTTGAGCATTTTTTGAAATTTTTCTAAACGATAATACTTTTCATCTGATCAGATTTGCATTATTACGAAATCAACTAATAAACAAACCGATAAGTCGTCTGTTTCGACGCCGTTGCCGTGCCGTTGTTTATGGGAATATGTATTCGTCTGAAACCGGCTATAAATATTGAATATGCTTATCGTATTGAATAATTTTTCGTATAAGCCATGCCTGAAAACTAGCGAAATTATCGTATTTTCTTTTTCTTTATATTATTTAAATCAACTACTTTGAATGCCGTTTATTTTCGTGCCGACCACAGCTTTCATGAAACTGCTATGCCGACGGAAGTCAACGATTAATGCAGGCATGTTAATCCTGAACAGCTGTTTGCTTTTCAACTGTGTTTTTAATGTAATATGAGGTGTGATGGTGTGCACACAAAATGTAACTTTACGTTAGATTTTTTGACAGTCGAAACAAATGTCTTTAGATTTCTTTCTCGCAAAATGTGATGAAAGTCTTTATACATGTATAATAGTCTGAGTGGCCCTTAAACGATTGTTGAAGTTAAAGCATTCTTTCAACTGGGTTTCCCTTACAAAATTCGTATGTTAAAACAATATAATAATATTTTGGAAAAAATTTTGATTTTTTTATTGCTTTATTCTTTATCAGTTAAACAAAGAAAAGAGATGACTTGAAAAACCATAAGGAGCCATAACCTCCAAAAAAGCTTAATAGACATATTTTTTGGAACTCGTTTTTTTTTTTTTTTTTTTGAAGAAAATCTATTATTTACGATCGCAAATAGTTGATTTTCGTAAAAAAATTAACTTCGAAAATTATGCTGCATAAGTTTTTTTGGCGGCTATGGTACCATATGAGTCTTAGCAGGAAATGTATGTATATAATTTTATAAGAGCCATAATAATAGCTTTCAATATCTGTGGCAATAAGGAAAAAGTGCCTAAGTCAAGATAAGCTGACTTTGAGTTAAAAAAAATTTCCCATCAATTATTTTGTGCCATTTTTAGAAAGCAATGAATTGCTGCTTAGGTTTATTCGACTTATAACCTCATATGGAATAAAAGCTTAATTTAGCTTTTACTTTGGCATATTTCGAATTTAAATTATTATTTATTGTATGAAGAACGATGATTTCCTAAAAAAGTTCCCAATTTAATCGTAAAATAAATAAATTAAAGAAACTCGACTTGAAAGTTTCAAAGTGCTCTCCCACAAAACATTAAAATATGACTTAAGCACTTTTTCCTTATTGCCACAAGATATAATGATGGGTTTCTGTGATATGGATGTACATATGTATGTACTCGTATGTATGTTTGTCCGTAAGCAGATGAGGCGAACTGTAATTAAAGCTTCATTAGTTGGTTTTCCATAGCTGCCCATGAATGGATTTAATTTAAAATGTATAACCCATTTTCAAACCCTTTTTCCATGATCTTATAAACATTATATCAAAGCATCGACCCCATTCTTAAAAAGAAAAACCATTAAAAAAGTTACACAAACTCTACTGGAATATAAAGAATTTTTTATTTGATTTTATAATTGAAAGTAATGCCGCTGCCGCGGTTAGTGCCACTGCTGCTGCTGCTGCTGCTGCTGCTGCTGCTGATGATGATGATGATGACTGGGCTCCCTGAATAGCTTCGTCTGGCTTTTTGTATTTAGGTTTTATTTGTCCATTTCTTTGCTATTCACTTTTTCCCAACTAATGCTACGTTTCTATGTCATCATCTTGCTATTATATGTCATGATAAGCATGGGAAACATTAAGAAAATGTTCCCAGCAGTGCCATCCATCCATCCGTCCATACATGTTGCTGAAATGCCTAAGGTACAATTTACTTGAATTTTCTTTTACATTTTTCCTCCATTCCATGTAAAAAAATAAAATAATATATATTATTTACTCTATTTCCGTTTTAGAAACAACATAATAAGTTTGTTAAAATTTCTTTCTTTTTTTTTACAATTTTATTATTCACTTTAGAGCTACAAGTTGTTTGTAATTAAAAACCAACTGGACAGACAAGTTGGCAGTGAGTCGGAAAGTGTTTTGAAAATTACCTTTTCATTATTAGTAGTCTAGTTTCTTGGAATAAATCTAATTGCTTTTGGGGGGAAAAAATCATTTCAAATTCTAATTCCAAAGTCATATTTTATGAAAAATACCTTTTCTTTTAAATTCATAATCGTGCATTTAACATATCGTTAACTTAATATAGAAAGGCCCTAACACATTATTATTTTTTTTGTAAACAAGATTTTTGCATTTTTTTTGATACATTAGACGTTCTTCTGTAGAAAAATACAATAAAACTCGATATCAAAAAAATAATGAGTTAGGGCCTTTCTATATTAAGGTAGCGATATGTGCTTTACTTGGTTGAAAATTCGATTTATATAATTTTTTTTTCAAAGTAAGACACACGTTCACACATTTGCATTAGCAAACTAGTCACAGAGCCACCAATAATAGTATTGACCAAAGTGTATTAATACCAAGTGGCCAACAACATACATACAAATTTGTTGTAGGATTATTTTTATTTGAAAATTGACAGTTCGGGTTAAGATTTTATGCTATTTCATATGGAGTTTGAAGGATGGGGTTAAGTCAGCTGACGATCAGCTGCGCTGATAAGGCCACTTGATATCAATACAATTTGGTATTGACTTGTTTTCTTTTTGATTTTTATTAAGATATGCAATCGTGAGTAATTTTTCTATTGCACACTGGCTCGCAATAGACGATATATTTTCTTACTGCATACTTTATTCATAAAAACTAAAAAGTTTATGAAACTAATTTTTTGTAGAAATCTTTTTATAAACCTTTTATAAGCAGTTCAAATCGAAAAAAAAAATATTCTATTAATTTTATTGGAACATTCTCCGAATTGGAATAATTTTTATTTTCTTAACTTTGTTGAAAACAATTTTATTCCCGTAATTTAATTCTACTTTGTATTCTTATAGTGTTAATTCGAATAATACTACTCCATACATAATTACATAATTTTATTTGTTTTTCAACTAATTCCAATTGCAGTAAATTTTCTGAAATTCTTTAAATGGAAATTTAATTAAATTCTTATTTCTATTCGATTCAAATATGGTCGAATAGCTACTATTCGAATAAAAATTATTCAGAACTTTGGTTACTTATAAGCTTTAATAAATCTATCTAAGTTCTTAATTTTTTTTGGTTAAAAAAATTTATTATAAGTCCTAGTTTACACTATGCAAGTCTTATTGCTAAGCTGATTAGTTGGTTAGGAAAGAGTGACGAGGGGAAAAGAAACGTTACTGTTCCCCTCGTGTCTCTCTCCGCCAAACTAATCAGCTTTGCAATAAGACTTGCATAGTGTAAATATGGACTAAAGATTTTAGTTAAATAAATAAATTATATTTATTCTGGCCTAAATTTTTGGTGCGTCAGCGCTTAAGAGACGTACATTCATATGTTTTTATTATATTTTCTTTTTGTAACGAGTACAAGAGTATAATAAAGCTTTCAACTTTTGTGTCTAATAGATAAAAGTAAAGGCAATTTGAGCTGAATATGCAAATATTTCCTCAAAGATAAGATACTTAAATGATTATGTAGTTAGATAACAGGCACTTGTTTTGCTCCATTGAGACTTTTTCAAGTTAAACAATATTTACTTAGGTTTTAAATCTGTGAAATCGCGTGTTTGTAATAAAGAGTTTAACTAAATAATTGTCAGCTGCTTGTTTGTTTAAGAAATAAAACAAGAGAGGATTTCATGTTAAATAAACATTTTGCAATTTTAAATGTCTTTTTATTTGGTAAGCAAAAAGCACGTTTTTCTTGTATCCCTTAATAGCAGGGTTGTATTTTCTTAAACAGCAGCGGCAAAGGTATTGCCAGATATTATTAAAATACATTAATGGTTGTAGCTCAGCTGTTTGATATTGATAATATAGCATTTCCACTTACCTATTGATAAAATATTTAAAATTAATATTGCTGCTAGGGCGGTCGCCAATGGTTTAAAATTTATAATGCCTATAGGCCCCATTTTGTTGTAATTTTTGTAGCAATTGTTGTTTGTAAAAAGCTGCCGCGTTGTGCTGCTTCCTTAGAATCTTTACACCAGATTGATGCTTGTTAGTTGTATTTGAGTTTGTTTTTTATGTTTTATTTTTAGTTCGTTAGTTTTTATAAAAACACACAAAAATTTTTATTTAGATTTTTGATGTTGATTTTTTTTGTATCTTTTGTATATAATTTAATCGCAAATTTTCCTACAATTGTTCTCTTTATCTAGATTCTATTTTTTAGTCGTTATAAAAAATAAAATTTCGTGTTTTTTTGTATCAGTAGGCAAAGTTAAACACACAAAAAATTATAGTTTTCATATAATTATAGACATTTGTTAGCTGAAAAGATAAAGAAGAATAAAAATTTATTAAACTAAATTTTTTTTAAAATAAGGTGTTCAAAATGTTTGCTTGGAAATGAAGCTACAAAGTGCGTATACCATCAGCATTTACAAAAATGAAACAACTTAAAAAAACAAATTAAATATATATGTACATATGTATGTGTATACTAAGCAAGTTAAATTGATAATTGTTTTAGACGGGTTTAAAAAAAGAAAGAGTTTCTCAATTAGTTTTTTATGTTTGTTACTTCAGAACTCAGAAAAATTTCTCTCGCCCCTTAGAATTTAATATTCACCCATATTGTGAATAACAAGTGGAATATTTATTCTCATGCAAGTTTTGTTCCCTTGTAATTTTTATTCCTTTCCAAGGAAAAAACTGCTAAAGTGAATCTCCCGTAAAATATGTTTCACGCTGTGAGTTCTCAGTGAATGTTAAAAAAAGGAGAGAAATATTTGTAAAGCTTAAAAATTAATTGAAAATCAAAGAAATACCGAAGTATATTTATTTGATATTCACCCCCTGTATAAAATTTATATGGAAAGCACTCATGTTTTTGAGTGGTTTTCACACAAATTTTCTAGACGAGTCGTCTGCCAGACTTGTAGAAACTGCACATCAGTCTTTAAAGTATTAAGAATTTTTTTTTTTTTTTTTTTTTTTTTTTTTTTTTTGTTAAGCAACGTCTATATGAATTTCCTGCCTGCTTATGGAACTCCTCAAGTAAACTTTAACCAAAAAAAATTTTTTTAAAACTAAAAAACTACGAACAAAGTTTTTTGTTTGAGGTACTTAAACTTGTCATGTTTGTATACTGTAACTCTCAATAACGTATTAAGATTTTTACTATAAACACACGCGGTATTCACCCCTTATCGGGAATAAAAGGCGAATATTTTGTTCACGGGAAATGGTGAACAAAATTAGAAAATAGTATACTGACACAACAAACAACGCAAACATTGGCGATTACACTTCTAGGGGAAGAGTACACATTTCACGTGAACTTTTATTCCCGATAAGGGTGATTATTCATGCTAAGGGCAATTAGAAAAGGCAAAAATTTCCAGGGAAAAATTATACACAATTGCCATTTTGGGAAAAGGGAAGATATTTCGAAGGAAAAAATATCCACTACAGGGTTGATTACAATTCAAGTACTTCTATTCTGCATACATCTTGGCCCTTTGCCAAGACACAATCTGAAGCTGATGGCTTTTATTGTGTGTTCTGACTTCTTATGAAATAAAATTTCTATATATGTACATAATTTATAAATTATAATTTTTATAAAATTTAAAGCCCTTAAAAGTTTATTTATCTAATAAAAATAATTAGAAATTCCATGAAAGTAAATCTAGGCAATAACCTCAATTAAATTTTAACGTGATTTCTTGAACAGAGAAAATACTCGTAAGAACCAAATCCTCAAACTAAGACGACGCCTCTAACATTTGCCTCCCCTGTAGTTCTTAATGCCAAATGCCATGGAATTTCTAGTTTTTATTTTCTTTGAAATAACTGATTGCACAGGTGATGTGCTGGTTGCTTCAAGGCGGTAACGGAAATCATATGGTGGTTAGTGAGCTGAACAATTTTTTTTTTAAAAAGAATTATCTAAAAGAAAACACGTTTGTGGAATGCTTAATAATGCATTTTGCATTTAAAACAAAAATCCTTCTTGCCTCTCGCAAGACAATGACAACGACAACGACAACCAGTAACACACGAGGAATGCAACAAAACGTTGTACTCGTATGCATGTTTTGTAGTTGCAACACAACGGCTGCATTGTTTTTGTATCTGCGAGTATGTGCATATGTAAAAACATATGTATGTTTGTATGGCTGTGTGTGTGTGTCTGTGTATGTATGCATACATGTCTGAAATTGTAGGATGGCAAACAAAAGGATATTCATACTTAACAGGTGTTTAAGTGTATGCGTATTTAATTATTCAAGTATTAGTTGCAGTAGGTATCTATTGTTGCTGCTGCTTTGGCATAACATTGATTGTCTAGTGTCGCATTGAAAATGTGTGAAAATTATGTTTGAAGAATTTTTAAATTCCTCTTAAGGCCAAACAACACCGCACACGCATATTTAATGTGCATCTTCTTCAAGGCAGAAAGAAAGGTAGAAAAAAAAGAAGTCATAAAATTAACATTATCTTTTATAGGTTGCTTACACACAAACCTTCCTTATGTCTTATTTTAAACAAAGAAATCTCAAAAAATTAGTTGGGCTGTACGAGCAAAATGTTTTCTTTGTTCAAAAGATTTAGAAGAAATCTTAACCTTTTTTTTTTTTTAATATTTTCAGTTTTAGGAAAAAACCGCTGCACTTAACTCTTTTATTGTATTAAAAGGGAATGCAAAAAAAAATACTAAAATAAATCCATAGAAATTTATTACAGAATTTTCTCTAAATTTTTGGAAGAAAATTAGAAAGTTTTCAGAAAATTTTCCTGAAACCTACCTAACCTAAAATTTTCCTTAGTTTTCAAAAAAAAAAAACATTGCACTATGTTTAAGTGAATGTAGAAAAATATTAAAAAAATATTCACAAAAAATGTATTACTCTATTTTCCTTTTAGAAAATTGATGCTGTGCGTGGCTGCACAGAAAAATTCAGTTGGGGGAAATTAACTAAACGGTCTAGTTAAATTTTTCTTCTCTTTTTTAGAATATCACATTAATTAATAAAAATATTTCTTTCAATAAGAATTGAATACACTGAACTTAAGCCCGATTAAGAAATTATTCCTAATTAAAATTCACTATAGTTCAATTAAATTTAAATATATTAAATTTAATATGTCGTCAGCCCAATCATTATTGGTTTATAGTATATGCCAAAAAGTAGGAATGTAGAAAAACGACAAAGAAGGCTTGCATAAAGTTTTCTCAAAGTATAACGGAGAGAATTTTTTTTTTGTATTTTCACCATTGCTTCCGACACATGTTTGGAAGAAATGTGTAAATTTTAGTGAACTTTCAGGAATAAAGTTAAAAGTTATTGTAAAACTAAAAATACGTTTTGTGCCGCATACACCACTTTTCTTAATTTATTTTCAATAAGTAGCTTTTTGTGCTCCATACATATACTTTACTGCTGTGAATTGAGAATTTTGTTGTTTTGTTTATTTTTCTTGCTGTCTAGAGAAGTAAGTAGATCGTTTAGCGCCGACCAAGAAGCCGCCGCCGTAATATTTTTAACTATCGATCCGCTTACACACTCACACAAGAAAAACAAGTAATTGCAGTGTATTTAATATAAAGAATGAAATTAAATGATTTCTTTTAAACTCAAACATGCATAATTAAGGCTTCTTGTATTTTATTTCAGTGTTTAATAAGTTTATATTAAAACATTTAATCGGCGGCTGCGTCTGGGTGATGATGTTTTTGCTCAACAGTCGCCGTTGAATTTTTTTTTATACGGCACCTTCTGTTTTTATTATTCATTTCTTAAAGAAATGAAGCAAATCAATAGTTAACTTTACTTCGCATGTTTTTGTATGAAGAATTTGACGCAAACGCCAAACTGTGGCATGTACAGCAACACAATACTTATTAAACCTTAAAATAGTTGAAATGCAGCAAAATGAATGCTAAATATCTCAGAAACCATAATTAATTTCGCGAAACATGTTTTGGATTCAGAAAGGAGATATTCGAAATATATATACCCCATACCTAACCAATTTTTTTTAAATGGTCGGTGGGTCAAACCAATAATGGGCTGACGATGTATCAAATAAAGAAAATTTTTGAAAACTTTCACGAAAATTTTTCTATGAAAACAAGTTTTGAAAAGTATTCTTCTTGACAGGAAAATTTTTATATTCTTTAAGGAGTTTCGAAAATGAAAAAATTTCATAAAAAATATTTTTTTTTTGTAAAGTTTAAATTTTGTTTTTAAGTTTTCATGATTTTCTTTATATATTCTATGAAAATGGTTTTTGCGAAAATCTTTAAAAATGATTTCTTTTAAATATTAGAAAGTTTTTTTTTTGTATTAAAAAGCCCTATTCACAAAAAAATATTTTAAATTGGTAATAGGTATATAAAAAAGTTTTTTACACACAATTTGTGTTATAATTCCTCTATAAAGCTAAATTATTTTTAATGAATAAGACAGTAAAATTGGTAAAAAATTACTTTAATATTTGTTAAAAATTTTTTAAATCTTGGAAAAAAAATAATTTTAACAAATGCATGAAAGAAAAATTTTCCACAATATGCGAATTAGTTTTTAGTCTTATAGAAATATAAGCAGTATAAAAAATCTTCAAATTTTGTTTTAACGAATTGGGTTTTATTGTTTATAAAAAACTAAAAAAAAAAATAATTAAGTTTACTGTTTTAATTTTTATAAATTTTTTTTAAAATATTTTTTATGAATTTTCTATGAAATTTCTTTAAGAATTCTCTGACAACATTTTCGAGTACTTTTTGTGAATTTTATGCCCTAATTCTGTTCGACGATTGTATCGTATTGTCTATGGACCAAAAAAAGCCGCAATTGTGATTCTTTAAAACAAGTATTATTTATTGTCCATGCTAGAAGGTTCGTGTATTTGCTTTATGATTTTGTTCTAAACATTATATCCAACACATATTTTTTCAAATATTTTTTACTTTAACTTTATTTTTATGTTTTAAAAACATGGTAATAATATTTTTATTTTTCATTATCAAAGACAACAACCATTTTTGAAGAAAATAATTTAGAGCATTCAAAGACAAGAATTCAAAAGTATTTTCAAACATAAACGTCCTAAGTCTTCTTACTGAATTAGGGCATTAATATATATTTTTAAAGGTTTTTTTTGAAGAAAATTTAAAATTTTTTTAAAAAGATTTTATAATTTTTTTAAATTTTTTTTGTTAATTGTTTACTAAATTACACGAAAAAGGTCTCAAAATCTTTTCGGCATATTGATTTGTATATTGTCTGTAAAAGATTAAAAACAAATGTAGTTCGCGATAAATTTTTCTATATAAATCTTTAATAAATTTTTTTGCTAACAAATTTTATTTAACCAGTTAGGATGGGGGTTACCCTAGTGTAATCAATTGTTTGCTGCATTTGTGGTATCACAAAATAAATTCACTAAAAAAATAAAAGAAACTTGAAAAGACATTTAATTGAACACTGATTTCAATTCAATAATTTTAGTGATTAATTTTAATGCTTTTAAAAGTTTTAAAAACGCTGTGCCGTCGCAAGAATTACTTTTTTATTTACAGATCCAAAAATGTTTGCTTCTTGTTTCTCTATCTAAAACTAAATTTTTTCTGTCTGTTTTTACTATAAATATACATTTAGTTCTTTATTTTTTGCAATTATCTGTCGCCTAGTGTTATTTATTCATTATTTTGTTGTTTTTCTTCATAAACTAAAGTATCAAGAGAGTGAGAGCTTCAGATAAACCAAAAAATAAGATACGGTTGACTAATAAACCACAATTGGAATGTATGTACGTTAAATAAAAAAGTTGCTACTTGTTGTAAGTCAAAAATACCAAACAGGTATGGTAACGTTAAACTGCATGTGGCTCAAAAAAAAAAAAAATATATATTAAAAAAACTCTCAAGGTATCTCGAACTATTGCTTTAGACTCACTCAATAAAACACTTTTCGAGCAAAGCAAAATAAGTCAAACTCTTGGTTAAATGAAACCAGTAACGTTTGTTTTTGTTGTTTGAGAATTACCTCAAATGGGCCCAAAGTAATCAAGTTATAAATTCAAATAAATACACACATTTTTTTATTTTTTGGTTTTTTTGTTATTACAATATTTAAGCAATGTTAAATTTTATCTTAAACACATTTGTTAGATCTAAAAAAAATATGAGCAAATATAAATTTTGATAAGAAAAATTTTAGATAACACTGTACTTTAATTTCACAAATGTTCTTTGTTTTATTCAATTTTTTTTTACATTTATGTTTTGTATTTTTTTTTAAATAGTTTTGTTTTAAACATTTAATCGCTTGCCAGGAAAGAAAATGTTTATGGGAAATAAAATGCAGGCATACAATTATGAATGAATTTTGAGCCTGTAGTGAAATCTGAAACCAGTTAATAAACAAAGACATCAGAAAAAAATACACAAGAATTTTGCATTTTTTAGTTTCAAGTTGCAATAGCGAAATCATTGGTGGTATTCACAGGTTGATGCAAATGGTCTTGCATAAGTGTAAATGCAACATATCATGGCTTTTCTCTGCAAGAACAAAATATATAAAATTTTAACTTTTAAGCAACACTACTTGCATTAAAATATGAAAACGCGATTCTAAGTTATTTCATCTTGAACATTAAAACCTTTAAATTAAAAAAAATATATGGTGAAGTTCGATATTGAACAACAACTTTGCATCCAGCAATCAAATTTTAATAAAAGTTGTGTTATTTGCAAAGAATAAGCCGCCCCTTTTACAATATGGAAAGAAATCAACATATTTTTTGCAATTGTAGGAATCTCAAAAAAAAACCATGTGAGACGTCCATAATTATTTATCCAATTCCTGCATGTATAAGTCCAATATATCAGTGAACGATCACATATAATATTTGTAATAAAAATAAAAAATTTAAACTATTTGTAAATAAAAATAAAAAATTTATGGATTTTTGGCCGGAATTGACCACTGTGCATTATATGCGTTTTCACAACACTGAAAACGCTAAAGCCTTATTCGCTATTTATATTGCGTTGTCATCACTAACTATAAACAGCTGTCACTTGTAAGCAAGCAAATCAAAATAATTCATAATTAAATTTACAAGCAGGAGACTCCGCATGTTGTACAAAAATTAAAAAATTAAATAGGGAAAAACTTAATAAAAAGTGGTCCACAGAGGTAATCAAATAAATTTAAAATTATTTGCAAGACTGCACAGAGAAACTTCTAGAAACATCATTGTAAAGCAGCTGCATTGCCAACAGTTGCAATTTAAAATGCACTAAACCTTTAATACCGCTATTATGAAAAACACAATGGGCAACCACAGACGTGTCAACAAACATAATTAAATATATTTTTTTTAACGAAATAAAAATAGTAATAAATTAAACACAAATTTATTAGCTTAAAAAAATTACTAAAAAAGGGGAACAAAATAAATAAAAAAAAAATTAAAATGATTATTAAATCCAAAAAACCAGTTACCGCGAATAAAAGGCAAATAGTTCATTCCTTGGAAATATATGCCTCTTCCAAAGAAATAACAGATTAGTAAAGAACAAAACAACACAACGACAAGACTCTCGTAAATTAGGGATGGTACATTTGTGCTTTCATTATATAAAAACAGCTTTCAAAAAATTAGAGTACGATGCATCAAAACAATTCGCGTATTCTATTTGCATTGAAAAATATGTACTGTCTAGGGTTGATTTAAGCACACAGTAGATCAACCACAAAAACGCTGATGAAGGCTAGTTGAATCATAAACAGAGATAAAAGAATGTTAGAATAAAATATTTAGAAATTAACCAAATTTATGGTTCGAATAATTTAGTTATTAAGAAAACTTTTTAATTAAACTATTTTAACACTATCATAAGATAGTTTTGTGCAAATAAAACAAGCAACAAAAGAATGTTAAAATGTTCTGGAATTATATACATTTTATTTTTAATAATTTCGATTGAATTTTCTGTTGCCTTATTTAATGTTTTATTGATTACAACTCATTCCCTGCTGCAATCAGTTTCTTTTTTTTTATAATGTTTATTTGCATTAAAAAAAAAATTAAATAAAACTGCTTGCATGCCTAAAAGTCTCTTGGCCCTTGCAAATGGCTTTAGCCGCATTTTATTTTTGTGCTAATGCCTGCACTGAGTGTGTTGTAGTGTGTTGCCAAACAGCAAAACTAAAAATAACTTTGCAGCAATAAGTTTTGTTGCAACAAACGGTAAATGAACTTAAGATTTTTGTTGTGCACTGTGAAATGACCAGAGAGGCGACCTAAAATTGAAAAATTGAGAAAAACATAAAGGAATTGTCTGTCTGGTTATTGAAAATAGCATAAATTCTATAATTTTTGTGACAACAAATAGTTTTGAGAAATATTTGGGAATAAATGTACACAGAAAAGGCATAGAAATTTTAATTCGAAAACATTTTTTTCAATAAATTTTAAAAATTTTCCTTCTATCAAGTGGTCGTCAATATAAATAAGCCTACGATTTTTGTTTAATGGGTCTGAGAATGCAATACAGTTTAAAATTATTTAAATATGTGAGAAAAAACTTTGAAAATATTTAATTTAAGACTAGTCCAAAATCTTAGCTATGTAAGTAAAAAAAATAATGAATTCTTTTTGTGTTAGAAAAAATTATGGGACAGATAAATAATGTCCGAATTTACATATGAAAAATAGTTTAAAAGATTTGCAAAATTTTTCTAATAAAAAAGTTTCCCTTAAAATAATAATATTAAATAATATTATACATTTGTTTATTAATTATACATTTCAGAAATTTAATGCAAAAAATTGCAATTTAAAGCCACAAAATTTTTGTGACAGTAAACATTTTGTTGAAAGCTGCAGAAATTAACCCCCATCCATATTCAAAAAATTTCAAAATGTGTCAAAATAAAATGTCACAACATCTTTGGGACAAAATATTAAGTTAACAGAAGAATACAAACACAACAAATTAAGGAATATCCAAAATAAATTAAAGTTAGTGAAAGAAGTATGACAAATAAGTTACACAATTTTTGGAACAATAAATACATACATATATGCACAGTGCATTACATTACATTACTGCATGGTAAAAGAAAAATGTCACAAAATTTTTTTCTTGCCACAAAATATACTATTTACAGAAGAATACAAAAACTTTTTAGGGATATCTAATAAATTTTGAAAGTGAGTGAAAGAAGTGTGACAGAAAAAAAATTGCGAAAGTTTTTGGGACAATGAATATACATAGGTTGTATTTGTATATATTCCTATAAACTTATCGGAGAAAATATCGCAAATAAAAAATGTCACAAAATTTTTGGGACAGTAAAAATTCGTTTAAAGCTGAGAAAAACGGCAGTCGTCGGCAATAGCATGAAATTTTTCAGGAATAGCTACAGAATTTTACAGATATTTGCAGAATTTTTTTGGTGTAATAAGTGTAGGAAACAAAACTTTCACAAATTTTTTAAAACAATTAAAACATGTTTCAAAATACCAAAAGTATGACAAAATTTTACTTTTCAAGATAGATTTCAAAAGAGAGAATTTGTTATAAAATTTTTGGGACAACAAAATCTTTGGGACAGCAAAATTATGTTCATATATGTAAAAAAATATGTACTTGGCAAAGAAATATATCACAAAATATTTGGGACAGTAAAAATTTGTTGACAACAATAAATATGGCGATTTTTAGCAGTGGCATAGATCTCTTAGGAATAGTTACATAATTTGAAAGTTTGAGAAATAAATATGGCAAACAAAACTGTCACAAAACTTTTGAGACAATTAAAATATGTTAACAAGCACAAAATAATATGAAAGAAAAATTGTACTTTTTATCTAGATTAAAAAATTTTGCGATTGATAGTTTGTCACAAAACTTTTGGGAGAGGCAAATTATCTTCACGAATAAACAAAATATGAAATTTTGCAAGTTGTAAAATTTTAAAAGCAAAGTAAAATGTGATAACAGTTTTGCAACAATATTTTTGTTATACATAAATTAAAAAAAAAGAATGTTTAACTTTAAAAAGTATGATATTAAAAATACAAAATTATTTTTATAATAAAACTTTTAAAACATGTTTGTACTGACAGTAAATTTTATATAACACTTTAAAAATACAGTATTTTATTATATTAATTAATTTGTTTTCTCTTAATTTTTTTTAGTTGATCGAGACACATTGAAATTGCCAACCGAAGTTTCTCAGTATTCAATCATGAAAAGGGGTAGGTGTTTTCAATATTTCTTATATCTATACACAATTAATTATTTGATTTTTATCAAGTTTTTTTAATGTCTTACAAATTATTTTGTAATTGAAATCGGAAGTTATTATAACCTCTTACAGGTTTCGATGTGTTGCAAAAAAAAAAAAAAAAAATTTTGTTTGCCAGAAAACGAGTATAAAGTTTTTAATTTACACAAAACTTAATGAAAAAAGAAACTTTTAGTTTGCTTTTAGGAATTAAGTAGACAAGAAATTTGCAGTGACATTTTTACACAATATGAAAAACCAAATGAAAATTAATTCTGCATCCAAATGGATTTTGAGTCATGACGTTGTTTGAGTACGTGAGGACGCCGAATTACTTAAATTTTTTTTATTTATGCGGTCCTTCACAGAAGTCGATTGATTTTGGTAGAAAATGGCGACTGGCTGTCAGTTCTAGCCAACTGTTGTCGACAATTCTGTGAAGCCGGCAAGTATGTACATACATATGTATGTAAATATATTTGATAAACTTTTTTTTAAGTTCTTAAAGTTTTTCTTTCATAACTTATATGATAAATCAGTTTTTGAAAATTTCTAATTGTTTAAAACTACAATATGATTTATTGCTTGCAAAACAACCGTTTGTTCTCCAGTGTAAATTCTCTCTCTTTTTGTTTAAAGCATTTATTTACTTAATAGTTACATGCATACATACATATGTATGTATATACATATGAATATTACATACACCCAAACGTACATATATATAACTAACCTTAAATTCTAAATACTTAAAAATTCCTTGAAGTTTTAAAGATTTTAATGACGCACCTTTTTTACTATAAAAGAATCCACAAATTTTATCTTAAAAAATCCAGTAGCTTGTGAAAAACAAAAACTCTTTAAAAATTGCTCTAATAAATTAGTTTATTTTTTTAGAATGACACATTTATTTGATTACGGATTTTGTAATTATAACAACTTTTATAAATTATCATGTAAATTTTTTTGTTTGCTAAATCACTTAAAAAATCGAAGTAATTCTTTTAATTTTCGTTTATTTAAATAAATTCGTTATTTAGAAATCCCAGAAAAAAAAATGAATTTTTTTTTATTATTCTTTCATTTACTTTATATCTTTATTACAAATTCTCTTTATGCTGTTTTATTTTTCGTTTTAACATTTTTTTCTCTTCACCGCTTTTCTTTGTGCAAACGTTCTTAACACGTTCGTTATCGTTAAACAACTAACTGTTTGTTGTATGAACGTTAATATTGAAGCTAACGCGGAAAAAACTCGACTGCCGACGTCAACGTCGCTTCAAGTATGATTAACGTTTTAATTTGGTTTCAAATAAAACGCGCCAACACAATAAACTGCAAAACGCACTTGAAGAATACACATGCACTTCGTAAAACAAAACTTTTAAAGCGAATTACATATGTGTGTATTCAAGTGTGTGTGTGTGTATTAAAGTTGCTCTTTTTCTTGGTTATTTGTTTCGTGTCAAAAACCACACAAACGTTTTTGAATTTTGTTGGCCTTTTTACTTTGTTTTCCTCTTTTCCTTTATTTAGCCAACACCACCGTTATCTTCTATATAGTGTTGTTAACGCTTTGGTGTTTTAATAAGAACTAAATTCAAACCAAATACTCCAACTTATTTGCTTGGATTCATGTTTTTTTCTTCTGGCTACTCATGTTGTGTAGTTTTATTAAACACACACATACACTTACTCACACAATTACACTCAATATTTACGTAATTCCAGTTACTTACTCTCATCTAATCTCACAGTAATTTCTCAGTAAATGTTGCGTAATTATATGAAATGTTGCCAGCAACATGGAAAATGTTGTTGTGGCCAAGAAATGTTGAAATTGCTTAAATGTGACAGTGAAACATAAATGAAGAAATTCACTTAAATAAAAATTATATATTTGAAAAAGAAAACATTACTGCACTATTTGTTTGGCAGGAAAAATATCATAATTTCTTTTATTTTTATTAGGGTTTGCCAAATGATTTTTTTTTTTGGTTTAAGATAAAAGCTAGAGACAATTTTTAGTTTATTTGTTACCTTAATAAAGCTGCTTTAAAGGAGTAATTTTGTAAATAAAAACGTTAAAATGCCCAATTGTGCCTAAGTTTCAATCAACAACAAAAAATTAAAAAATTGTCATGCGATCAATTCGTATTTAGTATACAACACACTGGCTGAAAATGTAGAAAGATATCAATGTATTGGTGTAAAATTTGCTACAAAGGGAATTTCAAATAACCCTGTTGATAATTTATATAAATTATTTATTTTTATTGAATTTAACAGACACTCTTATTTTACTACAAATGGTTTAATGGTTTTCAAAAATAATTTATTTTAAATGTAATTCATGCTGAGGGACGCATGTTTGGCATCTTAACAAAAATATAATATAGCACTGAAGTAGGAATCGGCTTAAATTTTCGTTTGAAATGGCTGTTGTAAATAATTTAAATTTGAGAGTTTGATATAAAAGCTTCCACAAAAAGAAAACACATGAAATGTTGAGCTTCTTAAAATCATTCTACCTATTTTGAAAATTTTCAATGTAACTCTGCCATAATCGGGCTGGCTAGGTGTAAAATTACCTCATGTCTTTTGGGTACAAATAACAGATCCATTTGTGTTGTCTGAGAGTTGGAAAGGAATAGTGCAAGTACAGGTGGTGATAGACGAAGAGAAGACAAGCTTAATACATATATTTTCATTTTCGATTTTATAACTCTGCTATTGTTCGTTTTGTCAATTTTTATAGCATCGTTGCAGTGCATCTGGTGTGAAGTAGGCGCCTTTTATTTTTTATATCAAACCATTTAATTAGTTATTTTACTTCGCTTACTCTTCATAGCTACAAATATCAACGAAGGAGGGGCTATCATTTGCATTAGCATAAAGACACTAAGGATTATCTGAAAAGTCTATGATGTTGATATGAGCTGATCTGGTCAGCGAATTTGCGGCGTCGAAGACCGAAAACCGTAACTACATTTTTCAGCCAACAGCACCTTGATATTATTTTTTTTGTAATCTAATATGTATTGGCGGCAAACCGGTTAGACACTTGTACTTAGCTTTAATTTCTTATTATTTTATCTTCAATCATACATACATATGTATGTATGTATTAAGCTAACTTCTCTTTCAACTTGCTTTTGATCTTTCTTTATTAACAATTTCTGTTGTATTAAGTAATTCAACAACAGGTGTCATGTGAGTTGATTCAACTACATACATACATAATATTTTGCATTATATGCCACTCATTTTAAAATTTTTGTTTAATATTTAGTACTACGTTATTTCTCTGAAAGTTGTTTGTACAATATTTTCCAGTTTTGAGCTTGAGAGCAGCATTATAGACTTTTTCGAAATTCCAAGTGGAAAGCAGAGAGACTGAGATAAAAATACTAAAATATTTATGTTGCCAGTCGTACTAGTTCTCAAACTAAAAGTTACAAAAGTGGCAACAAAGGCAGCAAATTTTGTTTAACCTAAAAATAAATGTTTATAAACTTTTTAATAAAGTGCAAATTATAAAATGCTTATAAACATTTCTTAGTTGCTACAGTGAACCAAAATAGTATAATTGAATTTAATATGTTTCATTTTAGTTTAACTAAATTTTTTTTATTTAGTTATGTTTATTTATTTTTTCTCTTAGAAAATGTCGGTTCGAACTAATTTTTATTTATTTGTTTAGTTTATTTTTTGAGGTAGTCAAATTGCATGTGATAATTTTTAAGGGACAAATAACACCAACGTTAGAAATAATATTGGAGATAAGCCAGCGTATGAAGTCCGGGTTCACATACGCCAGTTTAAGTTGAGCAACTTTTTAGTTCATGGGCGAAAGGGGAAAATTTGATGGTTCCCCTCTCCATTATCAGTACAACAAACACAAGTTTAATAAAATATGAAAGGAAAAAACGTTGTACCGCCGAAAGGCAGTTTTTAAATTTTTCGACCCAATGGTCACACTGTTGCCAAATGTTGCGTAACAAAGTTGAGAAGTTCTGTTTTACACTGAACGTTTCTGAAGCAAAAATATTTTTTTTATTAGTATATACTGATTTCGCTTATTTAGGCAAATATTTCACTAAGAAAATGAAATAAGCCTCACGAAAATTATTTTAAAATTAGTTGTAAAAATTCAAATGAGTCTAAAAATTCGAAAGGGAATAAGTTTTACTGCCAGTTCATAGAAGTCATGTAAAACTTCTCGGCTGGCTATTTACATTGAAAACAAAAACAAATTTTGAGTGCTTTGTTTTTGTTTTCAATATAAATAGGCAGACGAGAATTTTTACATGGCTTCTATGAACTGGCAGTTAATTTTTGAGACTCATTTCATAATGAAGTAACTCTCATTTCATAATGAAGTAACTCTCATATAAAATTAGACCTGAACATTACAAACTTATGAGTGCTCTAAAGCCAAGAAAAAAAATTTTAAACCCCTCTTGATAATGCAGTGGAGCAGAAAACCCTTTAATTTACAACATATAATGAAATGTATAAAGTGAAACAATTCCCGAATTCTTATTTTTTACCAAAACAATTTTTTTCTAGTCTTCTTAGTTTATGTGCCATCCACGAAATCAAGTAAAAGTATATACATAATTGCAAGAAAGAAATGAAATTAATAATTTTATTTTTATAAAATCACATTAATTTGATAATAAAGACATTTTATACCCTAAAAAGACAGACATTATTGTTCTATATTTCAAGTCTATATTCGAAGTGCTTTTATTTAAAACTCTTATACATTAAGCATATTATTAAAAACTAACAGGGTGACTCGTAAAGCCATTATGCTTGAACGTGGTTAGTGTAACGTACGTAAGCATAATAACCATACAACATCTCCCTTTACAAATAATAAAAATAATAATACAAAATATGAACAACTAAAAATAAAGAATATATAGTTAGAATTAAATAATTATTAATCAAACAATTCTTAACAAAATTAATGCAAAATCAGAATCATAAATTTGCTAGTCACAAAATTCTAAATTCACAAATCAAGCCTTTGTGGTTGCCTTATAGTTCTTCCCCTTATCGTTACATACTGCCGATCCCGACTAACAGTACCTTCACTCTGTTGTTCCACTACCTCCTCCTCCTTTCTACTATCCCTATCACCATCTTGCCTACCGTGTTCATCATTCTCGATGGTAGTAAAATCCTCAACATTTGAATTATTCCTAGGCGATTTTCTAATGTGTTCTAAGCTCCTTCTATAAAGCGATCCCTTATTATCTAAAACTATGTAAGACCTTGGCTCCTTACATGCCTCTTTTACCTCACCATGAAACCATGACCCAGTTGGAGTCTTCTTAAACATAATTTTCTCCCCTTTATTAACTAACTCAGGACTTTTAGATTTCCTATTATAATATTCTGAACATTTTTTCAGATTAGACTCCAACTTATTACTGTATTCTTTGGTGTGCACCAGCCTAGGTATAAGGTTGTGTATAATTGAAGGTACTCTTGTACGTAGTGAACGTGACATCAACAACTCAGAAGGACTCGGTAGATCTCCCTTCGGTGTTGTTCTATACTGCAAAAGAGAAATATAAGGATCGGAACCACTCTCCAAAGACTTTAATAAAAGTCTTTTGACCGTCTGAATTGTCCGCTCTGCCAAACCATTTGACCTGGCCAAATACGGACTAGAAGTCCTATGATCTATACCCCAATTCCCACAAAATAAACTAAACTCTCTTGAATTAAAGGGCGGACCATTATCAGACATGAAAATACATGGAATTCCATGCCTCGAAAAAATTGACTTTAATTTCCTTATTACGTGAAAAGCCCTATAGCCTTCATTCAATAATTCAATCTCCACAAATTTCGAGAAATAGTCTACTACGAGAATATATGTTTTACCCCTAAGCTCAAAAAGATCACATCCAACCTTATACCAAGGCACCTCAATAATCTCATGTGGCATCAACTCAGGCCTTGTGTTCGATCCCTGATACTTTAAACAAATTTCGCAATTAGATACAATATTATCAATGTCATTGTAGATGTTTGGCCAATAAACTGACTGACGTGCCAAATTTTGACATCTAGTAACACCCAAATGGCCTTCATGGATTCTACTTAAGATCATCTTTCGGAGACTCCGTGGTATAATTATTTGATGATTTTTTAGCAAAACATTCTTCAAAACACATATTTCGTCCTTAATTTTGTAATAAGGTGCAACATCTTGTTCCACTTCTTTTCGGTTCTTAGGCCAGCCATTCTTCACGTAAAACATAATTTTTAAAAACGTTCCGTCTTTCCCACTATGTTCCCTTATCATATCAATATCCGCAAAAGGTATTTCCATATTCGAAGCAATGAAATTGCAGTGCAAAGCTATTTCACTATCTACTTCAGATAATGTCGTATGCTCCAATGGTGCTCTAGAAAGTGTATCCGCTATCTTCAAATCCCGTCCTGGCTTGTAAACCACTGCTATTTCATAACACTGCAATCGCAGCATAAATCGCTGAAGTCTTGGAGGTATCTTATAAAGAGGTCGATCAAAAAGACTAACTAAAGGCTTGTGATCTGTTTCCACTACCACCTTAGAGCCATACAAATATTGGTGAAATTTCGTACAACCAAAGAGAATTGCTAATAATTCCTTTTCAATTTGGGCATAATTCTTCTGTGTATCTGTGAGAGAAACAGACGCATAAGCAATAGGATTTTTACCATGCAAAATTGTCGCTCCAAGTGCAAATTGTGAAGCATCTACGGACAGTGTTATTTCCTTTTCAGGATTAAAATAAGTAAGGACTGGCGATGTTGTAATATCCTTTTTTAAGTTATAAAATTCCGCATCGTGCACTGACGTCCAATGCCACTGCACTTCATTCTTCAATAATTCCCTCAAATTCTTGTTCTTCATTGATAGATTTTCCACGAATGGACCTACGTAGTTTACCATTCCCAAAAATCGCTGTAAATCCTTGACGTTTCCCGGTTTCGGCATCTGAAGAATAGCCCTTACCTTTTCTTCATCAGCCTTTATCCCTGACTTATCGAATATGTGACCTAAAAATTTTATTTCAGTTTTAAAAAAGTTACACTTAGATTTATTAAATTTCAATCCAACTTTCTCTGCTCTCATAAGAACCGTTTCTAAAATTTCCATGTGTTCCTCCATAGTGGATGAAAAAATTAAAAAATCATCAATATAAATGATAAGCCCAGAAATATCTCCAAAAAGTTTGACCATTTCCGCATGGAAAATTTCAGGAGCCGCATTAATACCGAAAGGTAGTCTTAAGAATCGGAATCGACCAAATGGTGTGTTAAATGTGCAAAGCTTGGAGGACCTTTCACTCAATGGCACCATCCAAAACCCACTACTCGCATCTAAGGAAGAAAAATATCTGGATCCATTCAACTTTGCCTTACATTCCTCAATATTAGGAAACGGATAATGCGGTCTTAATATTGCCCTATTTAAGCTTCTGGGATCCAAACAAATTCTTAAATTACCATTTGGCTTAGTAACCAGAACAACTGAATTAACCCACTCTGTTGGTTCATGTTCAGGTACAATTACACCTAAATCCACCATTCTATCTAACTCTTTTTTCAGCCTGTCATGCAGTTTAAAGGGAATCTTACGAGGAGGCTCTACAACAGGCACAATATCATCCCTTACCATCAAATTACACTCATGTTGTAAACGACCTAGACCACAAAACAAATTTGAATACTTTTCAATTATTTCATTTATTGAAACACTGCTAACCTGTTTGATCAAATTCATATCTACAGCTGTATCAAGACCTATAATATTGTTACAAGTAATGTTTACAATAAAAAATTTTATGATGAAAGATCTATTATTAAAGAAAACTTCTACTTCTGTTGTTCCTAAGACAGAAATTTTCTCACCGCTTAGTGTACAGATTTTCACATTAGAGTGTCTTAACTTGTTTGTAATTTTTAAAGCATCTGCGGTCTTCTTTGTCATTATATTGGCTTGCGCTCCTGTATCAATTTGGCATAAAAGTTTTTGCTTATCTATCATTACCTCCACACACCACTCTTTGGTTTTTTCTTTGTTATTGCGTACAACTCCTACAAATAAGTCTTCTTCATCGTCTTCGCCATCCGCAATCATTTGTTTGACAAACCTCTTTTTCAGAAAACACATCTTAGCAAAATGATTCATCTTTCCGCATTTAAAACATTTCACTCCTTCAGCTGGGCACTTGTTGTTATGAGACTGTCCACACTTCATGCAATCTATATTCTTGTTGTTGTAGTTGTTGTTTCTGCCATTATAAAGTTTATTGCTTTGGCTACCATTTCTATTATATTCAAGTTGTGGTTTTGTATTTCTTTTAGTTATAACATTAATAACACCTTCAGCATCAGCATCTTGTTGCAATATAGTTGAGTTTTGTTTGGCGGTCACCATGGTATTAGCAATGGAGACTGCCTTTTGTAGTGAAATGTTATCTTCTGTTAGAAGTCTTTCTCTTATGTACGAAAATTTGTGTGCCAATCCACATATAAATATATCACGAATAAGAGCGTCGCGTAAATCTTTAAAATCACAGTTCAAGCTGAGATTTTTGAGAACTGTAACGAACTCATCAACAGTTTGTTCATCTTGTTGTTTGTATGTAAAAAACTTATGTCTCTCCATCACAATATTTATTTGCGGTGTAAAAAATTCCGCCATTTTCTTCACAAGGTCTTCATATTTAACTGTGTCGATGTCAAGGTCAAAGGAGTTGAAAATTTCCAATGAATTGCTGCCCAGATAATGTAGCATCAATGCTACCTTTCTTTCATCGGCTTGTGATTCCATGTCGGAAGCTCTTAAAAAAATGCGAAATTGTGTGTGCCACATTTTCCATTCTTTGGCTAAATTTGCTGCCTTTAAATTTATAGGTTGCAATGAAGCCGCAAACAGTTGACTGGTACTTGGCTTACCACTTGACTTTTGTTCCTCTTTGGACATTTTGTATTAGTTTTCAGCTAATAAATTTCAATTATTTTATTTTTATATTTTATTAATTATCAAAAACCACTTCTGACACCATGTTCTATATTTCAAGTCTATATTCGAAGTGCTTTTATTTAAAACTCTTATACATTAAGCATATTATTAAAAACTAACAGGGTGACTCGTAAAGCCATTATGCTTGAACGTGGTTAGTGTAACGTACGTAAGCATAATAACCATACAACAATTATTTCTCATTAAAATTTATAAACATATGTTGGGAGTTATTTCATTTCTCTTTCTTTGCACGTTATTTCATAGAGCATAATTTTCAAAATTTTTAAAAAGGTTTCCCAAAAAAATTTTGTTTTATTTTTTAAGGGCTTTTGATTTGGATATTATTTCATGCTGTCCAATATTTGCTGTAAAATATAAAATCTTTTAATAGACGAACTTTATTCTTTACCATAACTCTAGCTCTTAAATTTTAGTCTTCTTCTTAAGGTGTCTAGCCAACGTCTGTCTGTCTGTCTGTCTATCTGTCCGTATCTCTATCTTACTCAATTTCAGAGTTCATCTAACAGGTATTTGTTACAATGTCAGTTGCTGCTACTTTTATCTAGTTCTTTTAAATGCTTCTTTTTTATTGTGTATTATTGTTGCATCTATATCATTCAAACTGTCAAACTGTCAAAGTTTGTTAGCGGAAAAAAACCTTATGCTCTGTATAATAAAACAATTTAATCAACTTACGCAAATAAGAAGGAAGGAAAAATTAACTGGAAGTGAACATGATACTCGTGCATTTCAGTAGAAGAAAAAAAATTAAAATAAAAAATAAATTCTCTTAAGGCAAGTTTAACAGTTTTCCTAGATTTTATTTTAATTTAAATATCAAATTTCAAGTTAAGTTTTGTGTAAAACTTTTTTGTGCATTTTTCCAAACCCTTATTATTTGTTAATTTGACTTTCCGTTTAATGCATTTTTTGCTTTGACCATCCATGTAACCAGAACAAATCAATATTTTTTTGCCTTGACTGGTCATTTCTTGTTGTGATGTTTTTCAACTCCACAAATTTAAATTGACAAGGCGTAACAACAAAATCTGTAGTATAAAAAGTGCAGTCATTGTCTATTTAGACGTTTTGTGATAAAGAAACACACCCTCTTGATTTAATTTGTACATACTCGTAGTTCAGTTTAACTTGAGCCACAAGTGAAAGGAAAAGTATTTAAATATTAAATTAAAATTGATTTGAAATATTTAAAATGATTTTTTGGTTTTAATTAACAGTGCAACAACAATGAAATCTTGCTAAAATGTAGAACGTTTAAGCCCGCTTAAAATTTTCATTTTATTTTATTACTTAATTTAGGATGCAGTAGAAGGGAAGAAGTTATCATAGAAATTCTACAGTGAGGTACAGAACAAGTTCAACGTTATTATATGTGGAATAAATGTTTAATTTTTATGCCACAAAAGTCTCATTTGGTTTATATTAAAATTAATATAAGCAACAGAGAGCTTTACTGTAATACTTTTATGATTTAAATTTTTGTTCAACAAGGATGAATAATTGTAACTGGACTTAGATTTTCTCGCCTGTTTGTGTCTGAATGAATTACTGAATGAATTCGACACAAGTCCAATTGCAACTAGACTAGAATCTTTTAAATTATATGAGTTTGATCATCGTTGTATGAGCTTGAACCAAGTCTAACTGCAATCCAAAGCGTACTTCAAACTAAGTGTTTGGTATAACTCAGTTTGAAGTTGACTTGGGTAGAACTCTTTCAGTAGTTAATTTCTGACACAAACCTATGAGCAAACCCATGTAATTTAAATGGTTTGACCACACGTTTGTGTCAAAAATGAACTAGAGAACGAGTTTGATCCAAGTGTCTAAAGGCTCAGTTAGCCGACTGTAATGTAATGTAACTGCAACAATAGGAAACAGCTGATCGATATTGTTATGTGAAAAGTAATGGAAATGGTTATAGAGATGTAATGTAACGTAGCCTACTTTTCATATAAAAATATCGACCAGCTGTTTCTTACATTACAGTTACATTGCGTTACAGTCAGCTAACTGAGCCTTAATTCATGATACTCGAACGTAAACAAAACTGTCGACGAATTGGCTGATTTGAACACAAACCATCTAATATGGGTTCGATGAATTCGAGCTAAGTAGACTTGTGTCCAACAGCTCTTTTGAACTAAAATGAGCTGTTGGACACAAGTCCCGTCAAAAACATCAATGTAAATTAAATGGGTTTGAAACAACTTTTGATTCGAACGCTCTCAAACTAGTTCAAAAAGAGCTGTTAGACACAAGTCTAGAGCTAAGTCTACTGATTTAAACTTGATTTTTAGCTCTAATGAGTAATAGAGCTGGTTCCAACTCATTCGAACTCATTCAGTCGGTCGCTTTAGACACAAACAGTTTATCAAACCCATGTCATTTAAATGAGTTTGATCATAGGTGTGTGTCTAAAACGACCAACTGAACTAGTTCGACCGAGTTGGAGCCAGCTCTAGTGAGTAAGATGACTCCATCATACTTGTTGCATCACTATTTCAAATTTTTTTGGTAACTTATTTACAATATATCTCTTTTTTAAAGTTCTAACGACGGTTTTTGTTAGAGGAGATCAAAGACAAATATATGTGTATAGGAAGGGAAGGAATAAAAGCCATGGGGGGGAGGGGGAAAGGCTTCGCCCCTTTTTTTATAACAATTTCAGCATTCTCTAAATACACGAGCTTTTGTTTCATCGTTCATTTGTATTTGAAAGTGTAAAGGTACTTATAGACTATGCAATATTATTGCATGCAATATTACTTTGCTTCACACTATTTAATATATTGCACAATATAAGGAAAAATATATATCGCGCTATTTTTCTTACAAAATATGTAAAAGTTAAACAAAATCTATACACTCTTGTGCGTTTGAGAAATTTTTAAATTTATTTTTCGTCATACATACTAGATACATACATTCATACAAAATCCTAAGGCCATTAAATAATTTTTAATTTATTTATTGAAAACAAAAAGGAAAAATGGAAAAATAATGCTTAGTGATGTGCCTGGAAATAATTATTGTGCAATATTGTCAACACACATTACAAAATATTTCTTATAAATCAAGAGACTTGATTTTATACAATATATTGTGCCATATACCAATAAAGCATACACACAGGCTATTTTATGGTGCAATATCAATTATTGCACAATAATATTGCAAATGTGTGGACACCTTAAGTAATTGAATAATGATAAACAAACGTATAGTTTTTGGAAATTGAATTAAAAAAAAAGAAAAAATTCTAAAACCTTCCAGAAATTCCCTTAACTGTAGATGGACATTTTTCTCTCCCTCTCACTTTATTTATTACAGTTATAATAATAATGGCTCGTGTTTGGCATACATATGTATGTATGTTTTCATGCATATTCGCAGCAGGGTGCCAAATAATTTCCAACTCTTTTTACATACATACATACATACATACACATAAGTGTAATCACATGCATATATACATATATACGTACTCTTATTGAACGAGAGTTAATGCATACATAAATTTTTATTTTCCTGTGTGTATGTGTGCCAGAGTTAATTTGAAAATTGCTTCTCTATGTATGACCATAATTATTGCTTGCTTTGATGATAGTTCCTGTTTGACACACCAACCCGAGATCACCAAAGTTCAATTCAATTAAAAAAGGATGAGCGTAAAACTCACATAAGAAATATTGAGCCTGTAGAATTTACCATTAAAATTGATTGTCTGTTTTTAGATCTTCTATGTTTTTCTATGGATTTATGAGTAATAACACAGTAGAATGCCGATAATTCGTAATCGTAATGAAATTCAATAAAAAAAAACGATTTATAGGGATTTGAATTTATCTTCAGACTTTGAATTAAAAAATCACGAATTAGCGATGAGACCAAACTGTATGAGATTTTGGCGAATTAAAGATTTTTTCTCTTCTTAAATTAACAGGGTACGAATTACTGTGGTTTGACTGTAATAAGAGAACATTTTTCAAATAAAATTCAAAATGGTAATATTCAGCGTTTAAAAGGGTCAATCACAAGCTTAAGCATGTCCGCTTTAAATGACTTTGACAATAATTAAATAGAAAAAGAATGAAACCAAATAATATTAAAAAAAAATAACAAAACTAAATGGCTACCTGAAAATTACTTAAAGTTGTATAACAAAAATATGAAATAAATTCAGTAAGGTGCAACTTTGACTCGCAGACGAAGGGCCCATACGGATATAGTACTATACGAACTTTAATCTATATTATAATCGAATATCTTATCTGATGTAAAAATTAAAAAAATCAAGTACTCGCTAAAATTTGTTCGGTTTTTTGGGATTTTTTTGTTTTAGCGATTTTTCTAAGTTTTGGCAATTTTTCTAAGTTTTGGCGATTTTTACGTTTTTTTTTGCGATTTTTTTAGTTTTGGCGCTTGTTCTTAATTTTTGCGACTTTTTCCTTTTTTTGGGATTTTTTTTCGGCTTGTTTTACTTTTTTTAGTTTTGAAGTTTTTTTTTCGTTTTTGGCGATTTTTTTGGTTTTTGTTCTGACGATTTTTTTAATTTTTGCGATTTTTTCAGTTTTGGCAATTTTTTCATTTTGGCGATATTTTTAATTTTGGGATTTTTTAGTTTTAGCGTTTTTGAAAATTTGAAGATTAACTCTTACGGTTTCGAAGATACAGCCAGTTGTCAAAATTACATTAACTGATAGAATACCTTTTAATTTTAATTTCTTAAATTTCATAGAAATACAGTAACTTTGCAAATTTCAAGTATTTGTATATAATTGTCTGTGTATTATGTTAGAATTTGAACATTTTCGTAGCTCGCTTTAGAACACCCTTTAATTTTTAACTGTTATATATTTGTTGTTGTAGGGATCAAAGTTTTATGCGTTCTGTTCAGATTTAGGTCTGTAGCTCTTACGCGGTTCTTGAGAAAACAAACTGTGACAGGCGGACTGACAGACGGACACTGTAGCAAAAACAATAGGGTCCTTTTCACCTTTAGTGTACGTATCTCTAAAAAATTTAATTATAACAACCATCAAAATGGATAAGTTAAGTAATATTGACATAAATCTCAATAAACCTTAAAGGATACATTCGAAATCGAATCTCACTATAAACAGAGTTGCATTTTATAGGAATCAGAGTTGTATTTGATTTTTCTTTATTGTTTAATTCTTTGTACATGTTTTTAATTAAATTTTGAAAAACTTTATTGTAATTTTTGTTGCAAATTGTATCTGCAACTAACTTGCTAAATTGCGTTTTCCTTCTCACCCTATTTAATTTCAGTTGATAAATTTTCCTTTGAAATACTAAATTTACTAAAAATTTTCTCTGAAAATATTTTATAACGACCCCTCATCAAGGTTAACATTTCCTTTGTCCCTTTTAATTGCTACTTTTCTTTCCGGCTTGTTGTTACAATTTGGCAATTTTCTTTAATGATTTTGAAAAATATTTTGCAAACAACATTGACATTACATTGTTTTAGACAATTAAAACTGAAATAAATGAGAAAATAGAAAAGTGAAAACTTTGTTTAAATTAATGGCAAATTTTATGGTTTTTTTTTTCATTTATTCAGTGTGACCGGAAATCGATAGTGAATCGTTTTTCAATGGGTGGTAACGTTAAATGCTTGGAGGTGGTGGTGGTGGTTGTGGAGTTGGTTTTCAATAATAAACACCTAAAAACTAAGGGAAAATGTAATAAAAATTTTCAACAAATGTCAACGACATTTGATGCAGTTTATAGTGATTAAAAATTTTAAATAAAATGGGATGCAAGAATCAGAAAACTGTTATGCTGCTAATATTATAAATGTACAACTTAGAATACTTGCTACATAATCAGGCAAAAATGGTAAAACACAAGGCTTAGATAAAAAAGTTACACTTTTTTTCAGAAAATAAAATTTGTCTAAGACAATTTTCTGCTAGATTAAACTAAACTTGTGCACATTTTCCTTAAATAAGTATAAAATTATATTGGACGAAAACTGAATTCGACATATAAAATCTGGCTAAATGAGGCATTTCTCATGCCCAAACTTTCTGGCTAAAAATTTTCGTTTTTATAAATAAATTGTTGATTATGTTCACGTTCATTGCCAGAAACCTCTTCATAATAATTTTCTTAAAATCTTCCTTTAAGAGTGACTCTTCTAATAAGTATTAATGACAACAATGCATGTCTAATATATTTTTAGTGTATCCTCGAAGCAAGAACTTAGTCGAAATGTCTCAAAAAAAGGAAATCTTTCTCGCAAATTAAAACTTAAATCTTAATTACCACCAACAAATAATTGCTGCACGAAATGATCTTCCTGCTCCCCCATCGCTTTCTCTAAGCAGCATCAAATTTCAAGAGATAAAAAATCTTTTTATACCAAATTAACACAAAAATGTAATAAAATCAAACGGGCAAAAACAAAATGGACACCAAAAACTCATAATTCTTCGCCTTAGTTGTGGCAGCAATATTAAAAAGGGCCAAACAAAAAATTAGTTCATTCATTCGCATGATGCCAAGTATTCCACAACTAATAAATTATAACTCCCAGTTTCACACACACACACACACACACACAAACACGCACACTCTCATTTAAACGCAATCTAAAAATTAATTCAATGCGAACGAACGCAGCAAACCAAAATGTCAGCGAAATCAGCACGAAAATGAGAGTTTATAAAAACAGTTGGAAAGTGTATAAAATTGCAATTTTGAAATATAAAAGCAACACCGAACACAACAACAAAATAAAATGTCGATAAAGACAAAATAACGCAGACAATAATATTTACAAGAATAAAAAAGATAAAATTAAAAAAAACCTTAACCAATAGCTCTAACAATATCGACTAGAATCAACCAACAAACAAACACATGCCAAGCTTAACAACTACGCATATCGATTGCAGTTTTATATTAGAGATTTGCCAGTGCAATAAAGCTACACTTTCAGAAAAAAATGTCAGTGAAAGGACATTTTTAATATTTTTTTTATAGTTATGCATAAAAAAATAATTCAACAATACAAGCATCATATCGAGTCCTATTTTCGATTTAATCGTCAGCGCCATGTGGTAAAAAATAAGTCTTTTTAATTAATTAATTAAAGTGTTATGGGCCTACCCATATTTTTAAATTATCAAAATTGTCGATAACTTTTAATTTATGTAGCTTAGATCGACTCACTGAAAAAAAATTTTTGTTACTCCTCTCATCAAAAAATGTAATGGGATATATATGTATAAAACATCGTTTATTTTTCATAACAGAATTAAATGGGCTATACATCGTCCGTTTATCATAAAAAAATTAAATTGGCAATACATCGTCCATTTATCATACAAAAATTTTTAATTTTTCATTAAAAAAATTTTATGGGCTATACAACGTAATTTTTTCACACAAAAAATTAAATGAGCTATACATCGTCCATTTTTCAGGGAAAAAATTAACTTAGCTATACATCGCCCTTTTTTCACAACAAAATTTAGTGGGCTATACATTGTCAATTTTCCATAAAAAAATTAAATATTCTATACATTATCTATTTTTCTTAAAAATAATTTAACAGGCTATAGTACATTGTCTATTATTTAAACAAAAATTAAATGCGCTGTACATCGTCCATTTTGCATTAAAAAAATTGAATGGGTTTACATCATCCATTTTCCATTAAAAAAATTTAATGACTACACATTGTCCATTTTCCATTCAAAAAATTTATCGTTATCCATGAACAAAATTAAACGGCTATACATCGTAAATTTTTCATGCAAAAAATTAAATGGGCCGAACAACGTACATATTTCATTGAAAAAATTAAATGGGCTATACATCGTCTATTTTCATTTTCATTATTCATTCGAAAAAATACATGGGCGTCCATATTTCCGTAAAAAAATTAATAAGCTATACATTGGCCATTTTTCATTAAAAAAATTTAATGGGCTTTACATCGTAATTTTTTCATACAAAAAATTATTATTATTATTATATTCGTCGTCTATTTTTCATGGGAAAAATTAACTTGGCTATACATGGTCGTTTTTTTTCACAAAAAAAAAATTAAATGGGCTGTTCATCGTCCATTTTCCATTCAAAAAATTAATCATTTTCCATTAATAAAAATTAAATGACTATACATCGTAAATTTTTCATGCAAAAAATTAAATGGGTCAAACAACGTCCATTTTTTCTTTAAAAAATTACATGAGCTATACTTCCTCGATTTTTCATTCAAACAATTTAATGGGCTATACATCGTAATTTTTTCACACAAGAAATAAAATGGGCTATACATCGTTCATTTTTCATACAAAAAGTTAATAGGCTATAACATCATCCATTTTTCATATAAAAGTTATCGAAAATTGTCAAAAATTGTTACAAAAAAGCCAACAATTATTGGCTTTAATTTTAATTATCGATAAATATCGATAAGAGATATCGATAAATGACTGCTCTTAAAGTAATTAAATCAATAATAGTTTTTAATATCTGCTTAATCGATAACTAGCTTTTTTTCTTTTCTTTTTTTTTGCTTAATGACTTATTTTGCAATATTTAATGCTTTTATTGAAATGCATTTATTTCCTGTGTGTTTGCTTAAGCTGTCCCGAGTTTTTTGTGCAGTTAAGTTGATAATTTTTATCTGATTTTTGCACACGACCACACACACATTCAATCTCTTTTTCACACAACACACACCACACTTGTGCATTAGTTTCTCGCACGAACTGTATGTTGTCTCGATAACAAGTGTTTGGGCATGTGAGATGTGTGTGTGCTTCAGTCTTTTCATTTCAACATGCCAGAATGTGTGTTTGCGAACAAAAGCAATTTTTATTAACAATTTCGTTCCGTTTCGTGTTGTTTTACTTTCATTTTGCGTACACATGTGCAACTGCAGTTGTTGCTCTGCAGTTGGCGATGATGCAGTTTGTAGTTTTTGTTTTGTTGTGGCTGCTACTGGTAGTAGTTGTTGTCTTTTATGCCACATCAGATGATGTGTAAAAACTCACAGCAAGTACACGCACATTAAAAAAAAAATATAGATGAAGAAGAACAATACTGCAGTACAATTTCAATTGTTCTGCTCGTTAAAAATTTCGTATGCGTGTTCAATATCCTTTTATGGACGATTTTGTGTGAATGTGTGCTTATTTATTTTTGTGTTTGTGTCAGTTAATAAATTGATATTGTTACGCTTCAAACGTAATATGCATGTTTGTTATATAAGAAAATATTTAAAGAGTAAAAACAGTTTTTATTTTACAAAACCCAGCAGCAGTTGATACTTATTTTCTTATTTTTATTTGTTGTTGTTCTGCTTGTGTCGCCCAATAACGAGAGAAACTGCTCTGGGTTTTATTTTAATTTTGGAAACAAAAAAATAAAAATGCCAAAATTGTTAGTGAACATTTTTATCACATGAAGTATTGACAGACGGACAGAGAAATGCATGCAACACGCCTCTGGGTTATATTATTCTTAATACAAACTGTGACATTAAGAGACAAGTTTCCTGCATTTGTGTGTCAGTGTGAGCACGTGTATTGCTGTTGTCATTACAATTCTATTTGAAAGTAATAAAAATGTTACAAAAACATTCTATTTTATTGCTTGTTTTCAATGCAATGTTACTTTTGTAGGTATGGTACATATAGTCATGTATATTTTTTTTAAATATATATTTTAAGGAGAATTTTGTTATTTTCGATATCCTTTTTATTTCAAGTAAAACAAACATATTAATTTTGGGTAACATTCAATTTATTTTTTAATACCAAAATCGGAAATGGAGACAAGTCCCTGGGGTAGTTGAAGCCCTTCATCTCCTCGTTTATTTAAATGCCTGTACCGCAAGCTCACTGTTCTTTTAGAAAAGATGGCTGACTGTGCCTCAGCACACTGTTTTTATAGAACGGATTATAAACTTAGTCATAGCAGACAGGTTCCTTTTTAAATGTGTCACAGCGCACTGCTTTTATAAAAAAGATGGTTGACTGCGTTCCAGCACACTGTTTTATATTAACGACTATGTGACAGCACACTGTAACAGAAACTATGGTTGACTACCTTACAGCACCCTGTTTTTATGGAAAAGATGGCTGACAGTTCAAAATCATACTACTTTTATATAAATGATTATAGACTGTGTCATAGAAAACATGGCTGAGTCACTGTACACTGTTCTTATAGCAACAAAATTCAGTAAATTGCGATTTGGACTCGTGCGCGATGGGTGCGGGGTTAATTATGTACTTTACCCTTTATAATCGAATATCTTACCTGATGAAGAAATTTTAAATTTTTTTTTTTGTATTGGCGTTATTTTAGTTTTATCGCGTTTTTCGTTTTCCCGATTTTTTTCGGTTTTTTTACTTTTAAGCGATTTTTCTGTTGTTTTTTAGTTTTAGCGAGTTTTTTAGTTTAGCGATTTTTTTAGTTTTAGCGCTTTTTTCAGTTTTTGAAGATTTTTTAAATTTTAAGCGATTTTTTTAGTTTTGGCGTTTTTTTCGTTTTGACGTTTTTTCCCGCTTTTTGGCGATTTTTCAGTTGTTTTTTTTAGTAATAGGGTGTTCATTTTAATTGTTATTTTGCGTTTTTTTCGATTTGGCGTTTTTTCTGTTTTCGACGATTTTTTTAGTTTTTTTTTGGCGAGCTTTTTACTCCTGGTGGTTTTTTGCATATTAACTATTTAATTTATATATGGTGATATATTTGATGTAAGCGGTTTTTTATTTTGGGGATTTTTTGTCTTTCGATTTTTTCGTGTTTTTCTTAGTTTAAGCGATTTTTTTTAGTTTTGCTGCTTTTTTTGGTTTTGCGATTTTTCAGTTATTTGGCGATTTTTTTAGTTTTTTTGGCGACCTTTTTACTTTGGTAATATTTTTTTTTTGCATTTTAGCGATTTGTTTTATTTTTGGTGATGCGTTTCATTTACGAGGTTTGTTCAAAACGTATCGCGAATTTTGAATTTTCTAGTTTTAGCGGTTTTGCAAATTTTAAAAGTTTGCCGCTCATAGTTTCAAAGATGCAGCAAGTTGTCAAAATTGTAATAAGTATATAAGAAGAATATAAATAAATTAATATTTGGAATACTTTTTTGGGGGGAAATTTTAATTTTCTCCTCTCCTTATTCTATGCCTGAAAATTAAACTATATGTATATAAAAAAATTAAAATAAGTTTCTTGACACAATTGTGCCCATAATTATGAAAGAAATCAAAAAATACTTTTATGTCATGCATTTTAATTTAGAGTTGTAAATACAAGTCCGGATTAATATAAATTTATTTCATAACCCTTATTTAAGTTTTCAACATCGACATCACGTCGATACAATACCAAAAAATTTATGCTTGTGTATTTGCTCCTTAGAACAATATTGTGCTATTGACAGTATATTTCTGTCTAGAAAATAGCATGAGCCTGTCAATAGCAGTCAAATGTTTTCGACAATGGGTAACAAGCCTCAATTTTTTGGTACTGTATTGACGTGACGTCGATGTTGACCACTGGAATAAGTGTGATTATTTATTGAATATTTATTAACGTTTTTTTTCAAGATTTATTTAATATTTCGAAGCAGAAATGCACATGACTTAGAGCACTTTCATTATTAAGAACACATTTATACCCCCCAATAGCTGTGTATGTATTTCCGCTTCATTAAAGTATCAATTACATTTGAAGAATTTCTATTCACAATCGCATTTAATAGTTTCGCTTTCACGTTACATATTTTGACACATTTATTAGAATTTTCAACAACACAAATCATTACAATGTGACACAATAACTAAAATATTTGTATGTCTTTGCATATATGCACAATATCCTTTGTAAGGATTCATTTAACGTAGAAGAAAAGAAAAAAACATTGTGAAATGTGTTGACACTTGGGGGGTTTACTGCATTCATGAGGGGTTTTCAAACTTCCAGCTGTCATTTAACTAAAATTGAACTAATCAATATTGTTATTAGCGTCTACAAATGAAAGAAGAAAAAAAAATATTTTGAAGAACAATAAACTAAATGGAATGGCTGTGTAATGAGAAAGTGAGTGCCTTGATAAGAATAAGTCTCCATATGCTGTGTTATGCACACATGCATACATACATACTCGTATACACTCATACATATGAGAATATGTAGAATAGAATTCAGCGAGAGTATCTATTGTCTTGTGTAGAGGCTTAAAGAAAGAAGAAAGGAAATTGTTATTTTAAAAGTCCCGGAAGTTTATAATAAAAAAAAGAAATCCTTATATTAAGTTAAATAGAATTTCTTCCTATTCATACCTCTTAAGGGGGTTAGTATGTGTTTTCGCCATGAAAGTAAGGAGGGATGGGGTGGTGGGAGGTGTTTTTGTTAGCACTATGACAAGCTTGTTATTATAAGAAGGTATTAATAACAAAATTATATACACGCGTGCCTCTTAATGAAACCATTATTGGATTTTGCTTTTAATATTCCTATTCTCTAAGCGCAAATGATCTCATATCACTTGCTTGCTGCTTTGCTTAAGAAGAAGGCCTTGGAGTAAATTTAAAAGATATGTAGTTTTATCGGGGTTGGACATAAAATTATTTAGTTTCACGATAATTGTATTAAATGTGTGGCATTATATTATAATTAAATTAACAAACTTAATTTATTCAGCCTTTTAATATTTTTAAATTCATTAGAGGTCACTTGGAGTATCACTTATAAAGGATTAGAAAATTCCACTATTATTTCAAATGTTAAAATTTTTATATTTAATTATTCTGTCTTATGTAATATCTAACATATTAAAGCTTAATATATGATGGGTTCAACACTTTAATGCGGAAAATTTTAACACTGTCACTCTTCTCCGTATGGGTATTTTCTATGCCTTTCGAAAAGGAGATTAAAGAAAGCCCTAAAAAGTTCATAATTCCCTAACTTCATATTTTGACCAAAATCCATTATTTGCGAAGTCCAAAAAAATGTGTCTTTAAGCTTTTTTTTGGCGATTATGTCACGGTGTGTTGAATTATGTATGAAATTAAAAAAAAAACTGTAGTATATCTTTTGGCTGAATTTTCTAAATTTATTAGATCTTTCTAAGCATTTGGTGGTTGAATTGCTTACTTTTGTTATCAATTTAGAGTGTAATTTGCTTATAACGAACTCGCAGGAATTGGCCTATTTTGCTCGTTAAAGGCGTTGTAAATTATTTGTTTTTTTAAATTAGATAAATCAAAATGAATTTCATATTAGATAAAATAATCAAATCTTCTTGAAGCACACGACGAACGCGTTCATCCAGAAATGGGCTTCATCACTGAAGATGATTTTTCGATAAAAATTTGGTGTGGTTTCCCGAACAGAACAGCCATTCTGATCTTTATTGAAGCAAAACTGTTGGAAGCGAAGAATTTGCTTGTTTGTTATTAGCGATTGTTCGTTACAGCCAGTATCCGTTTTAATCGAACTTTACTGTACTTAAACAATATTTTTTTAATATTAATTGCCTTTAAATTAGATAAGCAATAATTTTTTTTTGTTTTTTAATCTAAAATGAGCCGGAAAATTTCTACAAAACACACTAAGAATAACTAAAAAAAATTTAGTTTCTTTTGTAATAAATGTTCTAGGCAAGCTGCTTATTTTAATTTACATTTAATACTTTTTGTTGGAAGAATATCAGCCATCAATCATGTTTCATATTCTTCAAACAATATTCTTTGACATTGTCTCAGCTAGACCTGTTGCCTTTATGGGGAGTTTACTTTTCTTTCATAAAACTCATCACCTTGGAATTTTTTATTTATTTATTGTTAAGTTATTTTCCATTAATTTTGCTTAAAAACGGAAGATTGCTTCCCAATTTTAATCTGTCAAATTTTGTGTTCATTGAGTGTCATATTGTAGCATATAACAAAAAAAAAAAAAAAAAAAAAACGATGCATGTAGTTATGTATATGCAGACTTACATATACACATACACAATGGATAGCATTCTATTGTTGCTTTTTAATAGAGATGGTACAGTGAGTAAATTTTCTACTAGAAATGTAAATTTTGCAAGAGGCAAGTTCATGAATATTAGCGATGAAATTCTACTGTTGCTTTATACTAGAGATGGGATCGTGAGTAAATTTTCTATTGGAATTCCACTTTACATGATAGTGTGACAAAAGCGTGACTACTTTTTTAATCAAAAACAAAAATTTATAACAGACGACTTGTTGATATCTCTATTTATACTTAAGAATTTTTTTTTGGATCCAGCAAATATTCCGCTCACCCATGCTCACTCACGTCGAATATTTTTACACTTACGTTTTCTACTTACGTACTCACTTGATTATAGCAGCAGATATCTGATCAGTATTTTATAAGATGGAGCTTTAACATGACTAGTGACGAAAATTCACGATCACGAAAGTTTTCTCACTCACGAAAATAAGAAGTGTAAAAAATTATTATTTATTTAACTTTTATTTCTCTTTAATCATTTTACACTCACTCATGCTCACTCAGGTTGAATCCTTTTTGCACTCACGGTCATGCACAAGCATGTCGCTTTCGAAAAATATCACGTGTTATGAATTTCGACTTGAAATCTGTTGAAAAACGCCAACATTTTGCGAATCATGATGATGAATGTTATATCAATTTCAATCCGGTTTTGCCGTAAATTTAAATCTATTTCATAACGGAAAAAGTGGAATTAGGGGAAATCACTCTTTGTTGTAAACTGCTGGTGCAAACATTGCACTTCTCACTTTCATCCTCTGGGACTCATTTGATGTCATGTTTTGTCATGCTTTGCTTGACTCACATATAATCACGTGACTCACATGCATCTCTGCTTAACACATTGTACTTTCCGTTTCAATACAATTCCTTTTTTCTTCCATTGACTTGGTTTCATTGAATTTTTCATCAGGCTTGTTTTAATTTTCCACAGTGGTGTGAGTACAAGGATACAAATATGGATGGATGTATGAATGTATGGTTGGAAGGAATTCTACTGCTATGATTAATGACTTTTTTTTGTGGTAAAAAGTCAGTTTTCGCTTTCATATGTTTCATTTGTTTTTTTGTCTTTGGAATCTTTTTAAATTTTTGATATCCCATATTTATTTTGTGAAATTTAATTTTCATTTATATTTGCATAACTTTTTAAAGCTTCAAAAGTCAGGCTGTTTAATAAAGTTACTTTTGATAATTTCTTTTAGAACAAAAAATTTTTTTCTGATGGATTTTAAATTTAATAAGGAAGTTGTTGATGTTAATGAACTTTGGTATGTTTGATTAGGAAATAAATTTATTTATAAGCAGACAATAGACAGGAGGAACTCCGCATTTTTGTTACATACATTACAATTTTTTAAAAAAAACTAATAAAAGGATTCAAACAACATATCAATGTTGAACCAGCTGACTCAAAAAAAGTGAAACAAGTTTACAACAAGCTGAACATAAGAACTGCATTAATTTTGTAAATATATACATATATTTTTTTTTTTTAAAAATTGCAGGGCAACAAATAACAATTATTTAAAAGGCTGGTCACACTCATACTTCAGCACAATTACATTACAGCCTTCGCTGTCAGTCACACTTTTAAATTTAAATACATGTACGAGGAAGGAAGCACAAAAGAAAACAAATTTAAGGCACAAACCTCTGATTTTTAAAAGGAAAACAAGGTAAACTTTTTTCGGTTTGTGGCGATTTTTTAGTTTTAGGGCTTTTTTTCGTCTCTGCGATTTTTTTCGGTTTTGGCGTTTTTTAGCTTAAGTGCTTTCTTAGTTTTGGCGTTTTTCCGTTTTGGCGATTTTTTAGGTTTTGGCGATTTTTTTTAGTTTTTTGGAGACCTTGTTACTACTGCTGATTTTTTTCCATTTCAGCCATTTATTTTATTTTTGGAAATATTTTCCATTAAAGCCCTTTTTTAATTATTGAAATTTTTTGTTTTGGCATTTTTTAATTTGGAATTTTTTAGAAAACCATAGAGGTCCCTCCTTTTCACCTTTGGTTCTGTGTACGGATACATAAAAAGGTGTAATTAATAAAAAACACTTTAGTTAGTTGCTTCTATACATATATAAAGTTTACAAATTTCCAACCCTGGAAGCTAAATTTTGATTTTTTGTGATTTTCAATACAAATCTACTTTTTTCTTATATACAAAATATATATGTTTATTAAAAAAAGAAAATTAAGTTTTAATTTGTTTATTTTTATATTCCAAAAAACTTGAATTTGCTAACCCTGGAACCGACTTTTTGATATTTCTAATTTTCAATAAAAAACTTCTTTCTGAAATATAAAATGGTTTTAACCATTAACACATAAAAAACTAATTTTAGTTAGTTACTTTTATGTAACAAAAAAAAGCTTAAATTTTGTAACCCTGGAAATGTTCTTTAATTTTTTGTATTTTCAATATCTGTCTTTTTCTTCGTAAAGCATAAAAAAGACGTAATTATAAATCATCAAAAATCAGTATTAACCAGTTACTTTAATGTATCAAAAAAAAATAATTAAACTTTACAAACCTTGAGCCGTCTTTTTGATGCCTATTCTAACACATCAGTCCAAGACCGATATCTCGAGCTTTTCTGGACTTTCCTATTCATAAAAAAGTAATGAGAAAAAAGTATATATTTTTCTTATTGTCACTCGTCAGATCATCATCAGAAGATTCTTTTAGGAGTTGTATATTAAACTAAATCATCTAACAAACAGCCTCTAGTAATTGGGATGCTTGAATTATCTGAGGCCAAGAACTGAAGGTCTATGTGTAAGCTCATAACAGTGGATTTACGAGCATTGAAATCAGATCTAAACACATGGCCCCAATCTAAAATTATTAAGCGAACAAATGCGGCATCCGCTACCCGTGAATTAGTCTTGAACTATTGTATTGAAGACCCAACAGTGCGACCTTTTCAATATATTTTTTGCTCCTTGCCAGTTAAATTGATTTTAGAGCGCCGAGCTAAGGTCCATGAAAAATAACAAATAAATTGATTTACTGAAGTCATCTCTATTTGTTGATTTTCTGCAGATTCTTTTGAATTATATTTCCCATCTTCTTAAACTGCTCACTTCTGACTAATTTCTGTGTCATCTGGGGCAAAGTAGAAATTTTTAGATTGTCATTAGGATAATGGGTAAATTGTGTTTAACTGTCTGTCAATCAATTTCAAAACAACATGTAAATACACACATATACACACATACATACACGTATTTTTAATGCAATGCTTTGTACTTTTACCAAACTCTGATATTAAGCTTCAGCTAATTGTTGGAACTGAGCATGGAAAAGAAGAGAAAATTCGTATAAAAGTCTGCTACTCAACAAAAATGCAGAAAATTGCCACCTTAACAATAGAGGAAAGAATAAAAGGTATTGAAAATCAAAAGAATTTGTCAACATAACAAATGCCAATAAAGAATTGAATTAAAGCAAAACAAACACATACACTCACTTTCATATCAACTTAACCACAGGATACAAGGTAACAACGAAATGAAAGCACAAAAACAATAATAAACAAAACATTTAATAGTAGGGATACTAAACAGGATATACGAGTATACACAGGATACATGTATTGTTTTCCATTTTCGGTTATTGCTATTGATATCTGCTGCACTCCACACCCCACCCTTCTCATTCCATTCTCCTCTATGGACATTCAATACCCAACACGCGTTGTTGTGTATTCTTTGGCATGATGATTAGTATTTTTAGTTTGTGTGTGATACATTTTTCTGTATCTAAATGTAAATACCAGCCTGAAAACAAACAAACGAACATAGAAATTAAAAGGACATGTCATGAAGAAACTGGTTTGTTTAGTGCAGCTTAACTTACACTTTTGTATGTGTAACTGTAATGTTTCTAAAGCAATTTAAAATTTGGACTAGATATCGCATTACACACACACACACACACACACCCATACACACGTTCCTTGAGGACTGCATTCACATACAAATGCATTAACATCGTATAGCTTTATTTTATTAGAGCCTAAATTCTTTTCTCTGCAAGGACCAGAGGCGTTTTTAGGCATTTATGAACATTTTTAATAAAGGAGGGGCTATACCAAATAATAAGAATTGCGCTACATAAATACATTAAAAAATAAAATAAAAATACATTAAAAAATAGTAAAAGTTCAATTTATCACAAAGAAAAAAATTGAGTAAAATAAATTAAAACAAATTAAAATAAAAAAGCAAAATAAAATAAAATAAAATAAAAATTAAATAAAATCAAGCAAAATTAAATTAAATTAAATAAAATGAAATAAAATAATGTAAAATATAAAATAAAAAAAATTAAAAAGTGAAATAAAGTAAAGGAAAAAATAAAATAAATTAAAATAGAATCAAATAAAATAGAAAAGAATATAATCGAATAGAATAAAATAAAATAAAATAAAATAAAATTAAATTAAACTAAATTAAATTCAATTCAATTAAATTAAATTAAATTAAATTAAATTAAATTAAATTAAATTAAATTAAATTAAATTAAATTAAATTAGATTAAATTAAACTAAATTAAATCAAATTAAAATAAATTAAATTGAATTAAATTAAATTAAATTAATTATTAAATTAAATTAAATTAAATTAAATTAAATTAAATTAAATTAAATTAAATTAATTATTAAATTAAATTAAGTTAAATTAAATTAAATTAAATTAAATTAAATTAAATTAAATTAAATAAAATTAAATAAATTAAAATAAGAAAACTTAATAAGAAAAATAAAAATTTAATAACATAAAATAACAAATAAAACAATATTTAATAAAATAAAATAAGAAATAAGGGGGGAAAAAAAAAACTAAAATAAAATAAATAAAATGCAAAAAAATATAATAAAATAAAACAAAATAAGAAATTTGAAATGAAATTAAAAGAAAAAAATTTGGTTTGTTAAGTAATACTCGTACTCTAAAAGTTCAAAAAATACATTGAGCCATGTTGTATACATGTTGTATAATGTTGTACAGGCATCAGTACCAATTATTTTGGTAATTAAATTTGATATTAAAGCTCTTGTGTAATGCTCTTTTCTTTTGAGAAAGAAGTTGAATGAACCTTTTTTTGTGTGTTTGCTTTTAGGAATTTATTAGAAATGTTCCCTCGCACACAATATGCTCCAATGGCTGACCAAGAAAAAAAAAAAAGAATCCTTATTACACTTGTCTACTACATTACAGGAACATAAGGACATACAATAACAATAATAGTTAAAGCAACAATAGCAACAACTACAACAATAAAACATTTCATGGTGATGATGAGGGTCATTATTTTATAACAAAAGCATAAAAACTTATTTTATATGTCAACACTTAACTCGACAAAACACACAGGATCACAAGGACAACAAAAGTAGCGGCAACAACAAAAAAAAGTACAAGTAAAATGACAAAATAGAAAGAACTCTGAAGCATAGAAACAATTTTTTTTTTATTTACAAACAAAAAAGCAAGAAAATCAAGGGGAGGGAAAACAAGCCGTACAAAATAAAAGGGATAACAACATCCTTTACGGATAAATAAATGTAATAACAAAAACAAAAAAGAAACAACAAAGTAAGAACGTTGAAACGTTTTTATAAAAAAGCAAGCTGCTGCTACTAAAAGCCGAAAAGAGCAATCGATAATTTTAACAAAAATACAGAGCTTTTTCCCGCCCCCCACCCCCTCTCTCTTACAAATATACTGCCTAAGTAAGGGTGGTCCAAAAAATGACAAGCCAAATACAAATGAAGCCAAAAGGCGTGAGTCTATGATACTGACACTCTTTATTAATAAATTGAATACGTATTTGTGTATAAAGAAAAAGTAAGAAATGCAAAACAACCCAGCACGATTCCACTTTAAACAGGACGTAGCTAAAAGCCAGGCATAACACAGACATAAAAACTGCGGTTACAACATGTACTCTTACTACTGTAAAAATATATTTAAATAAACTTCGTTACACATTTGACTCATGTGCATGTCTGGGCTGCAACGAGTACAAGCTGTTGTTGCCTTTATTTCAATAAAAATTTTTTTCCTACAAACTTTCGCAATTTATTATAACTATCCTTTTTGTAGCATACACAGTTTTCTTTGAGAAAATATAAATGCAAAATAAAGATTTTCTAACAAAGACATGGTCACTATAACTGTAATATGTCTCCCGTAGCAATGCTTGAAATCTTAATGAAATTTAAAATGTATTCCACGAATCAATATACATACATACGACTACATCTTGTTGAACAACGTCATAACACAAAAAAATTCAGATTAATTTGGAATATCGTGCTTGATCTTATTTAATTACTATATGAAGCCCAATTAATCTTTCGATATAAAAAATTTACTATAATTAATAAATTTTCACACGAAAAATAAACTGGACAATACATCCATTTTCATTCAAAAAATTAAATCGTTTATTTTTAATACAAAAAACTAAAAAATTTAATGGCTATACATCGAAACTTTCTTATGCAAAAAATTAATTTACTCGTCCATATTTCATGAAAAAAAAAATTTGTATGAAAAATTTAAATGGACTATATACATCGTCTCTTTCTTAAGCAAAAATTAAATGGAAAAACTGCATGGAAATACATCGTCCATATTTCATGAACAAATTTTTAATGAAAAAATTTAATAGACTATACATCGTCCATTTCTTATGCAAAAAATTAAATGGAATATACATCGATCATTTTTCATGCCAAACCTTTCTCTATGCAAAAAATTTAATGGACTATACATCATCCATTTTTTATGCCAAAAATTTTTTTATGCAAAAAATTTAATGGTTTCGTTAAATTTCGTTTATTTTTCATGCCAAAAATTTTTCTATCCAAAAAATTTAATGAACTATACGTCGTTTATTTTTCATGCTAAAAATTTTTCTATGCAAAAAATTTAATGGACTATACATCGTACATTTTTTATGCAAAAAATTAAATGAATTAACATCGTTAATTTTTTTATGCAAAAAATTTAATGGACTATACCTCTTCCATTTTTCATGCCAAAATTTTTTTTATAAAAAAAATTTAATGGACTATACATCGTTCATTTTTCATGCCAAAAATTTTGTTATGCAAAAAATTTAATGGACTATACATCGTTAATTTTTCATGGCAAAAATTTTTCTATGCAAAAAATTTAATGGACTATATATACATCGTCCATTTTTCATGCCAAAAATTTTTCTATGCAAAAAATTTAATGGACTATACATCGTCCATTTTTTATGCAAAAAATTAAATGGATTATAATTCGTTAATTTTTTTATGCAAAAAATTTAATGGACTTATACATCATCTATTTTTCATGGCAAAAATTTTTTATGCAAAAAATTTAATGGACTATACAACGTCTATTTTTCATGCCAAAAATTTTTTTATGCAAAAAATTTAATGGACTAGACATCGTCCATTTTTCATGGCAAAAATTTTTTTATGCAAAAAATTTAATGGATTATACATCATCTATTTTCCATGCCAAAAATTTTTTATGCAAAAAATTTAATGGACTATATATACATCGTTAATTTTTCATGCCAAAAATTTTTCTATGCAAAAAATTTAATGGACTATACATCGTCCATTTTTCATAGCAAAAATTTTTCTATGCAAAAAATTTAATGAACTATACATCGTTAGTTTTTTATGGCAAAAATTTTTTTATGCAAAAAATTTAATGGTTTCGTTAAATTTCATTTATTTTTCATGCTAAAAATTTTTCTATGCAAAAAATTTAATGGATTAACATCGTTAATTTTTTTATGCAAAAAATTTAATGGACTATACATCGTTTATTTTTCATGCCAAAAATTTTTCTATCCAAAAAATTTAATGGACTATACATCGTTTATTTTTCATGCCAAAAATTTTTCTATGCAAAAAATTTAATGGACTATAAATCGTTTTCGTTTATTTTTCATGCCAAAAATTTTTCTATGCAAAAATTTAATGGACTATACATCGTTCATTTTTAATGCATAATATTAAATGGATTATACATCGTCCATTTTTTATGCAAAAAATTCAATGGATTAACATCCCTAATTTTTTTATGCAAAAAATTTAATGGACTATACATCGCTCATTTTTCACGGCAAAACTTTTTCTATGCAAAAAATTTAATGGACTATACATCGTTAATTTTTAATGCATAATATTAAATGGATTAACATCGTTAATTTTTTATGCAAAAAATTTAATGGACTATACATCGTCCATTTTTCATGCCAAAATTTTTTTTATGCAAAAAATTACATTTTTTTTATGCAAAAAATTTAATGGACTATAGATTGTTAATTTTTCATGGCAAAAATTTTTTATGCAAAAAATTTAATGGACTATACGTCGTCCCTTTTTCATGCGAAAAAACTTTCGTTGCAAAAAATTTAATGGACTATACATCGTCCATTTGTCATGCCGAACTTTTTTTATGCAAAAAATTTAATAGACTATACATCGTCCATTTTTCATGCCAAAAAATTTTCTTTGCAAAAAATTTAATGGACTATAATACATCGTCCATTTTTCATGCCAAAAAACTTTAGTTGCAAAAAATTTAATGGACTATACATCATTTATTTTTCATGCCAAGAATTTTTCTATCCAAAAAATTTAATGGACTATACATCGTCCATTTTTTATGCAAAAAATGAAATGGATTATACATCTTTAATTTTTTTATGCAAAAAATTTAATGAATATACATCGTCCATTTTTCATTCCAAAAATTTTTTTATGCAAAAAATTTAATTGACTATACGTCGTCGTCCATTTTTCATGCCAAAAAACTTTCGTTGCAAAAAATTTAATGGACTATACATCGTTATTTTTCTTGCCAAAAATTTTTCTATGCAAAAAATTTAATGGACTATACATCGTCCATTTTTTATGGAAAAAATTAAATGGATTAACATCGTTAATTTTTTTATGCCAAAAATTTAATGGACTTTTATATAAAAAATTTAATGGACTATACATCGTTTATTTTTCATGCCAAAAATTGTTCTATCCAAAAAATTTAATGGACTATAAATCGTTCATTTTTCATGCCAAAAATTTTTCTATGCAAAAAATTTAATGGACTATATATACATTGTCCATTTTTCATGCCAAAATTTTTTTTATGCAAAAAATTAAATTTTTTTTATGCAAGAAATTTAATGGACTATACATCGTTAATTTTTCATGCCAAATATGTTTATATGCAAATAATTTAATAAACTATACATCGTTTATTTTTCATGCCAAAAATTTTGTTATGCAAAAAATTTAATGGACTATACCTGGTCCATTTTTTATGCAAAAAATTAAATGGATTATACATAGTTAATTTTTCTATGCAAAAAATTTAATGACTATACATCGTCCATTTTTTATGGAAAAAATTAAATGGATTAACATCGTTAATTTTTTTATGCCAAAAATTTAATGGACTTTTATATAGAAAATTTAATGGACTATACATCGTTAATTTTTCATGCCAAAAATTTTTTTATGCAAAAAATTTAATGGACTATATATCGTTCATTTTTAATGCATAATATTAAATGGATTATACATCGTCCATTTTTTATGCAAAAAATTAAATGGATTAACATCCCTAATTTTTTTATGCAAAAAATTTAATGGACTATACATCGTTCATTTTTCACGGCAAAACTTTTTATATGAAAAAAATTTAATGGACTATATATCGTTCATTTTTAATGCAAAATATCAAATGGATTATACAAATATATAAAATTTAATGGACTATACATCGTCCATTTTTCATGCCAAAATTTTTTTATGCAAAAAATTTAATGGACTATACATCGTCCATTTTTTATGCAAAAAATTAAATGGATTAACATCGTTAATTTTTTTATGCAAAAAATTTAATGGACTATAGATTGTTCATTTTTCATGGCAAAACTTTTTCTATGCAAAAAATTTAATGGACTATACATCGTCCATTTTTTATGCAAAAAATTAAATGGATTACATCGTTAATTTTTTTATGCAAAAAGTTTAATGGACTATACATAGTTCATTTTTCACGGCAAAACTTTTTCTATGCAAAAAATTTAATGGACTATACATCGTTAATTTTTAATGCATAATATTAAATGGATTAACATCGTTAATTTTTTTATGCAAAAAATTTAATGGACTATATATACATCGTCCATTTTTCATGCCAAAATTTTTTTTATGCAAAATATTAAATTTTTTTATGCAAAAAATTTAATAGACTATACATCGTCCATTTTTCATGCCAAAAAATTTTCTTTGCCAAAAATTTAATGGACTATAATACATCGTTTATTTTTCATGCCAAAAATTTTTCTATGAAAAAATTTAATGGTATACATCGTATACATTTTTCATGCCAAAAATTTTTTTATGCAAAAAATTTAATGGACTATACATCATTTATTTTTCATGCCAAAAATTTTTCTATCCAAAAAATTTAATGGACTATACATCGTCCATTTTTCATGCCAAAAAACTTTCGTTGCAAAAAATTTAATGGACTATACATCGTTATTTTTCATGCAAAAATTTTTTTATGCAAAAAATTTAATAGACTATACATCGTCCATTTTTCATGCCAAAAAATTTTCTTTGCAAAAAAATTAATGGACTATAAATCGTTTATTTTTCATGCCAAAAATTTTTCTATGCAAAAAATTTAATGGACTATATATCGTTCATTTTTAATGCATAATATTAAATGGATTATACATCGTTAATTTTTTATGCAAAAAATGAAATGGACTATACATCGTTAATTTTTTATGCAAAAAATTAAATGGACTATACATCGTCCATTTTTCATGCCAAAAATTTAATAGACTATACATCGTTTATTTTTCATGCCAAAAATTTTTCTTTGCAAAAAATTTAATGGACATACATCGTTTATTTTTATGCCAAAAATTTTTCTATCCAAAAAATTTGATGGACTATACATAGTCCATTTTTCATGCCAAAATTTTGTTATGCAAAACATTTAATGGACTATACATCGTCCATTTTTTATGGAAAAAATTAAATGGATTAACATCGTTAATTTTTTTATGCCAAAAATTTAATGGACTTTTATATAAAAAATTTAATAGACTATACATCGTTTATTTTTTATGCCAAAAATTTTGCTTTGCAAGATATTTAATGGACTATACATCGTTTATTTTTCATGCCAAAAATTGTTCTATCCAAAAAATTTAATGGACTATAAATCGTTTATTTTTCATGCCAAAAATTTTTCTATGCAAAAAATTTAATGGACTATACATCGTTCATTTTTAATGCATAATATTAAATGGATTATACATCGTAAATTTTTTATGCAAAAAATTAAATGGACTATATATCGTTAATTTTTAATGCATAATATTAAATAGACTATACATAGTTAATTTTTTTATGCAAAAAATTTAATGGACTATACACCGCCTATTTTTTATGCCAAAAATTTTTTTATGCAAAAAATTAAATTTTTCATGCCAAAATTTTTTTTATGCAAAAAATTAAATTTTTTTTATGCAAGAAATTTAATGGACTTATACATCGTTAATTTTTCATGCCAAATATGTTTCTATGCAAAATATTTAATAAACTAAACATCGTTTATTTTTCATGCCAAAAATTTTGTTATGCAAAAAATTTAATGGTCTATACCTCGTCCATTTTTTATGCAAAAAATTAAATGGACTATAGATTGTTCATTTTTCATGGCAAAAATTTTTTTATGCAAAAAATTTAATGCCAAAAAATTTATACATCGTTCATTTTTAATGCAAAATATTAAATGGATTATACATCGTTAATTTTTTTATGCAAAAAATTAAATTTTTCATGCCAAAATTTTTTTTATGCAAAAAATTATATTTTTCTATCCAAAAAATTTAATGGACTATACATCGTTTATTTTTTATGCCAAAAATTTTGCTTTGCAAGATATTTAATGGACTATACATCGTTTATTTTTCATGCTAAACATGTTTCTATGCAAAAAATTTAATGGACTATACATCGTCCATTTTTTATGCAAAAAATTAAATGGATTAACATCGTTAATTTTTTTATGCAAAAAATTTAATGGACTATACCTCGTTAATTTTTCATGCCAAACATTTTTCTATGCAAAAAATTTAATAGACTATACATCGTCCATTTTTCATGCCAAAATTTTTTTTATGCAAAAAATTAAATTTTTTTTATGCAAGAAATTTAGTGGACTATACCTCGTTAATTTTTCATGCCAAACATTTTTCTATGCATAAAATTTAATAGACTATACATCGTCTATTTTTCATGCCAAAAATTTTTTTATGCAAAAAATTTAATGCCAAAAAATTTATACATCGTTCATTTTTAATGCAAAATATTAAATGGATTATACATCGTTAATTTTTTTATGCAAAAAATTTAATGGACTATAGATTGTTCATTTTTCATGCCAAAAATTTTTTTATGCAAAAAATTTAATGGACTATACATCGTTCATTTTTAATCCATAATATTAAATGGAATATACATCGTTAATTTTTAATGCAAAAAATTAAATGGACTATACATCTTCCATTTTTCATGCCAAAAATTTTTTTATGCAAAAAATTTAATGGATATATATCGTTAATTTTTAATGCATAATATTAAATGGACTATACATAGTTAATTTTTTTATGCAAAAAATTTAATGGACTATACACTGCCTATTTTTTATGCCAAAAATTTTTTTATGCAAAAAATTAAATGGACTATACATTGTCCATTTTTCATGCCAAAAATTTTTCTATCCAAAAAATTGAATGGACTATACATCGTCCTTTTTTTATGGAAAAAATTAAATGGATTAACATCTTTAATTTTTTTATGGAAAAAATTTAATGGCCTATACATCGTCCATTTTTCATGCAAAATTTTTTTTTTATGCAAAAAATTTAATGGACTAATTTTTCATGCCAAAAATTTTTGTATCCAAAAAATTTAATGGACTATACATCGTTTATTTTTCATGCCAAAAATTTTGCTTTGCAAAAAATTTAATGGACTATACATCGTTTATTTTTCATGCCAAAAATTGTTCTATCCAAATAATTTAATGGACTATAAATCGTTTATTTTTCATGGCAAAAATTTTTCTATGCAAAAAATTTAATGGACTATACATCGTTCATTTTTAATGCATAATATTAAATGGACTATACATAGTTAATTTTTTTATGCAAAAAATTTAATGGACTATACACCGCCTATTTTTTATGCCAAAAATTTTTTTATGCAAAAAATTAAATTTTTCATGCCAAAATTTTTTTTATGCAAAAAATTAAATTTTTTTATGCAAGAAATTTAATGGACTATATATCGTTAATTTTTCATGCCAAATATGTTTCTATGCAAAAAATTTAATAAACTAAACATCGTTTATTTTTCATACCAAAAATTTTTTTATGCAAAAAATTTAATGGACTATATATCGTTAATTTTTAATGCATAATATTAAATGGACTATACATAGTTAATTTTTTTATGCAAAAAATTTAATGGACTATACACTGCCTATTTTTTATGCCAAACAATTTTTTATGCAAAATATTAAATGGACTATACATCGTCCATTTTTCATGCCAAAAATTTTTCTATCCAAAAAATTTAATGGACTATACATCGTTTATTTTTCATGGCAAAAATTTTTTTATGCAAAAAATTTAATGGACTATACATCGTTAATTTTTAATGCATAATATTAAATGGATTAACATCGTTAATTTTTTTATGCAAAAAATTTAATGGACTATATATCGTCCATTTTTTATGCAAAAAATTAAATGGACTATACCTCGTTTATTTTTTTATGCAAAAAATTTAATGGACTATACATCGTTTATTTTTCATACCAAAAATTGTGCTATCCAAAAAATTTAATGGACTATACATCGTTTACTTTTCATGGCAAAAATTTTTTTTTGCAAAAAATTCAATGGACATACATCGTTTATTTTTTATGCCAAAAATTTTGCTTTGCAAGATATTTAATGGACTATACATCGTTTATTTTTCATGCTAAACATGTTTCTATGCAAAAAATTTAATGGACTATACATCGTCCATTTTTTATGCAAAAAATTAAATGGATTAACATCGTTAATTTTTTTATGCAAAAAATTTAATGGACTATAGATTGTTCATTTTTCATGGCAAAAATTTTTTTATGCAAAAAATTTAATGGACTATACATCGTTCATTTTTAATCCATAATATTAAATGGATTATACATCGTTAATTTTTAATGCAAAAAATTAAATGGACTATACATCGTCCATTTTTCATGCCAAAAATTTTTCTATGCAAAAAATTTAATGGACTATACATCGTCCATTTTTCATGCCAAAAAATTTTCTTTGCAAAAAATTTAATGGACTATACATCGTTCATTTTTCATGCCAAAAATTTTTCTATGGAAAAAATTTAATGGACTATACATCGTTCATTTTTAATGCATAATATTAAATGAATTATACATCGTTAATTTTTAATGCAAAAAATTTAATGGACTATACATCGTCCATTTTTCATGCCAAAAATTTTTTTATGCAAAAAATTTAATGGACTATACATCGTCCATTTTTCATGCTAAAAATTTATACATCGTTAATTTTTAATGCAAAATATTAAATGGACTATACATCGTTAATTTTTTTATACGAAAAATTTAATGGACTATACATCGTTTATTTTTCATGACAAAAATTTTTCTTTGCAAAAAATTAAATGGACTATACATCGTCCATTTTTTATGCAAAAAATTTTATGGACTATACATCGTCTATTTTTCATGGCAAAATTTTTTTATGCGAAAAATTTAATGGACATCGTTAATTTTTCATGGCAAAAATTTTTCTATATACATCGTTCATTTTTAATGCAAAATATCAAATGGATTATACATCGTTAATTTTTTTATGCAAAAAATTTAATGGACTATACATTGTCCATTTTTCATGCCAAAAATTTTTTTATGCAAAATATTTAATGGACTATACATCGTTCATTTTTCATGCCAAAAATTTTTCCATGCAAAAAATTTAATGGACTATACATCGTTCATTTTTAATGCATAATATTAAATGAATTATACATCGTTAATTTTTTATGCAAAAAATTAAATCGTTTATTTTTCATGCCAAAAAATTTTCTTTGCAAAAAATTTAATGGACTATACATCGTTTATTTTTGATGCCAAAAATTTTTATATCCAAATAATTTAATGGACTATACATCGTCCATTTTTCATGGCAAAAATTTTTTTATGGAAAAAATTTAATGGACTATACATCGTTAATTTTTCATGCCAAAAATTTTTCTATGCAAAAAATTTAATGGACTATACATCGTCCTTTTTTTATGGAAAAAATTAAATGGATTAACATCTTTAATTTTTTTATGGAAAAAATTTAATGGCCTATAAATCGTTTATTTTTCATGGCAAAAATTTTTCTATGCAAAAAATTTAATGGACATCGTTCAAATTTTATGGAAAAAATTAAATGGATTATATATCGTTAATTTTTAATGCAAAAAATTTAATGGACTATAAATCGTTTATTTTTCATGCCAAAAATTTTTCTTTGGAAAAAATTATACATCATTTATTTTTCATGCCAAAATTTTTTCTATTCAAAAAATTTAATGGACTATAAATCGTTTATTTTTCATGCCAAAAATTTTTCTATGCAAAAAATGTAATGGACTATACATCGTCCATTTTTCATGGCAAAATTTTTTCTATGCAAAAAATTGAATGGACTATACATCGTTAATTTTTCATGCCAAACATTTTTCTGTGCAAAAAATTTAATGGACTATAATACATCGTTCATTTTTAATGCAAAATATTAAATGGACTATACATAGTTAATTTTTTTATGCAAAAAATTTAATGGACTATACATCGTGTATTTTTCATGCCAAAAATTTTTTATGCAAAAAATTTAATTGACTATACATCGTTTATTTTTCATGCCAAAAATTTTTTTATGCTAAAAATTTAATGGACTATACATCGTTTATTTTTCATGCCAAAAATTTTTTTATGCTAAAAATTTAATGGACTATACATCGTTTATTTTTCATGCCAAAAATTTTTTTATGCAAAAAATTTAATTGACTATACATCGTCTATTTTTCATGCCAAAAATTAAATGGATTAACATCGTTAATTTTTTTATGCAAAAAATTTAATGGACTATACATCGTCCATCTTTTATGCAAAAAATTAAATGGATTAACATCGTTAATTTTTTTATGCAAAAAATTTAATGGACTATACATCGTCCATTTTTCGTGGAAAAAATTTTTTTATGCAAAAAATTAAATGGATTATACATCGTTAATTTTTTTATGCAAAAAATTTAATGGACTATACATCGTCCATTTTTCATGCCAAAATTGTTTTTATGCAAAAAATTTAATGGACTATGCATCTTTTATTTTTCATGCCAAAAATTTTTCTATCCAAAAAATTTAATGGACTATACAGCGTTTATTTTTCATGCAAAATATTAAATGGATTATACATCGTTAATTTTTTTATGCAAAAATCGTTTATTTTTCATGCCAAAAATTTTTTATGCAAAAAATTTAATGGACTATACATCGTTTATTTTTCATGCCAAAAATTTTTCTATCCAAAAAATTTAATGGACTATACATCGTTTATTTTTGATGTCAAAAATTTTTCTTTGCAAAAAATTTAATGGACTATACATCGTTTATTTTTCATGCTAAAAATTTTTCTATCCAAAAAATTTAATGGACTATACATCGTTTATTTTTAATGCAAAATATTAAATGGATTATACATCGTTACTTTTTTTATGCAAAAAATTTAATGGACAATAAATAAATCGTTTATTTTACATGGCAAAAATTTTTTATGCAAAAAATTTAATTGACTATACATCGTTCATTTTTCATGCCAAAAATTTTTTAATACAAAAAATTTAATGGACTATACATCGTTTATTTTTCATGCCAAAAATTTTTCTATCCAAAAAATTTAATGGACTATACATCGTTTATTTTTGATGCCAAAAATTTTTCTATGCAAAAAATTTAATGAACTATACATCGTCTATTTTTCATGGCAAAAAATTTTTTACGCAAAAAATTTAATGGACTATACATTGTTCATTTATCATGGCAAAAATTTTTTATGCAAAAAATTTAATTGACTATACATCCTTTATTTTTCATGCCAAAAATTTTTCTATGCAAAAAATTTAATGAACTATACATCGTCTATTTTTCATGCCAAAAAATTTTTTATGCAAAAAATTTAATGGACTATACATCGTTCATTTATCGTGCCAAAAATTTTTCTATGCAAAAAATTTAATGGATTAACATCGTCCATTTTTTATGCAAAAAATTAAATGGATTAACATCTTTAATTTTTTTAAGCAAAAAATTTAATGGACTATATATACATCGTTTATTTTTGATACCAAAAATTTTTCTATACAAAAAATTTAATGGATTTATTTTTATTTTTGATGCCAAAAATTTTTCTATGCAAAAAATTTAATGGACTATACATCGTCCATTTTTTATGCAAAAAATTAAATGGATTAACATCGTTAATTTTTTTATGCCAAAAATTTTTCTATCCAAAAAATTTAATAGACTATACATCGTTTATTTTTGATGCCAAACATTTTTTTATCCAAAAAATTTAATGGACTATACATCGTTTATTTTTGAGCCAAAAATTTTTCTATGCAAAAAATTTTATGGACTATATATCGTTAATTTTTAATGCATAATATTAAATGGACTATACATAGTTAATTTTTTTATGCAAAAAATTTAATGGACTATACATCGTCTATTTTTTAAGCAAAAAATTTTGTATGAAAAAAATGTAATGAGTTATACATCGTCTATTTTTCATGCAAAAACTAATTTTTATTAAAAAATTTTATTTACTTTATATCGTGCATTTCTTATGCAAAAAATTAAATAAACTATGCAGCGTCTATTTTTCATGCAGAAAATTTAATGGACTAAACATCGTCTATTTTTTAAACAAAAAATTTTGTATGAAAAAAATTTAATGGGCTATACATCGTCTATTTTTCAAGCAAAAAAGTTTTTATGAAAAATATTTAATGGACTATGCATCGTCTATTTTTCTACAAAAACTAATTTTTATTAAAAAATTTGATGAACTATATATCGTGCATTTCTTATGCAAAAAATTAAATAATCTATGCAGCGTCTATTTTTCATGCAGAAAATTAAATGGACTATACATCGTATATTTTTTAAGCAAAAAACTTTTTATGAAAAAAATTTAATGGACTATGCATCGTCTATTTTTCAAGCAAAAAATTTTTTATGAAAAAAATTTAATGGACTATACATCGTCTATTTTTCATGCAAAAACTAATTTTTATTAAATAATTTAATTGACTTTATATCGTGCATTTCTTATGCACTATACAGCGTCTATATTTCATGCAGAAACTTAATTGGACTATACATCGTCTATTTTTCAAGCAAAAAAATTTTTTATGAAAAAATTTAATGGGCTATACATCGTCTATTTTTCATGCAAAAACTAATTTTTATTACAAAATTTAATGTACTATATATCGTGCATTTCTTATGCAAAAAATTAAATAAACTATGCAGCGTCTATTTTTCATGCAGAAAATTTAATGGACTATACATCGTCTATTTTTCAAGCAAAAAAATTTTTTATGAAAGAATTTAATGGGCTATACATCGTCTATTTTTCATGCAAAAACTAATTTTTATTACAAAATTTAATGTACTATATATCCTGCATTTCTTATGCAAAAAATTAAATAAACTATGCATCGTCTATTTTTCAAGCAAAAAAAAATTTTATGAAAAAAATTTAATGGGCTATACATCGTCTGTTTTTTAAGTAAAAAATTTTGTATGAGACAAATTTAATGAGCTATACATCGTCTATTTTGCAAGCAAAAAAGTTTTTATGAAAAAAATTTAATGGACTATACATCGTCTATTTTTCAGGCAAAAACTAATTTTTATTAAAAAATTTAATTGACTTTATATCGTGCATTTCTTATGCAAAAAATTAAATAAACTATACAGCGTCTAGTTTTCATGCAGAAAATTAAATGGACTATACATCGTCTATTTTTCAAGCAAAAAAATTTTTTATGAAAAAAATTTAATGGACTATATATACATCGTATATTTTTTAAGCAAAAAACTTTTTATGAAATAAATTTAATGGACTATAAATCGTCTATTTTTCTACAAAAACTAATTTTTATTAAAAAATTTGATGAACTATATATCGTGCATGTCTTATGCAAAAAATTAAATAAACTATGCAGCGTCTATTTTTCATGCAGAAAATTTAATGGACTATACATCGTCTAATTTTCAAGGAAAAAAAATTTTTATGAAAAAAATTTAATGGGCTATACATCGTCTGTTTTTGAAGCAATAAATTTTGTATGAGAAAAATTTAATGAGCTATACATCGTCTATTTTTCAAGCAAAAAAGTTTGTATGAAAAAAATTTAATGGACTATACATCGTCTATTTTTCATGCGAAAACTAATTTTTAAAAAAAAATTTAATTGACTTTATATCGTGCATTTCTTATGCAAAAAATTAAATAAACTATACAGCGTCTATTTTTCATGCAGAAAATTAAATGGACTATACATCGTCTATTTTTCAAGCAAAAAAATTTGTTAGGAAAAAAATTTAATGGGCTATACATCGTATATTTTTTAAGCAAAAAATTAAATAAACTATGCAGCGTCTATTTTTCATGCAGAAAATTAAATGGGCTATACATCGTCTGTTTTTTAAGCAAAAAATTTTGTATGAAAAAAATTTAATGAGCTATACATCGTCTATTTTTCAAGCAAAAAAATTTTGTATGAAAAAAATTTAATGGACTATGCATCGTCTATTTTTCTACAAAAACTAATTTTTATTAAAAAATTTGATGGACTATATATTGTGCATTTCTTATGCAAAAAATTAAATAAACTATGCATCGTCTATTTTTCAAGCAAAAACAAATTTTATGAAAAAAATTTAATGGGCTATACATCGTCTATTTTTCATGCAAAAACTAATTTTTATTAAAAAATTTAATGTACTACATATCTTGCATTACTTATGCAAAAATTAAATAAACTATGCAGCGTCTATTTTTCATGCAAAAACTAATTTTTATTAAAAAATTTAATTGACTTTATATCGTGCATTTCTTATGCAAAAAATTAAATAAACTATACAGCGTCTATTTTTCATGCAGAAAATTAAATGGACTATAACATCGTCTATTTTTCAAGCAAAAAAAAATTTTATGAAAAAAATTTAATGGGCTATATATACATTGTCTCTATTTTTCAAAAAAAAAAAATATTTTATGAAAAAATTTAATGGGCTATACATTGTCTATTTTTCATGCAAAAACTAATTTTTATTAAAAAATTTAATGGACTATATATCGTGCATTTCTTATGCAAATAATGAAATAAACTATGCAGCGTCTATTTTTCATGCAGAAAATTAAATAGTCTATCCATAGTCCATTTTTCATACAAAAAAATTTTTTATGAAAAAAATTTAATGAGCTATAATACATCGTCTATTTTTCAAGCAAAAAAGTTTTTATGAAAAAAATTTAATGGACTATACATCGTCTATTTTTCATGCAAAAACTAATTTTTATTAAAAAATTTAATTGACTTTATATCGTGCATTTCTTATGCAAAAAATTAAATAAACTATGCAGCGTCTATTTTTCATTCAGAAAATTTAATGGACTATACATCGTCTATTTTCCAAGCAAAAAAATTTTTTATGAAAAAAAGTATGGGCTATACATCGTCTGTTTTTTAAGCAAAAAATTTTGTATGAAAAAAATTTAATGAGCTATACATCGTCTATTTTTCAAGCAAAAAAGTTTTTATGAAAAAAATTTAATGAACTATACATCGTCTATTTTTCATGCAAAAAGTAATTTTTATTAAAAAATTACATTGACTTTATATCGTGCATTTCTTATGCAAAAAATTAAATAAACTATACAGCGTATATTTTTCATGCAAAAAATTAAATGGACTATACATCGTCTATTTTTCAAGCAAAAAAATTTTTTATGAAAAAAATTTAATGGGCTATACATCGTATATTTTTTAAGCAAAAAACTTTTTATGAAAAAAATTTAATGGACTATGCATCGTCTATTTTTCTACAAAAACTAATTTTTATTAAAAAATTTGATGAACTATATATCGTGCATTTCTTATGCAAAAAATTAAATAAACTATGCAGCGTCTATTTTTCATGCAGAAAATTTAATGGACTATACATCATCTATTTTTCAAGCAAAAAAATTTTTTATGAAAAAAATTTAATGGGCTATACATCGTCTGTTTTTTAAGCAAAAAATTTTGTATGAAAAAAATTTAATGAGCTATACATCGTCTATTTTTTAAGCAAAAAAGTTTTTATGAAAAAAATTTAATGGGCTATACATCGTATATTTTTTAAGCAAAAAAGTTTTTATGAAAAAAATTTAATGGGGTATGCATCGTCTATTTTTCAAGCAAAAACTAATTTTTATTACAAAATTTAATGTACTATATATCGTGCATTACTTATGCAAAAAATTAAAAAAACTATGCAGCTTCTATTTTTCATGCAGAAAATTTAATGGACTATACATCGTCTATTTTTCTAGCAAAAAAAATTTTTATGAAAAAAATTTAATGGGCTATACATCGTCTGTTTTTTAAGCAAAAAATTTTGTATGAGAAAAATTTAATGAGCTATACAACGTCTATTTTTCAAGCAAAAAAGTTTTTATGAAAAAAATTTAATGGACTATACATCGTCTATTTTTTAAACAAAAAATTTTGTATGAAAAAAATTTAATGGGCTATACATCGTATATTTTTCAAGCAAAAACTAATTTTTTATTACAAAATTTAATGTACTATATATCGTGCATTTCTTATGCAAAAAATTAAATAAACTATGCAGCGTCTATTTTTCATGCAGAAAATTTAATGGACTATACATCGTCTATTTTACAAGCAAAAAAAATTTTTATGAAAAAAATTTAATGGGCTATACATCGTCTGTTTTTTAAGCAAAACATTTTGCATGAGAAAAATTTAATGAGATATACATCGTCTATTTTTCAAGCAAAAAAGTTTTTATGAAAAAAATTTAATGTATACATCGTCTATTTTTCATGCAAAAACTAATTTTTATTAAAAAATTTAATTGACTTTATATCGTGCATTTCTTATGCAAAAAATTAAATAAACTATACAGCGTCTATTTTTCATGCAGAAAATTAAATGGACTATAACATCGTCTATTTTTCAAGCAAAAAAAAATTTTATGAAAAAAATTTAATGGGCTATACATCGTCTGTTTTTTAAGTAAAAAATTTTGTATGAGAAAAATTTAATGAGCTATACATCGTCTATTTTTCAAGCAAAAAAGTTTTTATGAACAAAATTTAATGGACTATACATCGTATATTTTTCAAGCAAAAACTAATTTTTATTACAAAATTTAATGTACTATATATCGTGCATTTCTTATTTTTTAAGCAAAAAAGTTTTTATGAAAAAAATTTAATGGGGTATGCATCGTCTATTTTTCAAGCAAAAACTAATTTTTATTACAAAATTTAATGTACTATATATCGTGCATTACTTATGCAAAAAATTAAAAAAACTATGCAGCTTCTATTTTTCATGCAGAAAATTTAATGGACTATACATCGTCTATTTTTCAAGCAAAAAAAATTTTTATGAAAAAAATTTAATGGGCTATACATCGTCTGTTTTTTAAGCAAAAAATTTTGTATGAGAAAAATTTAATGAGCTATACAACGTCTATTTTTCAAGCAAAAAAGTTTTTATGAAAAAAATTTAATGGACTATACATCGTCTATTTTTTAAACAAAAAATTTTGTATGAAAAAAATTTAATGGGCTATACATCGTATATTTTTCAAGCAAAAACTAATTTTTTATTACAAAATTTAATGTACTATATATCGTGCATTTCTTATGCAAAAAATTAAATAAACTATACAGCGTCTATTTTTCATGCAGAAAATTAAATGGACTATAACATCGTCTATTTTTCAAGCAAAAAAAAATTTTATGAAAAAAATTTAATGGGCTATACATCGTCTGTTTTTTAAGTAAAAAATTTTGTATGAGAAAAATTTAATGAGCTATACATCGTCTATTTTTCAAGCAAAAAAGTTTTTATGAACAAAATTTAATGGACTATACATCGTATATTTTTCAAGCAAAAACTAATTTTTATTACAAAATTTAATGTACTATATATCGTGCATTTCTTATGCAAAAAATTAAATAAACTATGCAGCGTCTATTTTTCATGCAGAAAATTAAATGGACTATACATTGTCTATTTTTTAAACAAAAAATTTTGTATGAAAAAAATTTAATGGATCGTCTATTTTTCTACAAAAACTAATTTTTATTAAAAAATTTTATGAACTATATATCGTGCATTTTTTATACAAAAAATTAAATAAACTATGCAGCGTCTATTTTTCATGAAGAAAATTAAATGGACTATACATCGTTTGTATGAGAAAAATTTAATGAGCTATACATCGTCTATTTTTTAAACAAAAAATTTTTTATGAAAAAAATTTAATGGGCTATACATCGTATATTTTTCAAGCAAAAACTAATTTTTATTACACAATTTAATGTACTATATATCGTGCATTTCTTATGCAAAAAATTAAATAAACTATGCAGCGTCTATTTTTCATGCAGAAAATTTAATGGACTATACATCGTCTATTTTTCAAGCAAAAAAAATTTTTATGAAAAAAATTTAATGTGCTATACATCGTCTGTTTTTTAAGCAAAAAAAAAGTTTTTATGAAAAAAATTTAATGGGCTATACATCGTCTGTTTTTTAAGTAAAAAATTTTGTATGAGAAAAATTTAATGAGCTATACATCGTCTATTTTTCAAGCAAAAAAGTTTTTATGAACAAAATTTAATGGACTATGCATTGTCTATTTTTCTACAAAAACTAATTTTTATTAAAAAATTTGATGAACTATATATCGTGCATTTCTTATGCAAAAAATTAAATAAACTATGCAGCGTCTATTTTTCATGAAGAAAATTAAATGGACTATACATCGTCTATTTTTCAAGCAAAATAATTTTTTATGAAAAAAATTTAATGGGCTATACATCGTCTATTTTTTAAACAAAAAATTTTTTATGAAAAAAATTTAATGGGCTATACATCGTATATTTTTCAAGCAAAAACTAATTTTTATTACAAAATTTAATGTACTATATATCGTGCATTTCTTATGCAAAAAATTAAATAAACTATGCAGCGTCTATTTTTCATGCAGAATTTTTAATGGACTATATATACATCGTCTATTTTTCAAGCAAAAAAATTTTTTATGAAAAAATTTAATGGGCTATACAACGTCTATTTTTTATGCAAAAACTAATTATTATTAAAAATTTTAATGTACTATTTATCGTGCATTTCTTATGCAAAAAATTAAATAAACTATGCAGCGTCTATTTTTCATGCAGAAAATTTAATGGACTATACATCGTCTATTTTTCAAACAAAAAATATTTTTATGAAAAAGATTTAATGGGCTATAATCGTATATTTTTTAAGCAAAAAACTTTTTATGAAAAAAATTTAATGGGCTATACATCGTCTATTTTTCATGCAAAAACTAGTTTTTATTACAAAATTTAATTGACTTTATATCGTGCATTTCTTATGCAAAAAATTAAATAAACTATACAGCGTCTATTTTTCATGCAGAAAATTAAATGGACTATATATACATCGTCTATTTTTCAAGCAAAAAAATTTGTTATGAAAAAAATTTAATGGGCTATACATCGTATATTTTTTAAGCAAAAAACTTTTTATGAAAAAAATTTAATGGACTATGCATCGTCTATTTTTGTACAAAAACTAATTTTTATTAAAAAATTTGATGAACTATATATCGTGCATTTCTTATGCAAAAAATTAAATAAACTATGCGGGTCTATTTTTCATGCAGAAAATTAAATAAACTATAACATCGTCTATTTTTCAAGCAAAAAAATTTTTTATGAAAAAAATTTAATGGGCTATACATCGTCTATTTTACAAACAAAAAATTTTTTATAAAAAAATTTAATGGGCTATACATCGTCTATTTTTCAAGCAAAAACAAATTTTTATTAAAAATTTTAATGTACTATTTATCGTGCATTTCTTATGCAAAAAATTAAATAAACTATGCAGCGCCTATTTTTCATGCAGAAAATTTAATGGACTATACATCGTCTATTTTTCAAGCAAAAAAATTTTTTATGAAAAAAAATTAATCGGCTATACATCGTCTATTTTTCAAGCAAAAAAATTTTTTATGAAAAAAATTTAATGGGCTATACATCGTCTGTTTTTTAAGCAAAAAATTTTGTATAAGAAAAATTTAATGAGCTATTCATCGTATATTTTTCAAGCAAAAAAGTTTTTATGAAAAAAATTAAATGGCCTATACATCGTCTATTTTTCAAGCAAAAAAATTTTGATGAAAAAAATTTAATGGGCTATACATCGTCTGTTTTTTAAGCAAACAATTTTGTATGAGAAAAATTTAATGAGCTATACATCGTCTATTTTTTAAGCAAAAAACTTTTTATGAAAAAAATTTAATGGACTATGCATCGTCTATTTTTCATGCAAAAACTAATTTTTATTAAAAAATTTGATGAACTATATATCGTGCATTTCTTATGCAAAAAATTAAATAAACTATGCAGCGTCTATTTTTCATGCAGAAAATTTAATGGATTATACATCGTCTATTTTTCAAGCAAAAAAAATTTTTATGAAAAAAATTTAATGGGCTATGCATCGTCTATTTTTCATGCAAAAACTAATTTTTATTAAAAAATTTAATGGACTATATATCGTGCATTTCTTATGCAAAAAATTAAATAAACTATGCAGCGTCTATTTTTCATGCAGAAAATTAAATGGACTATACATCGTCTATTTTTCAAGGAAAAAAATTTTTTATGAAAAAAATTTAATGGACTATACATCGTCTATTTTTCATGCAAAAACTAATTTTTATTACAAAATTTAATTGACTTTATATCGTGCATTTCTTATGCAAAAAATTAAATAAACTATGCAGCGTCTATTTTTCATGCAGAAAATTAAATGGACTATACATCGTCTATTTTTCAAGCAAAAAAAATTTTTATGAAAAAAATATAATGGGCTATACATCGTCTGTTTTTTAAGCAAAAAATTTTGTATGAGAAAAATTTAATGAGCTATACATCGTCTATTTTTCAAAGAAAAAAATATTTTATGAAAAAATTAAATGGGCTATACATCGTCTATTTTTCATGCAAAAACTAATTTTTATTAAAAAATTTGATGAACTATATATCGTGCATTTCTTATGCAAAAAATTAAATAAACTATGCAGCGTCTATTTTTCATGCAGAAAATTTAATGGAATATACATCGTCTATTTTTCAAGCAAAAAAATTTTTTATGAAAAAAATTTAATGGGCTATACATCGTATGTTTTTTAAGCAAAAAATTTTGTATGAAAAAAATTTAATGGACTATACATCGTCTATTTTTCAAGCAAAAAAATTTTTTATGAAAAAAATATAATGGGCTATATTTTTATTAAAAAATTTAATTGACTTTATATCGTGCATTTCTTATGCAAAAAATTAAATAAACTATACAACGTCTATTTTTCATGCAGAAAATTAAATGGACTATACATCGTCTATTTTTCAAGCAAAAAAATTTTTTATGAAAAAAATTTAATCGGCTATACATCGTCTATTTTTCAAGCAAAAAAATTTTTTATGAAAAAAATTTAATGGGCTATACATCGTTTGTTTTTTAAGCAAAAAATTTTGTATGAGAAAAATTTAATGAGCTATACATCGTATATTTTTCAAGCAAAAAAGTTTTTATGAAAAAAATTTAATGGACTATACATCGTCTATTTTTCATGCAAAAACTAATTTTTATTAAAAAATTTAATTGACTTTATATCGTGCATTTCTTATGCAAAAAATCAAATAAACTATACAGCGTCTATTTTTCATGAAGAAAATTAAATGGACTATACATCGTCTATTTTTCAAGCAAAAAAATTTTTTTGAAAAAAATTTAATCGTCTATTTTTCAAGCAAAAAAATTTGTTATGAAAAAAATTTAATGGGCTATACATCGTCTATTTTTCATGCAAAAACTAATTTTTATTAAAAAATTTGATGAACTATATATCGTGCATTTCTTATGCAAAAAATTAAATAAACTATGCAGCGTCTATTTTTCATGCAGAAAATTAAATGGACTATACATCGTCTATTTTTCAAGCAAAAAAATTTTTTATGAAAAAAATTTAATCGGCTATACATCGTCTGTTTTTTAAGCAAAAAATTTTGTATGAGAAAAATTTAATGAGCTATACATCGTATATTTTTTAAGCAAAAAAGTTTTTATGAAAAAAATTTAATGGACTATACATCGTCTATTTTTCAAGCAAAAAAATTTTTTATGAACAAAATTTAATGGACTATACATCGTCTATTTTTTAAACAAAAAATTTTGTATGAAAAAAATTTAATGGGCTATACATCGTCTATTTTTCAAAGAAAAAAATTTTTTATGAAAAAATTTAATGGGCTATACATCGTCTATTTTTCATGCAAAAACTAATTTTTATTAAAAAATTTGATGAACTATATATCGTGCATTTCTTATGCAAAAAATTAAATAAACTATGCAGCGTCTATTTTTCATGCACAAAATTTAATGGACTATACATCGTCTATTTTTCAAGCAAAAAAAATTTTTATGAAAAAAATTTAATGGGCTTATACATCGTCTATTTTTCATGCAAAAACTAATTTTTATTAAAAAATTTAATTGACTTTATATCGTGCATTTCTTATGCAAAAAAATTAAATAAACTATACAACGTCTATTTTTCATGCAGAAATATAAATGGACTATCGTCGTCTATTTTTCAAGCAAAAAAATTTTTTATGAAAAAATTTAATCGGCTACACATCGTCTATTTTTCAAGCAAAAAAAATTTTTATGAAAAAATTTTAATGGGCTATACATCGTCTGTTTTTTAAGCAAAAAATTTTGTATGAGAAAAATTTAATGAGCTATACATCGTATATTTTTCAAGCAAAAAAGTTTTTATGAAAAAAATTTAATGGACTATACATCGTCTATTTTTCATGCAAAAACTAATTTTTATTAAAAAATTTAATTGACTTTATATCGTGCATTTCTTATGCAAAAAATTAAATAAACTATACAACGTCTATTTTTCATGCAGAAAATTAAATGGACTATACATCGTCTATTTTTCAAGCAAAAAAAATTTTTTATGAAAAAAATTTAATCGGCTATACATCGTCTATTTTTCAAACAAAAAAATTTTTTATGAAAAAAATTTAATGGGCTATACATCGTTTGTTTTTTAAGCAAAAAATTTTGTATGAGAAAAATTTAATGAGCTATACATCGTATATTTTTCAAGCAAAAAAGTTTTTATGAAAAAAATTTAATGGACTATACATCGTCTATTTTTCATGCAAAAACTAATTTTTATTAAAAAATTTAATTGACTTTATATCGTGCATTTCTTATGCAAAAAATTAAATAAACTATAGTGCGTCTATTTTTCATGAAGAAAATTAAATGGACTATACATCGTCTATTTTTCAAGCAAAAACTAATTTTTATTAAAAAATTTGATGAACTATATATCGTGCATTTCTTATGCAAAAAAATTAAATAAACTATGCAGCGTCTATTTTTCATGCAGAAAATTTAATGGGCTATACATCGTCTATTTTTTAAGCAAAAAATTTTGTATGAAAAAAATTTAATGGGCTATACATCGTCTATTTTTCAAAGAAAAAAATTTTTTATGAAAAAATTTAATGGGCTATACATCGTCTATTTTTCATGCAAAAACTAATTTTTATTAAAAAATTTGATGAACTATATATCGTGCATTTCTTATGCAAAAAATTAAATAAACTATGCAGCGTCTATTTTTCATGCAGAAAATTTAATGGACTATACATCGTCTATTTTTCAAGCAAAAAAAATTTTTATGAAAAAAATTTAATGGGCTATACATCGTCTGTTTTTTAAGCAAAAAATTTTGTATGAGAAAAATTTAATGAGCTATACATCGTCTATTTTTCAAGCAAAAAAGTTTTTATGAAAAAAATTTAATGGACTATACATCGTCTATTTTTCATGCAAAAACTAATTTTTATTAAAAAATTTAATTGACTTTATATCGTGCATTTCTTATGCAAAAAAATTAAATAAACTATACAACGTCTATTTTTCATGCAGAAAATTAAATGGACTATCGTCGTCTATTTTTCAAGCAAAAAATTTTTTTATGAAAAAAATTTAATGGGCTATATACATCGTCTATTTTTCAAGCAAAAAAATTTTTTATGAAAAAAATTTAATGGGCTATACATCGTCTGTTTTTCAAAGAAAAAAATTTTTTATGAAAAAATTTAATGGGCTATACATCGTCTATTTTTCATGCAAAAACTAATTTTTATTAAAAAATTTGATGAACTATATATCGTGCATTTCTTATGCAAAAAATTAAATAAACTATGCAGCGTCTATTTTTCATGCAGAAAATTAAATGGACTATACATCGTCTATTTTTCAAGCAAAAAATTTTTTTATGAAAAAAATTTAATGGGCTATACATCGTCTATTTTTAATGCAAAAACTAATTTTTATTAAAAAATTTAATTGACTTTATATCGTGCATTTCTTATGCAAAAAATTAAATAAACTATGGGCTATACATCGTCTGTTTTTTAAGCAAAAAATTTTGTATGAGAAAAATTTAATGAGCTATACATCGTATATTTTTCAAGCAAAAAAGTTTTTATGAAAAAAATTTAATGGACTATACATCGTCTATTTTTCAAGCAAAAAAATTTTTTATGAAAAAAATTTAATGGGCTATACATCGTGTATTTTTTAAACAAAAAATTTTGTATGAAAAAAATTTAATGGGCTATACATCGTCTATTTTTCAAGGAAAAAAATTTTTTATGAAAAAAATTTAATGGACTATACATCGTCTATTTTTCATGCAAAAACTAATTTTTATTAAAAAATTTAATTGACTTTATATCGTGCATTTCTTATGCAAAAAATTAAATAAACTATGCAGCGTCTATTTTTCATGCAGAAAATTTAATGGACTATACATCGTCTATTTTTCAAGCAAAAAAAATTTTTATGAAAAAAATATAATGGGCTATACATCGTCTGTTTTTTAAGCAAAAAATTTTGTATGAGAAAAATTTAATGAGCTATACATCGTCTATTTTTCAAAAAAGTTTTTATGAAAAAAATTTAATGGACTATACATCGTCTATTTTTCATGCAAAAACTAATTTTTATTAAAAAATTTAATTGACTTTATATCGTGCATTTCTTATGCAAAAAATTAAATAAACTATACAACGTCTATTTTTCATGCAGAAAATTAAATGGACTATACATCGTCTATTTTTCAAGCAAAAAAGTTTTTTATGAAAAAAATTTAATGGGCTATACATCGTCTGTTTTTTAAGCAAAAAATTTTGTATGAGAAAAATTTAATGAGCTATACATCGTATATTTTTCAAGCAAAAAAGTTTTTATGAAAAAAATTTAATGGACTATACATCGTCTATTTTTCATGCAAAAACTAATTTTTATTAAAAAATTTAATTGACTTTATATCGTGCATTTCTTATGCAAAAAATTAAATAAACTATACTGCGTCTATTTTTCATGAAGAAAATTAAATGGACTATACATCGTCTATTTTTCAAGCAAAAAAAATTTTTGTGAAAAAAAATTAATGGGCTATAATACATCGTCTATTTTTCAAGCAAAAAAATTTTTTATGAAAAAAATTTAATGGGCTATACATCGTCTGTTTTTTAAGCAAAAAATTTTGTATGAGAAAAATTTAATGAGCTATACATCGTATATTTTTCAAGCAAAAAAGTTTTTATGAAAAAAATTTAATGGACTATACATCGTCTATTTTTCAAGCAAAAAATTTTTTATGAACAAAATTTAATGGGCTATACATCGTCTATTTTTTAAACAAAAAATTTTGTATGAAAAAAATTTAATGGGCTATACATCGTCTATTTTTCAAGGAAAAAAATTTTTTATGAAAAAAATTTAATGGGCTATACATCGTGTATTTTTTAAACAAAAAATTTTGTATGAAAAAAATTTAATGGGCTATACATCGTCTATTTTTCAAGGAAAAAAATTTTTTATGAAAAAAATTTAATGGACTATATATCGTGCATTTCTTATGCAAAAAATTAAATAAACTATGCAGCGTCTATTTTTTATGCAGAAAATTAAATGGACTATACATCGTCTTTTTTCCAAGCAAAAAAATTTTTTATGAAAAAAATTTATTGGGCTATACATCGTCTATTTTTCAAAGAAAAAAATTTTTTATGAAAAAATTTAATGGGCTATACATCGTCTATTTTTCATGCAAAAACTAATTTTTATTAAAAAATTTGATGAACTATATATCGTGCATTTCTTATGCAAAAAATTAAATAAACTATGCAGCGTCTATTTTTCATGCAGAAAATTTAATGGACTATACATCGTCTATTTTTCAAGGAAAAAAATTTTTTATGAAAAAAATTTAATGGGCTATACATCGTCTATTTTTAATGCAAAAACTAATTTTTATTAAAAAATTTAATGGACTATATATCGTGCATTTCTTATGCAAAAAATTAAATAAACTATGCAGCGTGTATTTTTTATGCAGAAAATTAAATGGACTATACATCGTCTTTTTTCCAAGCAAAAAAATTTTTTATGAAAAAAATTTATTGGGCTATACATCGTCTATTTTTCAAAGAAAAAAATTTTTTATGAAAAAATTTAATGGGCTATACATCGTCTATTTTTCATGCAAAAACTAATTTTTATTAAAAAATTTGATGAACTATATATCGTGCATTTCTTATGCAAAAAATTAAATAAACTATGCAGCGTCTATTTTTCATGCAGAAAATTTAATGGGCTATACCTCGTCTATTTTTTAAGCAAAAAATTTTGTATGAAAAAAATTTAATGGGCTATATACATCGTCTATTTTTCAAGCAAAAAAATTTTTTATGAAAAAAATTTAATGGGTTATACATCGTCTGTTTTTCAAAGAAAAAAAATTTTTATGAAAAAATTTAATGGGCTATACATCGTCTATTTTTCATGCAAAAACTAATTTTTATTAAAAAATTTGATGAACTATATATCGTGCATTTCTTATGCAAAAAATGAAATAAACTATGCAGCGTCTATTTTTCATGCAGAAAATTAAATGGACTATACATCGTCTATTTTTCATGCAAAAACTAATTTTTATTAAAAAATTTAATTGACTTTATATCGTGCATTTCTTATGCAAAAAATTAAATAAACTTTACTGCGTCTATTTTTCAAGCAAAAAAATTTTTTATGAAAAAAATTTAATGGGCTATACATCGTCTATTTTTCAAGCAAAAAAATTTGCTATGAAAAAAATTTAATGGGCTATACATCGTATTTTTTTTAAGCAAAAAACTTTTTATGAAAAAAATTTAATGGACTATGCATCGTCTATTTTTCTACAAAAACTAATTTTTATTAAAAAATTTGATGAACTATATATCGTGGATTTCTTATGCAAAAAATTAAATAAACTATGCAGCGTCTATTTTTCATGCAGAAAATTTAATGGGCTATACCTCGTCTATTTTTTAAGCAAAAAATTTTGTATGAAAAAAATTTAATGGGCTATATACATCGTCTATTTTTCAAGCAAAAAAATTTTTTATAAAAAAAATTTAATGGGCTATACATCGTCTGTTTTTCAAAGAAAAAAATTTTTTATGAAAAAATTTAATGGGCTATACATCGTCTATTTTTCATGCAAAAACTAATTTTTATTAAAAAATTTGATGAACTATATATCGTGCATTTCTTATGCAAAAAATTAAATAAACTATGCAGCGTCTATTTTTCATGCAGAAAATTAAATGGACTATACATCGTCTATTTTTCAAGCAAAAAATTTTTTTATGAAAAAAATTTAATGGGCTATACATCGTCTATTTTTAATGCAAAAACTAATTTTTATTAAAAAATTTAATGGACTATATATCGTGCATTTCTTATGCAAAAAATTAAATAAACTATGCAGCGTCTATTTTTTATGCAGAAAATTAAATGGACTATACATCGTCTTTTTTCCAAGCAAAAAAATTTTTTATGAAAAAAATTTATTGGGCTATACATCGTCTATTTTTCAAAGAAAAAAATTTTTTATGAAAAAATTTAATGGGCTATACATCGTCTATTTTTCATGCAAAAACTAATTTTTATTAAAAAATTTGATGAACTATATATCATGCATTTCTTATGCAAAAAATTAAATAAACTATGCAGCGTCTATTTTTTATGCAGAAAATTAAATGGACTATACATCGTCTATTTTTCAAGGAAAAAAATTTTTTATGAAAAAAATTTAATGGACTATATATACATCGTCTATTTTTCATGGAAAAACTAATTTTTATTAAAAAATTTAATTGACTTTATATCGTGCATTTCTTATGCAAAAAATTAAATAAACTATGGGCTATACATCGTCTGTTTTTTAAGCAAAAAATTTTGTATGAGAAAAATTTAATGAGCTATACATCGTATATTTTTCAAGCAAAAAAGTTTTTATGAAAAAAATTTAATGGACTATACATCGTCTATTTTTCATGCAAAAACTAATTTTTATTAAAAAATTTAATTGACTTTATATCGTGCATTTCTTATGCAAAAAATTAAATAAACTATACTGCGTCTATTTTTCATGAAGAAAATTAAATGGACTATACATCGTCTATTTTTCAAGCAAAAAAATTGTTTGTGAAAAAAAATTAATGGGCTATACATCGTATATTTTTTAAGCAAAAAACTTTTTATGAAAAAAATTTAATGGACTATGCATCGTCTATTTTTCTACAAAAACTAATTTTTATTAAAAAATTTGATGAACTATATATCGTGCATTTCTTATGCAAAAAATTAAATAAACTATACTGCGTCTATTTTTCATACAGAAAATTAAATGGACTATACATCGTCTATTTTTCAAGCAAAAAAATTTTTTATGAAAAAAATTTAATCGGCTACACATCGTCTATTTTTCAAGCAAAAAAATTTTTTATGAAAAAAATTTAATGGGCTATACATCGTCTGTTTTTTAAGCAAAAAATTTTGTATGAGAAAAATTTAATGAGCTATACATCGTATATTTTTCAAGCAAAAAAGTTTTTATGAAAAAAATTTAATGGACTATACATCGTCTATTTTTCAAGCAAAAAATTTTTTATGAACAAAATTTAATGGGCTATACATCGTCTATTTTTTAAACAAAAAATTTTGTATGAAAAAAATTTAATGGGCTATACATCGTCTATTTTTCAAGGAAAAAAATTTTTTATGAAAAAAATTTAATGGGCTATACATCGTGTATTTTTTAAACAAAAAATTTTGTATGAAAAAAATTTAATGGGCTATACATCGTCTATTTTTCAAGGAAAAAAATTTTTTATGAAAAAAATTTAATGGACTATATATCGTGCATTTCTTATGCAAAAAATTAAATAAACTATGCAGCGTCTATTTTTTATGCAGAAAATTAAATGGACTATACATCGTCTTTTTTCCAAGCAAAAAAATTTTTTATGAAAAAAATTTATTGGGCTATTTATCGTCTATTTTTCAAAGAAAAAAATTTTTTATGAAAAAATTTAATGGGCTATACATCGTCTATTTTTCATGCAAAAACTAATTTTTATTAAAAAATTTGATGAACTATATATCGTGCATTTCTTATGCAAAAAATTAAATAAACTATGCAGCGTCTATTTTTCATGCAGAAAATTTAATGGACTATACATCGTCTATTTTTCAAGGAAAAAAATTTTTTATGAAAAAAATTTAATGGGCTATACATCGTCTATTTTTAATGCAAAAACTAATTTTTATTAAAAAATTTAATGGACTATATATCGTGCATTTCTTATGCAAAAAATTAAATAAACTATGCAGCGTGTATTTTTTATGCAGAAAATTAAATGGACTATATATCGTCTGTTTTTTAAGCAAAAAATTTTGTATGAGAAAAATTTAATGAGCTATACATCGTATATTTTTCAAGCAAAAAAATTTTTTATGAAAAAAATTTAATGGGCTATACATCGTCTGTTTTTTAAGCAAAAAATTTTGTATGAGAAAAATTTAATGAGCTATACATCGTATATTTTTCAAGCAAAAAAGTTTTTATGAAAAAAATTTAATGGACTATACATCGTCTATTTTTCAAGCAAAAAAATTTTTTATGAAAAAAATTTAATGGGCTATACATCGTGTATTTTTTAAACAAAAAATTTTGTATGAAAAAAATTTAATGGGCTATACATCGTCTATTTTTCAAGGAAAAAAATTTTTTATGAAAAAAATTTAATGGACTATACATCGTCTATTTTTCATGCAAAAACTAATTTTTATTAAAAAATTTAATTGACTTTATATCGTGCATTTCTTAAGCAAAAAATTAAATAAACTATGCAGCGTCTATTTTTCATGCAGAAAATTTAATGGACTATACATCGTCTATTTTTCAAGCAAAAAAAATTTTTATGAAAAAAATATAATGGGCTATACATCGTCTGTTTTTTAAGCAAAAAATTTTGTATGAGAAAAATTTAATGAGCTATACATCGTCTATTTTTCAAAAAAGTTTTTATGAAAAAAATTTAATGGACTATACATCGTCTATTTTTCATGCAAAAACTAATTTTTATTAAAAAATTTAATTGACTTTATATCGTGCATTTCTTATGCAAAAAATTAAATAAACTATACAACGTCTATTTTTCATGCAGAAAATTAAATGGACTATACATCGTCTATTTTTCAAGCAAAAAAATTTTTTATGAAAAAAATTTAATGGGCTATACATCGTCTGTTTTTTAAGCAAAAAATTTTGTATGAGAAAAATTTAATGAGCTATACATCGTATATTTTTCAAGCAAAAAAGTTTTTATGAAAAAAATTTAATGGACTATACATCGTCTATTTTTCATGCAAAAACTAATTTTTATTAAAAAATTTAATTGACTTTATATCGTGCATTTCTTATGCAAAAAATTAAATAAACTATACTGCGTCTATTTTTCATGAAGAAAATTAAATGGACTATACATCGTCTATTTTTCAAGCAAAAAAATTTTTTGTGAAAAAAAATTAATGGGCTATACATCGTATATTTTTTAAGCAAAAAACTTTTTATGAAAAAAATTTAATGGACTATGCATCGTCTATTTTTCTACAAAAACTAATTTTTATTAAAAAATTTGATGAACTATATATCGTGCATTTCTTATGCAAAAAATTAAATAAACTATACTGCGTCTATTTTTCATACAGAAAATTAAATGGACTGTACATCGTCTATTTTTCAAGCAAAAAAATTTTTTATGAAAAAAATTTAATCGGCTACAACACATCGTCTATTTTTCAAGCAAAAAAATTTTTTATGAAAAAAATTTAATGGGCTATACATCGTCTGTTTTTTAAGCAAAAAATTTTGTATGAGAAAAATTTAATGAGCTATACATCGTATATTTTTCAAGCAAAAAAGTTTTTATGAAAAAAATTTAATGGACTATACATCGTCTATTTTTCAAGCAAAAAATATTTTATGAACAAAATTTAATGGGCTATACATCGTCTATTTTTTAAACAAAAAATTTTGTATGAAAAAAATTTAATGGGCTATACATCGTCTATTTTTCAAGGAAAAAAATTTTTTATGAAAAAAATTTAATGGGCTATACATCGTGTATTTTTTAAACAAAAAATTTTGTATGAAAAAAATTTAATGGGCTATACATCGTCTATTTTTCAAGGAAAAAAATTTTTTATGAAAAAAATTTAATGGACTATATATCGTGCATTTCTTATGCAAAAAATTAAATAAACTATGCAGCGTCTATTTTTTATGCAGAAAATTAAATGGACTATACATCGTCTTTTTTCCAAGCAAAAAAATTTTTTATGAAAAAAATTTATTGGGCTATTTATCGTCTATTTTTCAAAGAAAAAAATTTTTTATGAAAAAATTTAATGGGCTATACATCGTCTATTTTTCATGCAAAAACTAATTTTTATTAAAAAATTTGATGAACTATATATCGTGCATTTCTTATGCAAAAAATTAAATAAACTATGCAGCGTCTATTTTTCATGCAGAAAATTTAATGGACTATACATCGTCTATTTTTCAAGGAAAAAAATTTTTTATGAAAAAAATTTAATGGGCTATACATCGTCTATTTTTAATGCAAAACTAATTTTTATTAAAAAATTTAATGGACTATATATCGTGCATTTCTTATGCAAAAAATTAAATAAACTATGCAGCGTGTATTTTTTATGCAGAAAATTAAATGGACTATATATCGTCTGTTTTTTAAGCAAAAAATTTTGTATGAGAAAAATTTAATGAGCTATACATCGTATATTTTTCAAGCAAAAAAATTTTTTATGAAAAAAATTTAATGGGCTATACATCGTCTGTTTTTTAAGCAAAAAATTTTGTATGAGAAAAATTTAATGAGCTATACATCGTATATTTTTCAAGCAAAAAAGTTTTTATGAAAAAAATTTAATGGACTATACATCGTCTATTTTTCAAGCAAAAAATTTTTTTATGAAAAAAATTTAATCGTGTATTTTTTAAACAAAAAATTTTGTATGAAAAAAATTTAATGGGCTATACATCGTTTGTTTTTTAAGCAAAAAATTTTGTATGAGAAAAATTTAAATTAAAATTTTTCAAGCAAAAAAGTTTTTATGAAAAAAATTTAATGGACTATACATCGTATATTTTTCATGCAAAAACTAATTTTTATTAAAAAATTTAATTGACTTTATATCGTGCATTTCTTATGCAAAAAATTAAATAAACTATACAACGTCTATTTTTCATGCAGAAAATTAAATGGACTATACATCGTCTATTTTTCAAGCAAAAAAATTTTTTATGAAAAAAATTTAATGGGCTATACATCGTCTGTTTTTTAAGCAAAAAATTTTGTATGAGAAAAATTTAATGAGCTATACATCGTATATTTTTCAAGCAAAAAAGTTTTTATGAAAAAAATTTAATGGACTATACATCGTCTATTTTTCATGCAAAAACTAATTTTTATTAAAAAATTTAATTGACTTTATATCGTGCATTTCTTATGCAAAAAATTAAATAAACTATACTGCGTCTATTTTTCATGAAGAAAATTAAATGGACTATACATCGTCTATTTTTCAAGCAAAAAAATTTTTTGTGAAAAAAAATTAATGGGCTATACATCGTATATTTTTTAAGCAAAAAACTTTTTATGAAAAAAATTTAATGGACTATGCATCGTCTATTTTTCTACAAAAACTAATTTTTATTAAAAAATTTGATGAACTATATATCGTGCATTTCTTATGCAAAAAATTAAATAAACTATACTGCGTCTATTTTTCATACAGAAAATTAAATGGACTGTACATCGTCTATTTTTCAAGCAAAAAAATTTTTTATGAAAAAAATTTAATCGGCTACACATCGTCTATTTTTCAAGCAAAAAAATTTTTTATGAAAAAAATTTAATGGGCTATACATCGTCTGTTTTTTAAGCAAAAAATTTTGTATGAGAAAAATTTAATGAGCTATACATCGTATATTTTTCAAGCAAAAAAGTTTTTATAAAAAAAATTTAATGGACTATACATCGTCTATTTTTCAAGCAAAAAATTTTTTATGAACAAAATTTAATGGGCTATACATCGTCTATTTTTTAAAACAAAAAATTTTGTATGAAAAAAATTTAATGGGCTATACATCGTCTATTTTTCAAGGAAAAAAATTTTTTATGAAAAAAATTTAATGGGCTATACATCGTGTATTTTTTAAACAAAAAATTTTGTATGAAAAAAATTTAATGGGCTATACATCGTCTATTTTTCAAGGAAAAAAATTTTTTATAAAAAAAATTTAATGGACTATATATCGTGCATTTCTTATGCAAAAAATTAAATAAACTATGCAGCGTCTATTTTTTATGCAGAAAATTAAATGGACTATACATCGTCTTTTTTCCAAGCAAAAAAATTTTTTATGAAAAAAATTTATTGGGCTATACATCGTCTATTTTTCAAAGAAAAAAATTTTTTATGAAAAAATTTAATGGGCTATACATCGTCTATTTTTCATGCAAAAACTAATTTTTATTAAAAAATTTGATGAACTATATATCGTGCATTTCTTATGCAAAAAATTAAATAAACTATGCAGCGTCTATTTTTCATGCAGAAAATTTAATGGACTATACATCGTCTATTTTTCAAGGAAAAAAATTTTTTATGAAAAAAATTTAATGGGCTATACATCGTCTATTTTTAATGCAAAAACTAATTTTTATTAAAAAATTTAATGGACTATATATCGTGCATTTCTTATGCAAAAAATTAAATAAACTATGCAGCGTGTATTTTTCATGCAGAAAATTTAATGGACTATACATCGTCTATTTTTCAAGGAAAAAAATTTTTTATGAAAAAAATTTAATGGGCTATACATCGTCTATTTTTAATGCAAAAACTAATTTTTATTAAAAAATTTAATGGACTATATATCGTGCATTTCTTATGCAAAAAATTAAATAAACTATGCAGCGTGTATTTTTTATGCAGAAAATTAAATGGACTATACATCGTCTTTTTTCCAAGCAAAAAAATTTTTTATGAAAAAAATTTATTGGGCTATACATCGTCTATTTTTCAAAGAAAAAAATTTTTTATGAAAAAATTTAATGGGCTCTACATCGTCTATTTTTCATGCAAAAACTAATTTTTATTAAAAAATTTGATGAACTATATATCGTGCATTTCTTATGCAAAAAATTAAATAAACTATGCAGCGTCTATTTTTCATGCAGAAAATTTAATGGACTATACATCGTCTATTTTTCAAGGAAAAAAATTTTTTATGAAAAAAATTTAATGGACTATATATACATCGTCTATTTTTCATGGAAAAACTAATTTTTATTAAAAAATTTAATTGACTTTATATCGTGCATTTCTTATGCAAAAAATTAAATAAACTATGCAGCGTCTATTTTTCATGCAGAAAATTTAATGGACTATATATCGTCTGTTTTTTAAGCAAAAAATTTTGTATGAGAAAAATTTAATGAGCTATACATCGTATATTTTTCAAGCAAAAAAATTTTTTATGAAAAAAATTTAATGGGCTATACATCGTCTGTTTTTTAAGCAAAAAATTTTGTATGAGAAAAATTTAATGAGCTATATATACATCGTATATTTTTCAAGCAAAAAAGTTTTTATGAAAAAAATTTAATGGACTATACATCGTCTATTTTTCAAGCAAAAAAATTTTTTATGAAAAAAATTTAATGGGCTAGACATCGTGTATTTTTTAAACAAAAAATTTTGTATGAAAAAAATTTAATGGGCTATACATCGTCTATTTTTCAAGGAAAAAAATTTTTTATGAAAAAAATTTAATGGACTATACATCGTCTATTTTTCATGCAAAAACTAATTTTTATTAAAAAATTTAATTGACTTTATATCGTGCATTTCTTATGCAAAAAATTAAATAAACTATGCAGCGTCTATTTTTCATGCAGAAAATTTAATGGACTATACATCGTCTATTTTTCAAGCAAAAAAATTTTTTGTGAAAAAAAATTAATGGGCTATACATCGTATATTTTTTAAGCAAAAAACTTTTTATGAAAAAAATTTAATGGACTATGCATCGTCTATTTTTCTACAAAAACTAATTTTTATTAAAAAATTTGATGAACTATATATCGTGCATTTCTTATGCAAAAAATTAAATAAACTATACTGCGTCTATTTTTCATACAGAAAATTAAATGGACTGTACATCGTCTATTTTTCAAGCAAAAAAATTTTTTATGAAAAAAATTTAATCGGCTACACATCGTCTATTTTTCAAGCAAAAAAATTTTTTATGAAAAAAATTTAATGGGCTATACATCGTCTGTTTTTTAAGCAAAAAATTTTGTATGAGAAAAATTTAATGAGCTATACATCGTATATTTTTCAAGCAAAAAAGTTTTTATAAAAAAAATTTAATGGACTATACATCGTCTATTTTTCAAGCAAAAAATTTTTTATGAACAAAATTTAATGGGTTATACATCGTCTATTTTTTAAACAAAAAATTTTGTATGAAAAAAATTTAATGGGCTATACATCGTCTATTTTTCAAGGAAAAAAATTTTTTATGAAAAAAATTTAATGGGCTATACATCGTGTATTTTTTAAACAAAAAATTTTGTATGAAAAAAATTTAATGGGCTATACATCGTCTATTTTTCAAGGAAAAAAATTTTTTATAAAAAAAATTTTTATGGACTATATATCGTGCATTTCTTATGCAAAAAATTAAATAAACTATGCAGCGTCTATTTTTTATGCAGAAAATTAAATGGACTATACATCGTCTTTTTTCCAAGCAAAAAAATTTTTTATGAAAAAAATTTATTGGGCTATACATCGTCTATTTTTCAAAGAAAAAAATTTTTTATGAAAAAATTTAATGGGCTATACATCGTCTATTTTTCATGCAAAAACTAATTTTTATTAAAAAATTTGATGAACTATATATCGTGCATTTCTTATGCAAAAAATTAAATAAACTATGCAGCGTCTATTTTTCATGCAGAAAATTTAATGGACTATACATCGTCTATTTTTCAAGGAAAAAAATTTTTTATGAAAAAAATTTAATGGGCTATACATCGTCTATTTTTAATGCAAAAACTAATTTTTATTAAAAAATTTAATGGACTATATATCGTGCATTTCTTATGCAAAAAATTAAATAAACTATGCAGCGTGTATTTTTCATGCAGAAAATTTAATGGACTATACATCGTCTATTTTTCAAGGAAAAAAATTTTTTATGAAAAAAATTTAATGGGCTATACATCGTCTATTTTTAATGCAAAAACTAATTTTTATTAAAAAATTTAATGGACTATATATCGTGCATTTCTTATGCAAAAAATTAATAAACTATGCAGCGTGTATTTTTTATGCAGAAAATTAAATGGACTATACATCGTCTTTTTTCCAAGCAAAAAAATTTTTTATGAAAAAAATTTATTGGGCTATACATCGTCTATTTTTCAAAGAAAAAAATTTTTTATGAAAAAATTTAATGGGCTATACATCGTCTATTTTTCATGCAAAAACTAATTTTTATTAAAAAATTTGATGAACTATATATCGTGCATTTCTTATGCAAAAAATTAAATAAACTATGCAGCGTCTATTTTTCATGCAGAAAATTTAATGGACTATACATCGTCTATTTTTCAAGGAAAAAAATTTTTTATGAAAAAAATTTAATGGACTATATATACATCGTCTATTTTTCATGGAAAAACTAATTTTTATTAAAAAATTTAATTGACTTTATATCGTGCATTTCTTATGCAAAAAATTAAATAAACTATGCAGCGTCTATTTTTCATGCAGAAAATTTAATGGACTATATATCGTCTGTTTTTTAAGCAAAAAATTTTGTATGAGAAAAATTTAATGAGCTATACATCGTATATTTTTCAAGCAAAAAAATTTTTTATGAAAAAAATTTAATGGGCTATACATCGTCTGTTTTTTAAGCAAAAAATTTTGTATGAGAAAAATTTAATGAGCTATATATACATCGTATATTTTTCAAGCAAAAAAGTTTTTATGAAAAAAATTTAATGGACTATACATCGTCTATTTTTCAAGCAAAAAAATTTTTTATGAAAAAAATTTAATGGGCTAGACATCGTGTATTTTTTAAACAAAAAATTTTGTATGAAAAAAATTTAATGGGCTATACATCGTCTATTTTTCAAGGAAAAAAATTTTTTATGAAAAAAATTTAATGGACTATACATCGTCTATTTTTCATGCAAAAACTAATTTTTATTAAAAAATTTAATTGACTTTATATCGTGCATTTCTTATGCAAAAAATTAAATAAACTATGCAGCGTCTATTTTTCATGCAGAAAATTTAATGGACTATACATCGTCTATTTTTCAAGCAAAAAAAATTTTTATGAAAAAAATATAATGGGCTATACATCGTCTGTTTTTTAAGCAAAAAATTTTGTATGAGAAAAATTTAATGAGCTATACATCGTCTATTTTTCAAAAAAGTTTTTATGAAAAAAATTTAATGGACTATACATCGTCTATTTTTCATGCAAAAACTAATTTTTATTAAAAAATTTAATTGACTTTATATCGTGCATTTCTTATGCAAAAAATTAAATAAACTATACAACGTCTATTTTTCATGCAGAAAATTAAATGGACTATACATCGTCTATTTTTCAAGCAAAAAAATTTTTTATGAAAAAAATTTAATGGGCTATACATCGTCTGTTTTTTAAGCAAAAAATTTTGTATGAGAAAAATTTAATGAGCTATACATCGTATATTTTTCAAGCAAAAAAGTTTTTATGAAAAAAATTTAATGGACTATACATCGTCTATTTTTCATGCAAAAACTAATTTTTATTAAAAAATTTAATTGACTTTATATCGTGCATTTCTTATGCAAAAAATTAAATAAACTATACTGCGTCTATTTTTCATGAAGAAAATTAAATGGACTATACATCGTCTATTTTTCAAGCAAAAAAATTTTTTGTGAAAAAAAATTAATGGGCTATACATCGTATATTTTTCAAGCAAAAAAATTTTTTATGAAAAAAATTTAATGGGCTATACATCGTCTATTTTTCAAGGAAAAAAATTTTTTATGAAAAAAATTTAATGGGCTATACATCGTGTATTTTTTAAACAAAAAATTTTGTATGAAAAAAATTTAATGGGCTATACATCGTCTATTTTTCAAGGAAAAAAATTTTTTATGAAAAAAATTTAATGGACTATATATCGTGCATTTCTTATGCAAAAAATTAAATAAACTATGCAGCGTCTATTTTTTATGCAGAAAATTAAATGGACTATACATCGTCTTTTTTCCAAGCAAAAAAATTTTTTATGAAAAAAATTTATTGGGCTATACATCGTCTATTTTTCAAAGAAAAAAATTTTTTATGAAAAAATTTAATGGGCTATACATCGTCTATTTTTCATGCAAAAACTAATTTTTATTAAAAAATTTGATGAACTATATATCGTGCATTTCTTATGCAAAAAATTAAATAAACTATGCAGCTTCTATTTTTCATGCATAAAATTTAATGGACTATACATCGTCTATTTTTCAAGGAAAAAAATTTTTTATGAAAAAAATTTAATGGGCTATACATCGTCTATTTTTAATGCAAAAACTAATTTTTATTAAAAAATTTAATGGACTATATATCGTGCATTTCTTATGCAAAAAATTAAATAAACTATGCAGCGTCTATTTTTCATGAAGAAAATTAAATGGACTATACATCGTCTATTTTTCAAGCAAAAAAATTTTTTGTGAAAAAAAATTAATGGGCTATACATCGTATATTTTTTAAGCAAAAAACTTTTTATGAAAAAAATTTAATGGACTATGCATCGTCTATTTTTCTACAAAAACTAATTTTTATTAAAAAATTTGATGAACTATATATCGTGCATTTCTTATGCAAAAAATTAAATAAACTATACTGCGTCTATTTTTCATACAGAAAATTAAATGGACTATACATCGTCTATTTTTCAAGCAAAAAAATTTTTTATGAAAAAAATTTAATCGGCTACACATCGTCTATTTATCAAGCAAAAAAATTTTTTATGAAAAAAATTTAATGGGCTATACATCGTCTGTTTTTTAAGCAAAAAATTTTGTATGAGAAAAATTTAATGAGCTATACATCGTATATTTTTCAAGCAAAAAAGTTTTTATGAAAAAAATTTAATGGACTATACATCGTCTATTTTTCAAGCAAAAAATTTTGTATGAAAAAAATTTAATGGGCTATACATCGTCTATTTTTCAAGGAAAAAAATTTTTTATGAAAAAAATTTAATGGACTATACATCGTCTATTTTTCAAGCAAAAACTAATTTTTATTAAAAAATTTGATGAACTATATATCGTGCATTTCTTATGCAAAAAAATTAAATAAACTATGCAGCGTCTATTTTTCATGCAGAAAATTTAATGGGCTGTACATCGTCTATTTTTTAAGCAAAAAATTTTGTATGAAAAAAATTTAATGGGCTATACATCGTCTATTTTTCAAGCAAAAAAATTTTTTATGAAAAAAATTTAATGGGCTATACATCGTCTATTTTTCAAAGAAAAAAATTTTTTATAAAAAAATTTAATTTGCTATACATCGTCTATTTTTCATGCAAAAACTAATTTTTATTAAAAAATTTGATGAACTATATATCGTGCATTTCTTATGCAAAAAATTAAATAAACTATGCAGCGTCTATTTTTCATGCAGAAAATTAAATGGACTATACATCGTCTATTTTTCAAGCAAAAAATTTTTTATGAAAAAAATTTAATGGGCTATACATCGTCTATTTTTCAAGCAAAAAAGTTTTTATGAAAAAAATTTAATGGACTATACATCGTCTATTTTTCATGCAAAAACTAATTTTTATTAAAAAATTTAATTGACTTTATATCGTGCATTTCTTATGCAAAAAAATTAAATAAACTATACAACGTCTATTTTTCATGCAGAAAATTAAATGGACTATCGTCGTCTATTTTTCAAGCAAAAAAATTTTTTATGAAAAAAATTTAATCGGCTACACATCGTCTATTTTTCAAGCAAAAAAATTTTTTATGAAAAAAATTTAATGGGCTATACATCGTCTGTTTTTTAAGCAAAAAATTTTGTATGAGAAAAATTTAATGAGCTATACATCGTTATTTTTCAAGCAAAAAAGTTTTTATGAAAAAAATTTAATGGACTATACATCGTCTATTTTTAAAGCAAAACAATTTTTTATGAACAAAATTTAATGGGCTATACATCGTCTATTTTTTAAACAAAATATTTTGTATGAAAAAAATTTAATGGGCTATACATCGTCTATTTTTCAAGGAAAAAAATTTTTTATGAAAAAAATTTAATGGACTATACATCGTCTATTTTTCAAGCAAAAACTAATTTTTATTAAAAAATTTGATGAACTATATATCGTGCATTTCTTATGCAAAAAATTAAATAAACTATGCAGCGTCTATTTTTCATGCAGAAAGTTAAATGGACACATCGTCTATTTTTCAAGCAAAAAAATTTTTTATGAAAAAAATTTAATGGGCTATACATCGTCTGTTTTTTAAGCAAAAAATTTTGTATGAGAAAAATTTAATGAGCTATACATCGTATATTTTTCAAGCAAAAAAGTTTTTATGAAAAAAATTTAATGGACTATACATCGTCTATTTTTCATGCAAAAACTAATTTTTATTAAAAAATTAAATAGACTTTATATCGTGCATTTCTTATGCAAAAAAATTAAATAAACTATACAACGTCTATTTTTCATGCAGAAAATTAAATGGACTATCGTCGTCTATTTTTCAAGCAAAAAAATTTTTTATGAAAAAAATTTAATCGGCTACACATCGTCTATTTTTCAAGCAAAAAAATTTTTTATGAAAAAAATTTAATGGGCTATACATCGTCTGTTTTTTAAGCAAAAAATTTTGTATGAGAAAAATTTAATGAGCTATACATCGTATATTTTTCAAGCAAAAAAGTTTTTATGAAAAAAATTTAATGGACTATACATCGTCTATTTTTAAAGCAAAACAATTTTTTATAAAAAAAAATTTAATGGGCTTTACATCGTCTATTTTTTAAACAAAAAATTTTGTATGAAAAAAATTTAATGGGCTATACATCGTCTATTTTTCAAGCAAAAAAGTTTTTATGAAAAAAATTTAATGGACTATACATCGTCTATTTTTGAAGCAAAAACTAATTTTTATTAAAAAATTTGATGAACTATATATCGTGCATTTCTTATGCAAAAAATTAAATAAACTATGCAGCGTCTATTTTTCATGCAGAAAATTAAATGGACTATACATCGTCTATTTTTCAAGCAAAAAATTTTTTTATGAAAAAAATTTAATGGGCTATACACGTCTATTTTTCATGCAAAAACTAATTTTTATTAAAAAATTTAATAGACTATATATCGTGCATTTCTTATGCAAAAAATTAAATAAACTATGCAGCGTCTATATACATCGTCTGTTTTTTAAGCAAAAAATTTTGTATGAGAAAAATTTAATGAGCTATACATCGTCTATTTTTCAAGCTAAAAAGTTTTTATGAAAAAAATTTAATGGACTATACATCGTCTATTTTTCATGCAAAAACTAATTTTTATTAAAAAATTTAATTGACTTTATATCGTGCATTTCTTATGCAAAAAATTAAATAAACTATACAACGTCTATTTTTCATGCAGACAATTTAATGGGCTATACGTCGTCTATTTTTCAAGCAAAAAAATTTTTTATGAAAAAAATTTAATCGGCTATACATCGTCTATTTTTCAAACAAAAAAATTTTTTATGAAAAAAATTTAATGGGCTATACATCGTTTGTTTTTTAAGCAAAAAATTTTGTATGAGAAAAATTTAAATTAAAATTTTTCAAGCAAAAAAGTTTTTATGAAAAAAATTTAATGGGCTATACATCGTATATTTTTTAAGCAAAAAACTTTTTATGAAAAAAATTTAATGGACTATGCATCGTCTATTTTTCTACAAAAACTAATTTTTATTAAAAAAGTTGATGAACTATATATCGTGCATTTCTTATGCAAAAAATTAAAAAAACTATACTGCGTCTATTTTTCATGAAGAAAATTAAATGGACTATACATCGTCTATTTTTCAAGCAAAAAAATTTTTTATGAAAAAAATTTAATGGGCTATACATCATCTATTTTTCAAGCAAAAAAATTTGTTATGAAAAAAATTTAATGGGCTATACATCGTATATTTTTTAAGCAAAAAACTTTTTATGAAAAAAATTTAATGGACTATGCATCGTCTATTTTTCTACAAAAACTAATTTTTATTAAAAAAGTTGATGAACTATATATCGTGCATTTCTTATGCAAAAAATTAAATAAACTATGCAGCGTCTATTTTTCATGCAGAAAATTTAATGGGCTATACCTCGTCTATTTTTTAAGCAAAAAATTTTGTATGAAAAAAATTTAATGGGCTATACATCGTATATTTTTCAAGATAAAAAATTTTTTATGAAAAAAATTTAATGGGCTATACATCGTCTATTTTTCAAAGAAAAAAATTTTTTATGAAAAAATTTAATGGGCTATACATCGTCTATTTTTCATGCAAAAACTAATTTTTATTAAAAAATTTGATGAACTATATATCGTGCATTTCTTATGCAAAAAATTAAATAAACTATGCAGCGTCTATTTTTCATGCAGAAAATTAAATGGACTATACATCGTCTATTTTTCAAGCAAAAAATTTTCTTATGAAAAAATTTGAATTGGCTATACATCGTCTATTTTTCAAAGAAAAAAATTTTTTATTAAAAAATTTAATGGGCTATACATCGTCTATTTTTCATGCAAAAACTAATTTTTATTAAAAAATTTGATGAACTATATATCGTGCATTTCTTATGCAAAAAATTAAATAAACTATGCAGCGTCTATTTTTCATGCAGAAAATTTAATGGACTATACATCGTCTATTTTTCAAGGAAAAAAATTTTTTATGAAAAAAATTTAATGTACTATACATCGTCTATTTTTCATGCAAAAACTAATTTTGATTAAAAAATTTAATTGACTTTATATCGTGCATTTCTTATGCAAAAAATTAAATAAACTATACAACGTCTATTTTTCATGCAGAAAATTAAATGGACTATACATCGTCTATTTTTCAAGCAAAAAAATTTTTTATGAAAAAAATTTAATGGGCTATACATCGTTTGTTTTTTAAGCAAAAAATTTTGTATGAGAAAAATTTAATGAGCTATACATCGTCTATTTTTCAAGCAAAAAAAATTTTTAAGAAAAAAAAATATAATGGGCTATACATCGTCTGTTTTTTAAGCAAAAAATTTGGTATGAGAAAAATTTAATGAGCTATACATCGTCTATTTTTCAAGCAAAAAAGTTTTTATGAAAAAAATTTAATGGACTATACATCGTCTATTTTTCATGCAAAAACTAATTTTTATTAAAAAATTTAATTGACTTTATATCGTGCATTTCTTATGCAAAAAATTAAATAAACTATACAACGTCTATTTTTCATGCAGAAAATTAAATGGACTATACATCGTCTATTTTTCAAGCAAAAAAATTTTTTATGAAAAAAATTTAATCGGCTATACATCGTCTATTTTTCAAGCAAAAAAATTTTTTATGAAAAAAATTTAATGGGCTATACATCGTTTGTTTTTTAAGCAAAAAATTTTGTATGAGAAAAATTTAATGAGCTATACATCGTCTATTTTTCAAGCAAAAAAGTTTTTATGAAAAAAATTTAATGGACTATACATCGTCTATTTTTCATGCAAAAACTAATTTTTATTAAAAAATTTAATTGACTTTATATCGTGCATTTCTTATGCAAAAAATTAAATAAACTATACAGCGTCTATTTTTCATGAAGAAAATTAAATGGACTATATATACATCGTCTATTTTTCAAGCAAAAAAATTTTTTATGAAAAAAATTTAATGGGCTATACATCGTCTATTTTTCAAAGAAAAAAATTTTTTATGAAAAAATTTAATGGGCTATACATCGTCTATTTTTCATGCAAAAACTAATTTTTATTAAAGAAATTGATGAACTATATATCGTGCATTTCTTATGAAAAAAATAAAATAAACTATGCAGCGTCTATTTTTCATGCAGAAAATTAAATGGACTATACATCGTCTATTTTTCAAGCAAAAAATTTTTTTATGAAAAAAATTTAATGGGCTATATAGATCGTCTATTTTTCATGCAAAAACTAATTTTTATTAAAAAATTTAATGGACTATATATCGTGCATTTCGTATGCAAAAAATTAAATAAACTATGCAGCGTCTATTTTTTATGCAGAAAATTAAATGGACTATACATCGTCTATTTTTCAAGGAAAAAAATTTTTTATGAAAAAAATTTAATGGACTATACATCGTATATTTTTTAAGCAAAAAACTTTTTATGAAAAAAATTTAATGGACTATGCATCGTCTATTTTTCTACAAAAACTAATTTTTATTAAAAAATTTGATGAACTATATATCGTGCATTTCTTATGCATAAAATTAAATAAACTATGCAGCGTCTATTTTTCATGCAGAAAATTTAATGGGCTATACATCGTCTATTTTTTAAGCAAAAAATTTTGTATGAAAAAAATTTAATGGGCTATACATCGTCTATTTTTCAAGCAAAAAATTTTTTTATGAAAAAAAATTAATGGGCTATACATCGTCTATTTTTCATGCAAAAACTAATTTTTATTAAAAAATTTAATTGACTTTATATCGTGCATTTCTTATGCAAAAAATTAAATAAACTATACAGCGTCTATTTTTCATGAAGAAAATTAAATGGAATATATATACATCGTCTATTTTTCAAACAAAAAAATTTTTTATGAAAAAAGTTTAATGGGCTATACATCGTCTATTTTTCAAGCAAAAAAATTTTTTATGAAAAAAATTTAATGGGCTATACATCGTCTATTTTTCAAAGAAAAAAATTTTTATGAAAAAATTTAATGGGCTATACATCGTCTATTTTTCATGCAAAAACTAATTTTTATTAAAAAATTTGATGAACTATATATCGTGCATTTCTTATGCAAAAAATTAAATAAACTATGCAGCGTCTATTTTTCATGCAGAAAATTAAATGGACTATACATCGTCTATTTTTCATGCAAAAACTAATTTTTATTAAAAAATTTAATGGACTGTATATCGTGCATTTCTTATGCAAAAAATTAAATAAACTATGCAGCGTCTATTTTTTATGCAGAAAATTAAATGGACTATATATACATCGTCTATTTTTCATGCAAAAACTAATTTTTATTAAAAAATTTAATTGACTTTATATCGTGCATTTCTTATGCAAAAAATTAAATAAACTATGCAGCGTCTATTTTTCATGCAGAAAATTTAATGGACTATACATCGTCTATTTTTCAAGCAAAAAAAATTTTTATGAAAAAAATATAATGGGTTTTTTAAGCAAAAAATTTTGTATGAGAAAAATTTAATGAGATATACATCGTCTATTTTTCAAAGAAAAAAATATTTTATGAAAAAATTTAATGGGCTATACATCGTCTATTTTTCATGCAAAAACTAATTTTTATTAAAAAATTTGATGAACTATATATCTTGCATTTCTTATGCAAAAAATTAAATAAACTATGCAGCGTCTATTTTTCATGCAGAAAATTTAATGGAATATACATCGTCTATTTTTCAAGCAAAAAAATTTTTTATGAAAAAAATTTAATGGGCTATACATCGTATGTTTTCTAAGCAAAAAATTTTGTATGAAAAAAATTTAATGAGCTATACATCGTCTATTTTTCAAGCAAAAAACTTTTTATGAAAAAAATTTAATGGACTATGCATCGTCTATTTTTCTACAAAAACTAATTTTTATTAAAAAATTTGATGAACTATATATCGTGCATTTCTTATGCAAAAAATTAAATAAACTATGCAGGTCTATTTTTCATGCAGAAAATTAAATGGACTATATACATCGTCTATTTTTCAAGGAAAAAAATTTTTTATGAAAAAAATTTAATGGACTATACATCGTCTATTTTTCATGCAAAAACTAATTTTTATTAAAAAATTTAATTGACTTTATATCGTGCATTTCTTATGCAAAAAATTAAATAAACTATGCAGCGTCTATTTTTCATGCAGGAAATTTAATGGACTATACATCCTTTATTTTTCAAGCAAAAAAAATTTTTATGAAAAAAATATAATGGGCTATATTTTTATTAAAAAATTTAATTGACTTTATATCGTACATTTCTTATGCAAAAAATTAAATAAACTATACAACGTCTATTTTTCAAGCAAAAAAATTTTTTATAAAAAAAATTTTATCGGCTTATACATCGTCTATTTTTCAAGCAAAAAAATTTTTTATGAAAAAAATTTAATGGGCTATACATCGTTTGTTTTTTAAGCAAAAAATTTTGTATTAGAGAAATTTAATGAGCTATACATCGTATATTTTTCAAGCAAAAAAGTTTTTATGAAAAAAATTTAATGGATATACATCGTCTATTTTTCATGCAAAAACTAATTTTTATTAAAAAATTTAATTGACTTTATATCGTGCATTTCTTATGAAAAAAATTAAATAAACTATACAGCGTCTATTTTTCATGAAGAAAATTAAATGGACTATACATCGTCTATTTTTCAAGCAAAAAAATTTTTTATGAAAAAATTTAATGGGCTATAATACATCGTCTATTTTTCATGCAAAAACTAATTTTTATTAAAAAATTTGATGAACTATATATCGTGCATTTCTTATGCAAAAAATTAAATAAACTATGCAGCGTCTATTTTTCATGCAGAAAATTTAATGGACTATACATCGTCTATTTTTCAAGCAAAAAAATTTTTTATGAAAAAAATTTAATGGGCTATACATCGTCTGTTTTTTAAGCAAAAAATTTTGTATGAGAAAAATTTAATGAGCTATACATCGTATATTTTTCAAGCAAAAAAGTTTTTTTTTTTTTTTTTTTTTTTAATACATATAACTTATTTATTGCATCTTCAAAAAAATGAACTAACAATAAGTAATCAAATCTTAAGTCTAGATATAATTAATGTGTCCGACCAATGCCGAAAACAATTTTAGTGATAGTAGTTATTAATACAATAATTATGTACTAGTAAAAAAAATTATTCTCAAAAAATTTCATCTGAGGTATTGCGTATTAGAGCCTTGGTGTCCCTCTTTTTTAAGCGGATGTGTCCAGTAAAGTTCAAGATGTTACGAGCAAGGGGATTAGGATGGGACTCGAGTTTAGTTAAATATTTGCCTGCGTATTTTGAAATTTCTTCAGTCACTAGTGGCATATTTAAATCACGATGTAAATTTGAATTTTTAATGTACCATGGAGCCGATGTTATTAAACGTAAAATTTTGTTTTGTCTTCGTTGGATTTTCTCAACATTTGAAGCTGAAGCAGTGCCCCATAACTGAATTCCGTAGCACCATATTGGTTTCAAAAGCGACTTGCATATTAACAGTTTGCAGTCTAGGCTGAGTGTTGAATTTCTGCCAATCAACCAATGTATTTGAGATAACTTAAGTTTCATTTGAGTTAGCTTAGGGTCAATATGATGTTTCCACGTAAGCCTTCGATCAAGGTGAATACCAAGGTATTTCACGTGAGAATGTTGAGGAATATTCTCATTGTTTATTCGAATGGGGGAACAAGTATCTCTTCTTAGGGAAAACGTTATATGGACACACTTTTGTTCATTTACTTTAATTCTCCATAAGTTCAACCATATTTCCAACTGGGTAATATATTCCTGGAGATTGCGGGATGCCTCAGAAGGGTTTTCGTGAATACTCATACAGGCTGTATCATCGGCAAACGTAGAGGTATGGATATTATTGCTCACAGGCATATCACAAGTATATATTAAATACAAGACTGGCCCCAGAATACTACCCTGTGGGACACCGGAAGATATAGATTCGGGCACACTCATGAAGTCTCCTTCCACAACAGTGAACTTCCTATCAACAATATAACTTTCCAAAAGTTTTTGAATGTTTACTGGCAGGTATGTCTTCAATTTTAAAACTAGGCCTTCGTGCCATACTTTGTCAAACGCTTGAGAAACATCAATGAAGAGGGCAGAACAATATTTCTTTTCTTCAAATGTCTTCCTTATAACTTGCACCAACCTATGCGTTTGCTCAATTGTGCTATGCTGACTTCTAAAACCAAATTGATGATCCGGGATACACCCATTATCAGCTAAAATTTTGGAAAATTTAGTCATGAGCAGCTTTTCGAAAAGCTTTGAGATTGTTGATAGTAAACTTATAGGCCTATATGACTCAGCCTTGGTAAGATCTTTACCCGGCTTTGGAATCATTTTGATCTTCGCCAGTTTCCAGTTATGTGGAAAATACTGCAATCGCAAAATGGCATTAAAAATAAATAGCAGGATTCTTATTGCGATTAGAGGCAAATTCATCAGCATCTTGTTACTAATTCCATCAATACCTGGAGCTTTCTTCGGGTTGAGTTCAGCAATTATTTTTTGTAATTCACACAGCTTAAACCTTATGGGACGAGGGGGTAGAGAAACTACATTCGGCAAATCAACAGCGCCCGTACATGAACCTCGAGCACTTCCTTATGGAAAAAAATATTGATATAATGTTGGTCTCTGAGACTCATTTGACATCAAGAAGCTTATTCAAAATAAATGGTTACACTCTATATGATTCAAAGGACCCGAGAGGGAGAGCATGCGGTGGATCAGCAATTCTAATTAAGTCAAGACTCAAGCACTATGTCCTTGACAACGTTTGTGAACAATATATGCAAGCAACGAATATTTTCGTAGAAAATTTTTGTGCGAATTTCGTGATATCATCAATTTACTCACCTCCCAGATTTGCAGTTACAGAAGAGCAGTATGAGAAGTTCTACAAATCGCTTGGATCTTGTTTCCTGGCAGCTGGCGACTACAATGCAAAACATACGTACTGGGGCTCGCGTCTTGTTACACCTAGAGGTCGAGCGTTGTTTAATACAATTTCAAAAATGGACTTGGATGTCATTTCGTGTGGGGAACCCACTTATTGGCCTACTGACGTACAAAAAATTCCGGATGTAATAGATTTTGGTGTCATGAAAAATATCCCTAGGGACCTAACTCACGTGGAGGCCTCTCTAGATCTCTCCTCCGATCACTCTCCCACAATAGTTAAAATTTTTAACCCACTAAGGAGTGATTTGCCGAACTCATATGTGAAGATGATAAGTCGTGTTAATTGGCTGGGGTTCAAAAAATATCTCAGTAGTCATTGTACGGAAAACATTAAGCTAAGTACATCCGATGATATTGAATTTAACGTTGCCAATCTTAACGAAAATATTAAAGAGGCTGCTGAACATGCCACTACTTCCCATCCGCAGACTGGCTTAAATAGAATTTATTCTGCGGATATTGAACGTCTTGTATGTGAAAAAAGGAGAGCTAGAAGAGAATGGCAACAACACAGATCACCCCTAAATAAACTCAGACTTAAAGAATGTACTAAACGACTCAAAGAGTTGCTATCGTCGGAAAAAACAGCATTACTAGAAAAATTTCTAGAAGGTCTCGATGTCACGTCAGCATCTAATTACTCTTTATGGCGCGCTGCTAGAAATCTTAAAATACCCGTTGAGCTTAAATCACCACTGCGCACTTCGACCGGAGGATGGGCAAGAAGCGATAGCGAGAAAGGTAACTTATTTGCTGAGCATTTAAAAGCTGTATTCACTCCCTATAAAAAGTTTTTATGAAAAAAATTTAATGGACTATACATCGTCTATTTTTCAAGCAAAAAAATTTTTTATGAACAAAATTTAATGGGCTATACATCGTCTATTTTTTAAACAAAAAATTTTGTATGAAAAAAATTTAATGGGCTATACATCGTCTATTTTTCAAGGAAAAAAATTTTTTATGAAAAAAATTTAATGGACTATACATCGTCTATTTTTCAAGCAAAAACTAATTTTTATTAAAAAATTTGATGAACTATATATCGTGCATTTCTTATGCAAAAAAATTAAATAAACTATGCAGCGTCTATTTTTCATGCAGAAAATTTAATGGGCTATACATCGTCTATTTTTTAAGCAAAAAATTTTGTATGAAAAAAATTTAATGAGCTATACATCGTCTATTTTTAAAGCAAAAAAGTTTTTATGAAAAAAATTTAATGGACTATACATCGTCTATTTTTCATGCAAAAACTAATTTTTATTAAAAAATTTAATTGACTTTATATCGTGCATTTCTTATGCAAAAAATTAAATAAACTATACTGCGTCTATTTTTCAAAGAAAAAAATTTTTTATGAAAAAATTTAATGGGCTATACATCGTCTATTTTTCATGCAAAAACTAATTTTTATTAAAAAATTTGATGAACTATATATCGTGCATTTCTTATGCAAAAAATTAAATAAACTATGCAGCGTCTATTTTTCATGCAGAAAATTTAATGGACTATACATCGTCTATTTTTCAAGCAAAAAAAATTTTTATGAAAAAAATTTAATGGGCTATACATCGTCTGTTTTTTAAGCAAACAATTTTGTATGAGAAAAATTTAATGAGCTATACATCGTCTATTTTTCAAGCAAAAAAGTTTTTATGAAAAAAATTTAATGGACTATACATCGTCTCTTTTTCATGCAAAAACTAATTTTTATTAAAAAATTTAATTGACTTTATATCGTGCATTTCTTATGGAAAAAATTAAATAAACTATACTGCGTCTATTTTTCATGAAGAAAATGAAATGGACTATACATCGTCTATTTTTCAAAAAAAAAAATTTTTTATGAAAAAAATTTAATGGGCTATACATCGTCTATTTTTCAAGCAGAAAAATTTGCTATGAAAAAAATTTAATGGGCTATACATCGTATATTTTTTAAGCAAAAAACTTTTTATGAAAAAAATTTAATGGACTATGCATCGTCTATTTTTCTACAAAAACTAATTTTTATTAAAAAATTTGATGAACTATATATCGTGCATTTCTTATGCAAAAAATTAAATAAACTATGCAGCGTCTATTTTTCAAACAGAAAATTTAATGGACTATACATCGTCTATTTTTCAAGCAAAAAATTTTTTTATGAAAAAAATTTAATGGGCTATAAATACATCGTCTATTTTTCATGCAAAAACTAATTTTTATTAAAAAATTTAATGGACTATATATCGTGCATTTCTTATGCAAAAAATTAAATAAACTATGCAGCGTCTATTTTTTATGCAGAAAATTAAATGGACTCTACATCGTCTTTTTTTCAAACAAAAAATTTTTTTATGAAAAAAATTTAATGGGCTATAAATACATCGTCTATTTTTCATGGAAAAACTAATTTTTATTAAAAAATTTAATTGACTTTATATCGTGCATTTCTTAGGCAAAAAATTAAATAAACTATGCAGCGTCTATTTTTCATGCAGAAAATTAAATGGACTATACATCGTCTATTTTTCATGCAAAAACTAATTTTTATTAAAAAATTTAATTGACTTTATATCGTTCATTTCTTATGCAAAAAATGAAATAAACTATGCAGCGTCTATTTTTCATGCAGAAAATTTAATGGACTATACATCGTCTATTTTTCAAGCAAAAAAAATTTTTATGAAAAAAATATAATGGGCTATACATCGTCTGTTTTTTAAGCAAAAAATTTTGTATGAGAAAAATTTAATGAGCTATACATCGTCTATTTTTCAAGCAAAAAAGTTTTTATGAAAAAAATTTAATGGACTATACGTCGTCTATTTTTCATGCAAAAACTAATTTTTATTAAAAAATTTAATTGACTTTATATCGTGCATTTCTTATGCAAAAAATTAAGTAAACTATACAACGTCTATTTTTCATGCAGAAAATTAAATGGACTATACATCGTCTATTTTTCAAGCAAAAAAATTTTTTATGAAAAAAATTTAATGGGCTATATATCGTCTGTTTTTTAAGCAAAAAATTTTGTATGAGAAAAATTTAATGAGCTATACATCGTATATTTTTCAAGCAAAAAAGTTTTTATGAAAAAAATTTAATGGACTATACATCGTCTATTTTTCATGCAAAAACTAATTTTTATTAAAAAATTTAATTGACTTTATATCGTGCATTTCTTATGCAAAAAATTAAATAAACTATACTGCGTCTATTTTTCATGAAGAAAATTAAATGGACTATACATCGTCTATTTTTCAAGCAAAAAAATTTTTTATGAAAAAAAATTAATGGGCTAACATCGTCTATTTTTCAAGCAAAAAAATTTGTTATGAAAAAAATTTAATGGGCTATACATCGTATATTTTTTAAGCAAAAAACTTTTTATGAAAAAAATTTAATGGACTATGCATCGTCTATTTTTCTACAAAAACTAATTTTTATTAAAAAATTTGATGAACTATATATCGTGCATTTCTTATGCAAAAAATTAAATAAACTATGCAGCGTCTATTTTTCATACAGAAAATTAAATGGACTATACATCGTCTATTTTTCAAGGAAAAAAATTTTTTATGAAAAAAATTTAATGGGCTATACATCGTCTATTTTTCAAGCAAAAAAATTTTTTATGAAAAAAATTTAATGGGCTATACATCGTCTATTTTTCAAAGAAAAAAATTTTTTATGAAAAAACTTAATGGGCTATACATCGTCTATTTTTCATGCAAAAACTAATTTTTATTAAAAAATTTGATGAACTATATATCGTGCATTTCTTATGCAAAAAATTAAATAAACTATGCAGCGTCTATTTTTCATGCAGAAAATTTAATGGACTATACATCGTCTATTTTTCAAGCAAAAAGTTTTTTATGAAAAAAATTTAATGGGCTATACATCGTCTATTTTTCAAGCAAAAAAGTTTTTATGAAAAAAATTTAATGGACTATACATCGTCTATTTTTCATGCAAAAACTAATTTTTATTAAAAAATTTAATTGACTTTATATCGTGCATTTCTTATGCAAAAAATTAAATAAACTATACAACGTCTATTTTTCCCGATTAAATTTTTTATGAAAAAAATTTAATCGGCTACACATCGTCTATTTTTCAAGCAAAAAAATTTTTTATGAAAAAAATTTAATGGGCTATACATCGTCTGTTTTTTAAGCAAAAAATTTTGTATGAGAAAAATTTAATGAGCTATACATCGTATATATTTCAAGCAAAAAAGTTTTTATGAAAAAAATTTAATGGACTATACATCGTCTATTTTTAAAGCAAAACAATTTTTTATAAAAAAAAATTTAATGGGCCATACATCGTCTATTTTTTAAACAAAAAATTTGTATGAAAAAAATTTAATGGGCTATACATCGTATATTTTTCAAGCAAAAAAGTTTTTATGAAAAAAATTTAATGGACTATACATCGTCTATTTTTCAAGCAAAAACTAATTTTTATTAAAAAATTTGATAAAGTATATATCGTGCATTTCTTATGCAAAAAATTAAATAAACTATGCAGCGTCTATTTTTCATGCAGAAAATTAAATGGACTATACATCGTCTATTTTTCAAGCAAAAAATTTTTTTATGAAAAAAATTTAATGGGCTATACACGTCTATTTTTCATGCAAAAACAAATTTTTATTAAAAAATTTAATGAACTATATATCGTGCATTTCTTATGCAAAAAATTAAATAAACTATGCAGCGTCTATTTTTTATGCAGAAAATTAAATGGGCTATACATCGTCTATTTTTCAAGCAAAAAAATTTTTTATGAAAAAAATTTAATGGGCTATACATCGTCTATTTTTCAAAGAAAAAAATTTTTTATGAAAAAACTTAATGGGCTATACATCGTCTATTTTTCATGCAAAAACTAATTTTTATTAAAAAATTTGATGAACTATATAACGTGCATTTCTTATGCAAAAAATTAAATAAACTATGCAGCGTCTATTTTTCATGCAGAAAATTTAATGGGCTGTACATCGTCTATTTTTTAAGCAAAAAATTTTGTATGAAAAAAATTTAATGGACTATACATCGTCTATTTTTCAAGCAAAAAAGTTTTTATGAAAAAAATTTAATGGACTATACATCGTCTATTTTTCATGCAAAAACTAATTTTTATTAAAAAATTTAATTGACTTTATATCGTGCATTTCTTATGCAAAAAATTAAATAAACTATACAACGTCTATTTTTCATTTTTTATGAAAAAAATTTAATGGACTATACATCGTATATTTTTTAAGCAAAAAACTTTTTATGAAAAAAATTAAATGGACTATGCATCGTCTATTTTTCATGCAAAAACTAATTTTTATTAAAAAATTTGATGAACTATATATCGTGCATTTCTTATGCAAAAAATAAAATAAACTATGCAGCAAAAAATTTTGTATGAAAAAAATTTAATGGGCTATACATCGTCTATTTTTCAAGCAAAAAAATTTTTTATGAAAAAAATTTAATGGGCTATACATCGTCTATTTTTCAAAGAAAAAAATTTTTTATGAAAAAATTTAATGGGCTATACATCGTCTATTTTTCATGCAAAAACTAATTTTTATTAAAAAATTTGATGAACTATATATCGTGCATTTCTTATGCAAAAAATTAAATAAACTATGCAGCGTCTATTTTTCATGCAGAAAATTAAAGGGACTATACATCGTATATTTTTTAAGCAAAAAACTTTTTATGAAAACAATTTAATGGACTATGCATCGTCTATTTTTCTACAAAAACTAATTTTTATTAAAAAATTTGATGAACTATATATCGTGAATTTCTTATGCAAAAAATTAAATAAACTATGCAGCGTCTATTTTTCATGCAGAAAATTTAATGGGCTATACATCGTCTATTTTTTAAGCAAAAAATTTTGTATGAAAAAAATTTAATGGGCTATACATCGTCTATTTTTTAAGCAAAAAATTTTGTATGAAAAAAATTTAATGGGCTATACATCGTCTATTTTTCAAAGAAAAAAATTTTTTATGAAAAAATTTAATGGGCTATACATCGTCTATTTTTCATGCAAAAACTAATTTTTATTAAAAAATTTGATGAACTATATACCGTGCATTTCTTATGCAAAAAACTAAAGAAACTATGCAGCTTCTATTTTTCATGCAGAAAATTTAATGGACTATACATCGTCTATTTTTCACGGAAAAAAATTTTTTATGAAAAAAATTTAAGTGGCTATACATCGTCTATTTTTCAAGCAAAAAATTTTCTTATGAAAAAATTTTAATTGGCTATACATCGTCTATTTTTCAAAGAAAAAAATTTTTTATTAAAAAATTTAATGGGCTATATATCGTATATTTTTTAAGCAAAAAACTTTTTATGAAAAAAATTTAATGGACTATGCATCGTCTACTTTTCTACAAAAACTAATTTTTATTAAAAAATTTGATGAACTATATATCGTGAATTTCTTATGCAAAAAATTAAATAAACTATGCAGCGTCTATTTTTCATGCAGAAAATTTAATGGGCTATACATCGTCTATTTTTTAAGCAAAAAATTTTGTATGAAAAAAATTTAATGGGCTATACATCGTCTATTTTTCAAGCAAAAAAATTTTGTATGAAAAAAATTTAATGGGCTATACATCGTCTATTTTTCAAAGAAAAAAATTTTTTATGAAAAAATTTAATGGGCTATACATCGTCTATTTTTCATGCAAAAACTAATTTTTATTAAAAAATTTAATGAACTATATATCGTGCATTTCTTATGCAAAAAATTAAATAAACTATGCAGCGCCTATTTTTCATGCAGAAAATTAAATGGACTATACATCGTCTATTTTTCAAGCAAAAAATTTTTTTATGAAAAAAATTTAATGGGCTATACATCGTCTATTTTTCATGCAAAAACTAATTTTTATTAAAAAATTTAATGGACTATATATCGTGCATTTCTTATGCAAAAAATTAAATAAACTATGCAGCATCTATTTTTTATGCAGCAAATTAAATGGACTATTATACATCGTCTATTTTTCAAACAAAAAAATTTTTTATGAAAAAAATTTATTGGGCTATACATCGTCTATTTTTCAAAGAAAAAAATTTTTTATGAAAAAATTTAATGGGCTATACATCGTCTATTTTTCATGCAAAAACTAATTTTTATTAAAAAATTTGATGAACTATATATCGTGCATTTCTTATGCAAAAAATTAAATAAACTATGCAGCGTCTATTTTTCATGCAGAAAATTAAATGGACTACACATCGTCTATTTTTCAAGCAAAAAAATTTTTTATGAAAAAAATTTAATGGGCTATACATTGTCTATTTTTCAAGCAAAAAAATTTGTTATGAAAAAAATTTAATGGGCTATACATCGTATATTTTTTAAGCAAAAAACTTTTTATGAAAAAAATTTAATGGACTATGCATCGTCTACTTTTCTACAAAAACTAATTTCTATTAAAAAATTTGATGAACTATATATCGTGAATTTCTTATGCAAAAAATTAAATAAACTATGCAGCGTCTATTTTTCATGCAGAAAATTTAATGGGCTATACATCGTCTATTTTTTAAGCAAAAAATTTTGTATGAAAAAAATTTAATGGGCTATACATCGTCTATTTTTCAAAGAAAAAAATTTTTTATGAAAAAATTTAATGGGCTATACATCGTCTATTTTTCATGCAAAAACTAATTTTTATTAAAAAATTTAATGAACTATATATCGTGCATTTCTTATGCAAAAAATTAAATAAACTATGCAGCGTCTATTTTTCATGCAGAAAATTAAATGGACTATACATCGTCTATTTTTCAAGCAAAAAATTTTTTTATGAAAAAAATTTAATGGGCTATACATCGTCTATTTTTCAAGCAAAAAAATTTTGTATGAAAAAAATTTAATGGGCTATACATCGTCTATTTTTCAAAGAAAAAAATTTTTTATGAAAAAATTTAATGGGCTATACATCGTCTATTTTTCATGCAAAAACTAATTTTTATTAAAAAATTTGATGAACTATATATCGTGCATTTCTTATGCAAAAAATTAAAGAAACTATGCAGCTTCTATTTTTCATGCAGAAAATTTAATGGACTATACATCGTCTATTTTTCACGGAAAAAAATTTTTTATGAAAAAAATTTAATGGGCTATACATCGTCTATTTTTCAAGCAAAAAAATTTGTTATGAAAAAAATTTAATGGGCTATATATCGTATATTTTTTAAGCAAAAAACTTTTTATGAAAAAAATTTAATGGACTATGCATCGTCTACTTTTCTACAAAAACTAATTTTTATTAAAAAATTTGATGAACTATATATCGTGAATTTCTTATGCAAAAAATTAAATAAACTATGCAGCGTCTATTTTTCATGCAGAAAATTTAATGGGCTATACATCGTCTATTTTTTAAGCAAAAAATTTTGTATGAAAAAAATTTAATGGGCTATACATCGTCTATTTTTCAAGCAAAAAAATTTTGTATGAAAAAAATTTAATGGGCTATACATCGTCTATTTTTCAAAGAAAAAAATTTTTTATGAAAAAATTTAATGGGCTATACATCGTCTATTTTTCATGCAAAAACTAATTTTTATTAAAAAATTTAATGAACTATATATCGTGCATTTCTTATGCAAAAAATTAAATAAACTATGCAGCGCCTATTTTTCATGCAGAAAATTAAATGGACTATACATCGTCTATTTTTCAAGCAAAAAATTTTTTTATGAAAAAAATTTAATGGGCTATACATCGTCTATTTTTCATGCAAAAACTAATTTTTATTAAAAAATTTAATGGACTATATATCGTGCATTTCTTATGCAAAAAATTAAAGAAACTATGCAGCGTCTATTTTTCATGCAGAAAATTTAATGGACTATACATCTTCTATTTTTCACGGAAAAAAATTTTTTATGAAAAAAATTTAATGGGCTATACATCGTCTGTTTTTTAAGCAAAAAATTTTGTATGAGAAAAATTTAATGAGCTATACATCGTCTATTTTTCAAGCAAAAAAGATTTTATGAAAAAAATTTAATGGACTATACATTGTCTATTTTTCATGCAAAAACTAATTTTTATTAAAAAATTTAATTGACTTTATATCGTGCATTTCTTATGCAAAAAATTAAATAAACTATACAACGTCTATTTTTCATGCAGAAAATTAAATGGACTATACATCGTCTATTTTTCACGGAAAAAAATTTTTTATGAAAAAAATTTAATGGGCTATACATTGTCTATTTTTCAAGCAAAAAAATTTGTTATGAAAAAAATTTAATGGGCTATACATCGTATATTTTTTAAGCAAAAAACTTTTTATGAAAAAAATTTAATGGACTATGCATCGTCTACTTTTCTACAAAAACTAATTTCTATTAAAAAATTTGATGAACTATATATCGTGAATTTCTTATGCAAAAAATTAAATAAACTATGCAGCGTCTATTTTTCATGCAGAAAATTTAATGGGCTATACATCGTCTATTTTTTAAGCAAAAAATTTTGTATGAAAAAAATTTAATGGGCTATAAATCGTCTATTTTTCAAAGAAAAAAATTTTTTATGAAAAAATTTAATGGGCTATACATCGTCTATTTTTCATGCAAAAACTAATTTTTATTAAAAAATTTAATTGACTTTATATCGTGCATTTCTTATGCAAAAAATTAAAGAAACTATGCAGCGTCTATTTTTCATGCAGAAAATTTAATGGACTATACATCTATTTTTCACGGAAAAAAATTTTTTATGAAAAAAATTTAATGGGCTATACATCGTCTGTTTTTTAAGCAAAAAATTTTGTATGAGAAAAATTTAATGAGCTATACATCGTCTATTTTTCAAGCAAAAAAGATTTTATGAAAAAAATTTAATGGACTATACATTGTCTATTTTTCATGCAAAAACTAATTTTTATTAAAAAATTTAATTGACTTTATATCGTGCATTTCTTATGCAAAAAATTAAATAAACTATACAACGTCTATTTTTCATGCAGAAAATTAAATTGACTATACATCGTCTATTTTTCAAGCAAAAAAATTTTTTATGAAAAAAATTTAATGGGCTATACATCGTCTATTTTTCAAGCAAAAAAATTTGTTATGAAAAAAATTTAATGGGCTATACATCGTATATTTTTTAAGCAAAGAACTTTTTATGAAAAAAATTTAATGGACTATGCATCGTCTATTTTTCTACAAAAACTAATTTTTATTAAAAATTTGATGAACTATATATCGTGCATTTCTTATGCAAAATATTAAATAAACTATGCAGCGTCTATTTTTCATGCAGAAAATTTAATGGGCTATACATCGTCTATTTTTTAAGCAAAAAATTTTGTATGAAAAAAATTTAATGGGCTATACATCGTCTATTTTTCATGCAAAAAAATTTTTTATGAAAAAAATTTAATGGGCTATATACATCGTCTATTTTTCAAAGAAAAAAATTTTTTATGAAAAAATTTAATGGGCTATACATCGTCTATTTTTCATGCAAAAACTAATTTTTATTAAAAAATTTGATGAACTATATATCGTGCATTTCTTAGGCAAAAAATTAAATAAACTATGCAGCGTCTATTTTTCATGCAGAAAATTAAATGGACTATACATCGTCTATTTTTCAAGCAAAAAATTTTTTTATGAAAAAAATTTAATGGGCTATACATCGTCTATTTTTCATGCAAAAACTAATTTTTATTAAAAAATTTGATGAACTATATATCGTGCATTTCTTATGCAAAAAATTAAATAAACTATGCAGCGTCTATTTTTTATGCAGAAAATTAAATGGACTATTATACATCGTCTATTTTTCAAGCAAAAAAATTTTTTATGACAAAAATTTATTGGGCTATACATCGTCTATTTTTCAAAGAAAAAAATTTTTTATGAAAAAATTTAATGGGCTATACATCGTTTATTTTTTAAGCAAAAAAGTTTTTATGAAAAAAAATTTAATGGACTATGATCGTCTATTTTTCTAAAAAAACTAATTTTTATTAAAAAATTTGATAAACTATATATCGTGCATTTCTTATGCAAAAAATTAAATAAACTATGCAGCGTCTATTTTTCATGCAGAAAATTAAATGGACTATACATCGTCTATTTTTCAAGCAAAAAATTTTTTTATGAAAAAAATTTAATGGGCTATAATCGTCTATTTTTCATGCAAAAACTAATTTTTATTAAAAAATTTTTTATGAAAAAAATTTAATGGGCTATAATCGTATGTTTTTTAAGCAAAAAATTTTGTATGAAAAAAATTTAATGAGCTTACATCGTCTATTTTTCAAGAAAAAAGTTTTTACGAAAAAAAATTAATGGACTATACATCGTCTATTTTTCATGCAAAAACTAATTTTTATTAAAAAATTTAATGGACTATATATCGTGCATTTCTTATGCAAAAAATTAAATAAACTATGCAGCGTCTATTTTTCATGCAGAAAATTTAATGGACTATACATCGTCTATTTTTTAAGCAAAAAATTTTGTATGAAAAAAATTTAATGGGCTATACATCGCCTATTTTTCAAGCAAAAAAATTTTTTATGAAAAAAATTTAATGGGCTATACATCGTCTATTTTTCAAAGAAAAAAATTTTTTATGAAAAAATTTAATGGGCTATACATCGTCTATTTTTCATGCAAAAACTAATTTTTATTAAAAAATTTGATGAACTATATATCGTGCATTTCTTATGCAAAAAATTAAATAAACTATGCAGCGTCTATTTTTCATGCAGAAAATTTAATGGACTATACATCGTCTATTTTTCAAGCAAAAAAATTTTTTATGAACAAATTTAATGGGCTATATATACATCGTCTATTTTTTAAACAAAAAATTTTGTATGAAAAAAATTTAATGGGCTATACATCGTTTATTTTTTAAGCAAAACAGTTTTTATGAAAAAAATTTAATGGACTATGATCGTCTATTTTTCTACAAAAACTAATTTTTATTAAAAAATTTGATGAACTATATATCGTGCATTTCTTATGCAAAAAATTAAATAAACTATGCAGCGTCTATTTTTCAAGCAAAAAATTTTTTTATGAAAAAAATTTAATGGGCTATACATCGTCTATTTTTCATGCAAAAACTAATTTTTATTAAAAAATTTTTTATGAAAAAAATTTAATGGGCTATAATCGTATATTTTTTAAGCAAAAAATTTTGTATGAAAAAAATTTAATGAGCTTACATCGTATATTTTTCAAGCAAAAAAGTTTTTATGAAAAAAATTTAATGGGCTATACATCGTCTATTTTTTAAACAAAAAATTTTGTATGAAAAAAATTTAATGGGCTATACATCGTCTATTTTTCATAATTGACTTTATATCGTGCATTTCTTATGCAAAAAATTAAATAAACTATGGAGCGTCTATCTTTCATGCAGAAAATTTAATGGACTATACATCGTCTATTTTTCAAGCAAAACAATTTTGAATGAAAAAAATTTAATGGGCTATACATCGTTTATTTTTTAAGCAAAAAAGTTTTTATGAAAAAAGTTTAATGGACTATGCATCGTCTATTTTTCTACAAAAAATAATTTTTATTAAAAAATTTTATGGACTATATATTGTGCATTTCTTATGCAAAAAATTAAATAAACTATGCAGCGTCTATTTTTCATGCAGAAAATTTAATGGACTATACATCGTCTATTTTTCAAGCAAAAAATTTTTTTATGAAAAAAATTTAATGGGCTATACATCGTCTATTTTTCAAGGAAAAAAATTTTTTATGAAAAAAATTTAATGGGCTATATACATCGTCTATTTTTCAAAGAAAAAAATTTTTTATGAAAAAATTTAATGGGCTATACATCGTCTATTTTTCATGCAAAAACTAATTTTTATTAAAAAATTTGATGAACTATATATCGTGCATTTCTTATGCAAAAAATTAAATAAACTATGCAGCGTCTATTTTTCATGCAGAAAATTTAATGGACTATACATCTTCTATTTTTCACGGAAAAAAATTTTTTATGAAAAAAATTTAATGGGCTATACATCGTCTGTTTTTTAAGCAAAAAATTTTGTATGAGAAAAATTTAATGAGCTACACATCGTCTATTTTTCAAGCAAAAAAGATTTTATGAAAAAAATTTAATGGACTATACATTGTCTATTTTTCATGCAAAAACTAATTTTTATTAAAAAATTTAATTGACTTTATATCGTGCATTTCTTATGCAAAAAATTAAATAAACTATACAACGTCTATTTTTCATGCAGAAAATTAAATGGACTATACATCGTCTATTTTTCAAGCAAAAAAATTTGTTATGAAAAAAATTTAATGGGCTATACATCGTCTATTTTTCAAGGAAAAAAATTTTTTATGAAAAAAATTTAATGGGCTATATATATCGTCTATTTTTCAAAGAAAAAAATTTTTTATGCAAAAAATTTAATGGACTATGCATCGTCTATTTTTCTACAAAAACTAATTTTTATTAAAAATTTGATGAACTATATATCGTGCATTTCTTATGCAAAAAATTAAATAAACTATGCAGCGTCTATTTTTCATGCAGAAAATTTAATGGGCTATACATCGTCTATTTTTTAAGCAAAAAATTTTGTATGAAAAAAATTTAATGGGCTATACATCGTCTATTTTTCAAGCAAAAAAATTTTTTATGAAAAAAATTTAATGGGCTATATACATCGTCTATTTTTCAAAGAAAAAAATTTTTTATGAAAAAATTTAATGGGCTATACATCGTCTATTTTTCATGCAAAAACTAATTTTTATTAAAAAATTTGATGAACTATATATCGTGCATTTCTTATGCAAAAAATTAAATAAACTATGCAGCGTCTATTTTTCATGCAGAAAATTAAATGGACTATATATCGTCTATTTTTCAAGCAAAAAATTTTTTTATGAAAAAAATTTAATGGGCTATACATCGTCTATTTTTCATGCAAAAACTAATTTTTATTAAAAAATTTGATGAACTATATATCGTGCATTTCTTATGCAAAAAATTAAATAAACTATGCAGCGTCTATTTTTTATGCAGAAAATTAAATGGACTATTATACATCGTCTATTTTTCAAGCAAAAAAATTTTTTATGACAAAAATTTATTGGGCTATACATCGTCTATTTTTCAAAGAAAAAAATTTTTTATGAAAAAATTTAATGGGCTATACATCGTTTTTTTCATGCAAAAACTAATTTTTATTAAAAAATTTGATGGACTATATATCGTGCATTTCTTATGCAAAAAATTAAATAAACTATGCAGCGTCTATTTTTCATGCAGAAAATTTAATGGACTATACATCGTCTATTTTTCATGCAAAAACTAATTTTTATTAAAAAATTTAATTGACTTTATATCGTGCATTTCTTATGCAAAAAATTAAATAAACTATGCAGCGTCTATTTTTCATGCAGAAAATTTAATGGACTATACATCGTCTATTTTTCAAACAAAAAAATTTTTTATGAAAAAATTTAATGGGCTATGATCGTCTATTTTTCTACAAAAACTAATTTTTATTAAAAAATTTGATGAACTATATATCGTGCATTTGTTATGCAAAAAATTAAATAAACTATGCAGCGTCTATTTTTCATGCAGAAAATTAAATGGACTATACATCGTCTATTTTTCAAGCAAAAAATTTTTTTATGAAAAAAATTTAATGGGCTATAATCGTCTATTTTTCATGCAAAAACTAATTTTTATTAAAAAATTTAATGGACTATATATCGTGCATTTCTTATGCAAAAAATTAAATAAACTATGCAGCGTCTATTTTTCATGCAGAAAATTAAATGGACTATACATCGTCTATTTTTCAAGCAAAAACTAATTTTTATTAAAAAATTTAATGGGCTATACATCGTCTATTTTTTAAACAAAAAATTTTGTATGAAAAAAATTTAATGGGCTATACATCGTTTATTTTTTAAGCAAAAAAGTTTTTATGAAAAAAAATTTAATGGACTATGATCGTCTATTTTTCTAAAAAAACTAATTTTTATTAAAAAATTTGATAAACTATATATCGTGCATTTCTTATGCAAAAAATTAAATAAACTATGCAGCGTCTATTTTTCATGCAGATAATTAAATGGACTATACATCGTCTATTTTTCAAGCAAAAAATTTTTTTATGAAAAAAATTTAATGGGCTATACATCGTCTATTTTTCATGCAAAAACTAATTTTTATTAAAAAATTTTTTATGAAAAAAATTTAATGGGCTATAATCGTATGTTTTTTAAGCAAAAAATTTTGTATGAAAAATATTTAATGAGCTTACATCGTCTATTTTTCAAGAAAAAAGTTTTTACGAAAAAAAATTAATGGACTATACATCGTCTATTTTTCATGCAAAAACTAATTTTTATTAAAAAATTTAATGGACTATATATCGTGCATTTCTTATGCAAAAAATTAAATAAACTATGCAGCGTCTATTTTTCATGCAGAAAATTTAATGGACTATACATCGTCTATTTTTTAAGCAAAAAATTTTGTATGAAAAAAATTTAATGGGCTATACATCGCCTATTTTTCAAGCAAAAAAATTTTTTATGAAAAAAATTTAATGGGCTATACATCGTCTATTTTTCAAAGAAAAAAATTTTTTATGAAAAAATTTAATGGGATATACATCGTCTATTTTTCATGCAAAAACTAATTTTTATTAAAAAATTTAATGGACTATATATCGTGCATTTCTTATGCAAAAAATTAAATAAACTATGCAGCGTCTATTTTTCATGCAGAAAATTTAATGGACTATACATCGTCTATTTTTTAAGCAAAAAATTTTGTATGAAAAAAATTTAATGGGCTATACATCGTCTATTTTTCAAGCAAAAAATTTTTTATGAACAAATTTAATGGGCTATATATACATCGTCTATTTTTTAAACAAAAAATTTTGTATGAAAAAAATTTAATGGGCTATACATCGTTTATTTTTTAAGCAAAACAGTTTTTATGAAAAAAATTTAATGGACTATGATCGTCTATTTTTCTACAAAAACTAATTTTTATTAAAAAATTTGATGAACTATATATCGTGCATTTCTTATGCAAAAAATTAAATAAACTATGCAGCGTCTATTTTTCATGCAGAAAATTTAATGGACTATACATCGTCTATTTTTCAAGCAAAAAATTTTTTTATGAAAAAAATTTAATGGGCTATACATCGTCTATTTTTCATGCAAAAACTAATTTTTATTAAAAAATTTTTTATGAAAAAAATTTAATGGGCTATAATCGTATGTTTTTTAAGCAAAAAATTTTGTATGAAAAAAATTTAATGAGCTTACATCGTATATTTTTCAAGCAAAAAAGTTTTTATGAAAAAAATTTAATGGGCTATACATCGTCTATTTTTTAAACAAAAAATTTTGTATGAAAAAAATTTAATGGGCTATACATCTTCTATTTTTCATAATTGACTTTATATCGTGCATTTCTTATGCAAAAAATTAAATAAACTATGGAGCGTCTATCTTTCATGCAGAAAATTTAATGGACTATACATCGTCTATTTTTCAAGCAAAAAAATTTTGAATGAAAAAAATTTAATGGGCTATACATCGTTTATTTTTTAAGCAAAAAAGTTTTTATGCAAAAAGTTTAATGGACTATGTGCATCGTCTATTTTTCTACAAAAAATAATTTTTATTAAAAAATTTTATGGACTATATATTGTGCATTTCTTATGCAAAAAATTAAATAAACTATGCAGCGTCTATTTTTCATGCAGAAAATTTAATGGACTATACATCGTATATTTTTCAAGCAAAAAATTTTTTTATGAAAAAAATTTAATGGGCTATACATCGTCTATTTTTCATGGAAAAAAATTTTTTATGAAAAAAATTTAATGGGCTATTATACATCATCTATTTTTCAAAGAAAAAAATTTTTTATGAAAAAATTTAATGGGCTATACATCGTCTATTTTTCATGCAAAAACTAATTTTTATTAAAAAATTTGATGAACTATATATCGTGCATTTCTTATGCAAAAAATTAAATAAACTATGCAGCGTCTATTTTACATGCAGAAAATTTAATGGACTCGTCTATTTTTCAAGCAAAAAAATTTTTTATGGAAAAAATTTAATGGGCTATACATCGTATGTTTTTTAAGCAAAAAATTTTGTATGCAAAAAATTTTATGAGCTATACATCATCTATTTTTCAAGCAAAAAAGTTTTTATGAAAAAAATTTAATGGTCTATACATCGTCTATTTTTCATGCAAAAACTAATTTTTATTAAAAAATTTAATGTACTATTTATCGTGCATTTCTTATGAAAAAAATTAAATAAACTATGCAGCGGTGCATTTCTTATGCAAAAAATTAAATAAACTATGCAGCGTCTATTTTTCATGCAGAAAATTAAATGGACTATACATCGTCTATTTTTCAAGCAAAAAATTTTTTTATGAAACAAATTTAATGGGCTATACATCGTCTATTTTTCATGCAAAAACTAATTTTTATTAAAAAATTTAATGTACTATTTATCGTGCATTTCTTATGAAAAAAATTAAATAAACTATGCAGCGTCTATTTTTCATGCAGAAAATTTAATGGACTATACATCGTCTATTTTTCAAGCAAAAAAATTTTTTATGAAAAAAATTTAATGGGCTATACATCGTCTATTTTTCATGCAAAATCTAATTTTTATTAAAAAATTTAATGGACTATATATCGTGCATTTCTTATGCAAAAAATTAAATAAACTATGCAGCGTCTATTTTTCATGCAGAAAATTAAATGGACTATATACATCGTCTATTTTTCAAGCAAAAAAGTTTTTATGAAAAAAATTTAATGAGCTATACATCGTTTATTTTTCAAGCAAAAAAGTTTTTATGAAAAAAATTTAATGGACTATACATCGTCTATTTTTCATGCAAAAACTAATTTTTATTAAAAAATTTAATTGACTTTATATCGTGCATTTATTATGCAAAAAATTAAATAAACTATACAGCGTCTATTTTTTATGAAGAAAATTAAATGGACTATACATCGTCTATTTTTCAAGCAAAAAAATTTTTTATGAAAAAAATTTAATGGGCTATACATCGTCTATTTTTTAAACAAAAAATTTTGTATGAAAAAAATTTAATTGGCTATACATCGTCTATTTTTCATGCAAAAACTAATTTTTATTAAAAAATTTAATTGACTTTATATCGTGCATTTCTTATGCAAAAAATTAAATAAACTATGGAGCGTCTATTTTTCATGCAGAAAATTTAATGGACTATACATCGTCTATTTTTCAAGCAAAAAATTTTTTTATGAAACAAATTTAATGGGCTATACATCGTCTATTTTTCATGCAAAAACTAATTTTTATTAAAAAATTTAATGGACTATATATCGTGCATTTCTTATGCAAAAAATTAAATAAACTATGCAGCGTCTATTTTTCATGCAGAAAATTAAATGGACTATACATCGTCTATTTTTCAAGCAAAAAAATTTTTTATGCAAAAAATTTAATGGGCTATACATCGTCTATTTTTCAAAGAAAAAAATCATCGTCTATTTTTCAAGCAAAAAAATTTGTTATGAGAAAAATTTAATGGGCTATACATCGTATATTTTTTAAGCAAAAAACTTTTTATGAAAAAAATTTAATGGACTATGCATCGTCTATTTTTCTACAAAAACTAATTTTTATTAAAAAATTTTATGAACTATATATCGTGCATTTCTTATGCAAAAAATTAAATAAACTATGCGGGTCTATTTTTCATGCAGAAAATTAAATGGACTATACATCGTCTATTTTTCAAAGAAAAAAATTTTTTATGAAAAAAATTTAATGGGCTATACATCGTCTATTTTTCATGCAAAAACTAATTTTTATTAAAAAATTTAATGGACTATATATCGTGCATTTCTTATGCAAAAAATTAAATAAACTGTGCAGCATCTATTTTTTATGCAGCAAATTAAATGGACTATTATACATCGTCTATTTTTCAAACAAAAAAATTTTTTATGAAAAAAATTTATTGGGCTATACATCGTCTATTTTTCAAAGAAAAAAATTTTTTATGAAAAAATTTAATGGGCTATACATCGTCTATTTTTCATGCAAAAACTAATTTTTATTAAAAAATTTGATGAACTATATATCGTGCATTTCTTATGCAAAAAATTAAATAAACTATGCAGCGTCTATTTTTCATGCAGAAAATTTAATGGACTATACATCGTCTATTTTTCAAGGAAAAAAATTTTTTATGAAAAAAATGTAATGGACTATACATCGTCTATTTTTCATGCAAAAACTAATTTTTATTAAAAAATTTAATTGACTTTATATCGTGCATTTCTTATGCAAAAAATTAAATAAACTATACAACGTCTATTTTTCATGCAGAAAATTAAATGGACTATACATCGTCTATTTTTCAAGCAAAAAAATTTTTTATGAAAAAAATTTAATGGGCTATACATTGTCTATTTTTCAAGCAAAAAAATTTGTTATGAAAAAAATTTAATGGGCTATACATCGTATATTTTTTAAGCAAAAAACTTTTTATGAAAAAAATTTAATGGACTATGCATCGTCTACTTTTCTACAAAAACTAATTTCTATTAAAAAATTTGATGAACTATATATCGTGAATTTCTTATGCAAAAAATTAAATAAACTATGCAGCGTCTATTTTTCATGCAGAAAATTTAATGGGCTATACATCGTCTATTTTTTAAGCAAAAAATTTTGTATGAAAAAAATTTAATGGGCTATACATCGTCTATTTTTCAAAGAAAAAAATTTTTTATGAAAAAATTTAATGGGCTATACATCGTCTATTTTTCATGCAAAAACTAATTTTTATTAAAAAATTTAATGAGCTATATATCGTGCATTTCTTATGCAAAAAATTAAATAAACTATGCAGCGTCTATTTTTCATGCAGAAAATTAAATGGACTATACATCGTCTATTTTTCAAGCAAAAAATTTTTTTATGAAAAAAATTTAATGGGCTATACATCGTCTATTTTTCATGCAAAAACTAATTTTTATTAAAAAATTTAATAGACTATATATCGTGCATTTCTTATGCAAAAAATTAAATAAACTATGCAGCATCTATTTTTTATGCAACAAATTAAATGGACTATTATACATCGTCTATTTTTCAAACAAAAAAATTTTTAATGAAAAAAATTTATTGGACTATACATCGTCTATTTTTCAAAGAAAAAAAATTTTTATGAAAATATTTAATGGGCTATACATCGTTTATTTTTCATGCAAAAACTAATTTTTATTAAAAAATTTGATGAACTATATATCGTGCATTTCTTATGCAAAAAATTAAATAAACTATGCAGCGTCTATTTTTCATGCAGAAAATTTAATGGACTATACATCTTCTATTTTTCACGGAAAAAAATTTTTTATGAAAAAAATTTAATGGGCTATACATCGTCTGTTTTTTAAGCAAAAAATTTTGTATGAGAAAAATTTAATGAGCTATACATCGTCTATTTTTCAAGCAAAAAAGATTTTATGAAAAAAATTTAATGGACTATACATTGTCTATTTTTCATGCAAAAACTAATTTTTATTAAAAAATTTAATTGACTTTATATCGTGCATTTCTTATGCAAAAAATTAAATAAACTATACAACGTCTATTTTTCATGCAGAAAATTAAATGGACTATACATCGTCTATTTTTAAAGCAAAAAAATTTTTTATGAAAAAAATTTAATGGGCTATACATCGTCTATTTTTCAAGCAAAAAAATTTGTTATGAAAAAAATTTAATGGGCTATACATCGTATATTTTTTAAGCAAAGAACTTTTTATGAAAAAAATTTAATGGACTATGCATCGTCTATTTTTCTACAAAAACTAATTTTTATTAAAAATTTGATGAACTATATATCGTGCATTTCTTATGCAAAAAATTAAATAAACTATGCAGCGTCTATTTTTCATGCAGAAAATTTAATGGGCTATACATCGTCTATTTTTTAAGCAAAAAATTTTGTATGAAAAAAATTTAATGGGCTATACATCGTCTATTTTTCAAGCAAAAAAATTTTTTATGAAAAAAATTTAATGGGCTATATACATCGTCTATTTTTCAAAGAAAAAAATTTTTTATGAAAAAATTTAATGGGCTATACATCGTCTATTTTTCATGCAAAAACTAATTTTTATTAAAAAATTTGATGAACTATATATCGTGCATTTCTTATGCAAAAAATTAAATAAACTATGCAGCGTCTATTTTTCATGCAGAAAATTAAATGGACTATACATCGTCTATTTTTCAAGCAAAAAATTTTTTTATGAAAAAAATTTAATGGGCTATACATCGTCTATTTTTCATGCAAAAACTAATTTTTATTAAAAAATTTGATGAACTATATATCGTGCATTTCTTATGCAAAAAATTAAATAAACTATGCAGCGTCTATTTTTTATGCAGAAAATTAAATGGACTATTATACATCGTCTATTTTTCAAGCAAAAAAATTTTTTATGACAAAAATTTATTGGGCTATACGTCGTCTATTTTTCAAAGAAAAAAATTTTTTATGAAAAAATTTAATGGGCTATACATCGTTTTTTTTCATGCAAAAACTAATTTTTATTAAAAAATTTGATGGACTATATATCGTGCATTTCTTATGCAAAAAATTAAATAAACTATGCAGCGTCTATTTTTCATGCAGAAAATTTAATGGACTATATATCGTCTATTTTTCATGCAAAAACTAATTTTTATTAAAAAATTTAATTGACTTTATATCGTGCATTTCTTATGCAAAAAATTAAATAAACTATGCAGCGTCTATTTTTCATGCAGAAAATTTAATGGACTATACATCGTCTATTTTTCAAACAAAAAAATTTTTTATGAAAAAATTTAATGGGCTATGATCGTCTATTTTTCTACAAAAACTAATTTTTATTAAAAAATTTGATGAACTATATATCGTGCATTTCTTATGCAAAAAATTAAATAAACTATGCAGCGTCTATTTTTCATGCAGAAAATTAAATGGACTATACATCGTCTATTTTTCAAGCAAAAAATTTTTTTATGAAAAAAATTTAATGGGCTATAATCGTCTATTTTTCATGCAAAAACTAATTTTTATTAAAAAATTTAATGGACTATATATCGTGCATTTCTTATGCAAAAAATTAAATAAACTATGCAGCGTCTATTTTTCATGCAGAAAATTAAATGGACTATAGATCGTCTATTTTTCAAGCAAAAACTAATTTTTATTAAAAAATTTAATGGGCTATACATCGTCTATTTTTTAAACAAAAAATTTTGTATGAAAACAATTTAATGGGCTATACATCGTTTATTTTTTAAGCAAAAAAGTTTTTATGAAAAAAAATTTAATGGACTATGATCGTCTATTTTTCTAAAAAAACTAATTTTTATTAAAAAATTTGATAAACTATATATCGTGCATTTCTTATGCAAAAAATTAAATAAACTATGCAGCGTCTATTTTTCATGCAGAAAATTAAATGGACTATACATCGTCTATTTTTCAAGCAAAAAATTTTTTTATGAAAAAAATTTAATGGGCTATACATCGTCTATTTTTCATGCAAAAACTAATTTTTATTAAAAAATTTTTTATGAAAAAAATTTAATGGGCTATAATCGTATGTTTTTTAAGCAAAAAATTTTGTATGAAAAAAATTTAATGAGCTTACATCGTCTATTTTTCAAGAAAAAAGTTTTTACGAAAAAAAATTAATGGACTATACATCGTCTATTTTTCATGCAAAAACTAATTTTTATTAAAAAATTTAATGGACTTTATATCGTGCATTTCTTATGCAAAAAATTAAATAAACTATGCAGCGTCTATTTTTCATGCAGAAAATTTAATGGACTATACATCGTCTATTTTTTAAGCAAAAAATTTTGTATGAAAAAAATTTAATGGGCTATATATACATCGCCTATTTTTCAAGCAAAAAAATTTTTTATGAAAAAAATTTAATGGGCTATACATCGTCTATTTTTCAAAGAAAAAAATTTTTTATGAAAAAATTTAATGGGCTATACATCGTCTATTTTTCATGCAAAAACTAATTTTTATTAAAAAATTTGATGAACTATATATCGTGCATTTCTTATGCAAAAAATTAAATAAACTATGCAGCGTCTATTTTTCATGCAGAAAATTTAATGGACTATACATCGTCTATTTTTCAAGCAAAAAAATTTTTTATGAAAAAATTTAATGGGCTATATATACATCGTCTATTTTTTAAACAAAAAATTTTGTATGAAAAAAATTTAATGAGCTATACATCGTTTATTTTTTAAGCAAAAAAGTTTTTATGAAAAAAATTTAATGGACTATGATCGTCTATTTTTCTACAAAAACTAATTTTTATTAAAAAATTTGATGAACTATATATCGTGCATTTCTTATGCAAAAAATTAAATAAACTATGCAGCGTCTATTTTTCATGCAGAAAATTTAATGGACTATACATCGTCTATTTTTCAAGCAAAAAATTTTTTTATGAAAAAAATTTAATGGGCTATACATCGTCTATTTTTCATGCAAAAACTAATTTTTATTAAAAAATTTTTTATGAAAAAAATTTAATGGGCTATAATCGTATGTTTTTTAAGCAAAAAATTTTGTATGAAAAAAATTTAATGAGCTTACATCGTATATTTTTCAAGCAAAAAAGTTTTTATGAAAAAAATTTAATGGGCTATACATCGTCTATTTTTCATAATTGACTTTATATCGTGCATTTCTTATGCAAAAAATTAAATAAACTATGCAGCGTCTATTTTTCATGCAGAAAATTTAATGGACTATACATCTTCTATTTTTCACGGAAAAAAATTTTTTATGAAAAAAATTTAATGGGCTATACATCGTCTGTTTTTTAAGCAAAAAATTTTGTATGAGAAAAATTTAATGAGCTATACATCGTCTATTTTTCAAGCAAAAAAGATTTTATGAAAAAAATTTAATGGACTATACATTGTCTATTTTTCATGCAAAAACTAATTTTTATTAAAAAATTTAATTGACTTTATATCGTGCATTTCTTATGCAAAAAATTAAATAAACTATACAACGTCTATTTTTCATGCAGAAAATTAAATGGACTATACATCGTCTATTTTTAAAGCAAAAAAATTTTTTATGAAAAAAATTTAATGGGCTATACATCGTCTATTTTTCAAGCAAAAAAATTTGTTATGAAAAAAATTTAATGGGCTATACATCGTATATTTTTTAAGCAAAGAACTTTTTATGAAAAAAATTTAATGGACTATGCATCGTCTATTTTTCTACAAAAACTAATTTTTATTAAAAATTTGATGAACTATATATCGTGCATTTCTTATGCAAAAAATTAAATAAACTATGCAGCGTCTATTTTTCATGCAGAAAATTTAATGGGCTATACATCGTCTATTTTTTAAGCAAAAAATTTTGTATGAAAAAAATTTAATGGGCTATACATCGTCTATTTTTCAAGCAAAAAAATTTTTTATGAAAAAAATTTAATGGGCTATATACATCGTCTATTTTTCAAAGAAAAAAATTTTTTATGAAAAAATTTAATGGGCTATACATCGTCTATTTTTCATGCAAAAACTAATTTTTATTAAAAAATTTGATGAACTATATATCGTGCATTTCTTATGCAAAAAATTAAATAAACTATGCAGCGTCTATTTTTCATGCAGAAAATTAAATGGACTATACATCGTCTATTTTTCATGCAAAAACTAATTTTTATTAAAAAATTTGATGAACTATATATCGTGCATTTCTTATGCAAAAAATTAAATAAACTATGCAGCGTCTATTTTTTATGCAGAAAATTAAATGGACTATTATACATCGTCTATTTTTCAAGCAAAAAAATTTTTTATGACAAAAATTTATTGGGCTATACGTCGTCTATTTTTCAAAGAAAAAAATTTTTTATGAAAAAATTTAATGGGCTATACATCGTTTTTTTTCATGCAAAAACTAATTTTTATTAAAAAATTTGATGGACTATATATCGTGCATTTCTTATGCAAAAAATTAAATAAACTATGCAGCGTCTATTTTTCATGCAGAAAATTTAATGGACTATATATCGTCTATTTTTCATGCAAAAACTAATTTTTATTAAAAAATTTATTTGACTTTATATCGTGCATTTCTTATGCAAAAAATTAAATAAACTATGCAGCGTCTATTTTTCATGCAGAAAATTTAATGGACTATACATCGTCTATTTTTCAAACAAAAAAATTTTTTATGAAAAAATTTAATGGGCTATGATCGTCTATTTTTCTACAAAAACTAATTTTTATTAAAAAATTTGATGAACTATATATCGTGCATTTCTTATGCAAAAAATTAAATAAACTATGCAGCGTCTATTTTTCATGCAGAAAATTAAATGGACTATACATCGTCTATTTTTCAAGCAAAAAATTTTTTTATGAAAAAAATTTAATGGGCTATAATCGTCTATTTTTCATGCAAAAACTAATTTTTATTAAAAAATTTAATGGACTATATATCGTGCATTTCTTATGCAAAAAATTAAATAAACTATGCAGCGTCTATTTTTCATGCAGAAAATTAAATGGACTATAGATCGTCTATTTTTCAAGCAAAAACTAATTTTTATTAAAAAATTTAATGGGCTATACATCGTCTATTTTTTAAACAAAAAATTTTGTATGAAAAAAATTTAATGGGCTATACATCGTTTATTTTTTAAGCAAAAAAGTTTTTATGAAAAAAAATTTAATGGACTATGATCGTCTATTTTTCTAAAAAAACTAATTTTTATTAAAAAATTTGATAAACTATATATCGTGCATTTCTTATGCAAAAAATTAAATAAACTATGCAGCGTCTATTTTTCATGCAGAAAATTAAATGGACTATACATCGTCTATTTTTCAAGCAAAAAATTTTTTTATGAAAAAAATTTAATGGGCTATACATCGTCTATTTTTCATGCAAAAACTAATTTTTATTAAAAAATTTTTTATGAAAAAAATTTAATGGGCTATAATCGTATGTTTTTTAAGCAAAAAATTTTGTATGAAAAAAATTTAATGAGCTTACATCGTCTATTTTTCAAGAAAAAAGTTTTTACGAAAAAAAATTAATGGACTATACATCGTCTATTTTTCATGCAAAAACTAATTTTTATTAAAAAATTTAATGGACTTTATATCGTGCATTTCTTATGCAAAAAATTAAATAAACTATGCAGCGTCTATTTTTCATGCAGAAAATTTAATGGACTATACATCGTCTATTTTTTAAGCAAAAAATTTTGTATGAAAAAAATTTAATGGGCTATACATCGCCTATTTTTCAAGCAAAAAAATTTTTTATGAAAAAAATTTAATGGGCTATACATCGTCTATTTTTCAAAGAAAAAAATTTTTTATGAAAAAATTTAATGGGCTATACATCGTCTATTTTTCATGCAAAAACTAATTTTTATTAAAAAATTTGATGAACTATATATCGTGCATTTCTTATGCAAAAAATTAAATAAACTATGCAGCGTCTATTTTTCATGCAGAAAATTTAATGGACTATACATCGTCTATTTTTCAAGCAAAAAAATTTTTTATGAAAAAATTTAATGGGCTATATATACATCGTCTATTTTTTAAACAAAAAATTTTGTATGAAAAAAATTTAATGGGCTATACATCGTTTATTTTTTAAGCAAAAAAGTTTTTATGAAAAAAATTTAATGGACTATGATCGTCTATTTTTCTACAAAAACTAATTTTTATTAAAAAATTTGATGAACTATATATCGTGCATTTCTTATGCAAAAAATTAAATAAACTATGCAGCGTCTATTTTTCTTGCAGAAAATTTAATGGACTATACATCGTCTATTTTTCAAGCAAAAAATTTTTTTATGAAAAAAATTTAATGGGCTATACATCGTCTATTTTTCATGCAAAAACTAATTTTTATTAAAAAATTTTTTATGAAAAAAATTTAATGGGCTATAATCGTATGTTTTTTAAGCAAAAAATTTTGTATGAAAAAAATTTAATGAGCTTACATCGTATATTTTTCAAGCAAAAAAGTTTTTATGAAAAAAATTTAATGGGCTATACATCGTCTATTTTTTAAACAAAAAATTTTGTATGAAAAAAATTTAATGGGCTATACATCGTCTATTTTTCATAATTGACTTTATATCGTGCATTTCTTATGCAAAAAATTAAATAAACTATGGAGCGTCTATCTTTCATGCAGAAAATTTAATGGACTATACATCGTCTATTTTTCAAGCAAAAAAATTTTGAATGAAAAAAATTTAATGGGCTATACATCGTTTATTTTTTAAGCAAAAAAGTTTTTATGAAAAAAGTTTAATGGACTATGCATCGTCTATTTTTCTACAAAAAATAATTTTTATTAAAAAATTTTATGGACTATATATTGTGCATTTCTTATGCAAAAAATTAAATAAACTATGCAGCGTCTATTTTTCATGCAGAAAATTTAATGTACTATACATCGTCTATTTTTCAAGCAAAAAATTTTTTTATGAAAAAAATTTAATGGGCTATACATCGTCTATTTTTCAAGGAAAAAAATTTTTTATGAAAAAAATTTAATGGGCTATTATACATCATCTATTTTTCAAAGAAAAAAATTTTTTATGAAAAAATTTAATGGGCTATACATCGTCTATTTTTCATGCAAAAACTAATTTTTATTAAAAAAATTTGATGAACTATATATCGTGCATTTCTTATGCAAAAAATTAAATAAACTATGCAGCGTCTATTTTACATGCAGAAAATTTAATGGACTCGTCTATTTTTCAAGCAAAAAAATTTTTTATGGAAAAAATTTAAGCAAAAAATTTTGTATGCAAAAAATTTTATGAGCTATACATCGTCTATTTTTCAAGCAAAAAAGTTTTTATGAAAAAAATTTAATGGTCTATACATCGTCTATTTTTCATGCAAAAACTAATTTTTATTAAAAAATTTAATGTACTATTTATCGTGCATTTCTTATAAAAAAAATTAAATAAACTATGCAGCGGTGCATTTCTTATGCAAAAAATTAAATAAACTATGCAGCGTCTATTTTTCATGCAGAAAATTAAATGGACTATACATCGTCTATTTTTCAAGCAAAAAATTTTTTTATGAAACAAATTTAATGGGCTATACATCGTCTATTTTTCATGCAAAAACTAATTTTTATTAAAAAATTTAATGTACTATTTATCGTGCATTTCTTATGAAAAGAATTAAATAAACTATGCAGCGTCTATTTTTCATGCAGAAAATTTAATGGACTATACATCGTCTATTTTTCAAGCAAAAAAATTTTTTATGAAAAAAATTTAATGGGCTATACATCGTCTATTTTTCATGCAAAAACTAATTTTTATTAAAAAATTTAATGGACTATATATCGTGCATTTCTTATGCAAAAAATTAAATAAACTATGCAGCGTCTATTTTTCATGCAGAAAATTAAATGGACTATATACATCGTCTATTTTTCAAGCAAAAAAGTTTTTATGAAAAAAATATAATGAGCTATACATCGTTTATTTTTCAAGCAAAAAAGTTTTTATGAAAAAAATTTAATGGACTATACATCGTCTATTTTTCATGCAAAAACTAATTTTTATTAAAAAATTTAATTGACTTTATATCGTGCATTTATTATGCAAAAAATTAAATAAACTATACAGCGTCTATTTTTTATGAAGAAAATTAAATGGACTATACATCGTCTATTTTTCAAGCAAAAAAATTTTTTATGAAAAAAATTTAATGGGCTATACATCGTCTATTTTTTAAACAAAAAATTTTGTATGAAAAAAATTTAATTGGCTATACATCGTCTATTTTTCATGCAAAAACTAATTTTTATTAAAAAATTTAATTGACTTTATATCGTGCATTTCTTATGCAAAAAATTAAATAAACTATGGAGCGTCTATTTTTCATGCAGAAAATTTAATGGACTATACATCGTCTATTTTTCAAGCAAAAAATTTTTTTATGAAACAAATTTAATGGGCTATACATCGTCTATTTTTAATGCAAAAACTAATTTTTATTAAAAAATTTAATGGACTATATATCGTGCATTTCTTATGCAAAAAATTAAATAAACTATGCAGCGTCTATTTTTCATGCAGAAAATTAAATGGACTATACATCGTCTATTTTTCAAGCAAAAAAATTTTTTATGCAAAAAATTTAATGGGCTATACATCGTCTATTTTTCAAAGAAAAAAATCATCGTCTATTTTTCAAGCAAAAAAATTTGTTATGAGAAAAATTTAATGGGCTATACATCGTATATTTTTTAAGCAAAAAACTTTTTATGAAAAAAATTTAATGGACTATGCATCGTCTATTTTTCTACAAAAACTAATTTTTATTAAAAAATTTTATGAACTATATATCGTGCATTTCTTATGCAAAAAATTAAATAAACTATGCGGGTCTATTTTTCATGCAGAAAATTAAATGGACTATACATCGTCTATTTTTCAAAGAAAAAAATTTTTTATGAAAAAAATTTAATGGGCTATACATCGTCTATTTTTCAAACAAAAAAATTTTTTATAAAAAAATTTAATGGGCTATTATACATCGTCTATTTTTCATGCAAAAACTAATTTTTATTAAAAATTTTAATGTACTATTTATCGTGCATTTCTTATGCAAAAAATTAAATAAACTATGCAGCGTCTATTTTTCATGCAGAAAATTTAATGGACTATACATCGTCTATTTTTCAAGCAAAAAAAATTTTTATGAAAAAAATATAATGGCCTATACGTCGTCTGTTTTTTAAGCAAAAAATTTTGTATGAGAAAAATTTAATGAGCTATACATCGTCTATTTTGCAAGCAAAAAAGTTTTTATGAAAAAAATTTAATGAGCTATACATCGTATATTTTTCAAGCAAAATATACATCGTCTATTTTTCAAACAAAAAAATTTGTTATGAAAAAAATTTAATGGGGTATACATCGTATATTTTTTAAGCAAAAAACTTTTTATGAAAAAAATTTAATGGACTATGCATCATCTATTTTTCTACAAAAACTAATTTTTATTAAAAAATTTGATGAACTATATATCGTGCATTTCTTATGCAAAAAATTAAATAAACTATGCAGCGTCTATTTTTCATGCAGAAAATTTAATGGGCTATACATCGTATATTTTTCAAGCAAAAAAGTTTTTATGAAAAAAATTTAATGGGCTATACATCGTCTATTTTTCATGCAAAAACTAATTTTTATTAAAAAATTTAATGGACTATATATCGTGCATTTCTTATGCAAAAAATTGAATAAACTATGCAGCGTCTATTTTTCATGCAGAAAATTAAATGGACTATACATCGTCTATTTTTCAAGCAAAAAAATTTTTTACGAAAAAAATTTTATGGGCTATACATCGTCTATTTTTCAAAGAAAAAAATATTTTATGAAAAAATTTAATGGGCTATACATCGTCTATTTTTCATGCAAAAACTAATTTTTATTAAAAAATTTGATGAACTATATATCGTGCATTTATTATGCAAAAAATTAAATGGACTATACATCGTCTACTTTTCAAGCAAAAAATTTTTTTATGAAAAAAATTTAATGGACTATTCATCGTCTATTTTTCATGCAAAACTAATTTTTATTAAAAAATTTAATGGACTATATATCGTGCATTTCTTATGCAAGAAATTAAATAAACTATGCAGCGTCTATTTATTATGCAAAAAATTAAATGGACTATACATCTTCTATTTTTCATGCAAAAACTAATTTTTATTAAAAAATTTAATGGACTATATATCGTGCATTTCTTATGCAAAAAATTAAATAAACTATGCAGCGTCTATTTATTATGCAAAAAATTAAATGGACTATACATCGTCTATTTTTCAACCAAAAAATTTTTTATGAAAAAAATTTAATGGACTATAGTCTATTTTTCATGCAAAACTAATTTTTATTAAAAAATTTAATGGACTATATATCGTGCATTTCTTATGCAAAAATTTAAATAAACTATGCAGCGTCTATTTATTATGCAAAAAATTAAATGGACTATACATCGTCTATTTTTCAAGCAAAAAAGTTTTTATGAAAAAAATTTAATGGGCTATACATCGTCTATTTTTCAAGCAAAAAAATTTGTTATGAAAAAAATTTAATGGGCTATATATCGTATATTTTTCAAGCAAAAAATTTTTTTATGAAAAAAATTAAATGGGCTATACATCGTCTATTTTTCATGCAAAAACTAATTTTTATTAAAAAATTTAATGGACTTTATATCGTGCATTTCTTATGCAAAAAATTAAATAAACTATGGAGCGTCTATCTTTCATGCAGAAAATTTAATGGACTATACATCGTCTATTTTTTAAACAAAAAAATTTTGAATGAAAAAAATTTAATGGGCTATACATCGTTTATTTTTTAAGCAAAAAAGTTTTTATGAAAAAATTTTAATGGACTATGCATCGTCTATTTTTCTACAAAAACTAATTTTTATTAAAAAATTTGATGGACTATATATTGTGCATTTCTTATGCAAAAAATTTAATAAACTATACAGCGTCTATTTTTCATGAAGAAAATTAAATGGACTATACATCGTCTATTTTTCAAGCAAAAAAATTTTTTATGAAAAAATTTAATGGGCTATACATCGTCTATTTTTCAAGCAAACAAATTTGTTATGAAAAAAATTTAATGGGCTATACATCGTATATTTTTCAAGCAAAAAATTTTTTTATGAAAAAAATTTAATGGGCTATACATCGTCTATTTTTCATGCAAAAACTAATTTTTATTAAAAAATTTAATGGACTATATATCGTGCATTTCTTATGCAAAAAATTAAATAAACTATGCAGCGTCTATTTTTTCATGCAAAAACTAATTTTTTTTTAAAAAATTTGATGAATTATATATCGTGCATTTCTTATGCAAAAAATTAAATAAACTATGCAGCGTCTATTTTTCATGCAGAAAATTTAATGGACTCGTCTATTTTTCAAGCAAAAAAATTTTTTATGAAAAAATTTAATGGGCTATACATCGTCTATTTTTTAAGCAAAAAATTTTGTATGAAAAAAATTTAATGAGCTATACATCGTCTATTTTTCAAGCAAAAAAGTTTTTATGAAAAAAATTTAATGGGCTATACATCGTCTATTTTTCAAGCAAAAAAAATTTGTTATGAAAAAAATTTAATGGGCTATACATCGTATATTTCTCAAGCAAAAAATTTTTTATGAAAAAAATTAAATGGGCTATACATCGTCTATTTTTCATGCAAAAACTAATTTTTATTAAAAAATTTAATGGACTATATATCGTGCATTTCTTATGCAAAAAATTAAATAAACTATGCAGCGTCTATTTTTTCATGCAAAAAATTTTGTATGAAAAAAATTTAATGGGCTATACATCGTCTATTTTTCAAGCAAAAAAATTTTTTATGAAAAAAATTTAATGGGCTATATATCGTCTATTTTTCATGCAAAAACTAATTTTTATTAAAAAATTTAATGGACTATATATCGTGCATTTCTTATGCAAAAAATTAAATAAACTATGCAGCGTCTATTTTTCATGCAGAAAATTAAATGGACTATACATCGTCTATTTTTCAAGCAAAAAAATTTTTTATGAAAAAAATTTAATGGGCTATACATCGTATATTTTTTAAGCAAAAAACTTTTTATGAAAAAAATTTAATGGACTATGCATCGTCTATTTTTCTACAAAAACTAATTTTTATTAAAAAATTTGATGAACTATATATCGTGCATTTCTTATGCAAAAAAATTAAATAAACTATGCGGGTCTATTTTTCATGCAGAAAATTAAATGGACTATACATCGTCTATTTTTCAAGCAAAAAAATTTTTCATGCAGAAAATTTAATGGACTATACATCGTCTATTTTTCAAAAAAAAAAAAATTTTTTATAAAAAATTTTAAAGGGCTATGCATCGTCTATTTTTCATGCAAAAACTAATTTTTATTAAAAATTTTAAGGGAGTATATATCGTGAATTTCTTAAGCAAAAAATTAAATAAACTATGCAGCGTCTATTTTTCATGCAGAAAATTAAATGGACTATACATCGTCTATTTTTTAAAGAAAAAAATTTTTTATGAAAAAATTTAATGGGCTATACATCGTCTATTTTTCATGCAAAAACTAATTTTTATTAAAAAATTTGATGAACTATATATCGTGCATTTCTTATGCAAAAAATTAAATAAACTATGCAGCTTCTATTTTTCATGCAGAAAATTTAATGGACTATACATCGTCTATTTTTCATGCAAAAAAATTTTTTATGAAAAAAATTTAATGGGCTATGCATCGTCTATTTTTTAAACAAAAAATTTTGTATGAAAAAAATTTAATGGGCTATACATCGTATATTTTTCAAGCAAAAAAGTTTTTATGAAAAAAATTTAATGGGCTATAGATCGTCTATTTTTTAAACAAAAAATTTTGTATGAAAAAAATTTAATGGGCTATACATCGTCTATTTTTCATGCAAAAAAATTTTTTATGAAAAAAATTTAATGGGCTATGCATCGTCTATTTTTTAAACAAAAAATTTTGTATGAAAAAAATTTAATGGGCTATACATCGTCTATTTTTCATGCAAAAACTAATTTTTATTAAAAAATTTAATTGACTTTATATCGTGCATTTCTTATGCAAAAAATTAAATAAACTATGGAGCGTCTATCTTTCATGCAGAAAATTTAATGGACTATACATCGTCTATTTTTCAAGCAAAAAAATTTTTTATGAAAAAAATTTAATGGGCTATACATCGTCTATTTTTTAAACAAAAAAATTTTGAATGAAAAAAATTTAATGGGCTATACATCGTTTATTTTTTAAGCAAAAAAGTTTTTATGAAAAAATTTTAATGGACTATGCATCGTCTATTTTTCATGCAAAAACTAATTTTTATTAAAAAATTTAATGGACTATATATCGTGCATTTCTTATGCAAAAAATTAAATAAACTATGCAGCGTCTATTTTTCATGCAGAAAATTAAATGGACTATACATCGTCTATTTTTCAAGCAAAAAATTTTTTTATGAAAAAAATTTAATGGGCTATACATCGTCTATTTTTTAAACAAAAAAATTTTGAATGAAAAAAATTTAATGGGCTATACATCGTTTATTTTTTAAGCAAAAAAGTTTTTATGAAAAAATTTTAATGGACTATGCATCGTCTATTTTTCTACAAAAACTAATTTTTATTAAAAAATTTGATGGACTATATATTGTGCATTTCTTATGCAAAAAATTAAATAAACTATGCAGCGTCTATTTTTCATGCAGAAAATTAAATGGACTATACATCGTCTATTTTTCAAGGAAAAATTTTTTTTATGAAACAAATTTAATGGGCTATACATCGTCTATTTTTCATGCAAAAACTAATTTTTATTAAAAAATTTGATGAACTATATATCGTGCATTTCTTATGCAAAAAATTAAATAAACTATGCAGCGTCTATTTTTCATACAGAAAATTTAATGGACTCGTCTATTTTTCAAGCTAAAAAATTTTGTATGAAAAAAAATTTAATGAGCTATACATCGTCTATTTTTCAAGCAAAAAAGTTTTTATGAAAAAAATTTAATGGGCTATACATCGTCTATTTTTCAAAGAAAAAAATTTTTTATGAAAAAATTTAATGAGCTATACATCGTCTATTTTTCATGCAAAAACTAATTTTTATTAAAAAATTTAATGTACTATTTATCGTGCATTTCTTATGAAAAAAATTAAATAAACTATGCAGCGTCTATTTTTCATGCAGAAAATTTAATGGACTATACATCGTCTATTTTTCAAGCAAAAAAATTTTTTATGAAAAAAATTTAATGGGCTATTTAATGGTCTATTTTTCATGCAAAAACTAATTTTTATTACAAAATTTAATGTACTATATATCGTGCATTTCTTATGCAAAAAATTAAATAAACTATGCAGCGTCTATTTTTCATGCAGAAAATTAAATGGACTATACATCGTCTATTTTTCAAGCAAAAAAATTTTTTATGAAAACAATTTAATGGGCTATACATCGTATATTTTTTAAGCAAAAAACTTTTTATGAAAAAAATTTAATGGACTATGCATCGTCTATTTTTCTACAAAAACTAATTTTTATTAAAAAATTTGATGAACTATATATCGTGCAATTCTTATGCAAAAAATTAAATAAACTATGCGGGTCTATTTTTCATGCAGAAAATTAAATGGACTATACATCGTCTATTTTTCAAGCAAAAAAATTTTTTATGAAAAAAATTTAATGGGCTATACATCGTCTATTTTTTAAACAAAAAATTTTGTATGAAAAAAATTTAATGGGCTATACATGGTTTATTTTTTAAGCAAAAAAGTTTTTATGAAAAAAATTTAATGGACTATGCATCGTCTATTTTTCTACAAAAACTAATTTTCATTAAAAAATTTGATGGACTATATATTGTGCATTTCTTATGCAAAAAATTAAATAAACTATGCAGCGTCTATTTTTAATGCAGAAAATTTAATGGTCTATACATCGTCTATTTTTCAAGAAAAAAAGTTTTTATGAAAAAAATTTAATGGACTATAATCGTCTATTTTTCAAGCAAAAAAATTTTTTATGAAAAAAATTTAATGGGCTATACATCGTCGGTTTTTTAAGCAAAAAATTTTGTATGAGAAAAATTTAATGAGCTATACATCGTATATTTTTCAAGCAAAAAAGTTTTTATGAAAAAAATTTAATGGACTATATATACATCGTCTATTTTTCATGCAAAAACTAATTTTTATTAAAAAATTTAATTGACTTTATATCGTGCATTTCTTATGCAAAAAAATTAAATAAACTATACAACGTCTATTTTTCATGCAGAAAATTAAATGGACTATACATCGTCTATTTTTCAAGCAAAAAAATTTTTTATGAAAAAGATTTAATGGGTATACATCGTCTATTTTTCAACCAAAAAAATTTTTTATAAAAACATTTAGTGGGCTATACATCGTCTAATTTTCATACAAAAACTAATTTTTATTAAAAATTTTAATGTACTATTTATCGTGCATTTCTTATGTAAAAAATTAAATAAACTATGCAGCGTCTATTTTTCATGCAGAAAATTTAATGGACTATACATCGTCTATTTTTAAGCAAAAAAAATTTTTATGATTTATGTTTTTTAAGCAAAAAATTTTGTATGAGAAAAATTTAATGAGCTATACATCGTTAATTTTTCAAGCAAAAAAGTTTTTATGAAAAAAATTTAATGGACTATACATCGTCTATTTTTCATGCAAAAACTAATTTTTATTAAAAAATTTAATTGACTTTATATCGTACATTTCTTATGCAAAAAAATTAAATAAACTATGCAGCGTCTATTTTTCATGCAGAAAATTTAATGGACTATAATCGTCTATTTTTCAAGCAAAAAAATTTTTTATGAAAAAAATTTAATGGGCTATACATCGTCGGTTTTTTAAGCAAAAAATTTTGTATGAGAAAAATTTAATGAGCTATACATCGTATATTTTTCAAGCAAAAAAGTTTTTATGAAAAAAATTTAATGGACTATACATCGTCTATTTTTCATGCAAAAACTAATTTTTATTAAAAAATTTAATTGACTTTATATCGTGCATTTCTTATCCAAAAAATTAAATAAACTATGGAGCGTCTATTTTTAATGCAGAAAATTTAATGGACTATACATCGTCTATTTTTCAAGAAAAAAAGTTTTTATGAAAAAATATTTTTCATGCAAAAACTAATTTTTATTAAAAAATTTAATGGACTATATATCGTGCATTTCTTATGCAAAAAATTAAATAAACTATACAGCGTCTATTTTTCATGAAGAAAATTAAATGGACTATACATCGTCTATTTTTCAAGCAAAAAAATTTTTATGAAAAAATTTAATGGGCTATACATCGTCTATTTTTCAATCAAAAAAATTTTTTATGAAAAAAATTTAATGGGCTATACATCGTATATTTTTTAAGCAAAAAACTTTTTATGAAAAAAATTTAATGGACTATGCATCGTCTATTTTTCAAGCAAAAACTAATTTTTATTAAAAAATTTGATGAACTATATATCGTGCATTTCTTATGCAAAAAATTAAATAAACTATGCAGCGTCTATTTTTCATGAAGAAAATTAAATGGACTATACATCGTCTATTTTTCAAGCAAAAAAAATTTTTATGAAAAAATTTAATGGGCTGTTTTTTAAGCAAAAAATTTTGTATGAGAAAAATTTAATGAGCTATACATCGTCTATTTTTCAAGCAAAAAATTTTTTATGAAAAAAATTTAATGGACTATACATCGTCTATTTTTCATGCAAAAAAATTTTTATGAACAAATTTAATGGGCTATACATCGTCTATTTTTCATGCAAAAACTAATTTTTATTAAAAAATTTAATTGACTTTATATCGTGCATTTCTTATCCAAAAAATTAAATAAACTATGGAGCGTCTATTTTTCGTGCAGAAAATTTAATGGACTATACATCGTCTATTTTTCAAGCAAAAAAATTTTTTACAAAAAAAATTTAATGGGCTATACATCGTCTATTTTTTAAACAAAAAATTTTCTATGAAAAAAATTTAATGAGCTATACATCGTATATTTTTCAAGCAAAAAAGTTTTTATGAAAAAAATTTAATGGACTATACATCGTCTATTTTTCATGCAAAAACTAATTTTTATTAAAAAATTTAATTGACTTTATATCGTGCATTTCTTATGCAAAAAATTAAATAAACTATGGAGCGTCTATTTTTCGTGCAGAAAATTAAATGGACTATACATTGTCTATTTTTCAAGCAAAAAAATTTTTTATGAAAAAAATTTAATGGGCTATAATCGTCTATTTTTCAAAGAAAAAAATTTTTTATGAAAAAATTTAATGGGCTATACATCGGCTATTTTTCATGCAAAAACTAATTTTTATTACAAAATTTAATTGACTTTATATCGTGCATTTCTTATGCAAAAAATTAAATAAACTATGCAGCGTCTATTTTTCATGCAGAAAATTAAATGGACTATACATCGTCTATTTTTCATGGAAAAAAATTTGTTATGAAAAAAATTTAATGGGCTATACATCGTATATTTTTTAAGCAAAAAACTTTTTATGAAAAAAATTTAATGGACTATGCATCGTCTATTTTTCTACAAAAACTAATTTTTATTAAAAAATTTGATGAACTATATATCGTGCATTTCTTATGCAAAAAATTAAATAAACTATGCAGCGTCTATTTTTCATGCAGAAAATTTAATGGATTCGTCTATTTTTCAAGCAAAAAAGTTTTTATGAAAAAAATTTAATGGGCTATACATCGTCTATTTTTCATGCAAAAACTAATTTTTATTAAAAATTTTAAAGTACTATTTATTGTGCATTTCTTATGCAAAAAATTAAATAAACTATGCAGCGTCTATTTTTCATGCAGAAAATTTAATGGATTCGTCTATTTTTCAAGCAAAAAAGTTTTTATGAAAAAAATTTAATGGGCTATACATCGTCTATTTTTCAAAGAAAAAAATTTTTTATGAAAAAATTTAATGGGCTATACATCGTCTATTTTTCATGCAAAAACTAATTTTTATTAAAAAATTTAATGGACTATATATCGTGCATTTCTTATGCAAAAAATTAAATAAACTATGCAGCGTCTATTTTTCATGCAGAAAACTAAATGGACTATATATACATCGTCTATTTTTCAAGCAAAAAATTTTTTTATGAAAAAACTTTAATGGGCTATACATCGTCTATTTTTCATGCAAAAACTAATTTTTATTAAAAAATTTAATGGACTATATATCGTGCATTTCTTATGCAAAAAATTAAATAAACTATGCAGCGTCTATTTTTCATGCAGAAAATTTAATGGATTCGTCTATTTTTCAAGCAAAAAAATTTTTTATGAAAAAATTTAATGGGCTATATATACATCGTCTATTTTTTAAGCAAAAAATTTTGTATTATAAAAATTTAATGAGCTATACATCGTCTATTTTTCAAGTAAAAAAGTTTTTATGAAAAAAATTTAATGGGCTATACATCATCTATTTTTCAAAGAAAAAAATTTTTTATGAAAAAATTTAATGAGCTATACATCGTCTATTTTTCATGCAAAAACTAATTTTTATTAAAAAATTTAATGTACTATCTATCGTGCATTTCTTATGAAAAAAATTAAATAAACTATGCAGCGTCTATTTTTCATGCAGAAAATTTAATGGACTATACATCGTCTATTTTTCAAGCAAAAAAAATTTTTACGAAAAAAATTTAATGGGCTATACATCGTCTGTTTTTTAAGCAAAAAATTTTGTATGAGAAAAATTTAATGAGCTATACATCGTCTATTTTTCAAGCAAAAAATTTTTTATGAAAAAATTTAATGGGCTATACATCGTCTATTTTTCATGCAAAAACTAATTTTTATTACAAAATTTAATTGACTTTATATCGTGCATTTCTTATGCAAAAAATTAAATAAACTATACAGCGTGTATTTTTCATGCAGAAAATTAAATGGACTATACATCGTCTATTTTTCAAGCAAAAAAATTTTTTATGAAAAAAATTTAATCGGCTATACATCGTCTATTTTTCAAGCAAAAAAATTTTTTATGAAAATAATTTAATGGGCTATACATCGTCTATTTTTTAAACAAAAAATTTTCTATGAAAAAAACTTAATGGGCTATACATCGTTTATTTTTTAAGCAAAAAAGTTTTTATGAAAAAAATTTAATGGACTATGCATCGTCTATTTTTCTACAAAAACTAATTTTTATTAAAAAATTTGATGGACTATATATCGTGCATTTCTTATGCAAAAAATTAAATGAACTATGCAGCGTCTATTTTTCATGCAGAAAATTTAGTGGACTATACATCGTCTATTTTTCAAGCAAAAAAATTTTTTATGAAAAAAATTTAATGGGCTATACATCGTATGTTTTTTAAGCAAAAAATTTTGTATGAAAAAAATTTAATGAGCTATATATACATCGTCTATTTTTCAAGCAAAAAAATTTTTTATGGAAAAAATTTAATGGGCTATGCATCGTCTATTTTTTAAACAAAAAATTTTGTATGAAAAAAATTTAATGGGCTATACATCGTCTATTTTTCATGCAAAAACTAATTTTTATTAAAAAATTTAATTGACTTTATATCGTGCATTTCTTATGCAAAAAATTAAATAAACTATGGAGCGTCTATTTTTCATGCATAAAATTTAATGGACTATACATCGTCTATTTTTCAAGCAAAAAAATTTTTTATGAAAAAAATTTAATGGGCTATACATCGTCTATTTTTTAAACAAAAAATTTTGTATGAAAAAAATTTAATGGGCTATACATCGTTTATTTTTTAAGCAAAAAAGTTTTTATGAAAAAAATTTAATGGACTATGCATCGTCTATTTTTCTGCAAAAACTAATTTTTATTAAAAAATTTAATGGGCTATACATCGTATGTTTTTTAAGCAAAAAATTTTGTATGAAAAAAATTTAATGAGCTATATATACATCGTCTATTTTTCAAGCAAAAAAATTTTTTATGGAAAAAATTTAATGGGCTATGCATCGTCTATTTTTTAAACAAAAAATTTTGTATGAAAAAAATTTAATGGGCTATACATCGTCTATTTTTCATGCAAAAACTAATTTTTATTAAAAAATTTAATTGACTTTATATCGTGCATTTCTTATGCAAAAAATTAAATAAACTATGGAGCGTCTATTTTTCATGCATAAAATTTAATGGACTATACATCGTCTATTTTTCAAGCAAAAAAATTTTTTATGAAAAAAATTTAATGGGCTATACATCGTCTATTTTTTAAACAAAAAATTTTGTATGAAAAAATTTAATGGGCTATACATCGTTTATTTTTTAAGCAAAAAAGTTTTTATGAAAAAAATTTAATGGACTATGCATCGTCTATTTTTCTGCAAAAACTAATTTTTATTAAAAAATTTAATAGACTATATATTGTGCATTTCTTATGCAAAAAATTAAATAAACTATGCAGCGTCTATTTTTCATGCAGAAAATTTAATGGACTATACATCGTCTATTTTTCAAGAAAAAAAGTTTTTATGAAAAAATATTAATGGACTATACATCGTCTATTTTTCATGCAAAAACTAATTTTTATTAAAAAATTTGATGAACTATATATCGTGCATTTCTTATGCAAAAAATTAAATAAACTATGCAGCGTCTATTTTTCATGCAGAAAATTTAATGGATTCGTCTATTTTTCAAGCAAAAAAGTTTTTATGAAAAAAATTTAATGGGCTATACATCGTCTATTTTTCAAAGAAAAAAATTTTTATGAAAAAATTTAATGGGCTATACATCGTCTATTTTTCATGCAAAAACTAATTTTTATTAAAAAATTTAATGGACTATATATCGTGCATTTCTTATGCAAAAAATTAAATAAACTATGCAGCGTCTATTTTTCATGCAGAAAACTAAATGGACTATATATACATCGTCTATTTTTCAAGCAAAAAATTTTTTTATGAAAAAAATTTAATGGGCTATACATCGTCTATTTTTCATGCAAAAACTAATTTTTATTAAAAAATTTAATGGACTATATATCGTGCATTTCTTATGCAAAAAATTAAATAAACTATGCAGCGTCTATTTTTCATGCAGAAAATTAAATGGACTATACATCGTCTATTTTTCAAGCAAAAAAATTTTTATGAAAAAAATTTAATGGGCTATACATCGTCTGTTTTTTAAGCAAAAAATTTTGTATGCGAAAAATTTAATGAGCTATTATACATCGTCTATTTTTCAAGCAAAAAAGTTTTTATGAAAAAAATTTAATGGACTATACATCGTCTATTTTTCATGCAAAAACTAATTTTTATTAAAAAATTTAATTGACTTTATATCGTGCATTTCTTATGCAAAAAAATTAAATAAACTATACAACGTCTATTTTTCATGCAGAAAATTAAATGCACTATACATCGTCTATTTTTCAAGCAAAAAATTTTTTTATGAAAAAAATTTAATGGGCTATACATCGTCTATTTTTCATGCAAAAACTAATTTTTATTAAAAAATTTAATGGACTATATATCGTGCATTTCTTATGCAAAAATTTAAATAAACTATGCAGCGTCTATTTTTCATGCAGAAAATTTAATGGATTCGTCAATTTTTCAAGCAAAAAAATTTTTTATGAAAAAATTTAATGGGCTATATATACATCGTCTATTTTTTAAGCAAAAAATTTTGTATTAAAAAAATTTAATGAGCTATACTTCGTCTATTTTTCAAGTAAAAAAGTTTTTATGAAAAAAATTTAATGGGCTATACATCGTCTATTTTTCAAAGAAAAAAATTTTTTATGAAAAAATTTAATGAGCTATACATCGTCTATTTTTCATGCAAAAACTAATTTTTATTAAAAAATTTAATGTACTATCTATCGTGCATTTCTTATGAAAAAAATTAAATAAACTATGCAGCGTCTATTTTTCATGCAGAAAATTTAATGGACTATACATCGTCTATTTTTCAAGCAAAAAAATTTTTTATGAAAAAAATTTAATGGGCTATACATCGTCTATTTTTCATGCAAAAACTAATTTTTATTAAAAAATTTAATGGACTATATATCGTGCATTTCTTATGCAAAAAATTAAATAAACTATGCAGCGTCTATTTTTCATGCAGAAAATTTAATGGACTATACATCGTCTATTTTTCAAGCAAAAAATTTTTTTATGAAAAAAATTTTATGGGCTATAATCGTCTATTTTTCATGCAAAAACTAATTTTTATTAAAAAATTTAATGGACTATATATCTTGCATTTCTTATGCAAAAAATTAAATAAATTATGCAGCGTCTATTTTTCATGCAGAAAATTTAATGGACTATACATCGTCTATTTTTCAAGCAAAAAAATTTTTTATGAAAAAAATTTAATGGGCTATACATCGTATATTTTTTAAGCAAAAAACTTTTTATGAAAAAAATTTAATGGACTATGCATCGTCTATTTTTCTACAAAAACTAATTTTTATTAAAAAATTTGATGAGCTATACATCGTCTATTTTTCAAGCAAAAAAGTTTTTATGAAAAAAATTTAATGGACTATACATCGTCTATTTTTCATGCAAAAACTAATTTTTATTAAAAAATTTAATTGACTTTATATCGTGCATTTCTTATGCAAAAAAATTAAATAAACTATACAACGTCTATTTTTCATGCAGAAAATTAAATGCACTATACATCGTCAATTTTTCAAGCAAAAAATTTTTTTATGAAAAAAATTTAATGGGCTATACATCGTCTATTTTTCATGCAAAAACTAATTTTTATTAAAAAATTTAATGGACTATATATCGTGCATTTCTTATGCAAAAAACTAAATAAACTATGCAGCGTCTATTTTTCATGCAGAAAATTAAATGGACTATACATCGTCTATTTTTCAAAGAAAAAAATTTTTTATGAAAAAATTTAATGTTCTATACATCGTCTATTTTTCATGCAAAAACTAATTTTTATTAAAAAATTTGATGAACTATATATCGTGCATTTCTTATGCAAAAAATTAAATAAACTATGCAGCGTCTATTTTTCATGCAGAAAATTTAATGGACTATACATCGTCTATTTTTCAAGCAAAAAAATTTTTTATGAAAAAAATTTAATGGGCTATACATCGTATGTTTTTTAAGCAAAAAATTTTGTATGAAAAAAATTTAATGAGCTATACATCGTATATTTTTCAAGCAAAAAAGTTTTTATGAAAAATATTTTAATGGGCTATACATCGTTTATGTTTTAAGCAAAAAAGTTTTTATGAAAAAATTTAATGTTCTATACATCGTCTATTTTTCATGCAAAAACTAATTTTTATTAAAAAATTTGATGGACTATATATTGTGCATTTCTTATGCAATATACATAGTCTATTTTTCATGCAAAAACTAATTTTTATTAAAAAATTTAATGGACTATATATCGTGCATTTCTTATGCAAAAAATTAAATAAACTATACAGCGTCTATTTTTCATGAAGAAAATTAAATGGACTATACATCGTCTATTTTTCAAGCAAAAAAATTTTTATGAAAAAATTTAATGGGCTATACATCGTCTATTTTTCAATCAAAAAAATTTGTTATGAAAAAAATTTAATGGGCTATACATCGTATATTTTTTAAGCAAAAAACTTTTTATGAAAAAAATTTAATGGACTATGCATCGTCTATTTTTCTACAAAAACTAATTTTTATTAAAAAATTTGATGAACTATATATCGTGCATTTCTTATGCAAAAAATTAAATAAACTATGCAGCGTCTATTTTTCATGCAGAAAATTAAATGGACTATACATCGTCTATTTTTCAAGGAAAAAATTTTTTTATGAAAAAAATTTAATGGGCTATACATCGTCTATTTTTCATGCAAAAACTAATTTTTATTAAAAAATTTAATGGACTATATATCGTGCATTTCTTATGCAAAAAATTAAATAAACTATGCAGCGTCTATTTTTCATGCAGAAAATTAAATGGACTATACATCGTCTATTTTTCAAGCAAAAAAATTTTTATGAAAAAAATTTAATGGGCTATACATCGTCTATTTTTCAGAGAAAAAAATTTTTTATGAAAAAATTTAATGGGCTATACATCGTCTATTTTTCATGCAAAAACTAATTTTTATTAAAAATTTTAATGTACTATTTATCGTGCATTTCTTATGCAAAAAATTAAATAAACTATGCAGCGTCTATTTTTCATGCAGAAAATTTAATGGACTATACATCGTCTATTTTTCAAGCAAAAAAAATTTTTATACATCGTCTGTTTTTTAAGCAAAAAATTTTGTATGCGAAAAATTTAATGAGCTATTATACATCGTCTATTTTTCAAGCAAAAAAGTTTTTATGAAAAAAATTTAATGGACTATACATCGTCTATTTTTCATGCAAAAACTAATTTTTATTAAAAAATTTAATTGACTTTATATCGTGCATTTCTTATGCAAAAAAATTAAATAAACTATACAACGTCTATTTTTCATGCAGAAAATTAAATGCACTATACATCGTCTATTTTTCAAGCAAAAAATTTTTTTATGAAAAAAATTTAATGGGCTATACATCGTCTATTTTTCATGCAAAAACTAATTTTTATTAAAAAATTTAATGGACTATATATCGTGCATTTCTTATGCAAAAAATTAAATAAACTATGCAGCGTCTATTTTTCATGCAGAAAATTAAATGGACTATACATCGTCTATTTTTCAAGCAAAAAATTTTTTTATGAAAAAAATTTAATGGGCTATACATCGTCTATTTTTCATGCAAAAACTAATTTTTATTAAAAAATTTAATGGACTATATATCGTGCATTTCTTATGCAAAAAATTAAATAAACTATGCAGCGTCTATTTTTCATGCAGAAAATTAAATGGACTATACATCGTCTATTTTTCAAGCAAAAAATTTTTTTATGAAAAAAATTTAATGGGCTATACATCGTCTATTTTTCATGCAAAAACTAATTTTTATTAAAAAATTTAATGGACTATATATCGTGCATTTCTTATGCAAAAAATTAAATAAATTATGCAGCGTCTATTTTTCATGCAGAAAATTAAATGGACTATACATCGTCTATTTTTCAAGCAAAAAAATTTTTTATGAAAAAAATTTAATGGGCTATACATCGTATATTTTTTAAGCAAAAAACTTTTTATGAAAAAAATTTAATGGACTATGCATCGTCTATTTTTCTACAAAAACTAATTTTTATTAAAAAATTGGATGAACTATATATCGTGCATTTCTTATGCAAAAAATTAAATAAACTATGCGGGTCTATTTTTCATGCAGAAAATTAAATGGACTATACATCGTCTATTTTTCAAGCAAAAAAATTTTTATGAAAAAAATTTAATGGACTATACATCGTCTATTTTTCAAACAAAAAAATTTTTTATAAAAAAATTTAATGGGCTATACATCGTCTATTTTTCAAGCAAAAACTAATTTTTATTAAAAATTTTAATGTACTATTTATCGTGCAATTCTTATGCAAAAAATTAAATAAACTATGCAGCGTCTATTTTTCATGCAGAAAATTTAATGGACTATACATCGTCTATTTTTCAAGCAAAAAAATTTGTTATGAAAAAAATTTAATGGGCTATACATCGTATATTTTACAAGCAAAAAATTTTTTTATGAAAAAAATTTAATGGGCTATACATCGTCTATTTTTCATGCAAAAACTAATTTTTATTAAAAAATTTAATGCACTATATATCGTGCATTTCTTATGCAAAAAATTAAATAAACTATGCAGCGTCTATTTTTCATGCAGAAAATTAAATGGACTATACATCGTCTATTTTTCAAGGAAAAAAATTTTTTATGAAAAAAATTTAATGGGCTATACATTTTTCAAGCAAAAAAGTTTTTATGAAAAAAATTTAATGGACTATACATCGTCTATTTTTCATGCAAAAACTAATTTTTATTAAAAAATTTAATTGACTTTATATCGTGCATTTCTTATGCAAAAAATTAAATAAACTATGGAGCGTCTATTTTTCGTGCAGAAAATTTAATGGACTATACATCGTCTATTTTTCAAGCAAAAAAATTTTTTATGAAAAAAATTTAATGGGCTATACATCGTCTATTTTTTAAACAAAAAATTTTGTATGAAAAAAATTTAATGGGCTATACATGGTTTATTTTTTAAGCAAAAAAGTTTTTATGAAAAAAATTTAATGGACTATGCATCGTCTATTTTTCTACAAAAACTAATTTTCATTAAAAAATTTGATGGACTATATATTGTGCATTTCTTATGCAAAAAATTAAATAAACTATGCAGCGTCTATTTTTAATGCAGAAAATTTAATGGTCTATACATCGTCTATTTTTCAAGAAAAAAAGTTTTTATGAAAAAAATTTAATGGACTATAATCGTCTATTTTTCAAGCAAAAAAATTTTTATGAAAAAATTTAATGGGCTATACATCGTCTATTTTTCAATCAAACAAATTTGTTATGAAAAAAATTTAATGGGCTATACATCGTATATTTTTTAAGCAAAAAACTTTTTATGAAAAAAATTTAATGGACTATGCATCGTCTATTTTTCTACAAAAACTAATTTTTATTAAAAAATTTGATGAACTATATATCGTGCATTTCTTATGCAAAAAATTAAATAAACTATGCAGCGTCTATTTTTCATGCAGAAAATTTAATGGACTATACATCGTCTATTTTTCAAGCAAAAAAAATTTTTATGAAAAAAATTTAATGGGCTATACATTGTCTGTTTTTTAAGCAAAAAAATTTGTATGAGAAAAATTTAATGAGCTATACATTGTCTATTTTTCAAGCAAAAAAATTTTTTATGAAAAAAATTTAATCGGCTATACATCGTATATTTTTCAAGCAAAAAAGTTTTTATGAAAAAAATTTAATGGACTATACATCGTCTATTTTTCATGCAAAAACTAATTTTTATTAAAAAATTTAATTGACTTTATATCGTGCATTTCTTATGCAAAAAATTAAATAAACTATGGAGCGTCTATTTTTCGTGCAGAAAATTTAATGGACTATACATCGTCTATTTTTCAAGCAAAAAAATTTTTTATGAAAAAAATTTAATGGGCTATACATCGTCTATTTTTCATGCAAAAACTAATTTTTATTAAAAAATTTAATGGACTATATATCGTGCATTTCTTATGCAAAAAACTAAATAAACTATGCAGCGTCTATTTTTCATGCAGAAAATTAAATGGACTATACATCGTCTATTTTTCAAAGAAAAAAATTTTTTATGAAAAAATTTAATGTTCTATATATACATCGTCTATTTTTCATGCAAAAACTAATTTTTATTAAAAAATTTTATGAACTATATATCGTGCATTTCTTATGCAAAAAACTAAATAAACTATGCAGCGTCTATTTTTCATGCAGAAAATTAAATGGACTATACATCGTCTATTTTTCAAAGAAAAAAATTTTTTATGAAAAAATTTAATGTTCTATATATACATCGTCTATTTTTCATGCAAAAACTAATTTTTATTAAAAAATTTTATGAACTATATATCGTGCATTTCTTATGCAAAAAATTAAATAAACTATGCAGCGTCTATTTTTCATGAAGAAAATTAAATGGACTATACATCGTCTATTTTTCAAGCAAAAAAATTTTTATGAAAAAATTTAATGGGCTATACATCGTCTATTTTTCAATCAAAAAAATTTGTTATGAAAAAAATTTAATGGGCTATACATCGTATATTTTTTAAGCAAAAAACTTTTTATGAAAAAAATTTAATGGACTATGCATCGTCTATTTTTCTACAAAAACTAATTTTTATTAAAAAATTTAATTGACTTTATATCGTGCATTTCTTATGCAAAAAATTAAATAAACTATGGAGCGTCTATTTTTCGTGCAGAAAATTTAATGGACTATACATCGTCTATTTTTCAAGGAAAAAAATTTTTTATGAAAAAAATTTAATGGGCTATACATCGTCTATTTTTCATGCAAAAACTAATTTTTATTAAAAAATTTAATGGACTATATATCGTGCATTTCTTATGCAAAAAACTAAATAAACTATGCAGCGTCTATTTTTCATGCAGAAAATTAAATGGACTATACATCGTCTATTTTTCAAAGAAAAAAATTTTTTATGAAAAAATTTAATGTTCTATATATACATCGTCTATTTTTCATGCAAAAACTAATTTTTATTAAAAAATTTGATGAACTATATATCGTGCATTTCTTATGCAAAAAACTAAATAAACTATGCAGCGTCTATTTTTCATGCAGAAAATTAAATGGACTCTAGTCTATTTTTCAAAGAAAAATATTTTTTATGAAAAAATTTAATGTTCTATATATACATCGTCTATTTTTCATGCAAAAACTAATTTTTATTAAAAAATTTAATGGACTATATATCGTGCATTTCTTATGCAAAAAACTAAATAAACTATGCAGCGTCTATTTTTCATGCAGAAAATTAAATGGACTATACATCGTCTATTTTTAAAGCAAAAAAATTTTTTATGAAAAAAATTTAATGGGCTATACATCGTATGTTTTTTAAGCAAAAAATTTTGTATGAAAAAAATTTAATGAGCTATACATCGTATATTTTTCAAGCAAAAAAGTTTTTATGAAAAAAATTTAATGGGCTATACATCGTCTATTTTTTAAACAAAAAATTTTGTATGAAAAAAATTTAATGGGCTATACATCGTCTATTTTTCATGCAAAAACTAATTTTTATTAAAAAATTTAATTGACTTTATATCGTGCATTTCTTATGCAAAAAATTAAAAAAATACAGCAAAAATAAAATATACAGCGTCTATTTTTCATAAAGAAAATTAAATGGACTATACATCGTCTATTTTTCAAGCAAAAAAATTTTGAATGAAAAAAATTTAATGGGCTATACATCGTTTATGTTTTAAGCAAAAAAGTTTTTATGAAAAAATTTAATGTTCTATACATCGTCTATTTTTCATGCAAAAACTAATTTTTATTAAAAAATTTGATGGACTATATATTGTGCATTTCTTATGCAAAAAATTAAATAAACTATACAGCGTATATTTTTCATGAAGAAAATTAAATGGACTATACATCGTCTATTTTTCAAGCACAAAAATTTTTTATGAAAAAATTTAATGGGCTATACATCGTCTATTTTTCAAGCAAAAAAATTTGTTATGAAAAAAATTTAATGGGCTATACATCGTATATTTTTCAAGCAAAAAATTTTTTTATGAAAAAAATTTAATGGGCTATACATCGTCTATTTTTCATGCAAAAACTAATTTTTATTAAAAAATTTAATGCACTATATATCGTGCATTTCTTATGCAAAAAATTAAATAAACTATGCAGCGTCTATTTTTCATGCAGAAAATTAAATGGACTATACATCGTCTATTTTTCAAGGAAAAAAATTTTTTATGAAAAAAATTTAATGGGCTATACATTTTTCAAGCAAAAAAGTTTTTATGAAAAAAATTTAATGGACTATACATCGTCTATTTTTCATGCAAAAACTAATTTTTATTAAAAAATTTAATTGACTTTATATCGTGCATTTCTTATGCAAAAAATTAAATAAACTATCGAGCGTCTATTTTTCGTGCAGAAAATTTAATGGACTATACATCGTCTATTTTTCAAGCAAAAAAATTTTTTATGAAAAAATTTAATGGGCTATACATCGTCTATTTTTTAAACAAAAAATTTTGTATGAAAAAAATTTAATGGGCTATATATCGTTTATTTTTTAAGCAAAAAAGTTTTTATGAAAAAAATTTAATGGACTATGCATCGTCTATTTTTCTACAAAAACTAATTTTCATTAAAAAATTTGATGGACTATATATTGTGCATTTCTTATGGAAAAAATTAAATAAACTATGCAGCGTCTATTTTTAATGCAGAAAATTTAATGGTCTATACATCGTCTATTTTTCAAGAAAAAAAGTTTTTATGAAAAAATATTAATGGACTATACATCGTCTATTTTTCATGCAAAAACTAATTTTTATTAAAAAATTTAATGGACTATATATCGTGCATTTCTTATGCAAAAAATTAAGTAAACTATACAGCGTCTATTTTTCATGAAGAAAATTAAATGGACTATACATCGTCTATTTTTCAAGCAAAAAAATTTTTATGAAAAAATTTAATGGGCTATACATCGTCTATTTTTCAATCAAAAAAATTTGTTATGAAAAAAATTTAATGGGCTATACATCGTATATTTTTTAAGCAAAAAACTTTTTATGAAAAAAATTTAATGGACTATGCATCGTCTATTTTTCTACAAAAACTAATTTTTATTAAAAAATTTGATGAACTATATATCGTGCATTTCTTATGCAAAAAATTAAATAAACTATGCAGCGTCTATTTTTCATGCAGAAAATTTAATGGACTATACATCGTCTATTTTTCAAGCAAAAACAATTTTTATGAAAAAAATTTAATGGGCTATACATCGTCTGTTTTTTAAGCAAAAAATTTTGTATGAGAAAAATTTAATGAGCTATACATCGTCTATTTTTCAAGCAAAAAAATTTTTTATGAAAAAAATTTAATCGGCTATACATCGTCTATTTTTCAAGCAAAAAAATTTTTTATGAAAAAAATTTAATGGGCTTATACATCGTCTGTTTTTTAAGCAAAAAATTTTGTATGAGAAAAATTTAATGAGCTATACATCGTATATTTTTCAAGCAAAAAAGTTTTTATGAAAAAAATTTAATGGACTATACATCGTATATTTTTCATGCAAAAACTAATTTTTATTAAAAAATTTAATTGACTTTATATCGTGCATTTCTTATGCAAAAAATTAAATAAACTATGGAGCGTCTATTTTTCGTGCAGAAAATTAAATGGACTATACATCGTCTATTTTTCAAGCAAAAAAATTTTTATGAAAAAATTTAATGGGCTATACATCGTTTTTTTTTTCAATCAAAAAAATTTGTTATGAAAAAAATTTAATGGGCTATACATCGTATATTTTTTAAGCAAAAAACTTTTTATGAAAAAAATTTAATGGACTATGCATCGTCTATTTTTCTACAAAAACTAATTTTTATTAAAAAATTTGATGAACTATATATCGTGCATTTCTTATGCAAAAAATTAAATAAACTATGCGGGTCTATTTTTCATGCAGAAAATTTAATGGACTATACATCGTCTATTTTTCAAGAAAAAAAGTTTTTATGAAAAAATATTAATGGACTATACATCGTCTATTTTTCATGCAAAAACTAATTTTTATTAAAAAATTTAATGGACTATATATCGTGCATTTCTTATGCAAAAAATGAAATAAACTATACAGCGTCTATTTTTTATGAAGAAAATTAAATGGACTATACATCGTCTATTTTTCAAGCAAAAAAATTTTTATGAAAAAAATTTAATGGGCTATACATCGTCTATTTTTCATGCAAAAACTAATTTTTATTAAAAAATTTAATGGACTATATATCGTATATTTTTAAGCAAAAAACTTTTTATGAAAAAAATTTAATGGACTATGCATCGTCTATTTTTCTACAAAAACTAATTTTTATTAAAAAATTTAATGGACTATATATCGTGCATTTCTTATGCAAAAAATTAAATAAACTATGCAGCGTCTATTTTTCATGCAGAAAATTTAATGGACTATACATCGTATATTTTTAAGCAAAAAACTTTTTATGAAAAAAATTTAATGGACTATACATCGTCTATTTTTCATGCAAAAACTAATTTTTATTAAAAAATTTAATGGACTATATATCGTGCATTTCTTATGCAAAAAATTAAATAAACTATGCAGCGTCTATTTTTCATGCAGAAAATTAAATGGACTATACATCGTCTATTTTTCAAGCAAAAAAATTTTTTATGAAAAAAATTTAATGGGCTATACATCGTCTATTTTTCAGAGAAAAAAATTTTTTATGAAAAAATTTAATGGGCTATACATCGTCTATTTTTCATGCAAAAACTAATTTTTATTAAAAAATTTAATGTACTATTTATCGTGCATTTCTTATGCAAAAAATTAAATAAACTATGCAGCGTCTATTTTTCATGCAGAAAATTTAATGGACTATACATCGTCTATTTTTCAAACAAAAAAAATTTTTATGAAAAAAATTTAATGGGCTATACAGCGTCTGTTTTTTAAGCAAAAAATTTTGTATGAGAAAAATTTAATGAGCTATACATCGTCTATTTTTCATGCAAAAACTAATTTTTATTAAAAAATTTAATTGACTTTATATCGTGCATTTCTTATGCAAAAAAATTAAATAAACTATACAACGTCTATTTATCATGCAGAAAATTAAATGGACTATACATCGTCTATTTTTCAAGCAAAAAAAATTTTTTATGAAAAAAATTTAATGGGCTATACATCGTCTATTTTTCAAAGAAAAAAATTTTTTATGAAAAAATTTAATGGGCTATACATCGTCTATTTTTCATGCAAAAACTAATTTTTATTAAAAAATTTGATGAACTATATATATATCGTGCATTTCTTATGCAAAAAATTAAATAAACTATGCGGGTCTATTTTTCATGCAGAAAATTAAATGGACTATACATCGTCTATTTTTCAAGCAAAAAAATATTTTATGAAAAAAATTTAATGGGCTATACAGCGTCTGTTTTTTAAGCAAAAAATTTTGTATGAGAAAAATTTAATGAGCTATACATCGTCTATTTTTCAAGCAAAAAAGTTTTTATGAAAAAAATTTAATGGACTATACATCGTCTATTTTTCATGCAAAAACTAATTTTTATTCAAAAATTTAATTGACTTTATATCGTGCATTTCTTATGCAAAAAAATTAAATAAACTATACAACGTCTATTTATCATGCAGAAAATTAAATGGACTATACATCGTCTATTTTTCAAGCAAAAAAATTTTTTATGAAAAAAATTTAATCGGCTATACATCGTCTATTTTTCAAGCAAAAAAATTTTTTATGAAAAAAATTTAATGGGCTATACATCGTCTGTTTTTTAAGCAAAAAATTTTGTATGAGAAAAATTTAATGAGCTATACATCGTCTATTTTTCAAGCAAAAAAGTTTTTATGAAAAAAATTTAATGGACTATACATCGTCTATTTTTCATGCAAAAACTAATTTTTATTAAAAAATTTAATTGACTTTATATCGTGCATTTCTTATGCAAAAAAATTAAATAAACTATGCGGGTCTATTTATCATGCAGAAAATTAAATGGACTATACATCGTCTATTTTTCAAGCAAAAAAATTTTTTATGAAAAAAATTTAATCGGCTATACATCGTCTATTTTTCAAGCAAAAAAATTTTTTATGAAAAAAATTTAATGGGCTATACATCGTCTGTTTTTTAAGCAAAAAATTTTGTATGAGAAAAATTTAATGAGCTATACATCGTATATTTTTCAAGCAAAAAAGTTTTTATGAAAAAAATTTAATGGACTATACATCGTCTATTTTTCATGCAAAAACTAATTTTTATTAAAAAATTTAATTGACTTTATATCGTGCATTTCTTATGCAAAAAATTAAATAAACTATGGAGCGTCTATTTTTCGTGCAGAAAATTTAATGGACTATACATCGTCTATTTTTCAAGCATAAAAATTTTTTATAAAAAAAATTTAATGGGCTATACATCGTCTATTTTTTAAACAAAAAATTTTCTATGAAAAAAATTTAATGGGCTATACATCGTTTATTTTTTAAGCAAAAAAGTTTTTATGAAAAAAATTTAATGGACTATGCATCGTCTATTTTTCATGCAAAAACTAATTTTTATTAAAAAATTTAATGTACTATTTATCGTGCATTTCTTATGCAAAAAATTAAATAAACTATGCAGCGTCTATTTTTCATGCAGAAAATTTAATGGACTATACATCGTCTATTTTTCAAGCAAAAAAATTTTTTATGAAAAAAATTTAATGGGCTTACATCGTCTGTTTTTTAAGCAAAAAATTTTGTATGAGAAAAATTTAATGAGCTATACATCGTATATTTTTCAAGCAAAAAAGTTTTTATGAAAAAAATTTAATGGACTATACATCGTCTATTTTTCATGCAAAAAAATTTTTATGAAAAAATTTAATGGGCTATACATCGTCTATTTTTCAATCAAAAAAGTTTTTATGAAAAAAATTTAATGGACTATACATCGTCTATTTTTCATGCAAAAACTAATTTTTATTAAAAAATTTAATTGACTTTATATCGTGCATTTCTTATGCAAAAAAATTAAATAAACTATACAACGTCTATTTATCATGCAGAAAATTAAATGGACTATACATCGTCTATTTTTCAAGCAAAAAAATTTTTTATGAAAAAAATTTAATGGGCTTACATCGTCTGTTTTTTAAGCAAAAAATTTTGTATGAGAAAAATTTAATGAGCTATACATCGTATATTTTTCAAGCAAAAAAGTTTTTATGAAAAAAATTTAATGGACTATACATCGTCTATTTTTCATGCAAAAACTAATTTTTATTAAAAAATTTAATTGACTTTATATCGTGCATTTCTTATGCAAAAAAATTAAATAAACTATACAACGTCTATTTATCATGCAGAAAATTAAATGGACTATACATCGTCTATTTTTCAAGCAAAAAAATTTTTTATGAAAAAAATTTAATGGGCTTACATCGTCTGTTTTTTAAGCAAAAAATTTTGTATGAAAAAAATTTAATGGACTATGCTTCGTCTATTTTTCTACAAAAACTAATTTTTATTAAAAAATTTAATGGACTATATATCGTGCATTTCTTATGCAAAAAATTAAATAAACTATGCAGCGTCTATTTTTCATGCAGAAAATTTAATGGACTATACATCGTCTATTTTTCAAGAAAAAAAGTTTTTATGAAAAAATATTAATCGTCTATTTTTCATGCAAAAACTAATTTTTATTAAAAAATTTAATGGACTATATATCGTGCATTTCTTATGCAAAAAATTAAATAAACTATACAGCGTTTATTTTTTATGCAGAAAATTTAATGGACTATAAACTACTACTACTACTATTTTTCAAGCAAAAAAAATTTTTTATGAAAAAAATTTAATGGGCTATACATCGTCTATTTTTCAAAGAAAAAAATTTTTTATGAAAAAATTTAATGGGCTATACATCGTCTATTTTTCATGCAAAAACTAATTTTTATTAAAAAATTTGATGAACTATATATATATCGTGCATTTCTTATGCAAAAAATTAAATAAACTATGCGGGTCTATTTTTCATGCAGAAAATTAAATGGACTATACATCGTCTATTTTTCAAGCAAAAAAATATTTTATGAAAAAAATTTAATGGGCTATACAGCGTCTGTTTTTTAAGCAAAAAATTTTGTATGAGAAAAAATTAATGAGCTATATATCGTCTATTTTTCAAGCAAAAAAGTTTTTATGAAAAAAATTTAATGGACTATACATCGTCTATTTTTCATGCAAAAACTAATTTTTATTCAAAAATTTAATTGACTTTATATCGTGCATTTCTTATGCAAAAAAATTAAATAAACTATACAACGTCTATTTATCATGCAGAAAATTAAATGGACTATACATCGTCTATTTTTCAAGCAAAAAAATTTTTTATGAAAAAAATTTAATCGGCTATACATCGTCTATTTTTCAAGCAAAAAAATTTTTTATGAAAAAAATTTAATGGGCTATACAACGTCTGTTTTTTAAGCAAAAAATTTTGTATGAGAAAAATTTAATGAGCTATACATCGTATATTTTTCAAGCAAAAAAGTTTTTATGAAAAAAATTTAATGGACTATATACATCGTCTATTTTTCATGCAAAAACTAATTTTTATTAAAAAATTTAATTGACTTTATATCGTGCATTTCTTATGCAAAAAATTAAATAAACTATGGAGCGTCTATTTTTCGTGCAGAAAATTTAATGGACTATACATCGTCTATTTTTCAAGCAAAAAAATTTTTTATAAAAAAAATTTAATGGGCTATACATCGTCTATTTTTTAAACAAAAAATTTTCTATGAAAAAAATTTAATGGGCTATACATCGTTTATTTTTTAAGCAAAAAGTTTTTATGAAAAAAATTTAATGGACTATGCATCGTCTATTTTTCTACAAAAACTAATTTTTATTAAAAAATTTAATGGACTATATATCGTGCATTTCTTATGCAAAAAATTAAATAAACTATGCAGCGTCTATTTTTCATGCAGAAAATTTATTGGAGTATACATCGTCTATTTTTCAAGCAAAAATGTTTTTATGAAAAAATATTAATGGACTATACATCGTCTATTTTTCATGCAAAAACTAATTTTTATTAAAAAATTTAATGGACTATATATCGTGCATTTCTTATGCAAAAAATTAAATAAACAATGCAGCGTCTATTTTTCATGCAGAAAATTTAATGGACTATACATCGTCTATTTTTCAAGAAAAAAAGTTTTTATGAAAAAATATTAATCGTCTATTTTTCATGCAAAAACTAATTTTTATTAAAAAATTTAATGGACTATATATCGTGCATTTCTTATGCAAAAAATTAAATAAACTATACAGCGTTTATTTTTTATGCAGAAAATTTAATGGACTATACATCGTCTATTTTTCAAGCAAAAAAAATTTTTTATGAAAAAAATTTAATGGGCTATACATCGTCTATTTTTCAGAGAAAAAAAATTTTTATGAAAAAATTTAATGGGCTATACATCGTCTATTTTTCATGCAAAAACTAATTTTTATTAAAAAATTTGATGAACTATATATATATCGTGCATTTCTTATGCAAAAAATTAAATAAACTATGCGGGTCTATTTTTCATGCAGAAAATTAAATGGACTATACATCGTCTATTTTTCAAGCAAAAAAATATTTTATGAAAAAAATTTAATGGGCTATACAGCGTCTGTTTTTTAAGCAAAAAATTTTTTATGAAAAAAATTTAATCGGCTATACATCGTCTATTTTTCAAGCAAAAAAATTTTTTATGAAAAAAATTTAATGGGCTATACATCGTCTGTTTTTTAAGCAAAAAATTTTGTATGAGAAAAATTTAATGAGCTATACATCGTATATTTTTCAAGCAAAAAAGTTTTTATGAAAAAAATTTAATGGACTATACATCGTCTATTTTTCAAGAAAAAAAGTTTTTATGAAAAAATATTAATCGTCTATTTTTCATGCAAAAACTAATTTTTATTAAACAATTTAATTGACTTTATATCGTGCATTTCTTATGCAAAAAATTAAATAAACTATGCAGCGTCTATTTTGAATGCAGAAAATTTAATGGACTATACATCGTCTATTTTTCAAGAAAAAAAGTTTTTATGAAAAAATATTAATGGACTATACATCGTCTATTTTTCTACAAAAACTAATTTTTATTAAAAAATTTTATGAACTATATATCGTGCATTTCTTATGCAAAAAATTAAATAAACTATGCAGCGTCTATTTTTCATGCAGAAAATTAAATGGACTATATCTATTTTTCAAGCAAAAAATTTTTTTATGAAAAAAATTAAATGGGCTATACATCGTCTATTTTTCATGCAAAAACTAATTTTTATTAAAAAATTTAATGGACTATATATCGTGCATTTCTTATGCAAAAAATTAAATAAACTATGCAGCGTCTATTTTTCATGCAGAAAATTAAATGGACTATACATCGTCTATTTTTCAAGCAAAAAAATTTTTATGAAAAAAATTTAATGGGCTATACATCGTCTATTTTTCAGAGAAAAAAATTTTTTATGAAAAAATTTAATGGGCTATACATCGTCTATTTTTCATGCAAAAACTAATTTTTTTTAAAAAATTTTATGAACTATATATCTTGCATTTCTTATGCAAAAAATTAAATAAACTATGCAGCGTCTATTTTTCATGCAGAAAATTTAATGGATTCGTCTATTTTTCAAGCAAAAAAATTTTTTATGAAAAAATGTAATGGGCTATACATCGTCTATTTTTTAAGCAAAAAATTTTGTATTAAAAAATTTAATGAGCTATACATCGTCTATTTTTCAAGCAAAAAAGTTTTTATGAAAAAAATTTAATGGGCTATACATCGCCTATTTTTCATGCAAAAACTAATTTTTATTAAAAATTTTAATGTACTATTTATCGTGCATTTCTTATGCAAAAAATTAAATTTTAAATAATATATTTATAAAAAAATAAAATATTCATAATCTTATTTGTAAAAAAAAAAAAAAAATTAAATTGCGACCTAAGAAGACAGACATACTTAGCCAACCGTATCTAATCGGAAACTTTTTTTTTGAAAAAAATTTAATGGGCTATACATCGTCTGTTTTTTAAGCAAAAAATTTTGTATGCGAAAAATTTAATGAGCTGTTATACATCGTCTATTTTTCAAGCAAAAAAGTTTTTATGAAAAAAATTTAATGGACTATACATCGTCTATTTTTCATGCAAAAACTAATTTTTATTAAAAAATTTAATTGACTTTATATCGTGCATTTCTTATGCAAAAAAATTAAATAAACTATACAACGTCTATTTTTCATGCAGAAAATTAAATGCATTATACATCGTCTATTTTTCAAGCAAAAAATTTTTTTATGAAAAAAATTTAATGGGCTATACATCGTCTATTTTTCATGCAAAAACTAATTTTTATTAAAAAATTTAATGGACTATATATCGTGCATTTCTTATGCAAAAAATTAAATAAACTATGCAGCGTCTATTTTTCATGCAGAAAGTTTAATGGATTCGTCTATTTTTCAAGCAAAAAAATTTTTTATGAAAAAATTTAATGGGCTATATATACATCGTCTATTTTTTAAGCAAAAAATTTTGTATTAAAAAAATTTAATGAGCTATACATCGTATATTTTTCAAGCAAAAAAGTTTTTATGAAAAAAATTTAATGGGCTATACATCGTCTATTTTTCAAAGAAAAAAATTTTTTATGAAAAAATTTAATGAGCTATACATCGTCTATTTTTCATGCAAAAACTAATTTTTATTAAAAAATTTAATGTACTATCTATCGTGCATTTCTTATGAAAAAAATTAAATAAACTATGCAGCGTCTATTTTTCATGCAGAAAATTTAATGGACTATACATCGTCTATTTTTCAAGCAAAAAAAATGTTTATGAAAAAAATTTAATGGGCTATACATCGTCTATTTTTCATGCAAAAACTAATTTTTATTAAAAAATTTAATGGACTATATATCGTGCATTTCTTATGCAAAAAATTAAATAAACTATGCAGCGTCTATTTTTCATGCAGAAAATTAAATGGACTATAATACATCGTCTATTTTTCAAGCAAAAAATTTTTTTATGAAAAAAATTTAATGGGCTATACATCGTCTATTTTTCATGCAAAAACTAATTTTTATTAAAAAATTTAATGGACTATATATCGTGCATTTCTTATGCAAAAAATTAAATAAATTATGCAGCGTCTATTTTTCATGCAGAAAATTAAATGGACTATGGTCTATTTTTCAAGCAAAAAAATTTTTTATGAAAAAAATTTAATGGGCTATACATCGTATATTTTTTAAGCAAAAAACTTTTTATGAAAAAAATTTAATGGACTATGCATCGTCTATTTTTCTACAAAAACTAATTTTTATTAAAAAATTTGATGAACTATATATCGTGCATTTCTTATGCAAAAAATTAAATAAACTATGCGGGTATATTTTTCATGCAGAAAATTAAATGGACTATAGCCCGTCTATTTTTCAAGCAAAAAAATTTTTATGAAAAAAATTTAATGGGCTATACATCGTCTATTTTTCAAACAAAAAAATTTTTTATAAAAAAATTTAATGGGCTATACATCGTCTATTTTTCAAGCAAAAACTAATTTTTATTAAAAATTTTAATGTACTATTTATCGTGCAATTCTTATGCAAAAAATTAAATAAACTATGCAGCGTCTATTTTTCATGCAGAAAATTTAATGGACTATACATCGTCTATTTTTCAAGCAAAAAAATTTGTTATGAAAAAAATTTAATGGGCTATACATCGTATATTTTTCAAGCAAAAAATTTTTTTATGAAAAAAATTTAATGGGCTATACATCGTCTATTTTTCATGCAAAAACTAATTTTTATTAAAAAATTTAATGCACTATATATCGTGCATTTCTTATGCAAAAAATTAAATAAACTATGCAGCGTCTATTTTTAATGCAGAAAATTAAATGGACTATACATCGTCTATTTTTCAAGGAAAAAAATTTTTTATGAAAAAAATTTAATAGCCTATACATTTTTCAAGCAAAAAAGTTTTTATGAAAAAAATTTAATGGACTATACATCGTCTATTTTTCTACAAAAACTAATTTTCATTAAAAAATTTGATGGACTATATATTGTGCATTTCTTATGCAAAAAATTAAATAAACTATGCAGCGTCTATTTTTAATGCAGAAAATTTAATGGTCTATACATCGTCTATTTTTCAAGCAAAAAAAATTTTTATGAAAAAAATTTAATGGGCTATACATTGTCTGTTTTTTAAGCAAAAAATGTTGTATGAGAAAAATTTAATGAGCTATACATCGTCTATTTTTCAAGCAAAAAAATTTTTTATGAAAAAAATTTAATCGGCTATACATCGTCTATTTTTCAAGCAAAAAAATTTTTTATGAAAAAAATTTAATGGGCTATACATTGTCTGTTTTTTAAGCAAAAAATTTTGTATGAGAAAAATTTAATGAGCTATACATCGTATATTTTTCAAGCAAAAAAGTTTTTATGAAAAAAATTTAATGGACTATACATCGTCTATTTTTCATGCAAAAACTAATTTTTATTAAAAAATTTAATTGACTTTATATCGTGCATTTCTTATGCAAAAAATTAAATAAACTATGGAGCGTCTATTTTTCGTGCAGAAAATTAAATGGACTATACATCGTCTATTTTTCAAGCAAAAAAATTTTTTATGAAAAAAATTTAATGGGCTATACATCGTCTATTTTTCATGCAAAAACTAATTTTTATTAAAAAATTTAATGGAGTATATATCGTGCATTTCTTATGCAAAAAACTAAATAAACTATGCAGCGTCTATTTTTCATGCAGAAAATTGAATGGACTATACATCGTCTATTTTTCAAAGAAAAAAATTTTTTATGAAAAAATTTAATGTTCTATATATACATCGTCTATTTTTTATGCAAAAACTAATTTTTATTAAAAAATTTGATGAACTATATATCGTGCATTTCTTATGCAACAAATTAAATAAACTATGCAGCGTCTATTTTTCATGCAGAAAATTTAATGGACTATACATCGTCTATTTTTCAAGCAAAAAAAATTTTTATGAAAAAAATTTAATGGGCTATACATCGTATGTTTTTTAAGCAAAAAAGTTTTTATGAAAAAAATTTAATGGACTATGCATCGTCTATTTTTCTACAAAAACTAATTTTCATTAAAAAATTTTATGGACTATATATTGTGCATTTCTTATGCAAAAAATTAAATAAACTATGCAGCGTCTATTTTTAATGCAGAAAATTTAATGGTCTATACATCGTCTATTTTTCAAGAAAAAAAGTTTTTATGAAAAAATATTAATGGACTATATATACATCGTCTATTTTTCATACAAAAACTAATTTTTATTAAAAAATTTAATGGACTATATATCGTGCATTTCTTATGCAAAAAATTAAATAAACTATACAGCGTCTATTTTTCATGAAGAAAATTAAATGGACTATACATCGTCTATTTTTCAAGCAAAAAAATTTTTATGAAAAAATTTAATGGGCTATACATCGTCTATTTTTCAATCAAAAAAATTTGTTATGAAAAAAATTTAATGGGCTATACATCGTCTATTTTTCAAGCACAAAAATTTTTTATGAAAAAAATTTAATGGGCTATACATCGTCTGTTTTTTAAGCAAAAAATTTTGTATGAGAAAAAATTAAATGAGCTATACATCGTCTATTTTTCAAGCAAAAAAATTTTTTATGAAAAAAATTTAATCGGCTATACATCGTCTATTTTTCAAGCACAAACATTTTTTATGAAAAAAATTTAATGGGCTATACATCGTCTGTTTTTTAAGCAAAAAATTTTGTATGAGAAAAATTTAATGAGCTATACATCGTATATTTTTCAAGCAAAAAAGTTTTTATGAAAAAAATTTAATGGACTATACATCGTCTATTTTTCATGCAAAAACTAATTTTTATTAAAAAATTTAATTGACTTTATATCGTGCATTTCTTATGCAAAAAATTAAATAAACTATACAGCGTCTATTTTTCGTGCAGAAAATTTAATGGACTATACATCGTCTATTTTTCAAGCAAAAAAAGTTTTTATGAAAAAAATTTAATGGGCTATACATCGTCTATTTTTCATGCAAAAACTAATTTTTATTAAAAAATTTAATGGACTATATATCGTGCATTTCTTATGCAAAAAACTAAATAAACTATGCAGCGTCTATTTTTCATGCAGAAAATTAAATGGACTATATACATCGTCTATTTTTCAAAGAAAAAAATTTTTTATGAAAAAATTTAATGTTCTATGTATACATCGTCTATTTTTCATGCAAAAACTAATTTTTATTAAAAAATTTGATGAACTATATAGCGTGCATTTCTTATGCAAAAAACTAAATAAACTATGCAGCGTCTATTTTTCATGCAGAAAATTAAATGGACTATACATCGTCTATTTTTCAAAGAAAAAAATTTTTTATGAAAAAATTTAATGTTCTATATATACATCGTCTATTTTTCATGCAAAAACTAATTTTTATTAAAAAATTTAATGGACTATATATCGTGCATTTCTTATGCAAAAAACTAAATAAACTATGCAGCGTCTATTTTTCATGCAGAAAATTAAATGGACTATACATCGTCTATTTTTCAAAGAAAAAAATTTTTTATGAAAAAATTTAATGTTCTATATATACATCGTCTATTTTTCATGCAAAAACTAATTTCTATTAAAAAATTTGATGAACTACATATCGTGCATTTCTTATGCAAAAAATTAAATAAACTATGCAGCGTCTATTTTTCATGCAAAAAATTAAATAAACTATGGAGCGTCTATTTTTCGTGCAGAAAATTTAATGGACTATACATCGTCTATTTTTCAAGCAAAAAAATTTTTTATGAAAAAAATTTAATGGGCTATACATCGTATGTTTTTTAAGCAAAAAATTTTGTATGAAAAAAATTTAATGGGCTATACATCGTCTATTTTTCATGCAAAAACTAATTTTTATTAAAAAATTTAATTGACTTTATATCGTGCATTTCTTATGCAAAAAATTAAATAAACTATACAGCGTCTATTTTTCATAAAGAAAATTAAATGGACTATATATACATCGTCTATTTTTCAAGCAAAAAAATTTTGAATGAAAAAAATTTAATGGGCTATACATCGTTTATGTTTTAAGCAAAAAAGTTTTTATGAAAAAATTTAATGTTCTATACATCGTCTATTTTTCATGCAAAAACTAATTTTTATTAAAAAATTTGATGGACTATATATTGTGCATTTCTTATGCAAAAAATTAAATAAACTATACAGCGTATATTTTTCATGAAGAAAATTAAATGGACTATACATCGTCTATTTTTCAAGCACAAAAATTTTTTATAAAAAAATTTAATCGGCTATACATCGTCTATTTTTCAAGCAGAAAAATTTGTTATGAAAAAAATTTAATGGGCTATACATCGTATATTTTTCAAGGAAAAAATTTTTTTATGAAAAAAATTTAATGGGCTATACATCGTCTATTTTTCATGCAAAAACTAATTTTTATTAAAAAATTTAATGCACTATATATCGTGCATTTCTTATGCAAAAAATTAAATAAACTATGCAGCGTCTATTTTTCATGCAGAAAATTAAATGGACTATACATCGTCTATTTTTCAAGGAAAAAAATTTTTTATGAAAAAAATTTAATGGGCTATACATTTTTCAAGCAAAAAAGTTTTTATGAAAAAAATTTAATGGACTATACATCGTCTATTTTTCATGCAAAAACTAATTTTTATTAAAAAATTTAATGGACTATATATCGTGCATTTCTTATGCAAAAAATTAAATAAACTATGGAGCGTCTATTTTTCGTGCAGAAAATTTAATGGACTATACATCGTCTATTTTTCAAGCAAAAAAATTTTTTATGAAAAAAATTTAATGGGCTATACATCGTCTATTTTTTAAACAAAAAATTTTGTATGAAAAAAATTTATACTATACATAGTCTATTTTTCAAGAAAAAAAGTTTTTATGAAAAAATATTAATGGACTATACATCGTCTATTTTTCATGCAAAAACTAATTTTTATTAAAAAATTTAATGGACTATATATCGTGCATTTCTTATGCAAAAAATTAAGTAAACTATACAGCGTCTATTTTTCATGAAGAAAATTAAATGGACTATACATCGTCTATTTTTCATGCAAAAACTAATTTTTATTAAAAAATTTAATGGACTGTATATCGTATATTTTTAAGCAATAAACTTTTTATGAAAAAAATTTAATGGACTATGCATCGTCTATTTTTCTACAAAAACTAATTTTTATTAAAAAATTTAATGGACTATATATCGTGCATTTCTTATGCAAAAAATTAAATAAACTATGCAGCGTCTATTTTTCATGCAGAAAATTTAATGGACTATACATCGTCTATTTTTCAAGAAAAAAAGTTTTTATGAAAAAATATTAATGGACTATACATCGTCTATTTTTCATGCAAAAACTAATTTTTATTAAAAAATTTATTGGACTATATATCGTGCATTTCTTATGCAAAAAATTAAATAAAATATACAGCGTTTATTTTTTATGAAGAAAATTATATGGACTATACATCGTCTATTTTTCAAGCAAAAAAATTTTTATGAAAAAATTTAATGGGCTATACATCGTCTATTTTTCAATCAAAAAAATTTGTTATGAAAAAAATTTAATGGGCTATACATCGTATATTTTTTAAGCAAAAAACTTTTTATGAAAAAAATTTAATGGACTATGCATCGTCTATTTTTCTACAAAAACTAATTTTTATTAAAAAATTTGATGAACTATATATCGTGCATTTCTTATGCAAAAAAATAAATAAACTATGCAGCGTCTATTTTCCATGCAGAAAATTAAATGGACTATACATCGTCTATTTTTCAAGCAAAAAATTTTTTTATGAAAAAAATTTAATGGGCTATACATCGTCTATTTTTCATGCAAAAACTAATTTTTATTAAAAAATTTAATGTACTATATATCGTGCATTTCTTATGCAAAAAATTAAATAAACTATGCAGCGTCTATTTTTCATGCAGAAAATTAAATGGACTATACATCGTCTATTTTTCAAGCAAAAAAATTTTTTATGAAAAAAATTTAATGGGCTATACATCGTCTATTTTTCATGCAAAAACTAATTTTTATTAAAAAATTTAATGTACTATTTATCGTGCATTTCTTATGCAAAAAATTAAATAAACTATGCAGCGTCTATTTTTCATGCAGAAAATTTAATGGACTATACATCGTCTATTTTTCAAGCAAAAAAATTTTTTATGAAAAAAATTTAATGGGCTTACATCGTCTGTTTTTTAAGCAAAAAATTTTGTATGAGAAAAATTTAATGAGCTATACATCGTATATTTTTCAAGCAAAAAAGTTTTTATGAAAAAAATTTAATGGACGATTTAATGGACATCGTCTATTTTTCATCGTCTATTTTTCATGCAAAAAAATTTTTATGAAAAAAATTTAATGGGCTATACATCGTCTATATTTCAATCAAAAAAATTTGTTATGAAAAAAATTTAATGGGCTATACATCGTATATTTTTTAAGCAAAAAAGTTTTTATGAAAAAAATTTAATGGACTATGCATCGTCTATTTTTCTACAAAAACTAATTTTTATTAAAAAATTTAATGGACTATATATCGTGCATTTCTTATGCAAAAAATTAAATAAACTATGCAGCGTCTATTTTTCATGCAGAAAATTTATTGGAGTATACATCGTCTATTTTTCAATCAAAAATGTTTTTATGAAAAAATATTAATGGACTATACATCGTCTATTTTTCATGCAAAAACTAATTTTTATTAAAAAATTTAATGGACTATATATCGTGCATTTCTTATGCAAAAAATTAAATAAACTATGCAGCGTCTATTTTTCATGCAGAAAATTTAATGGACTATACATCGTCTATTTTTCAAGAAAGAAAGTTTTTATGAAAAAATATTAATCGTCTATTTTTCATGCAAAAACTAATTTTTATTAAAAAATTTAATGGACTATATATCGTGCATTTCTTATGCAAAAAATTAAATAAACTATACAGCGTCTATTTTTTATGAAGAAAATTAAATGGACTATACATCGTCTATTTTTCAAGCAAAAAAATTTTTATGAAAAAAATTTAATGGGCTATACATCGTCTATTTTTCAATCAAAAAAATTTGTTATGAAAAAAATTTAATGGGCTATACATCGTATATTTTTTAAGCAAAAAAGTTTTTATGAAAAAAATTTAATGGACTATGCATCGTCTATTTTTCTACAAAAACTAATTTTTATTAAAAAATTTAATGGACTATATATCGTGCATTTCTTATGCAAAAAATTAAATAAACTATGCAGCGTCTATTTTTCATGCAGAAAATTTATTGGAGTATACATCGTCTATTTTTCAAGCAAAAATGTTTTTATGAAAAAATATTAATGGACTATACATCGTCTATTTTTCATGCAAAAACTAATTTTTATTAAAAAATTTAATGGACTATATATCGTGCATTTCTTATGCAAAAAATTAAATAAACTATGCAGCGTCTATTTTTCATGCAGAAAATTTAATGGACTATACATCGTCTATTTTTCAAGAAAAAAAGTTTTTATGAAAAAATATTAATCGTCTATTTTTCATGCAAAAACTAACTTTTATTAAAAAATTTAATGGACTATATATCGTGCATTTCTTATGCAAAAAATTAAATAAACTATACAGCGTTTATTTTTTATGAAGAAAATTATATGGACTATACATCGTCTATTTTTCAAGCAAAAAAATTTTTATGAAAAAATTTAATGGGCTATACATCGTCTATTTTTCAATCAAAAAAATTTGTTATGAAAAAAATTTAATGGGCTATACATCGTATATTTTTTAAGCAAAAAACTTTTTATGAAAAAAATTTAATGGACTATGCATCGTCTATTTTTCTACAAAAACTAATTTTTATTAAAAAATTTGATCAACTATATATCGTGCATTTCTTATGCAGAAAAATAAATAAACTATGCAGCGTCTATTTTCCATGCAGAAAATTAAATGGACTATACATCGTCTATTTTTCAAGCAAAAAATTTTTTTATGAAAAAAATTTAATGGGCTATAACATCGTCTATTTTTCATGCAAAAACTAATTTTTATTAAAAAATTTAATGGACTATATATCGTGCATTTCTTATGCAAAAAATTAAATAAACTATGCAGCGTCTATTTTTCATGCAGAAAATTAAATGGACTATACATCGTCTATTTTTCAAGCAAAAAAATTTTTTATGAAAAAAATTTAATGGGCTATACATCGTCTATTTTTCAGAGAAAAGAATTTTTTATGAAAAAATTTAATGGGCTATACATCGTCTATTTTTCATGCCAAAACTAATTTTTATTAAAAAATTTGATGAACTATATATCGTGCATTTCTTATGCAAAAAAATAAATAAACTATGCAGCGTCTATTTTTCAAGCAAAAAAATTTTTTATGAAAAAATTTAATGGGCTATACATCGTCTATTTTTCAAGCAAAAAAATTTGTTATGAAAAAATTTTAATGGGCTATACATCGTATATTTTTAAGCAAAAAACTTTTTATGAAAAAAAATTTAATGGACTATGAATCGTCTATTTTTCTACAAAAATAAACTATGCAGCGTCTATTTTTCATGCAGAAAATTAAATGGACTATACATCGTCTATTTTTCAAGCAAAAAATTTTTTTATGAAAAAAATTTAATGGGCTATACATGGTCTATTTTTCATGCAAAAACTAATTTTTATTAAAAAATTTAATGGACTATATATCGTGCATTTCTTATGCAAAAAATTAAATAAACTATGCAGCGTCTATTTTTCATGCAGAAAATTAAATGGACTATACATCGTCTATTTTTCAAGGAAAAAAATTTTTTATGAAAAAATTTAATGGGTTATACATCGTCTATTTTTCAAAGAAAAAAATTTTTTATGAAAAAATTTAATGGGCTATACATCGTCTATTTTTCATGCAAAAACTAATTTTTATTAAAAATTGATGAACTATATATCGTGCATTTCTTATGCAAAAAATTAAATAAACTATGCAGCGTCTATTTTTCATGCAGAAAATTTAATGGACTCGTCTATTTTTCAAGCAAAAAAATTTTTTATGAAAAAAATTTAATGGGCTATACATCGTATGTTTTTTAAGGAAAAAATTTTGTATGAAAAAAATTTAATGAGCTATACATCGTCTATTTTTCAAGCAAAAAAGTTTTTATGAAAAAAATTTAATGGGCTATACATCGTCTATTTTTCAAAGAAAAAAATTTTTTATGAAAAAATTTAATGGGCTATACATCGTCTATTTTTCATACAAAAAATTTTTAATAAAAAAATTTAATGTACTATTTATCGTGCATTTCTTATGGAAAAAATTAAATAAACTATGCAGCGTCTATATTTCATGCAGAAAATTTAATGGAGTATACATCGTCTATTTTTCAAGCAAAAATGTTTTTATGAAAAAATATTAATTATACATCGTCTATTTTTCATGCAAAAACTAATTTTTATTAAAAAATTTAATGGACTATATATCGTGCATTTCTTATTCAAAAAATTAAATAAACTATGCAGCGTCTATTTTTCATGCAGAAAATTTAATGGACTATACATCGTCTATTTTTCAAGCAAAAAAATTTTTTATGAAAAAAATTTAATGGGCTATACATGGTATATTTTTTAAGCAAAAAAGTTTTTATGAAAAAATTTAATGGGCTATACATCGTCTATTTTTCAATCAAAAACTAATTTTTATTAAAAAATTTAATGGACTATATATCGTGCATTTCTTATGCAAAAAATTAAATAAACTATGCAGCGTCTATTTTTCATGCAGAAAATTTATTGGAGTATACATCGTCTATTTTTCAAGCAAAAATGTTTTTATGAAAAAATATTAATGGACTATACATCGTCTATTTTTCATGCAAAAACTAATTTTTATTAAAAAATTTAATGGACTATATATCGTGCATTTCTTATGCAAAAAATTAAATAAACTATGCAGCGTCTATTTTTCATGCAGAAAATTTAATGAACTATACATCGTCTATTTTTCAAGAAAAAAAGTTTTTATGAAAAAATATTAATCGTCTATTTTTCATGCAAAAACTAATTTTTATTAAAAAATTTAATGGACTATATATCGTGCATTTCTTATGCAAAAAATTAAATAAACTATACAGCGTCTATTTTTTATGAAGAAAATTAAATGGACTATTTCAAGCGTCTATTTTTCAAGCAAAAAAATTTTTTATGAAAAAATTTAATGGGCTATACATCGTCTATTTTTCAAGCAAAAAAATTTGTTATGAAAAAATTTTAATGGGCTATACATCGTATATTTTTAAGCAAAAAACTTTTTATGAAAAAAAATTTAATGGACTATGAATCGTCTATTTTTCTACAAAAATAAACTATGCAGCGTCTATTTTTCATGCAGAAAATTAAATGGACTATACATCGTCTATTTTTCAAGCAAAAAATTTTTTTATGAAAAAAATTTAATGGGCTATACATGGTCTATTTTTCATGCAAAAACTAATTTTTATTAAAAAATTTAATGGACTATATATCGTGCATTTCTTATGCAAAAAATTAAATAAACTATGCAGCGTCTATATTTCATGCAGAAAATTTAATGGAGTATACATCGTCTATTTTTCAAGCAAAAATGTTTTTATGAAAAAATATTAATGGACTATATATCGTGCATTTCTTATGCAAAAAATTAAATAAACTATGCAGCGTCTATTTTTCATGCAGAAAATTTAATGGACTATACATCGTCTATTTTTCAAGCAAAAAAATTTTTTATGAAAAAAATTTAATGGGCTATACATGGTATATTTTTTAAGCAAAAAAGTTTTTATGAAAAAATTTCAAGCAAAAAATTTTTATGAAAAAATATTAATGGACTATACATCGTCTATTTTTCATGCAAAAACTAATTTTTATTAAAAAATTTAATGGACTGTATATCGTGCATTTCTTATGCAAAAAATTAAATAATCTATACAGCGTCTATTTTTCATGCAGAAAATTAAATGGACTATACATCGTCTATTTTTCAAGCAAAAAATTTTTTATGAAAAAAATTTAATGGGCTATACATAGTCTATTTTTCAAGCAAAAAAATTTTTTATGAAAAAATTTAATGGACTATACATCGTCTATTTTTCAAACAAAAAAATTTTTTATGAAAAAATTTAATGAACTATGCATCGTCTATTTTTCTACAAAAACTAATTTTTATTAAAAAATTTTATGGACTATATATTGTGTATTTCTTATGCAAAAAATTAAATAAACTATGCAGCGTCTATTTTTCATGCAGAAAATTTAATGGACTATACATCGTCTATTTTTCATGCAAAAACTAATTTTTATTAAAAAATTTAATGGACTATATATCGTGCATTTCTTATGCAAAAAATTAAATAAACTATGCAGCGTCTATTTTTAATGCAGAACATTTAATGGACTATACATCGTCTATTTTTCAAGCAAAAAAATTTTTTATGAAAAAAATTTAATGGGCTATACATCGTATATTAAAAATTTAATGAACTATGCATCGTCTATTTTTCTACAAAAACTAATTTTTATTAAAAAATTTAATGGACTATATATCGTGCATTTCTTATGCAAAAAATTAAATAAACTATGCGGCGTCTATTTTTCATGCAGAACATTTAATGGACTATACATCGTCTATTTTTAAAGCAAAAAAATTTTTTATGAAAAAAATTTAATGGGCTATACATCGTATATTTTTTAAGCAAAAAATTTTTTATGAAAAAAATTTAATGGGCTTATACATCGTCTATTTTTCAAGCAAAAAAATTTTTTATGAAAAAAATTTAATGGTATATTTTTTAAGCAAAAAAGTTTTTATGAAAAAATTTCAAGCAAATATTTTTTTATGAAAAAATATTAATGGACTATACATCGTCTATTTTTCATGCAAAAACTAATTTTTATTAAAAAATTTAATGGACTATATATCGTGCATTTCTTATGCAAAAAATTAAATAAACTATACAGCGTCTATTTTTTATGAAGAAAATTAAATGGACTATACATCGTCTATTTTTCAAGCAAAAAAATTTTTTATGAAAAAATTTAATGGGCTATACATCGTCTATTTTTCAAGCAAAAAAATTTGTTATGAAAAAATTTTAATGGGCTATACATCGTATATTTTTAAGCAAAAAACTTTTTATGAAAAAAAATTTAATGGACTATGAATCGTCTATTTTTCTACAAAAATAAACTATGCAGCGTCTATTTTTCATGCAGAAAATTAAATGGACTATACATCGTCCATTTTTCAAGCAAAAAATTTTTTTATGAAAAAAATTTAATGGGCTATACATGGTCTATTTTTCATGCAAAAACTAATTTTTATTAAAAAATTTAATGGACTATATATCGTGCATTTCTTATGCAAAAAATTAAATAAACTATGCAGCGTCTATTTTTCATGCAGAAAATTTAATGGACTATACATCGTCTATTTTTCAAGCAAAAAAATTTTTTATGAAAAAAATTTAATGGGCTATACATGGTATATTTTTTAAGCAAAAAAGTTTTTATGAAAAAATTTCAAGCAAAAAATTTTTATGAAAAAATATTAATGGACTATACATCGTCTATTTTTCATGCAAAAACTAATTTTTATTAAAAAATTTAATGGACTGTATATCGTGCATTTCTTATGCAAAAAATTAAATAATCTATACAGCGTCTATTTTTCATGCAGAAAATTAAATGGACTATACATCGTCTATTTTTCAAGCAAAAAAATTTTTTATGAAAAAAATTTAATGGGCTATACATAGTCTATTTTTCAAGCAAAAAAATTTTTTATGAAAAAATTTAATGGACTATACATCGTCTATTTTTCAAACAAAAAAATTTTTTATGAAAAAATTTAATGAACTATGCATCGTCTATTTTTCTACAAAAACTAATTTTTATTAAAAAATTTTATGGACTATATATTGTGTATTTCTTATGCAAAAAATTAAATAAACTATGCAGCGTCTATTTTTCATGCAGAAAATTTAATGGACTATACATCGTCTATTTTTCATGCAAAAACTAATTTTTATTAAAAAATTTAATGGACTATATATCGTGCATTTCTTATGCAAAAAATTAAATAAACTATGCAGCGTCTATTTTTAATGCAGAACATTTAATGGACTATACATCGTCTATTTTTCAAGCAAAAAAATTTTTTATGAAAAAAATTTAATGGGCTATACATCGTATATTTTTTAAGCAAAAAATTTTTTATGAAAAAAATTTAATGGGCTTATACATCGTCTATTTTTCAAGCAAAAAAATTTTTTATGAAAAAAATTTAATGGTATATTTTTTAAGCAAAAAAGTTTTTATGAAAAAATTTCAAGCAAATATTTTTTTATGAAAAAATATTAATGGACTATACATCGTCTATTTTTCATGCAAAAACTAATTTTTATTAAAAAATTTAATGGACTGTATATCGTGCATTTCTTATGCAAAAAATTAAATAAACTATACAGCGTCTATTTTTCATGCAGAAAATTAAATGGACTATACATCGTCTATTTATCAAGCAAAAAAATTTTTTATGAAAAAAATTTAATGGGCTTATACATCGTCTATTTTTTAAGCAAAAAATTTTGTATGAAAAAAATTTAATGGGCTATACATCGTATATTTTTCTACAAAAACTAATTTTTATTAAAAAATTTTATGGACTATATATTGTGCATTTCTTATGCAAAAAATTAAATAAAATATGCAGCGTCTATTTTTCATGCAAAAAATTTAATGGAGTATACATCGTCTATTTTTCAAGCAAAAATGTTTTTATGAAAAAATATTAATGGACTATACATCGTCTATTTTTCATGCAAAAACTAATTTTTATTAAAAAATTTAATGGACTATATATCGTGCATTTCTTATGCAAAAAATTAAATAAACTATACAGCGTCTATTTTTCATGCAGAAAATTAAATGGACTATACATCGTCTATTTTTCATGCAAAAACTAATTTTTATTAAAAAATTTAATGGACTATATATCGTGCATTTCTTATGCAAAAAATTAAATAAACTATGCAGCGTCTATTTTTCATGCAGAAAATTTAATGGACTATACATCGTATATTTTTTAAGCAAAAAAGTTTTTATGAAAAAAATTTAATGGGCTATACATCGTATATTTTTTAAGCAAAAAAGTTTTTATGAAAAAAATTTAATGGACTATGCATCCTCTATTTTTCTACAAAAACAAATTTTTATTAAAAAATTTGATGGACTATATAGTGTGCATTTCTTATGCAAAAAATTAAATAAAATATGCAGCATCTATTTTTCATGCAGAAAATTTAATGGACTATACATCGTCTATTTTTCAAGCAAAAAAGTTTTTATGAAAAAATAGTAATGGACTATACATCGCCTATTTTTCATGCAAAAACTAATTTTTATTTAAAAATTTAATGGACTATATATCTTGCATTTCTTATGGAAAAAATTCCATAAACTATACAGCGTCTATTTTTTATAAAGAAAATTAAATGGACTATACATCGTCTATTTTTCAAGCAAAAAAATTTTTTATGAAAAAATTTAATGGGCGAAAAAAATTTAATGTTTGTTTTTTAAGCAAAAAATTTTGTATGAGAAAAATTTAATGAGCTATACATGGTCTATTTTTCAAGCAAAAAAGTTTTTATGAAAAAAATTTAACGGACTATACATCGTCTATTTTTCATGCAAAAACTAATTTTTATTAAAAAATTTAATTGACTTTATATCGCGCACTTCTTATGCAAAAAATTAAATAAACTAAAATTAAATGGACTATACATCGACTATTTTTCAAGCAAAAAAATTTGTTATGAATAAAATGTAATGGGCTATACATTGTATATTTTTTAAGCAAAAAACTTTTTATGAAAAAAATTTAATGGACTATGCATAGTCTATTTTTCTACAAAAACTAATTTTTATTAAAAAATTTGATGAACTATATATCGTGCATTTCTTATGCAAAAAATTAAATAAACTATACAGCGTCTATTTTTCATGCAGAAAATTAAATGGGCTATACATCGTCTATTTTTCAAGCAAAAAAATTTTTTATGAAAAAAATTCAATCGTATATTTTTTAATCAAAAAAGTTTTTATGAAAAAAATTTAATGGACTATGCATCGTCTATTTTTCTACAAAAACTAATTTTTATTAAAAAATTTAATGGACTATATATCGTGCATTTCTTATGCAAAAAATTAAATAAACTATGCAGCATCTATTTTTCATGCAGAAAATTAAATGGACTATACATCGTTTATTTTTTATGCAAAAAATTAAATGGATTAACATCGTTAATTTTTTTATGGAAAAAATTTAATGGACTATACATTGTCCATTTTTCATGCCAAAATTTTTTTTATGCAAAAAATTAAATTTTTTTTATGGAAAAAATTTATTGGATTATACATCGTCCATTTTTCATGCCAAAAATTTTTTTATGCAAAAAATTTATTGGACTATACATCGTCCATTTTTTATGCAAAAAATTAAATGGATTATACATCGGTAATTTTTTATGCAAAAAATTTAATGGACTATACATCGTCTATTTTTTATGCCAAAATTTTTTTATGCAAAAAATTTAATGGACTATACATCGTCTATTTTTTATGCCAAAATTTTTTTATGGAAAAAATTTAATGGGCTATACATCGCCTATTTTCATGCTAAAAATTTTTCTATCCAAAAAATTTAATTGACTATACATCGTTCATTTTTCATGGCAAAAATTTTTTTATGCAAACAAATTTAATGAACTATACATCGTCCATTTTTTATGCAAAAAATGAAATGGATTATACATCGTTAATTTTTTTATGGAAAAAATTTAATGGACTATACATCGTTTATTTTTCATGCCAAAAATTTTTCTATCCAAAAAATTTAATGGACTATACATCGTTTATTTTTGATGCCAAAAATTTTTTTATGCAAAAAATTTTATGGACTATACTCGTCCATTTTTTATACAAAAAATTAAATGGATTATACATCGTTATTTTTTTATGCAAAAAATTTAATGGACTATATATCGTTTATTTTGCATGCCAAAAATTTTTCTTTGCAAAAAATTTAATGGACTATACATCGTCTATTTTTTATGGCAAAAATTTTTTTATGCAAAAAATTTAATAGGCTATACAGCGTCTATTTTCATGCCAAAAATTTTTCTATCCAAAAAATTTAATGGAATATACATCGTCTATTTTTCATGCCAAAATTTTTTTATGCAAAAAATTTAATGGACTATACATCGACCATTTTTTATGCAAAAAATTAAATGGATTAACATCGCTAATTTTTTTATGCAAAAAATTTAATGGACTATACATCGTTTATTTTTGATGGCAAAAGTTTTTCTATCCAAAAAATTTAATGGACTATACATCGTTTATTTTTCATGCCAAAAATTTTTCTATCAAAAAAATTTAATGGACTATACATCGTTTATTTTTGATGCCAAAAATTTTTCTATGCAAAAAATTTAATCGACTATACATCGTTCATTTTTTATGCAAAAAATTAAATGGATTAACATCGCTAATTTTTTTATGCAAAAAATTTAATGGACTATACATCGTTTATTTTTGATGCCAAAAATTTTTCTATCCAAAAAATTTAATGGACTATACATCGTTTATTTTTTATGCCAACATTTTTTTTATGCAAAAAAATTTAATGGACTATACATCGTCCATTTTTTATGCAAAAAATGAAATGGATTATACATTGTTAATTTTTTTATGCAATAAATTTAATGGACTATACCTCGTTTATTTTTCATGCCAAAACTTTTTCTTTGCAAAAAATTTAATGGACTATACATCGTTTATTTTTCATGGCAAAAATTTTTCTTTGCAAAAAATTTAATGGACTATACATCGTACAATTTTCATGCAAAAAAATTTTTTATGCAAAAAATTTAATGGGCTATACATCGTCTATTTTTCAAACAAAAAAATTTTTTATGAAAAAATTTAATGGGCTATACATCGTCTATTTTTTATGCAAAAACAAATTTTTATTAAAAAATTTAATGTACTATATATCGTGCATTTCTTATGCAAAAAATTAAATAAACTATGCAGCGTCTATTTTTCATCCAGAAAATTTAATGGACTATACATCGTCTATTTTTCTACAAAAACTAATTTTTATTAAAAAATTTGATGGACTATATATTGTGCATTTCTTATGCAAAAAATTAAATAAACTATGCAGCGTCTATTTTGCATGCAGAAAATTAAATGGACTATACATCGTCCATTTTTCATGCCAAAATTTATTTTATGCAAAAAATTAAATTTTTTTTATGCAAAAAAGTTTATCGGATTATACATCGTTAATTTTTCATAAAAATTTCCTTTGCAAAAAATTTAATGGACTATACATCGATTATTTTTGATGCCAAAACTTTTTCTTTGCAAAAAATTTAATGGACTATACATCGTCCATTTTTTATGCAAAAAATTAAATGTATTATACATCGTTTTTTCTTTGCAAAAAATTTAATGGACTATACATCCTCTATTTTTCATGCCATAAATTTTTTATGCAAAAAATTTAATGGACTATACATCGTTTATTTTTGATGCCAAAAATTTTTCTATGAAAAAATTTTATGGACTATACATCGTCCATTTTTTATGCAAAAAATTAAATGTATTATACATCGTTATTTTTTTATGCAAAAAATATAGTCCATTAAATTTTTTTATGCAAAAAATTTAATGGACTATACATCGTTTATTTTTGATGCCAAAAATTTTTCTATGCAAAAAATTTAATGGACTATACATCGTTTATTTTTGATGCCAAAAATTTTTCTATGCAAAAAATTTAATGGACTATACATCATCCATTTTTTACGCAAAAAATTAAATGGATTATACATCTTTAATTTTTTTATGCAAAAAATTTAATGGACTATAATCGTCAATTTTTCATGGGAAAAAATTTTTCATGCAAAAAATTTAATGGACTATACATCGTTTATTTTTCATGCCAGAAATTTTTTTATGCAAAAAATTTAATGGACTATATGTACATCGTCCATATTTCATGCCATTTTTTTTATGCAAAAAATGTATTGGACTATACATCGTCCATTTTTCATGCCAAAAATTTTTTATGCAAAAAATTTAATAGACTATATGTACATCGTCCATTTTTTATGCAAAAAATGAAATGGATTATACATCGGTAATTTTTTTATGCACAAAATTTAATGGATTATACATCGTTAATTTTTCATAAAAATTTTCTTTGCAAAAAATTTAATGGACTATACATCATTTATTTTTGATGCCAAAAATTTTTCTATGCAAAAAATTTAGTGGACTATATTTCATGGCAAAAATTTTTTTATGCAAAAAATTTAATGGACTATACATCGTTCATTTTTCATGCAAAAAACTAAATGGACTATACACCGTCTACTTTTCATGTGGAAAAAAATTAAATGGACTATACATGGTCTATTTTTTATCCAAAAAATTAAATGGGCTATACATCGTCCATTTTTCATGCAAAATAATTTTTAATGCAAAAAATGTAATGGTCTATACATCGTCTATTTTTCATGCAAAAAATTAAATGGACTATACATCGTCTTTGTCTTGTACAAAAAATTAAATGGACTGCACATTGGATTTTTTTATTAAAAATGGACGATGTATATCCCCTAAAATTTTTTTACATGAAAAATTTAATATGTACATATAGGCCATTTTAATTTTAACAAAAGGAAACATATTTTGCAGGAAATAGTAATTCGAACTAAGATTTATAACAGTAAGCCAACCCTCATTTATTTGATTTGTGAAACTAAGGTTTAGACACTGAGATTTTTCTTTGGTCATTATTTCAATCCTGAAAAAATTTAAAGGACTTACAAACACATACTTCACCAAGAGAGGTTAATTCATTTGAAAGCAATTTCAAATTCAAAGACTACAATAAAAAAATGGTGCAAGATAACTTTTATCAACTCAACTAATTTTTGTGGATTATTTTTTGTTGATTCGTACTCCTATTTTTGGAGTTTTATATAATTTTAAATTTTAGATAAATGTGTTTTTTTTTAATTTATAAACATCTCGTTTTCTCTTTCTTTATTTACAGATAAAGTGATAAATTGCAAAAGAAACAACGAGGACAACAGAAACTCAAGATAATGTACAAGGCTACTGTTGAAACTTCCGTGTTGGAGGCTCCACATAAGCAAATAATTTTAAGTTTTAGCAATAAGATAAAATAAAACGTTGTAGGTTTAGAATAAGCTTTAATCAAATACCATATACATAAATCTTGTAAAATAAAATAATAATTAATCTGTCTTTGTGCTAGTACGATTTCAACAGCAAACTCTTAATTCATAAGATATTGTATGAAAAACCAAAATTATGTTAAATGTTAACAGTTTGATAGTTAAAACTTTTATTTTTTTTAAGTTATATTTTATATAATTTTTAAGAAAGAAAGTAAATAAATTCTCTAAAAAACAAGACGAACAACATGTATACATTTTTGATTTTTGCAGCACATGAAACATGATACGAACCTGTATTAGTTGAAATGGTTGGCGTTTTCTTATTGCAAGTATGTTGTTAGCCAACAAAATGCAACCTTTTCTGTTAATCCTTAAATGCCTTTAAGAAAAAATAACGCTAAAGCTTCCAATAATATTCAAAAGAATCAGAAAATCGAGTCTTTATCTTCAGAAACTGTGGAGTTATTGATATTTTTTTTTAATAGTAAAATCGCTAGTTTTCAATAATTTCTTACATCAATGACCCCCCGTGTCAGGCAAAAAATGCAAAACATTCTTGTAATCGTTATATCTCGCCAAGTTAAAAAGCCACAGAGTTCATATGGCGTCCATATGAAGCTCCAGCTTCCATACTAGATGCCTGTCGAATTTCACTTCTCTAGCTTCACAAACGTCGGAGATAGAGATTAATTAATTAAAGGGTAATACCAAGCCGAAGTGACCGGAAGTGGCCAGTTTTTAATAAATTTGTAAGTCCTATAGCTCGGCAACGGCTCGGTATATTTTAATGAAACTTTTTTTGAATGCAAGCCCATAAATTCAGCTTCAATATAGATGGCTTTTGGACTTCCAAAACGCCAAAGAAAACACGAAGAAGAAGCAATCTCTAATTTACGCCCACTATTGACGACTTAAAAGTGGGCGTGGCAAAATTTTATTTAACACGTTTCATTCCCCATGGTGTTCTCTATCAGCTTGTCAAAATTTCATGCATTTATCTTTCAAAACAACGGAGTTATTACAAAAAACGTAAAACTGTTTTTGAGCCGGAAATTTTTTAAAATTTTAAAAATTTCGGTTATTTTTTTTGTGAAACACCAGGTCAACAGAAACTGGAGGAGGTGGATTTCTGGAATTAGTTTTCTTCAAAACGCTACAAATCGCCAATTGCTGAACCGATTCCAATGATTGTTCCACCATATGATAGATTGGAAGTTGGGCTAATGGATGGGCAAACTTTGGCCCGCCTGGTGGCCCCCCGTGTCAGGCAAAAAATGCAAAACATTCTTGTAATCGTTATATCTCGCCAAGTTAAAAAGCCACAGAGTTCATATGGCGTCCATATGAAGCTCCAGCTTCCATACTAGATGCCTGTCGAATTTCACTTCTCTAGCTTCACAAACGTCGGAGATAGAGATTAATTAATTAAAGGGTAATACCAAGCCGAAGTGACCGGAAGTGGCCAGTTTTTAATAAATTTGTAAGTCCTATAGCTCGGCAACGGCTCGGTATATTTTAATGAAACTTTTTTTGAATGCAAGCCCATAAATTCAGCTTCAATATAGATGGCTTTTGGACTTCCAAAACGCCAAAGAAAACACGAAGAAGAAGCAATCTCTAATTTACGCCCACTAATGACGACTTAAAAGTTGGCGTGGCAAAATTTTATTTAACACGTTTCATTCCCCATGGTGTTCTCTATTAGCTTGTCAAAATTTCATGCATTTATCTTTCAAAACAACGGAGTTATTACAAAAAACGTAAAACTGTTTTTGAGCCGGAAAATTTTTTAAAATTTTAAAAATTTCGGTTATTTTTTTTGTGAAACACCAGGTCAACAGAAACTGGAGGAGGTGGATTTCTGGAATTAGTTTTCTTCAAAACGCTACAAATCGCCAATTGCTGAACCGATTCCAATGATTGTTCCACCATATGATAGATTGGAAGTTGGGCTAATGGATGGGCAAACTTTGGCCCGCCTGGTGGCCCCCCGTGTCAGGCAAAAAATGCAAAACATTCTTGTAATCGTTATATCTCGCCAAGTTAAAAAGCCACAGAGTTCATATGGCGTCCATATGAAGCTCCAGCTTCCATACTAGATGCCTGTCGAATTTCACTTCTCTAGCTTCACAAACGTCAGAGATAGAGATTAATTAATTAAAGGGTAATACCAAGCCGAAGTGACCGGAAGTGGCCAGTTTTTAATAAATTTGTAAGTCCTGTAGCTCGGCAACGGCTCGGTATATTTTAATGAAACTTTTTTTGAATGCAAGCCCATAAATTCAGCTTCAATATAGATGGCTTTTGGACTTCCAAAACGCCAAAGAAAACACGAAGAAGAAGCAATCTCTAATTTACGCCCACTATTGACGACTTAAAAGTGGGCGTGGCAAAATTTTATTTAACACGTTTCATTCCCCATGGTGTTCTCTATCAGCTTGTCAAAATTTCATGCATTTATCTTTCAAAACAACGGAGTTATTACAAAAAACGTAAAACTGTTTTTGAGCCGGAAAATTTTTTAAAATTTTAAAAATTTCGGTTATTTTTTTTGTGAAACACCAGGTCAACAGAAACTGGAGGAGGTGGATTTCTGGAATTAGTTTTCTTCAAAACGCTACAAATCGCCAATTGCTGAACCGATTCCAATGATTGTTCCACCATATGATAGATTGGAAGTTGGGCTAATGGATGGGCAAACTTTGGCCCGCCTGGTGGCCCCCCGTGTCAGGCAAAAAATGCAAAACATTCTTGTAATCGTTATATCTCGCCAAGTTAAAAAGCCACAGAGTTCATATGGCGTCCATATGAAGCTCCAGCTTCCATACTAGATGCCTGTCGAATTTCACTTCTCTAGCTTCACAAACGTCGGAGATAGAGATTAATTAATTAAAGGGTAATACCAAGCCGAAGTGACCGGAAGTGGCCAGTTTTTAATAAATTTGTAAGTCCTATAGCTCGGCAACGGCTCGGTATATTTTAATGAAACTTTTTTTGAATGCAAGCCCATAAATTCAGCTTCAATATAGATGGCTTTTGGACTTCCAAAACGCCAAAGAAAACACGAAGAAGAAGCAATCTCTAATTTACGCCCACTAATGACGACTTAAAAGTGGGCGTGGCAAAATTTTATTTAACACGTTTCATTCCCCATGGTGTTCTCTATCAGCTTGTCAAAATTTCATGCATTTATCTTTCAAAACAACGGAGTTATTACAAAAAACGTAAAACTGTTTTTGAGCCGGAAAATTTTTTAAAATTTTAAAAATTTCGGTTATTTTTTTTGTGAAACACCAGGTCAACAGAAACTGGAGGAGGTGGATTTCTGGAATTAGTTTTCTTCAAAACGCTACAAATCGCCAATTGCTGATCCGATTCCAATGATTGTTCCACCATATGATAGATTGGAAGTTGGGCTACAAGATGGGCAAACTTTGGCCCTCCTGGTGGCCCCCCGTGTCAGGCAAAAAATGCAAAACATTCTTGTAATCGTTATATCTCGCCAAGTTAAAAAGCCACAGAGTTCATATGGCGTCCATATGAAGCTCCAGCTTCCATACTAGATGCCTGTCGAATTTCACTTCTCTAGCTTCACAAACGTCGGAGATAGAGATTAATTAATTAAAGGGTAATACCAAGCCGAAGTGACCGGAAGTGGCCAGTTTTTAATAAATTTGTAAGTCCTATAGCTCGGCAACGGCTCGGTATATTTTAATGAAACTTTTTTTGAATGCAAGCCCATAAATTCAGCTTCAATATAGATGGCTTTTGGACTTCCAAAACGCCAAAGAAAACACGAAGAAGAAGCAATCTCTAATTTACGCCCACTAATGACGACTTAAAAGTGGGCGTGGCAAAATTTTATTTAACACGTTTCATTCCCCATGGTGTTCTCTATCAGCTTGTCAAAATTTCATGCATTTATCTTTCAAAACAACGGAGTTATTACAAAAAACGTAAAACTGTTTTTGAGCCGGAAAATTTTTTAAAATTTTAAAAATTTCGGTTATTTTTTTTGTGAAACACCAGGTCAACAGAAACTGGAGGAGGTGGATTTCTGGAATTAGTTTTCTTCAAAACGCTACAAATCGCCAATTGCTGATCCGATTCCAATGATTGTTCCACCATATGATAGATTGGAAGTTGGGCTACAAGATGGGCAAACTTTGGCCCTCCTGGTGGCCCCCCGTGTCAGGCAAAAAATGCAAAACATTCTTGTAATCGTTATATCTCGCCAAGTTAAAAAGCCACAGAGTTCATATGGCGTCCATATGAAGCTCCAGCTTCCATACTAGATGCCTGTCGAATTTCACTTCTCTAGCTTCACAAACGTCGGAGATAGAGATTAATTAATTAAAGGGTAATACCAAGCCGAAGTGACCGGAAGTGGCCAGTTTTTAATAAATTTGTAAGTCCTATAGCTCGGCAACGGCTCGGTATATTTTAATGAAACTTTTTTTGAATGCAAGCCCATAAATTCAGCTTCAATATAGATGGCTTTTGGACTTCCAAAACGCCAAAGAAAACACGAAGAAGAAGCAATCTCTAATTTACGCCCACTAATGACGACTTAAAAGTGGGCGTGGCAAAATTTTATTTAACACGTTTCATTCCCCATGGTGTTCTCTATCAGCTTGTCAAAATTTCATGTATTTATCTTTCAAAACAAAGGAGTTATTACAAAAAACGTAAAACTGTTTTTGAGCCGGAAAATTTTTTAAAATTTTAAAAATTTCGGTTATTTTTTTTGTGAAACACCAGGTCAACAGAAACTGGAGGAGGTGGATTTCTGGAATTAGTTTTCTTCAAAACGCTACAAATCGCCAATTGCTGAACCGATTCCAATGATTGTTCCACCATATGATAGATTGGAAGTTGGGCTAATGGATGGGCAAACTTTGGCCCGCCTGGTGGCCCCCCGTGTCAGGCAAAAAATGCAAAACATTCTTGTAATCGTTATATCTCGCCAAGTTAAAAAGCCACAGAGTTCATATGGCGTCCATATGAAGCTCCAGCTTCCATACTAGATGCCTGTCGAATTTCACTTCTCTAGCTTCACAAACGTCAGAGATAGAGATTAATTAATTAAAGGGTAATACCAAGCCGAAGTGACCGGAAGTGGCCAGTTTTTAATAAATTTGTAAGTCCTGTAGCTCGGCAACGGCTCGGTATATTTTAATGAAACTTTTTTTGAATGCAAGCCCATAAATTCAGCTTCAATATAGATGGCTTTTGGACTTCCAAAACGCCAAAGAAAACACGAAGAAGAAGCAATCTCTAATTTACGCCCACTATTGACGACTTAAAAGTGGGCGTGGCAAAATTTTATTTAACACGTTTCATTCCCCATGGTGTTCTCTATCAGCTTGTCAAAATTTCATGCATTTATCTTTCAAAACAACGGAGTTATTACAAAAAACGTAAAACTGTTTTTGAGCCGGAAAATTTTTTAAAATTTTAAAAATTTCGGTTATTTTTTTTGTGAAACACCAGGTCAACAGAAACTGGAGGAGGTGGATTTCTGGAATTAGTTTTCTTCAAAACGCTACAAATCGCCAATTGCTGAACCGATTCCAATGATTGTTCCACCATATGATAGATTGGAAGTTGGGCTAATGGATGGGCAAACTTTGGCCCGCCTGGTGGCCCCCCGTGTCAGGCAAAAAATGCAAAACATTCTTGTAATCGTTATATCTCGCCAAGTTAAAAAGCCACAGAGTTCATATGGCGTCCATATGAAGCTCCAGCTTCCATACTAGATGCCTGTCGAATTTCACTTCTCTAGCTTCACAAACGTCAGAGATAGAGATTAATTAATTAAAGGGTAATACCAAGCCGAAGTGACCGGAAGTGGCCAGTTTTTAATAAATTTGTAAGTCCTGTAGCTCGGCAACGGCTCGGTATATTTTAATGAAACTTTTTTTGAATGCAAGCCCATAAATTCAGCTTCAATATAGATGGCTTTTGGACTTCCAAAACGCCAAAGAAAACACGAAGAAGAAGCAATCTCTAATTTACGCCCACTATTGACGACTTAAAAGTGGGCGTGGCAAAATTTTATTTAACACGTTTCATTCCCCATGGTGTTCTCTATCAGCTTGTCAAAATTTCATGCATTTATCTTTCAAAACAACGGAGTTATTACAAAAAACGTAAAACTGTTTTTGAGCCGGAAAATTTTTTAAAATTTTAAAAATTTCGGTTATTTTTTTTGTGAAACACCAGGTCAACAGAAACTGGAGGAGGTGGATTTCTGGAATTAGTTTTCTTCAAAACGCTACAAATCGCCAATTGCTGATCCGATTCCAATGATTGTTCCACCATATGATAGATTGGAAGTTGGGCTAATGGATGGGCAAACTTTGGCCCGCCTGGTGGCCCCCCGTGTCAGGCAAAAAATGCAAAACATTCTTGTAATCGTTATATCTCGCCAAGTTAAAAAGCCACAGAGTTCATATGGCGTCCATATGAAGCTCCAGCTTCCATACTAGATGCCTGTCGAATTTCACTTCTCTAGCTTCACAAACGTCGGAGATAGAGATTAATTAATTAAAGGGTAATACCAAGCCGAAGTGACCGGAAGTGGCCAGTTTTTAATAAATTTGTAAGTCCTGTAGCTCGGCAACGGCTCGGTATATTTTAATGAAACTTTTTTTGAATGCAAGCCCATAAATTCAGCTTCAATATAGATGGCTTTTGGACTTCCAAAACGCCAAAGAAAACACGAAGAAGAAGCAATCTCTAATTTACGCCCACTATTGACGACTTAAAAGTGGGCGTGGCAAAATTTTATTTAACACGTTTCATTCCCCATGGTGTTCTCTATCAGCTTGTCAAAATTTCATGCATTTATCTTTCAAAACAACGGAGTTATTACAAAAAACGTAAAACTGTTTTTGAGCCGGAAAATTTTTTAAAATTTTAAAAATTTCGGTTATTTTTTTTGTGAAACACCAGGTCAACAGAAACTGGAGGAGGTGGATTTCTGGAATTAGTTTTCTTCAAAACGCTACAAATCGCCAATTGCTGAACCGATTCCAATGATTGTTCCACCATATGATAGATTGGAAGTTGGGCTAATGGATGGGCAAACTTTGGCCCGCCTGGTGGCCCCCCGTGTCAGGCAAAAAATGCAAAACATTCTTGTAATCGTTATATCTCGCCAAGTTAAAAAGCCACAGAGTTCATATGGCGTCCATATGAAGCTCCAGCTTCCATACTAGATGCCTGTCGAATTTCACTTCTCTAGCTTCACAAACGTCAGAGATAGAGATTAATTAATTAAAGGGTAATACCAAGCCGAAGTGACCGGAAGTGGCCAGTTTTTAATAAATTTGTAAGTCCTGTAGCTCGGCAACGGCTCGGTATATTTTAATGAAACTTTTTTTGAATGCAAGCCCATAAATTCAGCTTCAATATAGATGGCTTTTGGACTTCCAAAACGCCAAAGAAAACACGAAGAAGAAGCAATCTCTAATTTACGCCCACTATTGACGACTTAAAAGTGGGCGTGGCAAAATTTTATTTAACACGTTTCATTCCCCATGGTGTTCTCTATCAGCTTGTCAAAATTTCATGCATTTATCTTTCAAAACAACGGAGTTATTACAAAAAACGTAAAACTGTTTTTGAGCCGGAAAATTTTTTAAAATTTTAAAAATTTCGGTTATTTTTTTTGTGAAACACCAGGTCAACAGAAACTGGAGGAGGTGGATTTCTGGAATTAGTTTTCTTCAAAACGCTACAAATCGCCAATTGCTGATCCGATTCCAATGATTGTTCCACCATATGATAGATTGGAAGTTGGGCTACAAGATGGGCAAACTTTGGCCCTCCTGGTGGCCCCCCGTGTCAGGCAAAAAATGCAAAACATTCTTGTAATCGTTATATCTCGCCAAGTTAAAAAGCCACAGAGTTCATATGGCGTCCATATGAAGCTCCAGCTTCCATACTAGATGCCTGTCGAATTTCACTTCTCTAGCTTCACAAACGTCGGAGATAGAGATTAATTAATTAAAGGGTAATACCAAGCCGAAGTGACCGGAAGTGGCCAGTTTTTAATAAATTTGTAAGTCCTATAGCTCGGCAACGGCTCGGTATATTTTAATGAAACTTTTTTTGAATGCAAGCCCATAAATTCAGCTTCAATATAGATGGCTTTTGGACTTCCAAAACGCCAAAGAAAACACGAAGAAGAAGCAATCTCTAATTTACGCCCACTAATGACGACTTAAAAGTGGGCGTGGCAAAATTTTATTTAACACGTTTCATTCCCCATGGTGTTCTCTATCAGCTTGTCAAAATTTCATGCATTTATCTTTCAAAACAACGGAGTTATTACAAAAAACGTAAAACTGTTTTTGAGCCGGAAAATTTTTTAAAATTTTAAAAATTTCGGTTATTTTTTTTGTGAAACACCAGGTCAACAGAAACTGGAGGAGGTGGATTTCTGGAATTAGTTTTCTTCAAAACGCTACAAATCGCCAATTGCTGATCCGATTCCAATGATTGTTCCACCATATGATAGATTGGAAGTTGGGCTACAAGATGGGCAAACTTTGGCCCTCCTGGTGGCCCCCCGTGTCAGGCAAAAAATGCAAAACATTCTTGTAATCGTTATATCTCCCCAAGTTAAAAAGCCACAGAGTTCATATGGCGTCCATATGAAGCTCCAGCTTCCATACTAGATGCCTGTCGAATTTCACTTCTCTAGCTTCACAAACGTCGGAGATAGAGATTAATTAATTAAAGGGTAATACCAAGCCGAAGTGACCGGAAGTGGCCAGTTTTTAATAAATTTGTAAGTCCTATAGCTCGGCAACGGCTCGGTATATTTTAATGAAACTTTTTTTGAATGCAAGCCCATAAATTCAGCTTCAATATAGATGGCTTTTGGACTTCCAAAACGCCAAAGAAAACACGAAGAAGAAGCAATCTCTAATTTACGCCCACTAATGACGACTTAAAAGTGGGCGTGGCAAAATTTTATTTAACACGTTTCATTCCCCATGGTGTTCTCTATCAGCTTGTCAAAATTTCATGTATTTATCTTTCAAAACAAAGGAGTTATTACAAAAAACGTAAAACTGTTTTTGAGCCGGAAAATTTTTTAAAATTTTAAAAATTTCGGTTATTTTTTTTGTGAAACACCAGGTCAACAGAAACTGGAGGAGGTGGATTTCTGGAATTAGTTTTCTTCAAAACGCTACAAATCGCCAATTGCTGAACCGATTCCAATGATTGTTCCACCATATGATAGATTGGAAGTTGGGCTAATGGATGGGCAAACTTTGGCCCGCCTGGTGGCCCCCCGTGTCAGGCAAAAAATGCAAAACATTCTTGTAATCGTTATATCTCGCCAAGTTAAAAAGCCACAGAGTTCATATGGCGTCCATATGAAGCTCCAGCTTCCATACTAGATGCCTGTCGAATTTCACTTCTCTAGCTTCACAAACGTCAGAGATAGAGATTAATTAATTAAAGGGTAATACCAAGCCGAAGTGACCGGAAGTGGCCAGTTTTTAATAAATTTGTAAGTCCTGTAGCTCGGCAACGGCTCGGTATATTTTAATGAAACTTTTTTTGAATGCAAGCCCATAAATTCAGCTTCAATATAGATGGCTTTTGGACTTCCAAAACGCCAAAGAAAACACGAAGAAGAAGCAATCTCTAATTTACGCCCACTATTGACGACTTAAAAGTGGGCGTGGCAAAATTTTATTTAACACGTTTCATTCCCCATGGTGTTCTCTATCAGCTTGTCAAAATTTCATGTATTTATCTTTCAAAACAACGGAGTTATTACAAAAAACGTAAAACTGTTTTTGAGCCGGAAAATTTTTTAAAATTTTAAAAATTTCGGTTATTTTTTTTGTGAAACACCAGGTCAACAGAAACTGGAGGAGGTGGATTTCTGGAATTAGTTTTCTTCAAAACGCTACAAATCGCCAATTGCTGAACCGATTCCAATGATTGTTCCACCATATGATAGATTGGAAGTTGGGCTAATGGATGGGCAAACTTTGGCCCGCCTGGTGGCCCCCCGTGTCAGGCAAAAAATGCAAAACATTCTTGTAATCGTTATATCTCGCCAAGTTAAAAAGCCACAGAGTTCATATGGCGTCCATATGAAGCTCCAGCTTCCATACTAGATGCCTGTCGAATTTCACTTCTCTAGCTTCACAAACGTCAGAGATAGAGATTAATTAATTAAAGGGTAATACCAAGCCGAAGTGACCGGAAGTGGCCAGTTTTTAATAAATTTGTAAGTCCTGTAGCTCGGCAACGGCTCGGTATATTTTAATGAAACTTTTTTTGAATGCAAGCCCATAAATTCAGCTTCAATATAGATGGCTTTTGGACTTCCAAAACGCCAAAGAAAACACGAAGAAGAAGCAATCTCTAATTTACGCCCACTATTGACGACTTAAAAGTGGGCGTGGCAAAATTTTATTTAACACGTTTCATTCCCCATGGTGTTCTCTATCAGCTTGTCAAAATTTCATGCATTTATCTTTCAAAACAACGGAGTTATTACAAAAAACGTAAAACTGTTTTTGAGCCGGAAAATTTTTTAAAATTTTAAAAATTTCGGTTATTTTTTTTGTGAAACACCAGGTCAACAGAAACTGGAGGAGGTGGATTTCTGGAATTAGTTTTCTTCAAAACGCTACAAATCGCCAATTGCTGAACCGATTCCAATGATTGTTCCACCATATGATAGATTGGAAGTTGGGCTAATGGATGGGCAAACTTTGGCCCGCCTGGTGGCCCCCCGTGTCAGGCAAAAAATGCAAAACATTCTTGTAATCGTTATATCTCGCCAAGTTAAAAAGCCACAGAGTTCATATGGCGTCCATATGAAGCTCCAGCTTCCATACTAGATGCCTGTCGAATTTCACTTCTCTAGCTTCACAAACGTCAGAGATAGAGATTAATTAATTAAAGGGTAATACCAAGCCGAAGTGACCGGAAGTGGCCAGTTTTTAATAAATTTGTAAGTCCTGTAGCTCGGCAACGGCTCGGTATATTTTAATGAAACTTTTTTTGAATGCAAGCCCATAAATTCAGCTTCAATATAGATGGCTTTTGGACTTCCAAAACGCCAAAGAAAACACGAAGAAGAAGCAATCTCTAATTTACGCCCACTATTGACGACTTAAAAGTGGGCGTGGCAAAATTTTATTTAACACGTTTCATTCCCCATGGTGTTCTCTATCAGCTTGTCAAAATTTCATGCATTTATCTTTCAAAACAACGGAGTTATTACAAAAAACGTAAAACTGTTTTTGAGCCGGAAAATTTTTTAAAATTTTAAAAATTTCGGTTATTTTTTTTGTGAAACACCAGGTCAACAGAAACTGGAGGAGGTGGATTTCTGGAATTAGTTTTCTTCAAAACGCTACAAATCGCCAATTGCTGATCCGATTCCAATGATTGTTCCACCATATGATAGATTGGAAGTTGGGCTAATGGATGGGCAAACTTTGGCCCGCCTGGTGGCCCCCCGTGTCAGGCAAAAAATGCAAAACATTCTTGTAATCGTTATATCTCGCCAAGTTAAAAAGCCACAGAGTTCATATGGCGTCCATATGAAGCTCCAGCTTCCATACTAGATGCCTGTCGAATTTCACTTCTCTAGCTTCACAAACGTCGGAGATAGAGATTAATTAATTAAAGGGTAATACCAAGCCGAAGTGACCGGAAGTGGCCAGTTTTTAATAAATTTGTAAGTCCTGTAGCTCGGCAACGGCTCGGTATATTTTAATGAAACTTTTTTTGAATGCAAGCCCATAAATTCAGCTTCAATATAGATGGCTTTTGGACTTCCAAAACGCCAAAGAAAACACGAAGAAGAAGCAATCTCTAATTTACGCCCACTATTGACGACTTAAAAGTGGGCGTGGCAAAATTTTATTTAACACGTTTCATTCCCCATGGTGTTCTCTATCAGCTTGTCAAAATTTCATGCATTTATCTTTCAAAACAACGGAGTTATTACAAAAAACGTAAAACTGTTTTTGAGCCGGAAAATTTTTTAAAATTTTAAAAATTTCGGTTATTTTTTTTGTGAAACACCAGGTCAACAGAAACTGGAGGAGGTGGATTTCTGGAATTAGTTTTCTTCAAAACGCTACAAATCGCCAATTGCTGAACCGATTCCAATGATTGTTCCACCATATGATAGATTGGAAGTTGGGCTAATGGATGGGCAAACTTTGGCCCGCCTGGTGGCCCCCCGTGTCAGGCAAAAAATGCAAAACATTCTTGTAATCGTTATATCTCGCCAAGTTAAAAAGCCACAGAGTTCATATGGCGTCCATATGAAGCTCCAGCTTCCATACTAGATGCCTGTCGAATTTCACTTCTCTAGCTTCACAAACGTCAGAGATAGAGATTAATTAATTAAAGGGTAATACCAAGCCGAAGTGACCGGAAGTGGCCAGTTTTTAATAAATTTGTAAGTCCTGTAGCTCGGCAACGGCTCGGTATATTTTAATGAAACTTTTTTTGAATGCAAGCCCATAAATTCAGCTTCAATATAGATGGCTTTTGGACTTCCAAAACGCCAAAGAAAACACGAAGAAGAAGCAATCTCTAATTTACGCCCACTATTGACGACTTAAAAGTGGGCGTGGCAAAATTTTATTTAACACGTTTCATTCCCCATGGTGTTCTCTATCAGCTTGTCAAAATTTCATGCATTTATCTTTCAAAACAACGGAGTTATTACAAAAAACGTAAAACTGTTTTTGAGCCGGAAAATTTTTTAAAATTTTAAAAATTTCGGTTATTTTTTTTGTGAAACACCAGGTCAACAGAAACTGGAGGAGGTGGATTTCTGGAATTAGTTTTCTTCAAAACGCTACAAATCGCCAATTGCTGAACCGATTCCAATGATTGTTCCACCATATGATAGATTGGAAGTTGGGCTAATGGATGGGCAAACTTTGGCCCGCCTGGTGGCCCCCCGTGTCAGGCAAAAAATGCAAAACATTCTTGTAATCGTTATATCTCGCCAAGTTAAAAAGCCACAGAGTTCATATGGCGTCCATATGAAGCTCCAGCTTCCATACTAGATGCCTGTCGAATTTCACTTCTCTAGCTTCACAAACGTCAGAGATAGAGATTAATTAATTAAAGGGTAATACCAAGCCGAAGTGACCGGAAGTGGCCAGTTTTTAATAAATTTGTAAGTCCTGTAGCTCGGCAACGGCTCGGTATATTTTAATGAAACTTTTTTTGAATGCAAGCCCATAAATTCAGCTTCAATATAGATGGCTTTTGGACTTCCAAAACGCCAAAGAAAACACGAAGAAGAAGCAATCTCTAATTTACGCCCACTATTGACGACTTAAAAGTGGGCGTGGCAAAATTTTATTTAACACGTTTCATTCCCCATGGTGTTCTCTATCAGCTTGTCAAAATTTCATGCATTTATCTTTCAAAACAACGGAGTTATTACAAAAAACGTAAAACTGTTTTTGAGCCGGAAAATTTTTTAAAATTTTAAAAATTTCGGTTATTTTTTTTGTGAAACACCAGGTCAACAGAAACTGGAGGAGGTGGATTTCTGGAATTAGTTTTCTTCAAAACGCTACAAATCGCCAATTGCTGATCCGATTCCAATGATTGTTCCACCATATGATAGATTGGAAGTTGGGCTAATGGATGGGCAAACTTTGGCCCGCCTGGTGGCCCCCCGTGTCAGGCAAAAAATGCAAAACATTCTTGTAATCGTTATATCTCGCCAAGTTAAAAAGCCACAGAGTTCATATGGCGTCCATATGAAGCTCCAGCTTCCATACTAGATGCCTGTCGAATTTCACTTCTCTAGCTTCACAAACGTCGGAGATAGAGATTAATTAATTAAAGGGTAATACCAAGCCGAAGTGACCGGAAGTGGCCAGTTTTTAATAAATTTGTAAGTCCTGTAGCTCGGCAACGGCTCGGTATATTTTAATGAAACTTTTTTTGAATGCAAGCCCATAAATTCAGCTTCAATATAGATGGCTTTTGGACTTCCAAAACGCCAAAGAAAACACGAAGAAGAAGCAATCTCTAATTTACGCCCACTATTGACGACTTAAAAGTGGGCGTGGCAAAATTTTATTTAACACGTTTCATTCCCCATGGTGTTCTCTATCAGCTTGTCAAAATTTCATGCATTTATCTTTCAAAACAACGGAGTTATTACAAAAAACGTAAAACTGTTTTTGAGCCGGAAAATTTTTTAAAATTTTAAAAATTTCGGTTATTTTTTTTGTGAAACACCAGGTCAACAGAAACTGGAGGAGGTGGATTTCTGGAATTAGTTTTCTTCAAAACGCTACAAATCGCCAATTGCTGAACCGATTCCAATGATTGTTCCACCATATGATAGATTGGAAGTTGGGCTAATGGATGGGCAAACTTTGGCCCGCCTGGTGGCCCCCCGTGTCAGGCAAAAAATGCAAAACATTCTTGTAATCGTTATATCTCGCCAAGTTAAAAAGCCACAGAGTTCATATGGCGTCCATATGAAGCTCCAGCTTCCATACTAGATGCCTGTCGAATTTCACTTCTCTAGCTTCACAAACGTCAGAGATAGAGATTAATTAATTAAAGGGTAATACCAAGCCGAAGTGACCGGAAGTGGCCAGTTTTTAATAAATTTGTAAGTCCTGTAGCTCGGCAACGGCTCGGTATATTTTAATGAAACTTTTTTTGAATGCAAGCCCATAAATTCAGCTTCAATATAGATGGCTTTTGGACTTCCAAAACGCCAAAGAAAACACGAAGAAGAAGCAATCTCTAATTTACGCCCACTATTGACGACTTAAAAGTGGGCGTGGCAAAATTTTATTTAACACGTTTCATTCCCCATGGTGTTCTCTATCAGCTTGTCAAAATTTCATGCATTTATCTTTCAAAACAACGGAGTTATTACAAAAAACGTAAAACTGTTTTTGAGCCGGAAAATTTTTTAAAATTTTAAAAATTTCGGTTATTTTTTTTGTGAAACACCAGGTCAACAGAAACTGGAGGAGGTGGATTTCTGGAATTAGTTTTCTTCAAAACGCTACAAATCGCCAATTGCTGAACCGATTCCAATGATTGTTCCACCATATGATAGATTGGAAGTTGGGCTAATGGATGGGCAAACTTTGGCCCGCCTGGTGGCCCCCCGTGTCAGGCAAAAAATGCAAAACATTCTTGTAATCGTTATATCTCGCCAAGTTAAAAAGCCACAGAGTTCATATGGCGTCCATATGAAGCTCCAGCTTCCATACTAGATGCCTGTCGAATTTCACTTCTCTAGCTTCACAAACGTCAGAGATAGAGATTAATTAATTAAAGGGTAATACCAAGCCGAAGTGACCGGAAGTGGCCAGTTTTTAATAAATTTGTAAGTCCTGTAGCTCGGCAACGGCTCGGTATATTTTAATGAAACTTTTTTTGAATGCAAGCCCATAAATTCAGCTTCAATATAGATGGCTTTTGGACTTCCAAAACGCCAAAGAAAACACGAAGAAGAAGCAATCTCTAATTTACGCCCACTATTGACGACTTAAAAGTGGGCGTGGCAAAATTTTATTTAACACGTTTCATTCCCCATGGTGTTCTCTATCAGCTTGTCAAAATTTCATGCATTTATCTTTCAAAACAACGGAGTTATTACAAAAAACGTAAAACTGTTTTTGAGCCGGAAAATTTTTTAAAATTTTAAAAATTTCGGTTATTTTTTTTGTGAAACACCAGGTCAACAGAAAGTGGAGGAGGTGGATTTCTGGAATTAGTTTTCTTCAAAACGCTACAAATCGCCAATTGCTGAACCGATTCCAATGATTGTTCCACCATATGATAGATTGGAAGTTGGGCTAATGGATGGGCAAACTTTGGCCCGCCTGGTGGCCCCCCGTGTCAGGCAAAAAATGCAAAACATTCTTGTAATCGTTATATCTCGCCAAGTTAAAAAGCCACAGAGTTCATATGGCGTCCATATGAAGCTCCAGCTTCCATACTAGATGCCTGTCGAATTTCACTTCTCTAGCTTCACAAACGTCGGAGATAGAGATTAATTAATTAAAGGGTAATACCAAGCCGAAGTGACCGGAAGTGGCCAGTTTTTAATAAATTTGTAAGTCCTGTAGCTCGGCAACGGCTCGGTATATTTTAATGAAACTTTTTTTGAATGCAAGCCCATAAATTCAGCTTCAATATAGATGGCTTTTGGACTTCCAAAACGCCAAAGAAAACACGAAGAAGAAGCAATCTCTAATTTACGCCCACTATTGACGACTTAAAAGTGGGCGTGGCAAAATTTTATTTAACACGTTTCATTCCCCATGGTGTTCTCTATCAGCTTGTCAAAATTTCATGCATTTATCTTTCAAAACAACGGAGTTATTACAAAAAACGTAAAACTGTTTTTGAGCCGGAAAATTTTTTAAAATTTTAAAAATTTCGGTTATTTTTTTTGTGAAACACCAGGTCAACAGAAACTGGAGGAGGTGGATTTCTGGAATTAGTTTTCTTCAAAACGCTACAAATCGCCAATTGCTGAACCGATTCCAATGATTGTTCCACCATATGATAGATTGGAAGTTGGGCTAATGGATGGGCAAACTTTGGCCCGCCTGGTGGCCCCCCGTGTCAGGCAAAAAATGCAAAACATTCTTGTAATCGTTATATCTCGCCAAGTTAAAAAGCCACAGAGTTCATATGGCGTCCATATGAAGCTCCAGCTTCCATACTAGATGCCTGTCGAATTTCACTTCTCTAGCTTCACAAACGTCAGAGATAGAGATTAATTAATTAAAGGGTAATACCAAGCCGAAGTGACCGGAAGTGGCCAGTTTTTAATAAATTTGTAAGTCCTGTAGCTCGGCAACGGCTCGGTATATTTTAATGAAACTTTTTTTGAATGCAAGCCCATAAATTCAGCTTCAATATAGATGGCTTTTGGACTTCCAAAACGCCAAAGAAAACACGAAGAAGAAGCAATCTCTAATTTACGCCCACTATTGACGACTTAAAAGTGGGCGTGGCAAAATTTTATTTAACACGTTTCATTCCCCATGGTGTTCTCTATCAGCTTGTCAAAATTTCATGCATTTATCTTTCAAAACAACGGAGTTATTACAAAAAACGTAAAACTGTTTTTGAGCCGGAAAATTTTTTAAAATTTTAAAAATTTCGGTTATTTTTTTTGTGAAACACCAGGTCAACAGAAACTGGAGGAGGTGGATTTCTGGAATTAGTTTTCTTCAAAACGCTACAAATCGCCAATTGCTGATCCGATTCCAATGATTGTTCCACCATATGATAGATTGGAAGTTGGGCTAATGGATGGGCAAACTTTGGCCCGCCTGGTGGCCCCCCGTGTCAGGCAAAAAATGCAAAACATTCTTGTAATCGTTATATCTCGCCAAGTTAAAAAGCCACAGAGTTCATATGGCGTCCATATGAAGCTCCAGCTTCCATACTAGATGCCTGTCGAATTTCACTTCTCTAGCTTCACAAACGTCGGAGATAGAGATTAATTAATTAAAGGGTAATACCAAGCCGAAGTGACCGGAAGTGGCCAGTTTTTAATAAATTTGTAAGTCCTGTAGCTCGGCAACGGCTCGGTATATTTTAATGAAACTTTTTTTGAATGCAAGCCCATAAATTCAGCTTCAATATAGATGGCTTTTGGACTTCCAAAACGCCAAAGAAAACACGAAGAAGAAGCAATCTCTAATTTACGCCCACTATTGACGACTTAAAAGTGGGCGTGGCAAAATTTTATTTAACACGTTTCATTCCCCATGGTGTTCTCTATCAGCTTGTCAAAATTTCATGCATTTATCTTTCAAAACAACGGAGTTATTACAAAAAACGTAAAACTGTTTTTGAGCCGGAAAATTTTTTAAAATTTTAAAAATTTCGGTTATTTTTTTTGTGAAACACCAGGTCAACAGAAAGTGGAGGAGGTGGATTTCTGGAATTAGTTTTCTTCAAAACGCTACAAATCGCCAATTGCTGAACCGATTCCAATGATTGTTCCACCATATGATAGATTGGAAGTTGGGCTAATGGATGGGCAAACTTTGGCCCACCTGGTGGCCCCCCGTGTCAGGCAAAAAATGCAAAACATTCTTGTAATCGTTATATCTCGCCAAGTTAAAAAGCCACAGAGTTCATGTGGCGTCCATATGAAGCTCCAGCTTCCATACTAGATGCCTGTCGAATTTCACTTCTCTAGCTTCACAAACGTCGGAGATAGAGATTAATTAATTAAAGGGTAATACCAAGCCGAAGTGACCGGAAGTGGCCAGTTTTTAATAAATTTGTAAGTCCTGTAGCTCGGCAACGGCTCGGTATATTTTGACGAAAGTTCTTTTGGTTTAAAGGTTTCTTCTTAAAGTTCATAATGAATGGATTTTGGCTAGTAGCGAAAGAAAATGAAATATAATAACAGTGCTTTTTTTAATAATTTTTTTTCAGTTTTAATATTATTCCTCAAGAAGTTGGTCAATAGCTGCGTGTATTCTTAGGGGAGAGGCAAGATAGGGATGCTGTTTGAACTTGTTTTTATCTAGCACTGGCGCATATGAGAGGATGAAGTTTCCACAGGCTTTTGCAAAACTTGTTTAGTTCCTTAAAATGTCCTTTACAACAGGTAATTAAGGGACTGCTTGTGGTACTTACTTTTCTTTGTTTGAGGTGTTTGCAAAATAGTTTTAAAACCAGTTCTTATTAACTTTTATTTATAATTATAAAAATTATGATAGCAATTTAATATGTACAATGAAAGTATTTTTTACAACTAACAAAATTACAATTGCAATAAAATAAATTAAAAATTATATAAAAATATATTTGCTTAATTATTTTCACTGAGAAATCCCTTCTATTTCAAATGGGCTTTGAAATTCTTCTTGTTAGTCGCAAGTGGGCCTGTTAGAAAAGAGAAGAAGAGATAAAATTTTAATTATGAGTATTTAGGGAGTTTTAAAGGGAATATTTAAAACAAAAATATCTTAAACTAGTTATGACTATTTAAATTTAGATTCTTACCTTACCTTACCTAGAGTTAATTACATTTATGTTGCTACGTTAATTTTTCATTGTTAAAGACACTATACTTTGCTTAAATAGTATAAAAGCAAAAGGAGTAGAGAAATCTGTCTAAAAAAGAATATTGAAATTTATTTCATTTAGAGTAAAAGTTTGTCCTTTTATGAAAAGTTTTTTTTTTACCAGCCTCAAAGAAAAATCCTCTGAATCCATTGTATTCCTTAGGTCTTGCTGTTGTAGTGTTTGTTTGTTTTTTTTCCCTTTTTGCTGCTCTTATTACATGTGGACGACTAATTAACATCTGCATTCCTTTGAACCAAACCTCTCACATAATTAACACTCTCGTGATAATGTTAATAATAATAATAATAGCCAGGACGGACGTGAGAGACACACGAGTATCAGAAGCATAAAAAATATGCTAGACACCATAATTTTTTCTATTTTAATGCACAACCTAGAAACAAAGAAATAATTTGCTTTAGAAGGGAAATAAATTAAATTTTGGTAGAAGTTTTTAAATGAGCTTCGGAGGAAGAGGACTAACACTCAACACTCAACTTAAAGGATTTGGCGCCCGTAGATTCAATTGGATAACATATTCGAAAACCTGGAGATTATAGTTTAGATTCGTTATTAAAGCCCACGAGGCTCGTTTGTAGTACAAACGTCAGTCTCTTAATGAGTTAATAATGCTTGCACATCTTGCCTATCTTAATAGAGTGTTTTGTAAGTTTGAAAATTTGAGTGAAGGAAATTACTTTTTGTCCACTTAAAAAAAAACTTTCTGCACTTTTTGTAGGCTTCTGTGGAAAAAGTACTTTTGTAATGTAAAGTAATGAAGCAAATTTATTTGATGGTACTTTTTACTTAAGTTTCTCATTAGCTTTGTACGAGTATTAGTATACAGCAATTTATTTGATGTTATGTCAAATAATTTTTGTTTGTTGTTGTTAAGGCAACGTTCATTTCTGCTTCAGAAAATGACCAGTAGAATTCAAGTAAAACATTTCTGTGAGTTAGCATTTTTGAAGAATTGTTTGCTGTAGAACATTTTATTTCTGCAATTTGGTACTTTTTTATTTCATGTTATGGCAACGCTGGTCATAACATTTTTTTTTAAGAGAAGTAACACTCAGGCAGTGAATGCCTATTGCTATTACTAGGTGTTACCTTCTTTAGGAAAGTGATGGTGATAGAGAAGACAGGTGGTGAAGCAAGATATAGAGGAAAGCTTTATAATGCAGTGTTGCAGCGCCTCTGGTGTTAAATGAGGCGCATTAAATTTTTGAAGCTGTGATTAGTATCCATTTTATTGGTTATTTTACTTCGCCGATGATTCTGCTACACAATACCAACGAAGGAGGGCGCTCTGATGTTACATTAGGATTAGTATCTGCTAAAGTCTGTATAATTCCGTGGCTGGTGACCTTCGCATCACATGAACTTTCCTACAACAACTGATACAAAGGTAAAAGTAAAAGTTTGCTTCTGATACATTTTTTTCCCCTTATTGTATAAACAAAAGTATATATATGGTAAGATTTTTATTAAAAAATTTGCTCTTTTGAGTACAAGAAATAAATGGTACTTTTTTGATTAAAAGTACTTCTATAAATTTGATGGGGGAAAATTTTCATCAGTTATAATTTATGTAAAAAAATAACATAAAATAAACTTCATTTTTATCATTAAATTTTTGTGAATTGCACGGTTCTGGAATTTTTTTTTTTTACAGAAAAAAGTACCAGAAGTATTTTTTTATCTTGCAGAAAATATAACTATTGGTATATTTTGTGGCAAAAAGTACTTTTGGTACTTTTTTTAGTGGGCCTCCCTCCCCTCCGTTGTGCCAAAAATTAAAAATACCAAAAATTTAAAAATTAATCAATTATATACCTTTGTATGAAAGCGGCAGCTTGGTGTTATTATATATTTTATATTTAGTGCCTTTTGCTACGAAGCTAAATGTTGTGAGTGGCTGTCACTGGCAGGCAGTGTTCAAATTTTTCTTCGTTTAATTAATTTTTCAAATCTGTTTCTTTGAGGAATTTGCTGCTTTAAAAAATATTAGTATTTTTTTAAGTTTCAATAATTTTGTTGGGCAATTGCTTTAATGTTAAAACAGCTTAATTAAGTCTCAATTTTTAGGAGGGCGTGTGTGTGTGTGTGTGTATTTTACAACCACGTACTATGTCTGCGTTTAAGTGCGGTTTGAGTTCTTATGTGTGTGTATGCATGTGAGCAAATTTTTCTTAACAACGTCACGTGACCTCAAAAAAATATACTTTTAGCACCGGGCCTTCTTTTGCTATAAAATTCTTACCAAGGACAGGCACAGTGCCTTCCTTCTGTTTTGGCTACAAAGCACACATACATACATACATATGTACATACGTACATTGATACATACATTAAAGGTCTTCCCATACAAAAGGGACGTTAATGCAGCATGTGGTCAAAATGAAACCATTGACAAAGTGATGAGCACTGCTGTACATTGTACAATGACAACAATGATGCCAGTATAATGTAACAACATATGGCAAACTGTGTGCGTGTGTGTGTGAAAGTTTGTGTGAGCGTGTACGTGTTTAATTCTAAGGTTTCTTAAATGTACATTTTATGAGCAGGACTACCTTAAAACAACAACAACAACAACAGTGACAAACTAAAAACAGTGCAAAAATTTACACATCTCTGATGTGTGGAAGAGGGCAGGCCGTCGTCGGATCGACCATACGGTGTGTGATTATATTTCTATTTTTTGTTTCTGCTTTTTTCGGGAATAAAGACATTTCAACGCCCATACATATGTACATAATGATTGCTTAGTAGAAGAATGGCATATCTCAATTTTCTTAAAATGGAGTTTTTTTTTACACATTCTGGTAGTTCGCTTAGTGGCGCAAATTGCTTAAAAATTTAAAGTTTTTGAACCGAAAATCTGGCCAAAAAGGCAAAATTGAATTTAAAAAAATCTTAAGAACTAAGTAGATCATATTGTAAATTTTGAAGACTTTAAGTTGTGGTTCGTAGCTCTGAGATACTGCTAAAGTCAGGAAAGTGAAGAAAATTACATGAGTTTTTTTTTTCGGTTTCAACATGTTTATATGGATATGTAAAAATCATTAGAGATTATCCAAATTTGCATTACTTCTGTATTGAAAATTCTACATTTTCATGATATCTTGAGAATGTTTTCTTTCAATGGGATGTATACAAGTATAAACCATATTCGATATGTGCTAGACTCTAATAGAGTATCCACATTATTTTATATATTAATTTCCTTTCTCTGATTGTTTTAACTAAACATAAATAGTGAATAAAGGGAATGAGGATGGGTAGTCCATCTCAATCCGCCCAGGTAGCACAACGGGACCTCAAAGGACCCAAGTGGGCTGGTTTTACTATAAATCGGCAGCCTGTTATAACCTAACCTAACCTTCCTTTCTCTAATACAATTATGCTTGTATGTATCGCTCAGTTACTAGCACAACGTCACAACTACAAATAAAATACGATTTTTGAATTAATAGTGCAGAATTATTAATCCTTGTATCGTTATTAGGATTGAGTAAAAATTGTATACAAATATCTTGCATACTCAACTCTTTGGAGAAAAATAAAATTTGCTTTTCCCATTAAGTTGTGCGTAAAATGAAACCTTTAAACTCGTTTTCTGTAAAACAATTTTTTTCAGATATGACGTTATACAAGTATCGCTCATATTTGAGTGACATTCCTGCTGTGCGTTAATGTTTTGGTGCATTTGTATCTGTATGAAACACCTGGAGTGAATTTGTTTGTATTTCTCGAAAATATAATGACATTTCGTTATTACGATAGTATGTTTGTTTATTAACAAGTTGAATTTAATACACTTTCGATTTGAAAGGTGTTTGAAGTTTATCTTATCTTGTTTATTTTAATTTTATCTTTTTAGAGAAATTGCAAGCAAAAAGTAATTAAAATGATTAAAACTGATTTAAATCCTAGATTATTTTTTATAAACCCGGATTGCATAATTAAAAATTAATTAAATTAAGAGAAATCAAATTGGTTTTCAGTGGATTCTACATTTTATAATAACACTAGAAAAAAACAAAAAAAATCTATATTTATGATTTGATCAGGCTTATGGTGAAATTACTCAAGGTACATGCACAAGCCCAGCCTGTTTATGTATACAATGCAGAAACTTGTCAAACTTTGTTTACAAGCTGCAAAAATGTTAGTGTAATGTGTGTGAATAAAATGATTACAGTGTTGCCCATGAATTTGCACATAGCTGTGTCTCCAATTACACATTGAAGAAAATTACACTGCACATCCTTTGTGTAGCTTAAAATTAAAACTAAAATAAATAAAAATAAAACCCCAAGTATAATTACACACAGATAATACATGAATCTCATTACATGCCTTGCAAATGAGTGTAGAAATTACACACTGTGTATTACACACATATTGGCAACACTGAATGACTATAATCATGCAAGAATGCCGCGTCTGCAATTGTAGCTTAGTTACCCTGTGATTGTTATTTTTAAAAACAAAAGACATCTGTTTCTGACAATTATTGGTTTGTTTCTACCAACAAAATGCGTGTGTTTTTTAGTGTTGTAATTTTGTTGTAGTCGTGCAAGTACCTTGTATAATTTTACCATGACCAGGCTAAAGTTCGTATCGCTTTGTAAACCAAATTACATGTGATAAATTATTAATGAACAAATAACACCAAAGTTAGTTGTAAATATTCCGACAAACACGTAGTAGAACGGTACAACCGGCTGTTTTCGAAGGTCACTACACCTTCATCATCAGCGTTCTTTGTGTTTGGTCCACTGTGTGTGGTATCAGTTGATGTAGATTTTTGCTTTATATACGCAACTTTTATTGCAAATGGAATATGTGAATTGTTTTGATTCATCGTATTACACTTTGCTGAAAGCTTTTTTTGTAATGAAAGCTCATTTTTACCATCTCTAAATTTACAACAGTCTTGCCATTGTCGTTTGTTCTTTACTAATTATGCGCATGTTAGTTATTTTGCTTATTTTTGTTCAACTTATGACAAACTTTTTTGGTTTGATACTATAAGTTTATTTTTACTTTAGTTTTTTTTTGCCACAGGCCTATGGCTATTAATTTTAGTTAATTTTTAATTATTATTGTTCGAAATTCATTTGTTTCTATATTTATGATTTGATCAGGCTAAAGTTCGTATCGCTTTGTAAACCAAATTACATGTGATCATTATTAATGAACAAATAACACCAACGTTAGTTGTAAATATTCCGACAAACACGTTGTTTTCATCATCATCAATGAATAAAATTCCGCGAGAAATTTCTCCCTTTTCCAATTAGAATTTTTTTGGTTTCCCTATTACTTGCTATTGTTTGAAATTGTTTCCCGGGAAAAATTTCTCGCGGAATTTTATTCATGATTGCCCTCTCTATATTTGTGTGTATGTGCCCATAATTATGAAAGTGGTCTAAGTCACAATATTTAGTAGATTACATTTGAAAAAATTAAAAAAATATTTTTATATTATGCAAGATTTTAATTTAGAGTCACACTAATTTCGCTTAATATATTGTTATCTAAATATAGAAAGTCCTTAACTCTTTCATTTTTAATCGAGATTTTTGCATGTTGTTCTATCGAAATATGCAAAAAAATAAATTGAAAAAATAACGATTTAGGGCCTTTCTATATTAGGGTAACAATATATACGAGTATATGTATTTATTAAATATATATTCAATATATTTTTTGATATTTTTTTTTGAAGCTAAAATGCATATGACCACTTTCATAATTATGGGCGCACATGCAAATTTTTGCAAGTTTATGAAAGCTGATCGAAATCCGATCGAGGGCACTTCTTTTTAGGCCGACGCCAAAGTGTGGCAAAATTGTCTAAATTCAACTGATGCTCAATCAAAGTCAAGCTTTACTTATTACATTCGCAATAAGAAACAACTTTGATACATTTAAGCAACAATTAACATATGGGCAATTCCACGCAAAACCACACCACAGAGAAAAAAATAATTATTTATTTACTGACATATTAAAATAATAATAATTTGGGCTTGAAGTAGAGATGGCTGTGAGTCGAATTTTTCCAACACGACACGACCCGAACACGAAAAATTTTTCCTAACACGATATTGCCAACACGCACAAAATCAAATTGAATAGCAAAATAAAAAATTCTATTCAAACAAATACACACATATTTTTATTTAATTTCAGATCAACAAAATCGCTGTTGTTGCGTGTTTGACGATACAAATTATTAAATTTTTTACACCTAAAATCGTTTCGTGTTTTTCATGCCAATTTTGCTCAACACGAAAACGACCCGACCATACACGAAATCAGAAAAACACGACACGCCACGCGTCCATCTCTAGTTTGAAGTCTGCGTTAAAACAAAATTTCCCCGCCATTTTTGACTAAAGCACACTTGCAATACAAACTAATTATTTTTTAAAATTTTTAGAAATTTAGAAACGCTTTAAAGTGAGCATTTGTATAGTGAATGTTTGGTCTCTATTTTATGTATTCTTTTGTATATTTCCCTATCTTATCTTTATTAAAAACCTTTATCTTTTAAATAATAACTATATACTAATTTGCTTTTTGTTGAAGTTTCTACTTTATATGCCTTTTAATAAGAGTTTTGTGAACTAATAGGAATATTAAAATTTTCGGTCACACCCGTCACAGTAAAATTTTACAAACTTAGTAACAAATTTTGGCTACATAAAAAATAATTGATAATCAATAAAAAAAAGTAGACACAATTATTAATATATAAAAAAAAAATTTTGAATCTCCATTTTAATATTCGAATAATTAGCTCTGGCCACACCCGTTACACCAACGCTGAAGTAAGTGCTATTTCTAATTACTTTTAACAGTTAGTGTTTTTTAAGTAATATTACTTTATTATTGTAAGATTAAAAATTTTTATCTAAATATCTTGTTCTCGACAACAAAATCTTACTATAAAAACTCGCCTAAATTCTGTGTCTTGGTGGGCTGTTAAAAAGTAAAAAATGAGCGTAAGTATAAATAAATTTTTCTACTATAAAAGCAGCAGCTTCTACGGAAAAAAAACATTTTTAATTGATATGATTTTTTGTGAAAAAAATTTATAAATACTTTGATAAAATATATTTTTTATGTTTCTTTATGTATGTATGTCATTTTAATGAATGTCAAAAATAGACAACAGAAAGAAGGGGAGAAGAAACTTAAGGAAAATAAAGAATAATAGGAACTGCATTTAGCTTTACAGAAAGAGAGAAAGAGAAAGGACACGACGATGTTTAAAGAATCCTTGAAAGAAGAAAAATAACAACTGATCGAGAAATAAAACGAAAGAGCAGTTAACAGAAGAAGGATGAAATTTAAATAGTAAGCGTTTTGAATACATCTAAAATTGAAAGTTTAAAATCACAGCGTTGCTGTTAAGGGACTCTTCAAAAACGCTCCTTGTGAATCTATAATGACACCAACGAGCAGAATGATCAAAAGCCCGTGTAGTTGCATTGAACTTTGATTCAAGTTTACATACTAGGTCACAACCGTCACATATCGTCATATCTTTATTTCGAAATATTAAATTTGAACATTACCTTTGTGAATTAGTCTATAATATTCTTAGTTTAGCCTAAGAAGTTTTTTTAACATTATAACAATTGAAATGTATAAATAAAATAAATAAATAAAAAGGTCACACCCGTCAAAATTTTCGAAAAAGTTTTTGTTAAAGAGAAACATTGTTCTTTTGAGGCAGTAAGTATTTAATAAAATCGAAAAAAAACTTCAGACAATTTACTTTATATTTTAAATAAAAAGGTCACACCCGTCACAACTTTAGAAAAAGTATTTTTTTAAGGAAACATTTGTTATTTCGAGGCCGTAAATATTTAATACAATAAAAATAAATTGTTTGAACAATTTACTACACAGAAAAAATTATGACAATTTTTTTTATTTTAACAAACATGTTTTTGAAGTTTAATGAATATAATAAAGAAAAAAATTCGATTTTCATTGTTTTAAATTTTTACGACTTTTGGTATTTGGTTTTACGAATTCTGTGGTAGGACGTATTTCAATAAAAATATTATTTAACAATTGTTTAATATCAAAACAAAATATCTTAAGCTTAATACAATTAGATTAGATTCAATTTAGCAATTGAGTACACAAAATTTTTTTTTTCTGTGTACACGGAAAGAAAAAAATCGTTTTTCATTTTATTTAATGTTTACGAACTTCGGCATTTGGTTTTACCAACTCTCTGGTGTGTCCTATTTCTGTAGAAATATTATTTGATTTTTTGAATTTAGCAATTGTAAACGAAATTATTTTTCTATGTGCACCAAAATTATTGTGTACGTTCTACGGAAGATTTACGGCTGTAAGCTTCTTATAGGAAGGACGAGCACATATATATTAATGCGGAGGACTTTGCACAATACACTTATATTAAAGGTAATAATCCTTTAAAAACTGAGATTTATAAGTTCACACCCGTCACTGCCTTTTGATTACCATTCTGAGCAGAACAAAATCTACCTGTTATTAAATATTTTTAAGATTAACATCGTGGTAAATGGGGCACTTTTTTTAAATTCTAAATGTTGTATATTTCAATTATAACAAAAAATTTGAGGATCATGGTCACACCCGTCACAATGGAATTACTCATAATTGTAATAAGAAAAACAAGAAATGCTCATTTCAAGACTGGTACCGATTTCTTCGAAATTATTTCTACAAAGAAAAGTCATTGAAGAAATTTATTATTTGACATATTGTCATAAGTTTATTTTAATTAACCCCCTGTTTGTGTAAGACGTTGACGTTAGAAATCATGACGTTTTTGTAATAGATTAAAGGAAATTTGTAAAACTTTTCTTTAATCCATTACAGAAACGTCAATATTTCCATCGTCAACGTCTTACACAAACAGGCTGTAAAATTTAAACAAAAATGACTAAACAGAAAAAAGACTTGTGTTGGTTGTCATTACAAAGCTTTGAGGGGCAGGCAATAAACATCAAATAATTGCGTATATTGCGCAAGTGGAATATTACTTAAGAAATTTGTCAAACTTAATTTTTGCTTATTGCTTAGCACATAATCGTGAAATTTCAGGCACATTGGACCCAATTGGGACTCCGACACTTTTAGTTAAATTTTCCATCTTTCTTTATGTCACGCAGTATCTGAGTGTTTTTATTCAAAATAGTTCTACATAATTCGCATGCTGATAAAAAAAATAATAATTAAAATAATACGCATAAGCTACAGGGTGTCCGCCGGGAACGTATACTACTTAGTTTTGCCGCCATTTTGGTAAACATTAGTCTTGAGAGTTCATATTTGGCAGTCGTGAAGTGTAGACACGTGGCAAATTTATTATGGAAACGTGTTGTAATCGTTAAAACATTTTATCAAAATCAATCATCGATTACTGTGACATTGAGAAAGTTATGTGAAATTTTTGTGTTTCTTCCAAAAATTTCACGGGCCAACAAAACGCACTATTTATCGTGTAGTGAATGATTTCGAGCTTGGTCAGGAGCTTGGTCTTCAAACAACAACTTTAAACACAATTTTGCACATTTGTTTCCATATAAGATTCAGTTGACACAAGAGCTTCTTCCACCAGACCATTTACGACGCCGTACATATGCCAGTTTAATTAAAAATTATAAACAAACAAAGTAGTATACCTTCCCGGCGGACACCCTGTACTTGTGGTTAGAGACGAAGATCAAGGCAAAGAAAAAAAGTTTTTATATGTTTTGCATGTTTTATTCATAGTTTATCTATGTGTGTTAATTTATCTATGTATATATGTTAAGTTGATTTAAGTTTTATAAGTAATATTTTTGGTGAACGAAAACACAATCTGACGCTTGCGTTGGCGTGACTCGACTCCTTTTCTCTCTCACTTTGCTTAAAATAAAAGATTTTAATTTTCATTTAGATCACTTGCAAGTGGTTATATAAAATATAATATTGAGATAATATGGATTCTAGAACATCAGGGTATTGTTAGAAACAAAGAGGTGAATGCCTAGGAGATGGTGGGATTATCACTAAACAGTATCACAATTAAAAAAAGCCAAAACCTTTTAAAAAATTCATTAAAAAAGGCGACATACGAGTGTAACGTGTAATTCGGCCTATACATCAAAGCCAGCCAAGTGACACCAGGGTGCCGAACTTCAATCGGTTTCTTATGCAAATGAATACACATACACAAAGACATTTTCCTCGGTGACCATTATTGCATCCATGGTTATGGACATTATCGTAAAAATGTTGAAAATAGATTGCCCTGATGATGAGATCTCGATATTAAAAAATCGGATTGAACCGCGACAGCATTCACGCTGTTGTGGTTCTGCACCAACAAAACGTAATGCTTTTTAAATGATTTATTATCTTAATAGTGAGTATTTTTAGAAGGAATATTATTTTATTGTTTTAAGATTAAAAATTTTAATCTAAAGACAAAATATCACTATAAAAACACGCCCAAAATTCTGTGAGACGCTATACTCTCGAAGTGTTTTGTGTGGAATGTTAAGAAATAAAAATATGAGCGGGCGTTTGGTAATTTTGTTGGTGGCCTTAGGATCCTCCCTGGTGCTTGGCAGACCCAGTGAGCTGGCGCCAGGTAGAGAAAGTAAGTATGAATAAATTTATGAATTACAAATGCAAGATCTTATACATTAAAAAAAACATTTTTGATTGATATGATTTTTGTAAATGTTTCTTTTTAGCTTTCAGCAACCCCCCCGCATTCAACATTTTTGGCATTTTTTCGCCATTTCTCCGTATGGGAGAGGATTTAAATCGTAATCTTGTCCAATCTGTGACTAAAGTTAAAGAAACAGCGAATAATATAAATTCAGGTATTATTGAACCTTTAACAAACGGAATAGGGAATACAGTTCGTTATGCAAATTCCCATGTGTTCCAACCTGCAGTAAATAATATTTTCGATGGTGCTATCGGCGCTTTGAACCAAGTTCAAAAATCTACCGATGATCTAGCTTCAAGTTTTCTGTATACAACAGGTAGAGCAGGAAATGGTTATCAACGAATTTGAAATAAATAATTAAAAAAAAAGTGGAAAAATTTTAAGTACTCAAACAGGATTGATTAAAAGTAATCCTAGTTGTTAATAAAAAAAACTAGTTTATATTAATTTGTGTTGTTTTTTTTAGCTGCAGAGAAAAAAAATATCAGCAGTTTGATGCAATACTTCAATTTAATTAAAGTCATTGATTGATGCAAAGATTTTGTTAAATTGGGAAATAACTTTGAATTTAATCATAAACAGGAATAGAATGCAAGCCCGTTTAAGAAAATTATTCCTGATTAAAATTCATTTTAGTTCATTTAAATATGAATTTAATAATTTAATAAACTAAAATATTAATTGATTCAATTATTCGAGCCATAAGAACGAAATATGTTGTTATTTTTGTTGCAGCCATTTTTTTTAGGTTTCTACGTAATTCATATCTTTCTGAATTTTTATATAAAAACATTACATTGCTCATCTTTTTTAAAGAATTCTGTGGGTAAAAATAAAAAAAGCGCTTAAGTTGAGATAAGCTGTTTTTGTGTAAATGGCACCCCTGTAATCGTCATACTCAAAAGTATTCCTGGGCAAAATTTCACTAGTTTTGTGCGATTTTTCATTAACTTATAGCTCAATGACTTGCTGTTTCTATTCTTACGACTCATAATCTCATATGGAATAGTAAACTTAATTTATTCTACACATTGCAATATTTCTAATTAAAAGTATTATTTATAATGTGTAGAACCATGTTTGTCTAAAACAAAAATGAATTGAAAAGTAAAGTTCCCAATTTACTTGCAAAAGAAATAAATTTCTGAAAATTGAATTGAAAGCTTAAAAGGGCTTTACCACAGAACAGCAAAATTAAGACTTAAGCACTTTTTTCTTATTGTTTAACTATCTTTTTGTGCTTTTATTTTTTATTTTTCTTTTCGCTTAGCACGACTCTTATGTAACATTAATTTACTATCACTAAGTTTATGTCCGACATTGGTCGGGCCTAATTAATTATATGTAGATTTAAGATTTAAACACTTATTGTTAGTTCACATTTGAAAATACAATAAATAATGAAAATACAATGAAATGCATATAGACATCGCTTAACCACCAGCAAATAAATTTCACTTATAGTATAATTATGACAATATGTCGAATAATAAATCTCTTGAATACAATAAATAAATATATTTACAAAAAAAAAAAAAAAATCTTTCAATGGCTGCTTATAAATTATTAAATAGTTTTTTTTTTTTACTAATTTCTTATTTTTATTTAACGCGTTTCAAATTGAACACGAATCTAAAAAAAATTTCTTTTTTTGTTGGTTAAGTACAACAAACACATGTTTTAAATTCCCATTCATTTTGAGATTCGTTAAATAAACATAAGAAATTACGCTTCGTATTTCGTAAATTTTGTTTTTAATTTTGATTCTTGAGTGCATTCAATGATAAGCAAAAATTGTCTTAAGTTAAAAAAGTTGTAGAAAAGCCAATGGGTCAACACATAATGAATAATATTGTTTGTTGTTTTCTGGAAGAGTTTATTAAAATACTGTGATTGCAGTTTTATTATATACTGTTGCAATAAAGGAGTGATATATGTACTCGTATCTGAATATACGTACGTATCTGAATATGCTAAAAACAAAAACAAACGAATATAAAAGCTTTAATTTTTATTTGATTGATTAATTATTATTAAGTTAGAGGATAAAGCTCTTCCTCTACAGTGGCCTCGATACAAAAAGCACCAATGATAAGTATTTCTTATGTTATTTTTCGGGCTATTTGTGGTCAACAATTACATAATTTTTATTTATATATACATAGCCCGAAAAATAACATAAGAAATAAAAATAACAGATTGGTCAAAAAACATAACTTAAGATAAGTATTTCTATTTGCGTAACAGCTTTCTCTTCATAAGCGCCGCCACCGGTTCGTTATATTTTCATATTTTGCTTTTAGACAGCATCAACCTTTATGGATGACATTATTTCAGAAAGTACTAATTATATAAAAGAAACAAATACATATTCTGCTTTCTTACCTTGTGCAAGATTTTCGAATCTCTTATTGCTGGCCACAAGATTTTAATTTCATCCGTAGTTAAATCGTTCAAAAGTACATTATACTTCTTTATTTCACGAGCTTCAGCCGAAGTTATATCATCAATAATGCTGATGGCACCATCGACCACACCATCTACTATGGGTTTGACCACACCTGAAGCCACACCATTAACTGTATCTCCGACATCAGTTAAAGCGCCGCTAACACCACCAAGAACACTATTTGTTATACTACCAACGACGCCTGTGGTCACATCAACCACTGTGTCTTCAATTTCATGTAAAGCGCCGGTAACACCACTCAGACCATGTTGCTTAATAGAATTGGCAGGCTTCGCCGTTGCGGCTTCTTCATGATCTAAAACGGACCATAACGTCAAATATTTGGGAAATAGGAATTCCCAGTTCCATTGAAGCTGCACAGTTTGAACTGGATTTATAAATTTATTCGTACTTACTTTCTGCTCCATTTGAAGATGGCTCTTCACTAGGTCTACTAACTACCAAAGAACAGCTCACTGCCATTAATAAAATTATTGAAAAAGCTTGCATTTTGTTTTGTATTATTTTTGCTTGATTGTTCTGGTAATAGGGCCCACGAAAGACGAGATGACAGTATGATGCATCAAACATTTTCAAAGGGGTTTTTATACACACAAAATTATGCAGTTCATGCAAGAGATTTAGATTGCATTTATTAAATAATAAAATATTAATTCTTCGTAAACACACACATGACAATACAGCCACCATTATCAGAAGAATGATAGAAAAATATTTATATATCACTTTCTTAATTTAAAAACCAGGGTATGAAAACAAACAAAATATCAGGCAAACGTTTCTTGCAAGGACAAACAACGTTCTTTTTTTAAATATTCTTTTATGTAGATGAGCAAAATCAAAGCAAATAGTTTTCCAACGACATACAGCACAGGAAATCATATTGGTTTTTCACTCATCTGCTTATTTCTATATACCATAAGGGTATATAAAAATATTAAATCGTAATGGGTATGTCCCTGCCCACTTTTTTTATCACAAGATTATTCCATTCTAAGAGCGCAAAATGTTTGCTAAGTTTATTAAATATAATTGAATACTTAGCTTTAATGGGCGTGGCCCGCCCACTTTTCTAAATGCAAGATCGTGTCATTCCTAGAAACCAGAGTGTATGTCAAGTTTCGCTAGCACGGGATAAGTAGATAATAAATAAGTACACATAATTTATACTAAATTTTAATGGGCTTTGCCCGCCCACTTTTATAAATTTGAGATTGTGTGATTCCAAGAGGCAAAATTATTTGTCAAGTTTCATTGGGATCGGTTAAGTAGAAGTACACATAATTTAATACTAAAATTAAAGGGCGTGGCCCCGCCCACTTTTGGAAGTGCGAGATAGTGTCATTCTCAGAGACCAAACTATATGTCAAGTTTTGTGGGGATCGGATAAGTAAAGGCACATGTAATTTAATACCAAACTTTAATGGGCGTGGCCCGCCCACTTTTGGAAGTGCGAGATAGTATCATTCTGAGAGACCAAATTATATGTTCAGTTTTGTGGGGATCGGATAAGTGAAGGTGCATGTAATTTATTACTAAACTTTAATGGGCGTGGCCCGCCCATTTTTACAAATGCAAGATCATGTCATTTTAAGATACCAAATGGAATGTCAAATTTGTGAAAGATCGGATAAGTAGAAGCACATGTAATTTAATACTAAATTTCAATAGGCGTGACAACGCCCACTCTTTTAAATGCAAGATCGTGCCATTCTAAGAGCCCCAAATTCTTTATAAAATTTAGTGTGGATCGAAGAAGTACCAGTACTCGTATATATAATATAATACAAAATTTTAATGGGTGTGGCACTGCCCACTTTTACAGGGTGTTTTTTTAGAGGTATAGAACTTCGAATTGAAATTAAAACACAAGAAAATCGTTTTAATGTTCATCAATTTGGCTCTATTGGAAGGATAATTTTATGCCATTAACGCTTAAATATGATTTCGGGCATGTGGCCGCCGCGGCTGGCTCGAATAAAGCCAATTCTACAGGTCCAATTTTCAGCCACTTTTTCGAGCATATGGGGCCGTATGTTGGCAATAACGCCACGAATGTTGGCTTCCAAGTCCCCTAACGTTTCTGGTTTGTTGGCGTAGACGAGCGACTTCACATATCCCCAAAGAAAATAATCCAATGGTGTCAAATCACACGATCTTGGTGGCCAATCCATGGTTAACCGAATTAATTGCTCTGATGGACGATTATGTCGACCATAAAATGGACGGAGCTTGCGGTAAACTTCGCGAACTGAACCATTATTTTCGAAATAAATTTGCACGATTTGCAAGCGTTGTTCTTTTGTCAACCTGTTCATGATGAAATGGCAAACCAAACTAAATATTAATCACTTGACAGCTGACAAAATGGCCGCCAGTTAAAAAAGTGATGCCAACTTAAAGTTCTATACCTCAATAAAAAACACCCAATATAAATGCAAGATCATGTCATTTTAAGAGATCAAATTGTATGTCAACTTTTGTGTGGTTTGGATAAGAACTGGTACATATAACTGATACCAAGCCTAAATTTGCGTGGCCCCGCCCAAATTCATAACTGCAATATCGTGTAATTGCGAGAGCTCAGGGTGCGTCCGATTTGGTAAGTATGGCTTAAGTAGCAGACGTGAAATACAATACATATTAAATTTTAATAGGCGTGGCTCCGCCAATTTTTTAAGTTTGATATTGTGCCATTACAAAAGACCAAGGTGTGTGTTAAGGCAATTCGAATGGGCGTGTTCACTCCCATTTTTTTTTGAAAATAGCATCAAATAGACGCTATAGCTTTTTAGACAAAAAAAAATTTTTAAAGCGGTTTAAAAATTACGGAGCTATAAAAATAAAAAAGCGAATTGTTAACCTCTACCTATTGTGAAGTCATTTAAAAATATCGTTGGCGATGAATTTTTCAAAGCTTTTGGAATACGAAAAAGTTTCGGGGAACTTATTTAATGAAATTTTCTGACTTAAATTCGTTAAAAGATGATTATGATAACATTTTTTCGCTTCTGTTTATTTTCAAATAGAATTTTCGTTGGCTTCGCAATTCAAGCAGTTTTTCGCTGCAGTTGTACTTTGGCACAATTTTTAGAAATGAATGAAAGTTGCACCATATTTTTGATGAATAACTATTTATAAAAGATTACCGATTATGCTATTTTCCCGATTTTGATGCATTTATAGCTAAAGTATCCAAAAACGCCATCGCCCGACGTCAGCTTGTGCTCATACAGCCAATCTTAATATTAAATCAACAACGGAGATAATATGCCAGAGAAAGAATCATAAATTTAAAATTACTTTCACCTTGAGCTTTATATTTGAGTGCAAGCAAATGATTATTTCACGACTTTGTTTTTTTTTATCTAAATTATTCTCAAATGTGTGCAACAATTAAGAATTTCTACTGAGATGCTCGATGTTACGAAAGGTGGTAAATTTAACTAATTATAATTTAACAAATAAAAAATAAGCAATTTAACAGACATGTGCATAATTATTGAAAAAAAAAAAACAAACAACAATGGCGAAACTGTTGTAAGTTAGAGATGGTAAAATTGAGTTTTCGTTACATCAGCAAATTGTTATACGATGAAACAAAACAATTCACATACGAGTATTCTCTTTGCACTGATAAATATGTATATAAATCTTAAATTTTAATAAACTGACACCACACACACAAACAGTGGACCCAGCACAAGAACGCTGATGATGAAAGTGTGGCGGCCTTCGAAAAAACCGCACGTTGTTCCGTTGTGCTAGTGTTTGTCAGCATATTAACAATAAACTTTGATGTTATTTCTTGCTTAAAAATTACCTTGGAGTATTCTATTTGATAGTTTAAGTTGTAAAATTCTTAAAGTGCGTTTCCACAGACAGGAGAATTTCAAAAATTAGCAAAAATCTCAATTTTGGAAAGAAGCACCAGAATTTAGTTGCAAAATCACCTAAAATTTATTAGAAATCACCAAAGCCGTATTTTAAAAATTTCAGCGTATTCCGATTACTCTTTCATCTCGAAAACCACATTTGCGGTAATTTTCGTGATACGAGTAGTTTGAGTTAATACAAAAGCTGAAATATAAATACATCGTATGTTTTCATCAAAATGAAATTATTTTGATTTAAGCCTTTATTACAGTTAAAAATAATCAAATTCTTTTATTTAAATTTGGTTGTATTTTGAGATGATATTGTTTTGTTGAAAAAAAAAAAATTGGAAATATTATTAAAATTTCAACTAATGCATCACAAGTCAAAATAATAAAAAAAAAGTATCAATATATACCCTGTTTCCAGAAGTCAGGCGGGAGACTCGTCTAGAAAATTTGTATGAAAATCACTAAAAAAAATTAGTGCTTTTCATATAAATTTTCTGCTCAAGTCGACCGTCCCCCGTTGTGGAAACAGGGGGTAAAACAAATAATTCAAAAATACACACAAAAAAGTCATATGAATAATTTTGTAATATCAATTAAAATATTTGTAATATCAATTAAAAAATTAATTGAATTTTCAAATATAAACAATTTGATAATATTAATTAAGTTTATTCACTCAAATTAATTTTAATTTAAATTCTTATTTGAAAACATTAATTGGTGAATACTTTTTTTTCTGTGTATATTTTTCTTTTTAAAAACTTAAAAGAAATACAATGTAAATACATTTTGAAATGGAATTTTCTTACTATAACGTATTCGAATTTTCAAATTCACTTAAAATGAAAAGACAAACATGTTAATAACCTCCTGTTGATCAAGTGCAATATGTATCTATATAAGCTCATGGTGCCCTATGCCGATTCACCATAGAAATGCACCATAGGGGCGAACTTTTACGCTTCTTTTAAAAAAGTTTCTATTTTTTGGTAACAATGATCTCTTCTTAAATATTAACAAAGTTGATGAATCAATAAAAATCTCTCGATATTATTATTATAAGTTTTTTTATTATTTCAATTGAAGCGTTTTTTTTACTTCGTGCAATTGTTTCATTCAGTTTCTGCATTTGTTAGCACTTTCTTCTGTTTTAGCACTCGAACCTCATCCGAAGTTAAATCATTAACAATGGTGATGACATCATCGACCACACCATCTACTATGGGTTCGACCACACCTGAAGACACATCATTAACTGTATGTTGGACGCCGCTCAAAACGCCGCTAACACCGCCAAGAACACCATTTGTCAAACTCCCAACAACGCCTGTGGTTACATCGCCAACTATGTCCTTGATGCCATCCAAAGCTCCGCGACGGCGTGAGTCAATAAGACCACTCAGACCACATGATGCTTGCCAGAACTGACTGGTTTCAATGTTTCGGGTCCTTCAAGATCTAAAATGGAATATAAAAGTTTATTTCAGTACAAAAATATGGTGAGAACAATTTGAACAGAACAAATATTTGAAATCCTCATTCACTTGAAGCTTCACAATTTAACCTGAATTTATAAATGTATTCGTACTTACTTTCTGCTCCAAAGAATAGCCCACTGCCATTAAAATTAGTGAAAAAGCTTGCATTTTGTTTTACGAGTTTTTTTATTTTAATCTTATTTTTTGTTGTATGTTGCAATGTTTCAAACAACTTCAAAGGGGTTTTGTATACACAAAATTGTGCAGTTCCAGCAACTGATTTAGATTGCATTTATTGAATAATAAAATATAAATTCTTTAATAACACACATGACAATACAAAAATCCTTATCAGAAGTATAAAAGCAAACGTTTTCTGCAAAAAAAAAAAAACTTCATTTTATTGATTTTTAAATCGTCTTTTAGATGAGCAACACCAAAACAAATGCTACTAAATAAAAAAAAATATCACCTACAACACACACAAATTTTGTTAATGACTGTCACCATACACTCAATCACATAAAATAAATAATTAATAAAATAAATAATAATAATAATAATATAAATGCCTACATTTAATTAAATTCTGCGTGTTATCTCAGTATCAAACTCACGTTGTTCCCAACTTGCAATAACTTTGCTTCAACATATTAATCTTCAGTTTGATTTAATATGAAATAAAGTTATTTCAAAAGGAAAAATTTCTGCTGAAACATGTTGAATTAACATGATATATATATGAAACAAAATCATTGTTTTAGTATAATAAAAGATTTTTAGGATTGCGTACACCAAAGGCGAAAATTATTGTTTTTTTTTCGCTACGATATCCTTATGTCTGCCACAGGCTGTTTTCTCGAGAACCGTAAGAGAAACGCACCTGAAATTTTCACAGAATATTTAAAACTTTGGCCCCTACAACAACAAATATATGACAATTAAAAATTAAAGCGTGTTCTAAAGCGAGCAACAGAAAATGTCGAAATCCTAATTATTTTTATGCAGACTACATCAATTAACACTGAAATTTAAAAAGACAAAACTAAAGGGTATTCAATCAGTTAATGTAATTTGGACAACTTGCTGTATCTTGGAAACCGTAAGACGCAAAAAACGCCAGAAATAAGAATAAGCGCAAAAACTAAAAAAATTTTCAAATATTTCGCAATTCCATCATTAAAACTCGTTGAATATACCGATGCATCGCGATGCTCCAAATTTAAACTAAACACCATTGATCGATCAGTCAATGTGCATGAAGATAAATTTTAAAATTTATAACTCTAGGCACAAACCCGACGTGTTTAACAGAGATCTGTTAACAAAAACAAAACAAAAAATAGACCTCTGTTAAATATTAACCCCCATATTCATAAAACTTAAAATGAATTTGAAATATATTATATTTTAAATTTTTCATACAAAATTTTCTTAAAATGGATTTCGAATTCATTTAATTTTTAATATAAATATTTTAGTTTTTTTTCTCGCAAAATAGACTTTATAGACGATTTTTTAAGCAAAATGCACCAGAAAATTAAAGCCGAGTTCATTCTCTTTGCTTTCTTTATATACAACAATTAAAACTTTAAGCAACATAGAAAATTCATATCTTAACCTGCAGTTATGAAATCGATGTTTGCTATTTTTTTTAGTATTTTTAGGAGATTGAGAGTTGCAAAATTTTTTGTTTATCCTGCTAAAATAGAATAAATAAAAAGCTGGGTGTATTTTCAAATTGCAAATATTTTTTTTATATTTTTCTTAATTTTGTTTTCATTTGGAGTTCTTTCGTTTTCGTTGAAGCGTTTTTTTTTATTATTTATTTGTTATTTCAATCAGTTTCTTCGCTTCGTAGCACATTTTTTTTTGCATTCGAACTTCATCCGAAGCTAAATCTTCTGCATAAACAAACGAACTTCATCTGAAGTTAAATCTTTGTGCGCTATTGGTCGGATAATAGGAGTTTCATCCGAAGTTAAATCGTTGCGCCAAATTTTCGAATCTCTTACAGGTGGCCAGAATATGCGAGCTTCATCCGAAGCTAAATCGTTAACAAGAAGCCTATGCTGCATGATCATCCGAGCCTCATCCGAAGTTAAATCGTTATCAAGCACTTTCCTCTGCTTCAGCACTCGAACTTCATCCGAAGTTAAATCGTTGCGCCAAATTTTCGAATCTCTAACAGGTGGCCAGAATATGCGAGCTTCATCCGAAGCTAAATCGTTAACAAGAAGCCTATGCTGCATGATCATCCGAGCCTCATCCGAAGTTAAATCGTTATCAAGCACTTTCCTCTGCTTCAGCACTCTAACTTCATCCGAAGTTAAATCGTTGCGCCAAATTTTCGAATCTCTTACAGGTGGCCAGAATATGAGAGCTTCATCCGAAGCTAAATCGTTAACAAGAAGCCTATGCTGCATGATCATCCGAGCCTCATCCGAAGTTAAATCGTTATCAAGCACTTTCCTCTGCTTCAGCACTCTAACTTCATTCGAAGTTAAATCGTTGCGCCAAATTTTCGAATCTCTTACTGGTGGCCAGAATATGCGAGCTTCATCCGAACCTAAATCGTTACCAAGCACATTCTTCTTCTTTATTGCCCGAACCTCATCCGAAGTTAAATCATTAACAATGGTGATAGCACCATCGACCACACCATCTACTATGGGTTCGACCACACCTGAAGTCACATCATTAACTGTATCTTCGACGCCTTTTAAAACGCCGCTAACACCACCAAGAACGCCATTTGTTATACTCCCAACGATGCCTGTGGTTACATCATTAATGGTGTGTTTGATTCCATTTAAACCACCGGTAAGACCACTCAGACCATGATGCGTACTAGAATTGGCTGGCTTCGGTGTTGGGGATACCTCAGGATCTAAAACGTAAATTTAAAAATTTGTTTTCATACAAAATTGTGTAGGAGCAATTGCAGGCCAAATATTGGATATATTAGAATTCGTGGTTCATTTCGAACTCCCCAGTTTGACCTCAATTTATAAAATTTTTCATACTTACTTCCTGCTCCAACTGATGGTTGTTCATTACTAGGTCTACTAGCTACCAAAGAGCAGCCCACTGCCATTAGCAAAATTATTGAAAAAGCTTGCATTTTGTTTTGTGTTATCTTCTGTTTGTTCTTGTAATAGAGTCCACAAAAGACGAGATGACAATACGATGTATCAAACAACTTCAAAGGGGTTTTTATACACAAAAAAATAATGCAGTTCAAGCGAGAGCTTTAGATTGCATTTATTGGAATAATAAAATATTAATTCTTTGTAATCACACACATGACAATACAAAAACCATTATCGGAATTGTAAAAATCAGTGTATGAAAACAAAAAAAAAAAACATTACACAAACGTTTGTTGCAAAGAAAATTATTTTTTTTTAACGTTTCTTAAATCGTCTTCTTTATGAGCAGGATCAAAGCAAATACTCGTACTTTTCCAATGATCAAGAGCACATAAAATCATTTTGATTTTCGCTCATCTGCTTGTTTTCATATACCATATCAATTATAATTTTTTTAGTGGTTTATTTAGTTCATATTACTATTGTTGTGGAATTTATTTATACACAGAAAAAATATTCCAAGTAAATATTAAACATTTCTCTTCTTGTTTAATAAATACGCTTAAAATAATTTTTGTTTGTGATTAAAAACTTACGTCTTCTGAAAATAGAATTCAATAATTTTAGTTGAAAAATAATTTATGGAATCATTTGAAATTTTAAATAAATTAGAGACTTCAAACTACCGTTTGAATCCCCCAATTGCGAGAAGCCTAGCCGTGTTCAAACAAAATGCCTCTAATAGGGCATTTACAACTGAACAAAATCTGCCAGATTTCAATTAAAATCTTTATGATAATCTATACCGTTTACATCAAGGTTTTGGACATTTAGCAACATTATTTAACCAAAACAAGACCCATCAACTGAAAATTTTCCAAAACTACAACCAAACAACTGCAATGTAGCCAATTCGCACACCTTTTTAATTACACAGGCAGACTTTTTGGTACAAATTTGAAGAAAAAAATCTCATAGTTGCATAACTAAGTTCTACTAGATTATTTTAAACAAATTCTGACAAAATGTAGTGACGTTGTAGATTTTCTTTTGCATGGGAAATCTACTAGATTTTGGCAGAAATCTCTGAACTACTAGATTTTGAATAAAATGTAAACGGACTATAAGCGAAAACAGTTTTTCATGTCACCCTATTATCTAGCGTTTTTAGTAGCAAATAATAAAAAAAAGCTCGTGCAATCCAATTCGATGGAATTTTCTTGTTTTCTTAACCTTTTTTCCCGTTCCTAGTGATTTCAAAATAAAAATTTTAATGGATTCACTCAACAAGAAGTTTTTGCTGTGTCTGCCCTTTGGCATAATTTTAAGAAATTAACAGCTGATTTTTCAGAAAAATGCCAGACTTTTGCTAAAGAACCCTTTGGAAAATATGACTGAATTTTCTGATTTTTTTATATTTTATTTTTTATACTTAAAGAATTTTCTGCAAACTTGACTTCCAAGGCACAAAAGTAATAAGATGGTGTTGCGATTTTTAAAATCACACATTCACATTTCTAAACCCTAAATACAATAAAAACAAAGAAAAAATTGTATTAACGTCAACTTGTAATTGTGCCCCAAAATCTTAATCTTAAATAAATTCAACACACAGACATAACTTTCATGATCTGCTAAAGAAATGTCATAAATATAAAATACTTTCACCTTGAACTTGGTCTCTGAGTGCAAGCACATGTTTGTTTCAAGTGTTTTTCTTTTATCTAAATTATTTTCAAAAGTGTGCAACAATTAAGAATATTCATTTGATTATTGTGGAGATAATGTAATGCAAAAAAAAAAAGAAAAAATCAGCTAGTAGAAATTTTTGTTGACGCACTGTCACGTGCTTTTAGGAAAGCAACAAATTGATTAATACATATTTAATTTTTTTTCTTCGAATTTTCAAAATTTATTAATTTCTACTAGACTCGTAATATGAAATCACACCCAAAACCCTTGATAGAATGACAGAAAATCAAAATTGTCGAAAATTTTTACAGCTATATTATATTTAAAAATAAATAATAATTTTCTCACTCACGCTCACGTGCTGTCACGCGTGACATTTTTGACAAATATTAATTATATGCTCTACTGCGACATTTCATTGATTTTGTTGGAATTTTAAAAATTCATTAATTTCGTTATTGGAAACCACACACAAAACACTTGATAGAGTGACAGAAAATCAAAATTGTCGAAATTCTTTTAAAAGAGTTTTTAAATATTCCTCACGAGCTCTAACGCATGACAACTTTTCACTAATATTAATAATACACTCACCTCTGACATTATTTTATTTATTTTTTTAATTTTTATGAACTACCTATAAATTTTTGTTACGAAAACCTTTACTACACTCAATCTCTATTTGAAATCACATGCATTAAACACATTCACCACAGCAGGCTACCGACTACAAAATGTCAAGGATAGAATACACATGTTTATATGAGAGTGATTCTTTTGAAGACAGCAAGGCAACAGGGCGGCAGGTTGTTGTCTATGCTGATTTTGTCGTTGTAGTCCAATTAAACTAATTTCTATTTCTTTGGCTACAATGAGAAAATTCAGTGTTGCCAGTATAATACAAAATGTTGAATGAATGATATGGTACAATTATTTCATATTAGTTAACAGAATCAATATCCAAAAATTGATGTAAAGCATAAATTTATTCATTTTTATACTTTTACGTCATATAAGTAAATTTTGAAAGAGCAATTTAATTTTTATAAATGCGAAATATTGGAAGGCGGCAAGCTGGCTACGAGGCGACAAATGCTGCAAGCGGCATTTGGAGTCGTGTGTTCGTGTAGCCTGCTGTGGTGAATGTGTTTAATGCAACACACGAAAACACTTGATAAAGTGACAGTAAGTTGTTACATATTTTTTTTGTGAAAGGAAAATAAATTAAATTTTTTTCTCACGCTCACGTACCCTAACGCGTGACAGCTTTTGTCTAATATTAATCGACATTACTTAAGATTTTTTTCGAAAACTATAAATTTTCATAATGATAACTTTTACTATACTCAAACAATATTTGAAATCACAAAAAACACTTGATAGGGTGACAGAAAATCAAAATTGTTAAAAAAAAATTAAAATTAGTTTTTGTTCTTTAATATTCTTGTATTATATTAAAGGAAGAAAATATTTTTTTACTCACGCTCACGTGCTGTCACGCGTGACGACTTTCAAATATTTTAAAACGGGTTATTTTGTTTTGTTTTATTATTCTTTTTATGTTAAACAAAAAATAAATATTTTTTTACTCATAAATTTTAAAACAGGCAGTTTTCTTTGTTATTATTTTTATGTTAAGGCCAAAAAAATATATTTTTTTGCTCACGCTCACGCATTCATAAATGACAATTTTCAAAAATTTTAAAAATGCTTGTTTTGTTCGTTATTATTTTTATTTGAAATTAAAAAAAATATATTTTTTTCAGTCACGCTCACGCATGACAATTTTCAAACATTCCTTTTCAGACCTTGCAATTTGGTTTAAGGATGCAATAAAAAAAAACGACTAATTTAAACTGAACTTGAGAAAAACTCGAAATTCGACCGTAAATATTTCGTGCCACAAAGAAGCTTGAGGGGTTATTTGCCATCGTAAATCATCGATTTTCGGCACAAAAAAACGAGGTCCAAAAAATGTGCCGGTTATAGCTCGATATACAGGTGGGCCAAAAGTTACCATGGGGCTTAAAAGTTTAATAACTTTTTCGTTTATTAATTTTTTTAAATTTTTTTTCTCAGATTATATAATATACAAAATGGAAAATTTTTTTACACTAAGTATGAAAAATAATGTCTCTTAAATGACCACCGTTTTCAGCTTCGCACTGATGGGCGATTATGATTATGAGTGATGAAGCTCATTTTCATTTGAATGGCTTTGTTAATAAGCAGAACTGTAGGTTCTGGGGTTCTGAAAATCCAAGAGCCATTCATAAACGCCAATTGCACCCCATTAGGTGTACAATATGGTGTGGGATCACATCTGAAAATATCATTGGGCCTTAATTCTTCGAGAATGAAGATGGAAGTGCTGTAACCGTAAATGGAGAGCGGTATCGGTTTATGATAGAAAATTTTTTACGTCTTCCTCTTGAAAACATACCTGGTATGTGGTTTCAGCAGGACGGAGCCACTGCCCGCACTGCCCGAGACACAATGGCACTTTTAAGTCAAATTTTTGGAGAGCGAATAATTTCCAGAAATTCGGAAATAATTTGGCCCAGCGCGATCGCCAGTTTTGACAGCACCCGACTATTTTCTTTGGGGTTATTTGAAGTAGCGAGTGTATGTGAACAAGCCAGAGACAATCCTTGAACTCAAGGCAAACATTGTTGCAGAAATTTTGGAAGATATTATGGAAAATGCTCTAAAACGAGCCCATCAGTGCGAAGCTGAAAACAGTGGTAATTTAAGAGACATTATTTTTCATACTTAGTGTAAAAAATTTTCCATTTTATATATTATATAATCTGAGAAAAAAATAAAAAAAAATTAATAAACGAAAAAGTTATTAAACTTTTAAACCCCAAGGTAACTTTTGGCCCACCCTGTATTAACGACTGATTCTAATAGAGCAGCAAAAAAAAAACCAAAATTACCATTTTAAAAGCTGACTTCTTTACCTAAATAAAAATGAATGCTAGAAAAATAAGAAGTCATGTACTCGTATGTGGCGAAACATCACAGGGTTACCGAATATTTCGAATAATTTCGTATTTTAAGCCTCAAAGTGGGGTACACACTAGCAAGCCTGAGTGACAGTCAAGAATTCATCTGTTTTGAATGACATCCTTGACTGTTCAGATTATCCACCATGCTTGACAAACCGACTCATGGAAAATACCAAAAATTCAATGTTCTTTATTGATACCACAAATTTTTAACAATTAATTACGATTTTGTCTTAACATTTTGTAGCACACAACCTTGCATTTCATAAAAATTTATGAATTCCTAAATAAAAAACCAAATTTCCGCGTCCAAGTTGTGCAGTTCATGCTACAAAGAGTAGCTCTTTACCGACACCTTTTGGTACACACTGTCAATTTAAAACGAATATGGCCCCTGACTGTTACATAAAAACAAAAATTTCTGTGTTAGCTAGTTAGAGCCAAACTGTCACTCACTCGTCTATAGTCTGAACTCTACTTAAGAAATCATAAAGTTCAATTTCGAAGTGTCCTTAAATACAAAATTGAGACAAACGCTTACGGGTATTGTTGAGACAATCGAGATAATATGGAATCCAGGATATCAGGGTATCGCTGGAAACGAAGAGGCGGATAAGCTGCAATATGAATATAAAATTCGATACCTTCGATCGAAAATCGCATGCAACTCTTAATAAGGAACTTTATTAGCAATATATGTCAAGCATTTAAAGTTTAAACATTAAAAGGCAACAATTTTAAAGAATATTTTAACGCTCTAATTTCTATTCTCTTAAACAGGTATATAATGGGTTAAAATATTGTGCAAAAACTATTCGTTAAAAGTCTTTGAATGTACCTATGCTCCAAATTCAAGCTAAACACCACTGATCGATTAGTCAGTGTGCGTGAAGATAAGTTTTAAAATTTATAACCCTAGACACAAACCGTCATGCTGAACAGAGCTCTGTTAACAGGCCTCTGTTAAATACAGTCAAATCCCGATAATTCGTACCCCGATAAATCATAATTCCCGATAATTCGTAATAAACTGTCGGTCCCTTGAAAAAATCTCGTTAATTCGTAAAATTTCCATACATTTTGGTCACCTCGCTAATTCGTAATTTTATTTATTTTTTAATAAGATCTTCTTTACCTCTTATAAATCGTAAGTGTATGCTAACTACCACTCGTAATAAAAACAACAGAAACATGGAAAGAATGATTTTTTGTATTGTCATGTGTGTGATTACAAAGAATTAATATTTTATTATTCCAATAAATGCAATCTAAAGCTCTCGCTTGAACTGCATAATTTTTTGTGTATAAAAACCCCTTTGAAGTTGTTTGATGCATCGTATTGTCATCTCGTCTTTTGTGGACTCTATTACAAGAACAAACAGAAGATAACGCAAAACAAAATGCAAGCTTTTTCAATAATTTTGCTAATGGCAATGGGGTGCTCTTTGGTAGCTAGTAGACCTAGTAATGAACAACCATCAGTTGGAGCAGAAAGTAAGTACGAATAAATTTATAAATTCAGGTCAAACTGAGGAGTTCCAAATGAACCACGAATTCTAATATATCCAATATTTCACCTGCAATTGCTCCTACATAATTTTGTATAAAAACAAATTTTTAAATTTATTTTTTAGATCCTGAGGTATCCTCAACGCTTGCTAACGATATAACTTCGGATGGAGTTCGAATATTTTGGCCAATAACGCGCAACGATTTAACTTCAGATGATGCTCGGATGACGATGCAGCATAGGGCGCTTCTTAACGATTTAACTTCAGATGAAGCTCGTAAGTTTATGCAGAAGAAGGGGCTGGATAACGATTTAACTTCGGATGAAGTTCGAATATTCTGGCCAACTTTGTATGAAGCTCGGCAGATGAAACAGAAGAACGCACCTCTTAACGATTTAACTTCGGATGAAGCACGTAAGTTTATGCAGAAGAAAGGGCTTGTTAACGAGTTAACTTCGGATGAAGCTCGGATGATGATGCAGCATAGGGCGCTTTTTAACGATTTAACTTCAGATCAAGCTCGTAAGTTTATGCAGAAGAAGGGGCTTGATAACGATTTAACTTCGGATGAAGTTCGAATATTCTGGCCAACTTTGTATGAAGCTCGGCAGATGAAACAGAAGAAAGCACCTCTTAACGATTTAACTTCGGATGAAGCACGTAAGTTTATGCAGAAGAAGGGGCTTGATAACGATTTAACTTCGGATGAAGTTCGAATGTTCTGGCCAACTTTGTATGAAGCTCGGCAGATGAAACAGAAGAACGCACCTCTTAACGATTTAACTTCGGATGAAGCACGTAAGTTTATGCAGAAGAAAGGGCTTGTTAACGAGTTAACTTCGGATGAAGCTCGGATGATGATGCAGCATAGGGCGCTTTTTAACGATTTAACTTCAGATCAAGCTCGTAAGTTTATGCAGAAGAAGGGGCTTGATAACGATTTAACTTCGGATGAAGTTCGAATATTCTGGCCAACTTTGTATGAAGCTCGGCAGATGAAACAGAAGAAAGCACCTCTTAACGATTTAACTTCGGATGAAGCTCGTAAGTTTATGCAGAAGAAGGAGCTAGTTAACGATTTAACATCGGATGAAGTTCGAGTGGTAAAGAAACAAAATATGCTACGAAGCGCAGAAGCTGAATAAATAGTAAATAAATAATAATAAAAAAAACTTCAACGGATATTAAAGAACTTGAAATGAAAAAAAAAATTAGAAAATACAAAAAAAATATTTGCAATTTTAAAATACCCCCAGCTTTTTAGTTAATTATCTATTGGGTTAATAAATACAAAAATAGCAGGCCTGCAAAAAAAAACTTTGCAACTCTCCATCTCCTAAAAATACTAAAAAATAGAACAAATCCATAATATAGTTTCAGGTTAAGATATGGATTTTCAGTGTCGTTTAAAGTTTTCAATGTTACAGTTTTTATGCCTTAATTTTCTGGTGGATTTTGCTTTAAAAATCGTGTATCAAGTAGAATTCTGTCAACTCTATTAATTATGATGGTTTGTGTCTAGGGTTTTTAATTTTACAATTTATCATCACGCACATTGACTGATCGATCATTGGTGTTTGAGTTAAATTTGGAGCATCGCGATGCATCGGAATATTAAAAGACTTTCAATGATGGAATTTTATGACGAATATTTGAAGCCATTATATTTCTATATAAGGGAAGCAGAATAAGAGCGTTAAAATATTGATAAAAATTTTTGCTTTTAAAAACATAATTTTGCTTGTAATGATATATTTTAACTGAACAGAGGAGAAGATGGTTAAATATATCCATTTATACATCAAATCTAAATTTGTTTGTCGTTAAAAGTTCACAGTACTAAAATTGTTCATATCTGTGCTTTTTCGCGGCAATTGATTCAGTTGTTACTTTCTCAAGAAACTAAGGTTTCCAAAACAATAAAAAAAAAAAAAAATAACGGATCTATTCCGATACTATAACGATTATTTTGCTGAATATAAATTTCTTGAAAAATTCACGTTTCTTACAGGAGTTAATTTGAAGCTTTTACAATTTAAAAGTACGATTTTCAATAAAATAAAGTAAAAAATTGCATTGCGTTAGTTACATATCTGCACTACAAAACTTTTTTTTAACAAAGTAGCGAGCGAATGCGTGTACGAAAAGTTCAATCATCAATATCATATGTTTAACGCTTGAAACCAATTATTACAAGTTGTTTGTAAATTGGGGATATGGACAGACATTCGAAGTTACATATGAGTCGCATAGCGGAAATATCAGCTGTGAAAAACCGCAACGAAGAGTTTCGAAGTGTTCACAATTTAGCGCACTTTTTCCAGTAAAACATTCTGACACTTGTGTTCACTAAAACTGTCAAAATACTTCATTCACACCGTTGCGGATGTACAAATCGACAAGTGAACGATAAAATTGCTGGAATTCACCAAATTCGTCCGTAACGGTGTAAAGGAATGTATTAATTATTTTGCCATTTAATATATATAGTGAACACTAAATATGAAAGCTATTTCTTATCGATCTAAAATAGTGACTTCCGTCAGACACTAAAAATAACGTTACTGTAAAAGAATCCTTTAACAGCACAATGATCTTGATGATTACCATGCATGCATTCCAGGCAATGGTTTAAAAAAATCAAGAAAATTTACTATTAAAATTGCACACAAAAATAAATAGATCTTGATATTTTGAATTTGCTAAATATTTTATTATTTTTCGTTTTATAACATTATGTTGATGTTGTCCCTTTTTTAATTTTATCCCAAAACATCATCGGACACATCATTAACTGCATCGCTAACTTCATCCCAAGCTTCGTTAAGGGCAGTATGTACGCCATCGACTACAGGTTTGAACACATGCGAATTGATACTATGAATCTTATCCTTAATACCATTCCAAGCACCGGCAAGACCATGTGATGCAGCCTCATTCACATGAGAATTTACAGCATCGCCTACAGGTTGGACAACATGGGAATTTGCATCATGAGCTGTATTTTTAATTTCATCCCAAGCACCAGTAACACCACCGTGCACACCATCAGCCACAGGTTTAAATACATGGGAATTGACACTATGAACCTTGTCTTTAACACCATTCCAAGCATCCGAAACTCCATGTTATACAGGCTCAATGACATGCGAATCTACACCATCGACTACAGGTTGGATCACATGGGAGTCTACATCATGAGCTGTATCCTTAATTTCATCCCAAGCACCAGCATGACCACCGTGCACACCATTAGCCACAGGTTTATTAAATACATGGGAATTGACACTATGAACCTTGCCTTTAACACCATTCCAAGCATCCGAAACTCCATGTTTTACAGGCTTAATCACATGGGAATCTACACCATCGACTACAGGCTGGACCACATGGGAGTCCACATCATGAGCTGTATCTTTTATTTCGTGCCAAGCGCCAGTAATGCCATCCTGCACACCATCAGCCACAGGTTTAAATACATGGGAATTGACACTATGAACCTTGTCTTTAACACCATTCCAAGCATCCGAAACTCCATATTTTACAGGCTTAATCACATGGGAATCTACACCATCGACTACAGGCTGGACCACATGGGAGTCCACATCATGAGCTGTATCTTTTATTTCATGCCAAGCGCCAGTAATGCCATCCTGCACACCATCAGCTACAGGCTTGAGCACATAGGAGTTGATATTATGAACTTTATCTTTAATTCCATTCCAGGCACTAGAAACACTGGACTTGAGTACTTCAGCAGCTAAAAAGCAAGATTATAATTTTGTTTTGTTTTTCACTATATAAATAAGTAAGTATTATTAAATGCAAGTCAAAGACTCCAGGAAATGGGAAATTACAATTTTTAAGCCTCCAGTGTTTTTGACTTAATTTTATAGATTTTTTTTCATACTTACAAACATCTACTGCAACTGCTGAGTGCTCATTGGGTCTACTTAGCGCCAATGAGCACCTAAAGCCACCAAAAATACAACCAAAAAAGCACGCATACTTTATTTTCCAACAGCAACTCACAGAAGACTTGTCGAGAATACGTTATCTTAAGCAAAATTTTGATGGTTTTTATAGTGAAAAGTTTGTTTAAGCAATAAATTTAGTTTAAAGTTTTCAGTGATTAAAGTAATTATGAAAACATGCAAGAAATATAATAAAAATTATTTGTTGTTAGAACAGAAACACAAAGGAAACGATTGCGATGGCGATTTTTTATTTTTTATTTTTTTGCTATCTCTATGAATGCTCGAGACAACTAGATCTGCAAGTCAAAACAAAACCCATTAAGTGAACATTTTCCAAAACTGCAATCAAACAACTGAGAAAACCCATAGTTGCAGCACTAAGTTCTGCTAGAATCACCGACAAGAAGAAGTGATGGCAAAGGTTCATGAATAAACACCAATAAAAAAAAACAGGCACGCAGGCCTTGGCGTGAGTTGGCGTCTCACTGCAGTAGAGAAGACGATGTGGGAGAGAGTAAAAATATTTAATTTAGAAGAAATTATAAATTCAACGGAAATCTTTTAATTGAACCAGCTGATCTTGATGCAACTGTAAGAAGGCAAATAATCGATACCGACACTTGGAGACACTGAAATTTTTTATAGCCTACACCAACCTGATATATATTCATGGACAGCAGTTTGGACAACGATGAGCCGAGCTGTAAATTCCAATTATATTTTTTAATTATTTTCACAGCTCAACAGCTGTTGTGAATTGAATACAATATCCTAACTGTCATGAGAAATAAAAACTATTGTGAATTTTAAGGAAAATTATGATCCGTTTGCAATTGTATGCAATGATGCCACTGCGTCCGTACTACTGACGTGCCACGTAATTATTTTTTGTACGATTGTCGATATTGATCATATCATACATACAAAAACACATTTGAATATTTTAACAAAACCTTCTGCTGAAAAACTTAATTATTGTCGCTTACGATTAAATCGAAAATAAGGCTCGATATATTCATAAACAAAAAAAAAATAAATATATGTACGAGTATGTCTTTGAAATAAATTTTAAGAAAATTTTTAATAAAGAATTTAAAATAAAATAAATTTCAAACTTACTGGCTCGCATTCATAGTCAAAACAAGGTATAGTTTAAGAGCTTAAAAACAGTATTTTGTATGGTTTTAGATTCTTAAAGTATACTTTGTTTTGACCATAAATATGAGCCATTGTAAGTTTTACGAATATGGGAGGAAATGTTTACATATATGCATTTCCACGAGAAAGTTCACTTTTTTGTCGCGTGCGACAACAAGCAATTAAGCTTATATTTCAGAACAATGTTACTCGAGTTTGCTTAAAATTTTTCTTAAAGCAGAGCTGCTGATGCCCTATACAAATATATAAAGAAGTAAAAAAAGTTTCATTTTCTTTGATAAGGCAAACATATTTGTTGGTGTCGCACGCTACAAAAAAGTGAACTTTCTCGCGGAAATGCCAATATGAAATGTCTTCCTAAGTATATGCCAAAAAAGAAACAACATTTTTAACACTTGAAAACACATTGACTTCATTTCTTTACGCTCTGTGAATAGGAATCTGCCGCCACAAACGCCAGCTTGTGTTCGTTCCTACACCAAACTTTAGTCGTATATAAACTTAACATACAGAGATAAGATAATATCCTAATATAGTATCCGTACATCTTAGTAAATTAACTATAAACGCAACATCATAAAGTTTTGAACTTTAGTTCATACTACATGCAGATTATTTTTTTTCGCTCATATCAAATTTATAAAGTATTTGATTATCAACTGAAACTGTATGAACAATTTTAAATAAATACGAGTATTACTTGATCTTAACCATCAAACATACAAGGTCATTTATTTAAAGAAATAGTGACAAGTGTTCGACTGAAGTCGCTTTTTAAGGCCAATCATGAAACTAAGCCGAAGGCGAATTTTACTTACTAAATCACAATAAGAACAACAACATTAATATATTATTTTTAGATATATTAACTTAATAAACAGAAATAACAGTTCTTGTACAAATATTTTTAAGGCTCCATGAAAAATCGCCCAAAAATAAAAATGAAAAATCGGCCCAAAAATTTTTTCATACAAATTTTATGTTATTTTTAATCGGCTTCAGAAAAAAGCAGCAGGTTATCAAACCGTCTCTATTTATTTATTTTTTGACTTGGGTCATATTAGACCGATTGTAAAAGTTTTTCTTTGTTGTCTGAGAGATTATAGCTTCCCATTGGTCCCTTTGTAAAAAAATTGGGCGTGGCCACGCCCATAAATTCTTTATTTGATTGCTGCAAAATCTAACAAACACCTTTGGTTCTTGTAATTACACAATTTTAAAGTTGAAAAAATGGGCGGGGCGACGTCCATTAAAATTAATTATTGAGGGCAATTATGAATAAAATTCCGTGAGAATTTTTTCCCGGGGAACAATTCCAACTAATAGCAAGTAATAGGCCAAACAAAAAATTCTAATGGGAAAAGGGAGAAATTTCTCGCGGAATTTTATTCATAATTGCTCTGATTATGTATTACGTGGTTCTACTTAACCGATTTTCATGAGCTCAAAAATATACACAATATACCATTTGAAAAAATGGGCGGAGTCACACCCATTAAAATTTAATATTTTATTTTAAGTGGTTCCACTGTACCGCTTTTTACAAAACTTAACAAACACCCTGAGCTCTGAAAAGCACAAAATGTTACATTTAAAAAATGGGCGGAGGTACGCCCATTAAAATTTAATTTTATATCTCATAGATTTTTTTCGAAAATGCTCTATCAGATCTTTGCATTGACGTCGGTTTTTTTCTTTTTGGCAAAACTAATCATATGAAAAATCGCCCAACATTTTTTTTAACATTTAAAAATTAAAAAAGAAATGATGGATAGTGATAAAAAAATTTTTAGGACACACAAAGGAGAAAAAAGAAAAAAAAAGAAAAATTTAATTTCAAATATAAAAATATCCTGAAGAAGTTAACCAAAGGTTAACGAAATATCGAAGTACTAAAATAATAATAAACATTGACCTAAAGCTCAAAAAATTAGTTTAATTGAATATATTGAAAAAGGTCGAAAAATTAGACAAAAGAATTTGATTAAAAAAGAAAAAATTACACCCAAAAATTCTCGATTGAATATAAAAAAAATTTTACATTTATAAAATTTAAAATATAGTATGTTGTGGAAAATAATGGCTGTACGTATTATCGCCCAAAATTCCAAATCGCCCGAAACAGCTAAATGAGGGAAAGCCCAAAATTGTTGGATTGTTGTTGATTGTTGTCATTGTGAAAATGTCCGATCGCCCAAAATAAAGTGAAGAATAACCCAAAAGTGTAAAATGAATAATCGCCCGAAGTTTTTGGCTGTTTGTTCATTACGTACAATCACCCGAATTTGGAAGGAATAATAGCCAAATTTAATTTTTTTGGTATTTTAACATTTTGCGGAAATTTGGCAATTATTCATTATGAATAAATACTTAAATATTTGAAAATGTTGAGTTGTCCAAAGTCGATAAACAATCACCCAAATTTTTTACAACAGTTTTCGGGCGATGCAAAATTTTTTATCAAACGATTTTCACTTTGGTGATTATTCAGGATTTTTTTCCTCTCGGTACATCGAAAAGCGGTTTCGCTTCGCTGAGTAAATATTTAAACATTTTCGGCGCTATGAAATATGGTCCAATGAAATAACGGGCAAATAATAATATGAAATAAGGCCCAATAAAATTAAGGATTTGGGATTTATTTCATCTTGAGTTTGGTTGGACTTTATTTCATTTTGAGTTTTTTTTCGTTGGGCTTTTTTTATTGGGCTTTGTTTCATTTATATTGGGTATTTTTTTTATAAATTTTCTCTTGGGCCTTATTTTATATTTTTTGGGATTTATTTTATTGGGGCTTATTTAATTTCTTATTTGGGTGTTATTTCTCGGGCTTTGTTTCATAGCGCCAAGATTTTCTGCCTTATAAAGTTTTTCTTACGAATTCTATTTTAATTTTTTTAGGCGAATTTTCATTTTTTTCTGGATAATTTTTTTAATTTTGGATATTTAATTTTTATTTTTGGGCGATTTTCATGGAGCCCATTTGTACTCATAGAAAACCAGCAGTAATAATTATTTCGAACACTTTTTATATTAAAAACTAAAAATATCGTTAAACATGTTTGCATTGAAGTTTGCCGTTTATGCGCAACTGCTGACAACTTTTCCGTTAAAATTGTAGTAATGCCAAGTTTTCTATATATCTATATAAAATTTGGCATCACTTGATTCAACACGGTCTTTAATGTATACGAGTACACTTGTGTATCATTTACTAGCAAATTAGAAAATACCATTTTGCATTTTTATCGGAAATCGTTTTCGAATTTTCTTCTATTTCGGCTCGAAAATATTCCCCTTCTGTATTTGGTTAAAAAAAATCGCTCATAAAGGCTACAAGCTTAATGCATACAATGAATAAAAAAATATTAAATGATTTGTGTCCTACCAATTAATCGGTTCGGCTTCGGCTTCTGTATCTTCTAAAAATTGTTCATTAATTTTCGCAAATTGTACAGAATTTTTTTTTCAACTCTGGTATTAAAATCACACCAGGGTTTTTTTCCTACATTCAGATAAAAATTAAAGTACAAACTATAACTTTGCAATGGAATTTCATAGAAATGTAAACTGCAAAATGATTTCTTCTAATGCAAAATACGTGAAATTCTAGAAGAAATCGTTATGAGACCTTAAATAAGGATTAAACATTTTTATAAACGTAAGATTTTTTTGGTATGTAAAAAAATTTACTATTTTGCTGGTTTAGCACGTCTAGAAGCATTTCGTTAAGCTGTTAAACAACACTTCAGTACACTTAAACAACAATTCAAAAACGCTGCCAAGACCACAATGTTTATAGACCAGCTACGTGCAAGCCATATGCCCAGTGTGCAAACTTTTACTAAAGAGCTTTTGTGCTTTCACACCGACAAAGAACAATAGCAATGCTTGCTCTTACTTTGCAAAGAAACAAGAACAAATTTAAGAGCTTTCAAACCTGTTTACCTCAAATACAAATATCAGAGTACATATGTGTGCTTGGACGTAGCTGTTATAGACTAAACTCTCAATAAATGATTGAGAATTACAAAACTACAATCATAGTAGGCTAATAAACTTTTTGAAATAAAAATAAAATATTGAAATATTTTTATTGTTTAATAAATTAATTGAATTAAAAATTTCAAAGTTGTTTCTTACTATGATCTAGGAATTAAAGTTCGGCATCGTCCGGAAATAGTGACTTCGGTCAGACACTTAAAAAACCTGGAACAGCATAATTTTCTTGATAATTTTTATGCATTCTAATCGATGGCAAAATAAAATAAAAAAAACTTATTTTAAAAATACATGCATAAATAAAAATATCTTGATATTTTGAACTTGTTAGTTATTTTATTTTTTTCGTTTAACAAATTTATGTTGATGGAGTGAGTCCCTTGTTATTTTTCTTCAAAAACATCATCAAGCACACCATGAACTCTATCGTTAACTTCATCTCAAGCGTCATTCGGACCATTATGCACGCCATCGACTACAGGTTCAACAACATGAGAATCTTCAATATGCATAGTGTCCTTAATTTCATGCCAAGCGCCAGTAAGACCATCCTGTAAACCATCAGCCACAGGTTTAAATACATGGGAATTGACACTATTAACCTTGTCTTTAACACCATTCCAAGCATCCGAAACTCCATGTTTTACAGGCTCAATAACATGGGAGTCTACACCATCGACTACAGGTTGTATCACATGGGAGTCTACATCATGAGCTGTATCTTTTATTTCATGCCAAGCGCCAGTAATGCCATCCTGCACACCATCAGCTACAGGCTTGAGCACATGGGAGTTGACACTATGAACCTTGTCTTTTACACCATTCCAAGCATCCGAAACTCCATGTTTTACAGGCTCAATAACATGGGAGTCTACACCATGGACTACAGGTTGTATCAAATGGGAGTCCACATCATGAGCTGTATCTTCAATTTCATGCCAAGCGCCAGTAATGCCATCTTGCATACCATCAGCTACAGGCTTGAAAACGTGGGAATTGACACTATGAACCTTGTCTTTAACACCATTCCAAGCATCCGAAACTCCATGTTTTACAGGCTCAATCACATGGGAATCTACACCATCGACTACAGGTTGTATCACATGGGAGTCTACATCATGAGCTGTATCCTTAATTTCATGCCAAGCACCAGTAGTGCCATCTTGCACACCATCAGCTACAGGCTTGAAAATGTGGGAATTGATATTATGAACTTTATCTTTAATTGCATTCCAGGCACTAAAAACACTGGACTTGGGTACTTCAGCAGCTAAAAAGCAAGATTATAATTTTGTTTTGTTTTTCACAAGTATTATTAAATGCCAGCCAAATATTCCAGGAAACGAGAAGATTTAATTTCCAAACGTCCACTATTTGACTTAATTTTATAAATTTTTTTCATACTTACAAACATCTACTGCAACTGCTGAGTCCTCATTGGGTCTACTTAGCGCCAATGAGCAACCTAAAGCCACCAAAAATACAACCGAAAAAGCACGCATACTTTATTTTCCAACAGCAACTCACAGAAGACTTGTCGAGAATACGATATCTTAAGCAAAATCTTGATGGTTTTTATAGCGAAAAGTTTGTTTGAACAATAAATTTATTTTAAACTTTTCAGTGATTAAATAATAAAATAATATTCTTTATAAAAACATGCAAGAATTTAAATGAAAATTATTTTTTGTTAAAACGGAAACACAACAGAAACGATGGCGATGGCGATTTATTTTCTATGCATGATGAAGAAATCGAGATCTCCAAGTCTCATTTGCCAATTGAATTTATATTTAAAAAAAAAGTATAATTATACTTATTTAAGTTTGACAGTTTTTAACGCACTAATAATCCCAAATTATTATTTCACTTATTCAGTAAAATATTTTTTTATTAAAAATACATTAAAGTTGATGATTGAGGGGTTTAGCTGGATCTTATGAGCATTTCACTGTTGCTAATGCCAAACTTTTTTATTTTTTTTTTATTCCAATATTCCAAAATTCCCTTATCGCTAATGAAAAATTGGTGCTTACAAAAGCTATATTCGTTCACTACAAAAAAATTGTGTATTAGTTGTTGGAACCCACAATATTCGATTGGCTACAAATTCGGTGATTACAACAAATCTGTTTTCTCTGTGTAGGATAAAATAAATCATATAATTAAAAGTCTTAACATTAAAAAATCCCCTTTACACGATGGTGTAAGTAACAGACTATTGAAGGCTCTCCCAAAAAAGGGAAAACAAAATATTACCGGCATTATAGACAACTGCTTAAATTTTGATTATTCCCCTGATTGATTGCAATATGTAAGCCAAACAAACTAAAGTCATGTTCCATGTCTTACAGACCAATAAGTTTATGGTCCTCTCTAAGCAAAATTCTCGTAAAATTCGTAAAATTCTGTAACGAGAATCATGTGTTTCCAAAGCAGCAGTTTGGCTGTAGAATGGGACACAATACTTCACACCCTCTGCTTAGAATTAAAACTAAAATAAAAATTAATTTTATGGAAGGAAAGTCCACAGGCATGACACTTCTGGACATTATATCAGCGTTTGAAAGCGTATGGCACGATGGTCTTATTTATAAAATGACTCTTTTGAAGAGAGATTATTATTATTAGTGCAAAGCTTTACATCCAATAGAAGATATAAAGTGTACATTGGTAAAGCCTGTTCATCCTGCAGTAATGGCAGGATCTTGCCTATCGCCGATTCTATACAATATTTTCACCTATTCACAGATGATACTGCTATCTTATGTCATGGTATATTTGCTGAGGACCTCCAAGATGACTTAGCAATCTTAGAGGGGTACTTCAGAAAGTGGAGAACGCACAGAAAACTCAAGCAATATACTGCACTCGAAGAAGAAAATCAATTATTCTTCCACAAAGGGATCTCTTTTTTAACAACACTTATATTAAATGGGAATCAAAGGTTAAGTATCTAGGAATTATTCTTGATCCAAAATTTATTTTATTAATGTCGTCAGCCCATTATTGGTTTGAAGCATATGCCGAAAAGTCGGAATGGAGAAAAACGACAAAAAAAGGTTTACATGAATTTTTTTCACAAAGAGAGAATTTTATTTTGTATTTTAACCATTGCTTGCGACACATGTTTGGAAGAAATGTGTAAATTTTAGTGAACTTTCACGAATAAAGTTAGAAGTTATTGTAAAATTAAAAATACGTTTTGTGCCGCATACACCACTTTTCTTAATTTATTTTCAAAAAGTAGCTGTTTTGTGCTCCATACGTATACTTCACTGCTGAGAATTGAGAATTTTGTTGTTTTGTTTATTTTTCTTGCTGCTGTCTAGAGAAATAAATCGATCGTTTAACGCCGACCAAGAAGCCGCCGCCGTAATACTTTTAACTATCGACCCGCTTACACACTCACACAAGTAAAACAAGTAATTGAAGTGTATTTAACATAAAGAATGAAATTAAATGATTTTTGTTAAACTCAAACATGCAGATTTAAAAGGGTTCTTTTATTTTATTTTAGTGCTTAATCAGTTTATATTAAAACATTTAATCGGCGGCTGCGTCTGGCTGATGATATTTTTGCTCAACAGTCGCCGTTGAATTTTACTTTACTTCGCATGTTTTTGTATGAAGAATTTGACGCAAACGCTAAACTGTGGCCTGTACAGCAAAACAATACTTATTAAACCTTAAAATAGTTGAAATGGAGCAAAATAAATGCTAAATATCTCAGAAACCATAATTAATTTCGCGAAACGTGTTTTGGATTCAGAAAGGAGATATTCGAAATATATATATCCCATACTTAACTTATTTTTTTTTAAATGGTCGGTGGGTCAAACCAATAATGGGCTGACGATGTAATAAATAAATTAAATAATGTTGCAAGACTATTGTACTCTTTAATAAATGGGAAGTAATCTCTATGTCAAGATAATAAAATCATAATATTCGAATCGATTTTTGTATCTATATTCTACTATGGAGCTGCAGTTAAAAAAATCGCTGACAAAAAAAAAAAAAAGGGCTAATAGTAAAAAAAAAAATTGTTAAAACTAAAATAAATCGCCAAAAACCGAAAAAATGCCGAGAACGGAAAATAAATACCAAAACTATAAATCTCCAAAACGAAAAAAACGCCAAAAATTAAAAATTGGCAAAAACTACAAAAAAAAAATTTTACTGGGTACTTGAAATTTTTGAACAAATTGCTACATCTGGTAAGATATTCGGTTATATATGTATGTATGCCTTAGTTCGTATAGTATTGTCGGAAACTGTTTCTGCTGAAAGACAGTTTTTGTGTTCGATTCGGGTAGTTTTTTCTCAAACTTATTTATGTGGCATCACTGTGTCCAATTTAATTTACAAACTGTTTGCGTACTTATGTATGCCGTTTCTATTTTGTTTAGAAAAGTTATTTTATTTTATGAATTATGATACATTTTGCAATTTTTGCGATTAGTAACCGATTTTGGTAAAACATTCTTGTAAATTTGCGATGAACATGTTTTTTAAGGGGGAGGTTATCAATTTGTCTGTATATTCAATTAAACTATTTTTTGAGCTTTAGGTCTATTTATATTATAATTTTATTAGTACGATATTTCGTTAACGTTTGGTTAAATTCTTCAGAATATTTTTTATTTTTGTTTCTTTGAAAAAATAAATAGACCTGTAGCTCAAAAAAATAGTTTAATTGAATATATTGAAAAAGGTCGAAAAATGAGATAAAAGAATTTGTCTGTATTTTTATTTACCAACTATAACTATATAATTATGCAATTTTTTCAGTTTTAGCGGCTTCTCTTGAACTGTTTTTCTTCTTCAAATCAAAAGTGATTTTTTAAAGTTATTGTTTTAGCAACTGCTTAACAAAAAATTCGAAGGGTTTTCCCTGTAATCGAATTTGAAAATACTTTTTAAACGACTTCAAAAAAGGAGGATGTTATCAAATTGTCTGTGTTTTTTTATGTTTGTTACTTTATAACTCCTTAAATTTCGGAGATCAATTTTAATAATTATTTTTTGTCTGAGAGGGTATGGCTTCTATTTGGTGCCATTGCAAAAAAAAGTCGGCCGAAACGACACAATCTGGAAATTTGAAAACATGGGCGGAGTCACGATCATGAAAATTTAATACTAGTATATTTCACCCGCTTCTATTTCATTGATTTTTATAACACTTGGCTAACCTTTCCGATTTCCACGAAAATTGGCCAATTTGCAATGACTTGATGTTAGAATGACATAATTTTGTGCTTAAAGAAGTGGGCGGGGCCATTTACATTAAAGCCTACTATTATATTCACCATTTTTTACTCTGATAAAAGGAATCGGTCGCCGCAAACGTCAGCTTGTGTTCGTTCTTATTTAAACTTAACATACGAGTACATAGATAAGCTAATATCCGTATATGTTAATGATTAACTATGTATGTATACATACATACGAGTTCACATATGCAACATCATAAAGTTTTAAGCTTTAACTCAGAGCATATGAAGATTATTTTTATTACTCATACCAGAGTTATATTTGATTCCTGCTAATCGCTTGTAAATTTATAAATCTTGATCTCAGCAATAAAAAGTAAGGTCATTTATTTATATAAATAATAGCTAGTGTTCTACTGCATTCGTTTTTGTTTCAGTCCAATCCTGGTGAAATTTACCGCTTGAAATCAGGGAATTGTAATGAACACCGTGTAAATTTAAACAAAAAAAGAAAGCCTTTTCTCACACAAGTGTTTCTGTATCCTTACTTTGCGATAGCTAGCTGCCATTTAAATAAATTTCCAGTAATTCTTGGAAGGATGTGAGAAAAATTATATAACGAAAACTCATCAACTTTGCTATTCAGTAACACATTTTAACGATGTTCACAAATTGAACTTTATTTATTTATTTTTACTCTTCCTTATGCTTTTTGCTTATGTTGACATTTTGTATGCGGTGATGCCTCAGGTTAAATAGCTAAATGGTGAGTAAAACACAGCCGCACGGTGGTTCAGAATCAATTTTCAGCGGCCAAAACCTGTAAATTTTTTCTTGAAATAGATTCTTGAAATTTTTACGCCATCAGAAAGGAAATATATCAAAACTAAGGTAGCCAAAATGTTTGCCCCAAATACTCACAGTAATGGGCGTGGCATGCTGCTGAAAGCAAAAAATTTATGTTAATAAAAAAACAACAATTTTTCATATTGGATTTGAAATAAATTATGATTCCTTAAAAAACTATTATCGCTAACGAGCTGCGGTTTATTTCGTTATGTTGAATTAACTGCGGGTTTTAATAAATTATATCTGCAGGGTGCTATGTAACAATTTTTAAACCCCAAATTTTGGTAATTTTTATTTTTTTTTTAGTAAAGAGAAGGCAATGAATGCCTGCCTACTGCTATTACTAGGTGTTACCTTCTTTAGGAAAGGGATAGTGATAGAGAAGACAGGTGGCAAATAAAGAGATAGAGGAAACCTTCATTCTTTTACAACTCTGCTTTTTTGCACATTTTTAATAATGCAGTGTTGCAGCGCCTCTGGTGTCACAATGAGGTCGTATTAAAGTTTTCGAAGCCGTGTTTAGTTTAGTGGCCATTTTATGGGTAATTTTAATTCGCGATGATTCTGCTACACAACACCGACATAGGAGAGCGCTCTGATGTTACATTCGGATTAGTATCCAATGAAGCCGTTGCAGTTCAGTGACCAGTGACTGTGCAATAATCACTTGAATTTTCGCACAACAACTGATATAAAAGTACACTAATGCACATCAGGAAAATGTGTGGTGTTGATATTTTAATGACTGTCGGAGCCCGGCATCGAACCCAGGACCCTCGGTTTGATAGTCAATGTGATAAATACTTCAGCCCACGACACCCTCAGTAGTTCAGTAGTGTATAATTTTTGAATATCACAAAGGTTCAAAAAACTAAATACTCCAAAGAGAGATGATAGATATTGTTTATAATAATATTATAATTTTGCACACGCCACCGACCTGCCTGTAGAACATTTTTTTTTATTTTTAATGAAAATGCTCATAAATTATCCAAAAAAAATTTTACCAATATTTATAATAATCGGTTATATATTTTTCACTTTTTTATATTTGCGCACGCATAACTGTCGTTTGTAAACTGATTTTCAAAATTATTTTTTTCACTTAAGGGTTTTATCTGCAATTATATCATAATTTTTTCCCCTTTTGTGAGAGTTTGCCTGTAGTTTTGTCTAATAATTATTTTTGAAATCGGAGGGGGAAATTTCCTCTTTTTATGCATAACTCTGTTGTTTGTTAAGAGATTTGCAAAATTTTTTTTGTTTGAAAGAGTTTGTCCACAGTTGTATTTAAAATTTTTTTTTTCGGAACTCGGTGGGGGGAATTTTCTCCCCTTATGCATAACTCTGTCATTTGCAAAGCTATTTGGAAAATTCTTTTTTACTTTTTGTTTGAAAGAGTTTGTCTGCAGTTGTATCTCCAAATTTTTTTCGGAAATCGGAGGGGTAAAATTTTCTCCCCTTATGCATAACTTTGTCAACTGTAAAGCGATTTGCTAAATTCTTTTTTGTTTTTTTTTTGTTTGAAAGGCTTTGTCCGCAGTTGGGTGATATAATTTTGTTTTTCGAAAATCGGACGGGGGAAATTTTCTCCCCCATGCATAACTCTGTCAGTTGTCAACCGATTATAATTTTTTTTAACTACTCCATTTAAAAGCATAACTCTGTCATATGTGAGCATTAAAAAATATTTTTTTGCTTGAAAGGCTTGGTCCTATAAAGTTTTTTTTTTGAAAATCTGTGGGGGATTTTGTAATGTATTCTATAAGATCTTTGCATTGAAGCCGATTTTTTTTGTGGCAGAATTATTTTAAGCCCGTGTCTGGCAGATATTTATCTAGTAGAAATGGTTTAGTTGTGTCTTTATGGGCATGTCCTACATACTTTTGTATATATATATATATATATATTCAAAAGAATCTAGAATCTATTTATGACTGAAAAAACTAGGCTTAAGTAATAAACTTTGAAAACCCTAATTTGTTGTGTTTATAAAGATAATTTAATATTGATTATAAGACAAAAAAATATAAATATATAATAAAAAGCGTGCATTTCTATGCAAAATTAAAACAAATCTAAAGTTAAATTTTAACCTTAAATTTCTCAAGAATAACCCTACTGATGGTGATGAAACCAAATTTGAATTTAAAAGCTAAAAATGTTATCTATCCAAAAAAAAAAATTTTTAGAAAAAAATCTTCATTAGTTCAAAACTTAAAGAGTTTTGGCCGACTAAAAACGATTCTGAACCACTGTGAGGCGTACAATATCGTAAAAGAAATTACATAATGATAATATCGTTGTATTTCAAATGGAAGTTAAGACTAGACGCCAAAATTGCTACGGATCTCAAGGATTTCTGGAACCCCAAAAAAAAATTTCTGATATTATAAGTCAATGTAAAACTTATTGTATGGCCTCATTTATGCCTTAAACAAAACGCAAGCGCGATATATGAAAAAAAATTTTTTTGACCACTCTGGTAGTATGATTTTAATGCTGAGGCATCACGCGTGAATGGCTGGACCAATACCCCCATTCCCCCTTTCCCTTGTTTAGTTTGTTATTATCTGGAGAAGATGAATATGAAAGAAAAAATTAAGAAAGTTGAACAGGGTAAAACGGGAAAAATTTGTGATGTTGGTATTTTTTCTGTTTTTGATAAGATTGTCATAAATTCAGTTTAAAGTATACTCAGGTTCTTTCTGGATGCGAAGGAAGTTGCGGGAAAATTCTTGTAAAATATAAAAAAAATATGTTACAACTAATTTTAAATTGCAAATTACTTTATTTCTTTTAATTTATTTTGAGTCGAAGTTTAATAAAAAAAAGTAAAAAATCGAACATTTTTAAAAATTTGTTTTAATTTTTATACAAATTCTGCAACGAAGAAATGCACAAAATTAATATGAAAAACAAATTGGTAAAATGTTTTAAATTTAGTTTTTATTTTCTACAAGATGTCGACAAGTCGCACGCTGATGACATCGGTGGACTATCGTTTTTAACCATCCTCCCCAAATCTTTCAAACACATACTAAACTGTATCGCGAACTTCATGCCAAGCGCCGTTAGTGAAGATCATCATGCACATCATCATCTATGGGTGTGACCAAATGGGAATCGATGTCTCGAACTTTATTCTTAACTGCAGTCCAAGCGCCAGCAAGACCATTGTGCAGACCATCAACTACAGGTTGAACCACATGGGTGTCGACATCATTAACTGTTTCTTTAATTTCATTCAAAGCACCGTTAAGGCCACTAGTGACACCATTAACTATCGGTTGCACCACATTGGAGTCCACATCATGAACTTCATCTGTAACATCATTCCAGACTCCGTTAACAGCATCCACTACAGGGTGAACCACATGGGTATCGACATCATTAACTGTTTCTTTAATTTCATTCAAAGCACCGTTAAGGCCACTAGATACACCATTAACTATCGGTTGCACCACATTGGAGTCCACATCATGAACTTCATCTGTAACATCATTCCAGACTCCGTTAACACCATCCACTACAGGTTGAACCACATGGGTGTCGACATCATTAACTGTTTCTTTAATTTCATTCAAAGCACCGTTAAGGCCACTAGTCACACCATTAACTATCGGTTGCACCACATTGGAGTCCACATCATGAACTTCATCTGTAACATCATTCCAGACTCCGTTAACACCATCCACTACAGGTTGAACTACATGGGTGTCGACATCATTAACTGTTTCTTTAATTTCATTCAAAGCACCGTTAAGGCCACTAGTCACACCATTAACTATCGGTTGCACCACATTGGAGTCCACATCATGAACTTCATCTGTAACATCATTCCAGACTCCGTTAACACCATCCACTACAGGGTGAACCACATGGGTATCGACATCATTAACTGTTTCTTTAATTTCATTCAAAGCACCATTAAGGCCATTCTGGACCCCATCAACTACAGGTTTGACCACATGGGAATTTACAGCATTAACTTTATCTTTAATTGCATTCCAAGCGTTAGATATCCTCAGCAAGGGTACTGCGGGCACTAAAAAACAATATGATCAGTGCTTATTTCAATATACTAGTACAAATAAGTATGCGAAATATTTTAGTCAACGTGCATGAAGGGAGAAATTATAATATCTCTATTTGACTTGAATTTATATATTTTTCTTTTTTAATACTTACCAACATTCGATGCAACTGGTGGCTCCTCACTGGGTCTACTTAGCGCCAATGAGCATCCTAAGGCCACCAAAAATATTACCAGAAAAGCACGCATTGTTTATTTTTTTTAACAGTGACACACACAGAAGATTCGCTGAGAATATGATATTTCAGTTAATACCACTGCCGTTTTATAGTGAAAATTACATTTAGGCAAGAGCTTTCGATTGCACTTTTCAGTTGTTAAATAATAAAATGATGCAATTTGTGATAAAAAAAACACATGATAATAACAATAAAAAAAAACAAAAAAAAACTGAGTAGCGCATAATCACAGTGGCACAACAGCATTTGTGATTTGATGTTGTTTTTATTTTATCCTACTTCCAAAAAAAAAAGAAGACTTCCTAATTTGGTTGCATTAATTGTTGCCACTCATAGCTCCGGCTTTCGAAAAGAACGTTACGAGTCATGACCATTGAAATTCAATACATTTTAGGTTAGATTTGGTAAGTGTAGCAGTCGGAATCGCTTCTGGTCCATTTTGACATAACGTAAACTCTACTTAAGGAGAGTGCCCAGAGCTCAATATAAAGCTACAATTACTGTGGCAACGTCCAAAAGTTCCCTGAACTTTTAAGAGGCCTTCTTCTTCGTCTTTAGCTTGGCAATGCCCACATCATTATTTTAAAAAAAGTCAATATATCGAGCCATAACCGCCAAAAAAAAAGCTTAAACGAAACATTTTTTGAACGATTTTTTACCAAAATCTATTATTTACGATAGCAGATAATCGGTTTTGGTCAAAAACTGAAGTTCAAAAATTTTGTCGCTTAAGCTTTTTTGGCGGTTATGGCACGATGTTACACCCACCCTTAATAACTAAGCATGCCTATCTATGGTACACTGTCCGGCCAACGTGGACACCAAAATCGAGATTTCTTGCCTGTTTCTTGAAATCAAAGAAACTCTATTTTTAGAGTTCCATACACCCAAGGTGAAAGGGAACCCTATTGTTACGATATCCGACTGTCCGTCAGTCTACCACAGACTGTTTTCTCGAAAATCGTAAGAGCTACTGAGCTGAAATTTTTACAGATTATGTAAAACTTTGTACATTACCACAACAAATATATGATAGTTAAAAATTAAAGGGTTTTCTAAAGCGAGCAACGAAAAATGTTAAAAGCTTAATGTAATATACAGACAATTATATATATACACTTGAAATTTTCAAAGTTAGTGTGTTTTTATGCAGACTACACCAATTAAGACTGAAATTTCAAAAACAAAAAATCAAAGGGTATTCTATCACTTAAACTAGCTGTATCTTGGAAACCTTAAGAAGAGACTCTTTACAATTAAAAAAAAAACGCTAAAACTAAAAAATCTCAAAATTAAAAAAAAATCGCCAAAGTGATAAAATCGCCAATAAAAAATAGCGCCGAAACAAAAAATAAATCGCTGAGGTTAAAAAAATCGCCCGAAACCGAAAAATTCGCCAAAAACTAAAAAACGCCAAAACTAGAAAACATCACCAAAATCGGAAAAACTTGTTAAAAACTAAAGAACGCCAAAAACTGAAAAAATCAAAAAAAACGGAAAAAGCACCGAAACCAAAAATAAATCGTTGAGGTTAAAAAAAATCACAAAAAAAACGCCAAAACTATAAAACTGAAAAAAAACGCCAAAAACTAAAAAATACGTCAAAAACTAAAAAAAATTTCAAACAATTGAAAGGAGTAAAAGAAATATACGTTTATCACCGTTTCCTAAATCTGGCTCTTGCCCCTATTAAGTCACTTATCACCTTCTTGCTGTTTGTCATGGTAAATAGGCATAGAAAACCATAAACTGTTTACATTGGAGGTGAAGAGAGTGTTCGCAGCTTTTGTGTGAGCAACATTTTTGTAGAACATTTTAATTCTCTAACTACTTTCCATAAGGGTTTTACTTGTCCTTCTCAACGAAAGAACAGGAAAATACATCTAAAATGCCCTATCGTAGTATCCGCCATGAAACTCTATTTTAAATCTCGAAAAACAAAAAAGGCCGAAGTTCAACACCAAATATATAGGGTATTTTTTTAGAGGTATAGAACTTCGAATTGAAATAAAACACAAGAAAATCGTTTTAATGTCCATCAATTTGGCTTTATTGGAAGGATAATTTTATGCCATTAACATTTAAATATGATTTCGGGCATGTGGCCGCCGCGGCTGGCTCGAATAAAGCCAATTCTACAGGTCCAATTTTCAACCACTTTTTCGAGCATATGGGGCCGTATGTTGGCAATAACGCCACGAATGTTGGCTTCCAAGTCCCCTAACGTTTCTGGTTTGTTGGCGTAGACGAGCGACTTCAGCGGATGCGTATTATCACATAGAGTAAACGTAGTGCGAAAACGATCCATGGTTAACCGAATTAATTGCTCTGATGGACGATTATGTCGACCATAAAATGGACGGAGCTTGCGGTAAACTTCGCGAACTGAACCATTATTTTCGAAATAAATTTGCACGATTTGCAAGCGTTGTTCTTTTGTCAACCTGTTCATGATGAAATGGCAAACCAAACTAAATATTAATCACTTGACAGCTGACAAAATAGCCGCCAGTTAAAAAAGTGATGCCAACTTAAAGTTCTATACCTTAATAAAAAACACCCTTTACTTAAGTGAAAACTTGAAATACATTTAAAGGCTAAGCAATTTTACAAGTCCGAGTTTAATTGGTTTAATCTAAATTTTGTCAAGTTTTCCGTTCGTTTTCGCTTTTTCAACCGAAATTTGCTGTGTTATTCAATAGTTTATATATAGTCTTAAGAAGTAGTTACTCTTCTTCTTATTTTGAATTTTTTTTTTACAAGAAAAAACTGTTGCAAATTTCGAAAAAAAAATATGAGACTTTTTTTATATTTCTTTAAAGAGAAGTTACACTCAGGCAATGAATGCTTACTACTATTACACTAGGAGTTACTTTCTTTTAGGAATGGTATAGTGATAAAGAAGACAGCTGGTGAAGGAACAGTTAGAGGAAAGCTTCATTATTGTTACACCTCTGCCTTTTACACGTTTTTAATAATGCAGCGCCTCTGGTGTTAATGGGGCGCATTAACTTTTCTAAGCTGTGTTTAGTAGCCACAATACCGATGAAGGAGGGCTCTCTCATGTTACGTTAGAATTAGTATCCGCTTGTTTGTAAAAACAAAACTACTTTTACATAATTTGCTTGTGGTCTGAGCCACTTCGTGTACCAACACTTGTCTGAAACAATTCTAAAGTATATTGATAACATAGATAAGATATTAAAAAAATGCCCTTTGAGCTCGGGCTGTTAATTGAGTGCACTCAGACAGACTTTTTGCATGATTTTATCTAAATTATTGTCTAGAGTTAATTATGGTTAATATGGAAAAAATTTTAAAATTATCTTAAACTCGTAAAAGGCAAGAAAACATTTCTAAAAAATAAATAATAAAAAGATATAAGTACATACATATATGCAAAAAATTTATGGCACTATTTTTCCCGATTTATTATTTTACTTATATACTAAAATACTTTTGTAAATATTTATTAATGGCCTGTCTATGCCACGATGTCGAAAGAAAACGTTCGATCGGTTACGTATATAGAAAACGAGAACAAATTTTCTTATTTTACCCCCGTTTTATGTAAGACGTTGACGTTAGAAGAATTGGCGTTTTTGTAATAGATTAAAGAAAATTTTTACAACTTTTCTTTAATCTATTACCGAAACGTCAAGATTTACACAAACAGGCTGTTATTGTTGCTTTCGAAATAACTTTATCGATCTGAAGTTTTCTGTCGACATCGTGGGACAGGCTATAAACGAGCGACATGTCGGCTTTTGCAGCAACTCATGTTAGTGTTAATAAAAATTAAGAGTCCAGCCCACTTGGGTCAAATGTACTGATCCCTTGTGCTGGTAACCGAGCAATTGTGTATTCAGGTTGTGCAATAGAGACAAGAGATTTTATTTATTTCCTATCTTTTTCTTTTTCATTCAATAGTAGACGTCATGTCGAAATATCGATAAAATAAAAATAAATCTCTTAAAAAAGAAATCGCCAAAAGCGAAAAAATCGCCAAAACCGAAAAAATCACAAAAGAAGCAAACGCCGTACGAAACCTTTCGTGTACAAGTCAAGGTCGCTCTTCACTAAACTTATTAATTTTATTTGAGGCGTGATGCTGTGTACACAAAATGTCATTTTGCGTTAGATTTTTTGCCAGTCAAAACAAATGTCGTCGTAAGATTTCGTTCCTGCAAAATGTGATGTGAAGTATTTATACTTGCATAATAGCCTGAGTACCCAGTAAGTACAATGCTGTGACTCGTGTTACTTCTCTTAAAAAAAAAAAGATTTGTAAAATAAAATCGTTTGTCAGGGTTGTCAGATATTTTCCGAGATATTTCGCCAAATTGGTTTTAAAAATCGCCAAAAGTCGCCAAAATCAATTTTTATTTTTGAAACTACTCCTTCATCAAAGTAATTTTGTGAAATTAAAAAAAAATTTCATGTACAATTTTGTTTAAAAAAGTAGCCCTAAAAATCGCCAGCAAATTAAGTTATCGCCATTTCGCCAAAACAAACATTCTTATGCCAAACAAGTTAAAAATCGCCAAGTTTGGCGATAAATCGCCATATCGGACAACCCTGTTATATGTTAAATGTGACTTTCATTATTTTCTCTCATTTTATTTAGTTATAGAAGCCTTGGAGGCGAACTTTATATATTACTTAGCACTAAGTATTGAATATTTAAAATAAGCCAAATAATCGTTGCGATTTATTGTTGGAAATTAAACTGGTTAGAAAATTACCCACGCTATCTGCAAGCTGAAGCAAATTCACACTTGCCTGGGGAGATATGTTTAGGGGTTCATTGTTAGAGTCATTAGTTTCTTTGACTTTTTGGCTTTTCAATTTGTTTGTGGCCACCTTCAAAATTTCGTCAAAAGTGCTCAACAATTGTGCTCCAAGTTTGCCGGCACTTGAGATTAATGCATCTAAGTCACTTACGACGGATTCTTTTTGCTCGTTTACAAGTTTAACGCTGCTTGTTTGGGTTAAAAATTGTCCCGTTTTAGTAAATCCATCAGTTTGGCCTTGCTTATTCAATATGGCACTATAAGTTTCTCCGCCTACCTGGTAGTTATCGTTGGCTGATTTTTGGTTCTGCAAATTGTTTGTGAGCACCTTGGCAACTTCGCCAAAAGTGCTATCTCCTTGCGCCACAAGTTTACCCACATCTTTCTGAAAATCATTCACATTGACAGCTTGAGTTTGCTTGCCGCTACTTGAAAAGTTTTCCGGCAAATATTTACCTTCATTGACTACATGATCATTTTGTAGACCTGATGAGTATGAATTGAAATCTTTAGTAACACTCGTAGCACATGCATTATTATCGCCACAGCTTTCTTCTGCTACATGATGATTTTCGTAACCTGACTTCGCTGACGTTTGTGCACCAAAACCTACTTGGCTTTGGTGATTGCTTATGGCCGCCTTGTCAGCTGTCTGGAAATTACCAGCTGTACGTCTTGACGATTCGTCAACCGTAAAATAACCTTTACCAGTCCCCGTGGGGTTTTGCTTGTTTTCATAGTTTTCAGATCCAGCTCCATTATTAGCGGCATAGTTTCCTTCGGATGCGTGGTGACTTCCGTAACCTGAGTTTGCTGATGTTTGTGAAGAAAAACCTTCCTTAGCACCGCTGCTGTATGTGTTCTGGCCTTGGTGACTGTTTGTCAATATCTGGCCAACTGTCGTTAAACCATCATTTGTTTGTGTTACATGTTCACTTCCAGTATTAGCGCCGTAACTTTTTTCGTAACTTGTGGTCATTTTGGCAACATCCCCAACAATCGCTTTAAGCTTTTCGGTTAGACCAGAAATAATATCTATATCTGGAATTTTAGCATTCAAGCTTAGGCCTGCAATTAAAAATTATTAAGGATTCTGTGGTTCCATAAATGCATGTATGTTTTTACAGACTACGGTGTTTGTTTTTGAAACACAAAGGATTGTTAGGATGGGCATGAAATTCGCTTATAAGTACTTTGACTTTCAGACCTGAGTCCACACTTCAAATTTTGAATTTATGCTGAAAAAGCAAAGGAGAGGCATGCAAACAATGTTTTCATCTCTCTCTCTCTCTCTCTCTCATACAAAATCAATACTTGAGCAAGAAGACTTGTGTGTGAACCAAATCTTACAAAGAACACAAGTTGTAGGTTATTTGAGAAGTAAAACGTAGAATTGCCTTGCCCTGACTTGCCTTTTAAATTCAATTCTGTGTGCAAAAAGGAAAAAGTGCTTAAGTCGAGATAAGCAGATTTTGAGGAAATGGTACCTCCATAATCTGCATATTTGAAAGTACCCCTGTTAAAAATCTCAATTATTTTATGTGGTTTTTCAGGAAATTACAGCGCCCTGACTTGCGCTTTAGCTTTCTTATCTCATTTGGCACAACAGCTTAATTTAGGCTATACTCTGGTATATGTCAACTTAAATGTATTAATTATGGTGTGGAGGAAGATGTTTGCTTAAAAAAATAAAGGTTTACAGAGAAGGCTTAAAAGTGCTCTCCTGCAAAACAGTAAAATATGACTTAAGCACTTTTTCCTTATTGCCACATTTAATTTAATATGAATTTTTGTTTTTCTAAACTTACTGAATGACGGATTCGATTCACTATCCACGAAGGGTTTACCTGTCACCAGCGTACAGGCTAGTGCCGCTAACAAAATCACCGCAAAAACACGCATCGTTGTTTAGTAAAGACTTGTTTACAATATGATGTTAACCAAATTTTTAGGCGAGCTTTTATAGAGAACATTTTTTCAGACGAAAATTTTACGGCTGACGCATCATATATTTTAATTATATATTAATTTATTAATCATAAAAAAACTAGAACAAAAATAACCAAAATTATATTGTTAGTTTAATGGCAGTTGCACAGAAAAAAATATCTGTAGATCGCAGATTTCTACTTAAGAAATAATAATGTACGAAAAGAATATAAAAATAAGTAAGAGCGCTATATTCGGCTGTCCCTTGACCTACGTACGTTTATGAAATATACATATATATACATATAGGGTGTTTTTTTAGAGGTATAGAACTTCGAATTGAAATAAAACACAAGAAAATGGTTTTAATGTCCATCAATTTGGCTTTATTGGAAGGATAATTTTATGCCATTAACGTTTAAATATGATTTCGGGCATGTGGCCGCCGCGGCTGGCTCGAATAAAGCCAATTCTACAGGTCCAATTTTCAACCACTTTTTCGAGCATATGGGGCCGTATGTTGGCAATAACGCCACGAATGTAGGCTTCCAAGTCCCCTAATGTTTCTGGTTTGTTGGCGTAGACGAGCGACTTCACATATCCCCAAAGAAAATAATCCAATGGTGTCAAATCACACGATCTTGGTGGCCAATCCATGGTTAACCGAATTAATTGCTCTGATGGACGATTATGTCGACCATAAAATGGACGGAGCTTGCGGTAAACTTCGCGAACTGAACCATTATTTTCGAAATAAATTTCCACGATTTGCAAGCGTTGTTCTTTTGTCAACCTGTTCATGATGAAATGGCAAACCAAACTAAATATTAATCACTTGACAGCTGACAAAATGGCCGCCAGTTAAAAAAGTGATGCCAACTTAAAGTTCTATACCTCAATAATTGGCTGAAATACTTAGCACGTTGACTACAAAATCGAAGGTTCTGGGTTCGAGCTCAACACAGTCATTAAAAATAACAACACCGCGCATTTTGCTGATGTGCATTAGTGTCCTTTGTATCAGTTGTTGTGGGAAAAATTCTAGTGATGCAGTCATAAGGCGCTGGTCACTAAACTAAACCGACTTCAGCAGATACTAATCCTAATGTAACATCAGAGCGCCCTTCTCTTCGTTGTGTAGCAGAATCATCGGCGAAATAAAATAACCAATAAAATGGCTACGAAACACAGCTTCAAAAATTTTATACGCCTCATTTGACACCAGAAGGCTTTGCAACACTGCATTATTAAAAAAGCGTGCAAAAAGCAGGGTTGTAAAAGAATGAAGCTTTCCTCTATCTCTTCCTTCACCACCTGTCTTCTCTATCATTATCCATTCCCTATCACCCTCTCTCAATATCTTCTCTACCTACAACTCACAGGTAGCACAAAGGGATCATTGTATTGGATCCAAGTGAGCTGGACTCTGAATTTCACCCTTCCTTACCAGCAGCCTGCTAACCTAACCTAACCTATATATGTATATATATATAACTATATACATATATATTTGTTTTGTGAAAAGAATACGTCAATTATTTTTTCCTATAGTGCAATTTATAGTAAGTGGCCTTTAGGTATTTACCCACTAAATAATTTGATTGCAACGATTTTATTTTCAATATGAGTAATAATGGAGTATTTTATTCTACACTCTGTATTTCAGTATTTTTTTTATATTATTACTGTTTTTCCTTTTTAAAATTAACGAGCAGAGATTAATTAAAGACGACTTTGAACAGAGATCAGCACTTTCTAATGGCAAATTAAAACTTTTGCCAGCTTTTACCCATATTATATATACCGATACCAAAAACTAAACACATATAAAAAAAGAACTCTTGAGTAAAGACCTTCCTAAAATATAAAAGATGTTTAGGTTAAAAAAAATTACACTGTTCTGCAAAAATAAAAAAAAAAAAAAAATCGGGAGCAAGAACTTCGATTTGAATGGACTTCAGTGCACGTGCTTTGGCTCGTCTTCGATTTTTACCTACCAAAAAAAAAAATGGAACAAAGAACTTGTATAAAATTTTGTGTGAAAAACGAAATTAAGTGCGCGAACGCATTCCGAATGTTGACTTTGGCATACAGAGAAGCTACCTTGGACCGAAGCAACGTTTATCGGTGGTACAAAATGTTCTCAGAAGGCCGAGAAGATGTGAACGACGAAGAGCGTGCCGGACGCCAGAGCACTTCAACAACAGGCGAAAAAATTATTGAAGTGAAGAAAATGGTATTGGCCAATAGTCGAATCACCATTAGAGAAGTTGCTGAGGACCTAAACATAATGAATCAAAATCGAACAATTCATTATCATTATTCAAAGCGTGACCGCCTTGTTTAGGTTGTCATATTAGCCAGGCCCATTAAAAAAAGAACTGCATGTAATAAATAGAAACTGAGAACGGATTTGAATTAAGAGCATTAATTTCCCTTTATAACACATGTTTTTATTTAAAACAAATCTTTTTTGCAGAACAGTGTTATTAGGTTATTTTTTTACAAAAAAAAAATCAATTTCCCAACTCTGGAACCATATTTTCGATTTTTCCGATCTTAAAATTATTAGTTTATTTCTTTCTAATATACAAAATATGAAAGAAAATAAAAAATAATTTTGCATAATTACACTTTTCCAGCTCTGGATATGTGTTTTGTATTTTTCTTATTTTATATTTATATAAAATAAATTTAACTTATAAAGAAAAAAAAATAATAATAATTTCATCTAGTTACTTTTATATACCAAAAAGTGTAAGCGTGCCAACCCTGGAATCATTCTTTTAGATTTATTTCTTTTAAAAGTATGGAATACGTTTATTTCTATAAAAGAAAGAAAAATTTTTTTTCGGTAAGTTACTTTTATATATTAAAAAAAGTTAAAATTTCCCAACCCTGGAATCGTATTTTTGATTTTTTTTAGTTTAATGCCAATTTTTATTTTTACTGAAATATAAAAGAAGCTTAGTTAGCAAAAAAAAAAAAAAAAAAAAAAACAAATTAGTTCAAGCCAAAAAAAAGCTTATGCTTCCCAGCTCTGAAACCGTCTTTTTGATTTTGCTGGTTTTCAATACCAAATCTATTTCGCACCATTTCTGGTACACCAGTCTCAGACAGAAGTCTCTGGCTTTTCTAAGAGCTTCATAAAACAGATTTAACGTCCAGACAGACGGACGCACAGATCGACATCGCTTATTCGCCTTCCATATTCCATAAGGACCCAGAATACATATACTTTATTGCTCGCATATGAATATTTTGGAAATTACACACGGAATCACAAACCTATATACATACATATACCCTTAACTATTCTGAAGTGAAGGGTAAAATAATAACAAGGCTCTAACGTTTGCTTCGGGCAGAAGAGAAAAGAACAGTAATACAGTGCGGGACAAATGTGGTTAGATGATGATTCTAATAGGTTAGGTTAAGTCGATGATTATTTGTACAGATACATCCTTTGCATTGTAGTGATACATGACGCCATCTGGCTAAGAATTGAACTTCTTTCGGAAATAAAGAAAACTTCTTATCCAGGTAAGTGTGTGGTTACCTCCTGAGCTGGAATTGGGGAAATGTTTGCCTAAAACTTTCGAAACGGAAACACTTAATTCAGCATAGAACTCGATTTGCTCTTTAACTTTCTGCCATTGCACAGTGGTTCAAGTTTCTAAGGAAGGCTGTCATACGTAGTTTACTCAGCTATAGTCATTAAAATTAATATGAATATTTATGTTTACGGTATTTATGGGCCAATAAGGGTAAAATAAGATTAAAAAAAAGTCTTTAAATATAAAATTATAATAATTTATTTACCAAAAATGTTAGTTATTAATTAAAGAAAAAATAATAAATTTTATAACGGCAATTTAATACAACATTTGTACATTATTTTCAAAAACTTAACATACGTAAAGCCTCAGGTGATAGCATAGATTCCCTGTCGGCGAATGTGTGGTTGACTACAAAAATACTTAACTTATAGTTAACTTTTCTTAGACTGACTAAAAGCTAACTGCAATGTCATCCAGAACAAATCCAAAATTAATTCTTAAGTTGAGTACGTAATCGAATTTGGTGAGAGCCAACAAATTTATTCTCAGCTACTTTAAAACTCATTTCAGTTTTATATTAACATTTTGCTGTTATTATTTTGAATGGTACCTTGGCTGTGTAGTTAGCGCGTTGAGTACACAACGTTCGAACCCAAGAAAAAATTTTTAAATTTACTGACTACCAGGTGATTTAAAAAAGCCAACTTTAAGTTAGCTGAAAGTAATGCAGAGTGAGACAATTGACTATTGCCTAGGACATCGCAAGGTTAAAATTTTCAGTTGATTACATTGAAAAGTAATCCAAGTGCCAGTCAGTACTAGTTGCGAAATAGTTAGCTTAAAGTTAGTTTAAAGCTAACGGAATTTCCGACAGGGTTTCTTCTTTTGTCTATGTGCAAAAGATCAGTGTTAGTGACATTGCTTAAATAATTTATTACAAGATTCAGCGGCTTATTCAGAGAGCAAGCCTATGGAAACTAGACAGTGATCAACTACTTCTGATCCATGAATTAACACTTTATGAACTGAAGCAGGCAAATTATACCATGGATACGTAGTAATAAGCATTCGCGCGGTTCCTAACGAGTAATCTCTAAATTCTACACTATTAATTTTGATCTAAGCCAGTTATTTCAGCTGATATAGCTGAATTCAAAAAATTCCAATAGGTAACCAATCTTTTGCAAAGGTTGGTTATTTTAATTTTAAGACTTCCAATGTTTAAATGTTCCGCATCGGGCAGTAACTCCGTTAAACTGTGAACTACACGATTTCGCCGCTCACTTTCTGTCGAACTTTCCTTAATCGACAGCCAAGTATCCAGTACAAGCATTCTTGAGAAAGAACACTTAATAACAGCACCTTAAATATGTTTAATATGTTTTGGTCAAGGAAGTAAAAAACATAATAATAACGGTACATACCCTCAACTTGAATATCCATTGTAAAGCAATAAGTCACAAATAATTTATTCTTTGAAAAAAAAAACTATAAAACACACTAAAACTATATATATATATATATATATAGTTTATTAGCACTGCTGATCAACTGTTCGTTGAGTTGCGATTTTATGCAGCTGGATTTTTGGTTTCAATTTTATCGGGCTTCCAAAATTGTGAAGAAATAAACTGTGAACTGTGCAGTGGGCAACAAACGGTAAAAAAAATATGTGGAAAATATGTATGTGCTACGAATCTAGTCGTAGAGACGAAGACCCTCTGTACCATGCACATTCGCAAACAAACGCAGATAAATTCGTTTTAAATTAAAAGTACAGATATAGAGTAACATTTTGATATGTAACTTGAAAGCGTCATAAGACGGCAATATAGTTAATACCTTAAGGAAAAAGAAACGTCGTGAAAAATATACGTGAAAATTGATGTGTCGTGAAACCGAATTCCGCAAAATAAGTTTTGCTTAAAAAATTATTAAATACATAATAATAACGGTAAACAACTTCAACTTAAATATCCATTGTAAAACAATAAGTCAAAAATGTATTTTTTTTTTCTTTGAAAAACACGCACTAGAAATTAACTTTATTAGCACTGCTGAAAAAGATAAGGAAAGTTGTTTTGATTTGTTCACTTCTGATGCACATGCATGTTTTAGTAGTGCCACTAAAAAATCGAACATCGTCCATTTGGCCACTATGTCCTACTACTGAACCACTGTGCATTGTGGCAAAGGAATACAAAAAAATTCCGATTTAAATATTTGAAAAATAAATTTTTTTTTGTATATCGAAATATTTCCAGTGTAGTTAAATTGTAAATGCTCGTTTACAAAAAAAAAAAAATAAAAAGAGAAAAATTATCTTTCATCAGCATAAACTAATAAACATCATAAGATAATAAAGATATTTACGCTGATTCTGCACTACTTCTGAAAAGATTTCTATTTCTATTTTTACATAAATTATTTTATGATTTGATTTTATTTTACTTTACTATTTTTTATATTATAATTTTTTTTTAACATTTATCTGCCACTAATTTGTAGATTCCTCTCAGGGTGCAATGATTCTGAGAACGATTCTTGCGGTAGCTTTGCTACTGGTAGGGCCGCACCACGCTCACTCTAAAGGTAGAGGTCCATAGCTCGCTTTTTGCGCGTTACGCTTTCTATGCATCTGTCAAAAAAGTAGAATCAATGTAATAGTATGTGACAAGTTACATTGCAAAAAACGCAGAGCGCGTAGGCGCGTTCAAAGCAAAAAGTAGGTCTACTTTCTACTTTTGTACGCGTTACAAGCACCATAAAAGAAAGTCAGCTGTTCTTGAATGCTAAATATGTTAAATAATACTTTATTTCTTACGTTATCGATAAATATTATTTTGGCATGGATAATTTTTTTCTTTTTTTTCAATAAAAAAAATTTCTTAGTAAAAAAAAATTGTTTAATAAAATATGTGATTATTTTCATTAATGCGATGTATTTTAATTAACTTTTCACCACACTTTTCTCAGTAACAAATTTTGCATATTAGTTATCGATTACTTTTACGACTAACTATACAAATTCTTTTAAAAACTCGATTTCACTCTCAATTTTTTCTTTATAAGTATTTATAAACAAACGCACACAGCTGATCAAAACAAAAATAAAATGGCGCATGAAAAGCAGTGCATGTAACTCAACGCGAACAAAGTATAGAATGAAACAAGAGGATGAAACGCGTGTAAAGCATAACGCGCAAAAAGCGAGCTATGGACCTCTACCTTAAATGATAATACGCATCCACAGAGACATCGTATAGTGCGTAAAGAATAATATAGTCAATGGTAATCGCTATAGAGCACTGATGGAAAATGTGGCACAATTGTGCCATTTCTGGCACTATTGGATGCTGGCTGGCACTGTGGCACTCCCGCTCTTTTTCTGGCACTTTTTGTCCATTGATATGGAAACATTTTTTATTACAATAATAAGTAATCTTGCCTTTTTACGTTTTTAAGTATTGCAAACTTAGTAGGATTTGGGGCTGTTCGGTTATGATGGGGAAAAGTACCTGTGTGCAATGAATGTTTGTCTAGAGCATAGCTGGCCAAAGGGGCACAAGGATGCCGAACATCAATCGGGTTCTTATACAAATGAATACACATACACGAATACATTTCACTCGTTGGCCGGCACTGCTCTATAGACATTGACGATTTCTTAAAAGGAATAAATGATTTTTTTTTGCAACAGCTCATGTCGTAAAGATGATTTTAAAAATTTTCGGAAATATTTCAACTAAGAACTTCATTTAATTCTTAAGTATTTCCAAAAATGTTAAAATGTTAGATAGAGTGCTTGAACAGTGGAATGTAATGATAACACTTAATTTATATGAAATAGTTTGATGGATGATATAAGCCAGATGTATTTTTGTTTTTTGTTATCTTCTTAAAATAATAAATGATATTTATTTATTTAAGAGTACACTTATTTTTAAAGAAGTTTTCTTTTAATTCATCATTCGTTCGTGTCTACATTTTTAAACAAAAAATACATGGATGATGATCATGTTGATAAATTCTCACCATCTTCACACGGAAGAAATTTATCTCGGCGCTGAAGTTGAGCTATTAATAACCAAAAACTCAGCTTTCCAGCATACAGTTGCAGAATTCGAAAATAAAACAAAGCCTTTTTATATTTAATTTATGTCATATTTGAAAACTAAGTATAACTTGGTTTCCAAAGTTTACACCAGAACATGATCTATGTACATGGAAACACGAATAATATTGTTCCTTTTGTTACACAAATGTTCCCAAACGAAACAAAATACGCTCAAAAACAAAAAGCTCAAAGTGAATAAAGACCCATTTAAATTATGTTAAAAGTGTTTTGGTGTGCTATTCCAGTGATTTTGGCACTATTTAGCAAGAGATTTGGCACGAAAACAAAATTTCCAATTCCCATCACTGCTAAAGAGCAGTGATGTCCAAAATAAAACTATAGTTGTGTGCGTGAGAAAAGTTGTCTCATTCGTCTCTGAAGTACATAGAAAAAATAAATATTTGGAACAAATGCAGTTTAGTAAAGCAGTTCAAAAGAAATTAAAATGAGTCTATGTGATAGGAAACAAAAAAGTAAGAAAATAAATTATATAAAAAAGTTGGCAGAGACGCATATTTTCCGAGTTATGGGGCTCTGAACTTTTCACAGGAAACTGTGAGTAATCTCGAAAATGAAAGTGTTAAATAGCTTATCTGATAGAAACGTGAAAAATAAGAAGAAAAGATTAAATAAAAAAATTAGCTGCGAGCCATATTTCCCGAGTTATTGGTCTTTAAAATTTTGATAGAAAATATAGTTTAGTGAAACTGCTCAAAAAATATCAAAATGTCTTTTAAATACATATTAATTTCTCTTCTTAAAAGTTTTGTAACATAAAACACATTGAATGTCACGAAAAGCATTGGTGATCATAGTATATTTTCCGCATTTCACTATATTTCTTTCACTGTATCTATAAAGAATTTAATACAACCGCTACGCATGTGTTATCGTCGCTGTCTCATTGACGACTAAATGAAAGAGAATGTGTGTGATTTTAGTTAGCACAATTGTGGTATGAAACTGACATCAATGCTGTACAGCCATGATTACTAACTTCTTCGTTCAACAATTGCACCAACATGACATGAAATTTACTTTATTCGAAAGAGCATTATAATTTTAATATGACTTCTGGCCATATGACCGCCACAGCTGGCTTGGACGTAGTCTAATCTGGAGGTTTAATTTTCGTTGACTTTTTCCAACATTTGTGGCCGTATGTTGGCAATAATGCGGCGAATGTTGTCCTCCAAGTAAGCAATCGTTTCGTTAGACTAGCGACTTCACATACGAGTATCCCCATCTTGCAGGCCAATTCACGGGTGCGAAACGTGAAACTATGCGATTACCAAATGTTCTCCTCAATAAATCAATTGTGTCACGAGCTGTATGAAGTTTTGCGCTATCTTGATGAAACCACAGCTCCTGCATATCATAAACTGGATGGAAACATATCCAGTTCCTAAGCACAATGGCAGATTGACTGATTTGGGTCTTCCACTATGATAGGCTCTACAGCAACAATTACTTCTTCTGTACTCACTGTACGAGGCCTCTGTGGAATTGTATTATCATTTAGAGTTAACGTGGTGCGAAGACGTTCCATAGTTAATCGAATTAATTGCTCTGATGGATGATTATGTTGACCGTAAAATGGATGTTGTGCGCCGCGATATGTATTTCGAATAGAACCATGATTTTCAAAATAAATTTGTACAATTTGGAAGCGTTGTTCAGGTGTCAGTCTATATATGCTGAAATGCTAAACCAAACTTAATATAAATCACTTGACAGCTGAACAAATGGCAGTGCGATAAAACAAAAGTGTTGCGAACTTAAAGTCTTATACATCTATAAAAAAAACACCCTTTATTTAGTTAGCAACGTTTTTAGCACAGTCGAGAATTACTAAAACGCACTTTCCATCCCTGTCATGTAATCCCTTGAACACCGTTGCTACTTTAGTATTTGATCAATTTACTTGTCTGAAATACTCCTGTATACTCGTATATTCATCCATAGCCGTATAAAATAGTTGTTGGCTGCTTTTACTAGTTGTACGTATTCAGTTGAAATTTGATGATTATGTTTTGAAAACACTTTAAAAAAAAGTGCTTAAGCCCCCCTCCTTTTCTCATTCGCTGCGACGCACAGTAATTTTGAGATTATGAGGTGTTGCTCTTGTAAAAAACTTACACGGGCAAAATACTAATTTTTTCTTTCTCAAGTAGTTCATGTACGCACTCAGCCTTATCAAATAAATAATTTTAATAATTATGTATATATAGTTTAAGCTTCTTGCATTAGCAATTGTGTACTATATTGTTTATGATTTATTTATTTTTTGCGCTAAAATTAAAGTTTGTTTATCATTGTGTAAATTATTCATATACAGACATACGCATGTATTTGCCAACGTATTTGAACAGTATTTAGGATATTAATTTTTAACTTAGAATAGTAACAGTTACGAGATTTTCAAACTTAAACAAACATTTTAGTATAATATAATATAAACGGCACTCTAAATTGCGCCACTCAGTGGTTAGATAATAAAAAAATTAATTAGGTACCATAAAATTCTTAAAATTCTGTTTCTATTGCTTCATTGGCTTAGTCAGTGACGGGTTCGTCAATTTAAGAAAATTCTACTTTTATGTCTTATGTGTTCAAACAGTCTTTTTCCTTATTTTCAAAGGTACTTTACCATTTTGCACATGCTACGATGCAAGACTATTTGCACAAGTCTGTCAATTGGGCTATATTGTAATTTCTAATTATTTTTTAATGCGTGTTAAAATGAATACGAATTTAAAGAAACTGGTTTGTTGCTGGTTACACACAAATAAAATTCATACTGAAATACACGAAAACAAGATTAATTTCAAATTTGTCTGCAATGATTTTGCTTCATATGTGTTTCATGTTAATTCAACATGATTTAGAGTAACATTTAAAGGAAATTTTTGTTTTTTGAAATATGTAAATGTATTTTATATTTCAGTACTGTTTAGTAAAAATGAAGAATCATGTTGAATTAAAGTTAAAGAGTACTAGCGAGTTGCCTAGACAAACAAACAACAAACAAACTTTTTAAATTCATTAAAATGTAATAAAATACTGGAAATGATGGGAAAGAAATAAAATATGTATAAATAACTAATTCACACATTTGGTTCCAAACTACACACCCCCATAAATTGAATTAGTTAAACAAATAATTGTGCTCATAATTGTGAAGCTAAATGAATTCAGTGTAATTTTTAGCAGCAAAAAATATATCTGCCTTACAACACTTTCACACTATTTCAAGTAAGTATTATCTTTGAAATAATATAAAACTAAAAAAAATTAAATTACAGAATTGTCACATTATCACTCAACACAAACACGTGTCTGCAGACGCACTGAAAAATAAATATTTACATATGTAAATATGTATGTAAATATGTACTTAAATATAAAAATGAATACCATTAAGTGCGTCAACTCAACAATTTTTATTCTGATTAATGTAACATTTTGTTAATAGAATTAAAAAAAAATCACAAATAGCAAAAACTTTTCGAGATGTTGTAATGGTTAATACTTTTTTAATGGCTTATGAAGTAATGAGTGGTAGTTATTTATCTCATTATCTTATGATTACAGTAATGAATTCCCCGTAATTTATAAAATAAGTTTCTTATTAAATTATTATATAAAATTGTTTATTTTAGTACTTTCCAGTTACTAATAATAAAAGATGTATAGACACAAATTTATTGATTCCGAAAATTATCTTCAATTGATTTTGTTTGATTTTAGGATCAACTTAATGTAATTTAAATTAAGTTACAGTAATAAGTACTTTTGGGCAAAAAGTAGTCAATTCATTTATGGATATTTGTAGGCAAGAATTAATCGATTAATTTTGATATAAAGTTGTAATCCTGTTAGTAATTAGTCTGTTTTTTTTTTAAATTTTGTTGTTGTTGTTACTTTATAGCTCCGTACATTTTCGACTAATTGCAAAAATTATTTTTTTGCCTGAGAGGCTATAGCTTCCATTTGGTGCAATTATACAAAAAGTGGGCGGGTACATGCCCAATAATTTTATTACACATATAATTTTATGACATTTTGCTTATGCGATTGCTACAAAACTTGCCCAATATATTGGGCTCTCGTAACGACACAATCTTAAAATTAAAAAATGGGCGGAGCCACGCCCAGTAAAAGTTAATATTAAATTTCCCATGCTTCTGCTCAACCGATTTTTATTAAACTTGGCAAAAAGCCTTGAGCTCAAAAAAATCACAAAATCTCGCTTTCATAATAGTGGGCGGGCCACGCCTATTAAATTGTAACACCATATTTGACCTACTACTACTTTATATAATTTTAAGAACCTAGCACGCACTTGGAGCTTATAAAAATAAACAATCTTGCTTTCAAAATAGTGGGCGGGGACACGCCCATTAAATTTTAGTATTATATTTTACATGCTTGTACTTAACCAATTTTTACAAAACTTGGCACACACTTAGAGCTCTTAAGAATATACAATCTTGCGTTGAAAAAAGTGGGCGGGCCACGCCCATTAAAATTTAATTTTATATTTCAAGTGCATCTAGTTTATCGATTTCTTCGAAACTTGGCATACACCTTAAGGTTTGAAAAATACTTAATCTTGTATTCAAAAAAGTGGGCAGGGCACGCCCTAGAAATATTAGTATTAAATTATATGTGATTCTACTATGCCTTTTCCCAGGAAACTTGGCAAAGAGTTTGGGTTATTAGAATGACATAAATTTGTGTTTAAAGAAGTGGGAAGGGCGGGTTCATGACCATTAAAGATTAATATTATATATCACGTGTTTTCTCTACCTGATACATTTTTACGAAACTTGGCACACACCTTGAGCTCTGAAAGTGAGGCGATTTTGAATTTAGAAAAGTGGGTGGACATTTATACTTGCCGAAGTGGGCACGACCACACCCCCTAAATATATATAAACACTAAAAATTTTAAAATAAAACTTTAAAAAAATATTTTTATGTGTTGTAATGATATTCAAAGCATGTTTTCCCATGCCAATTCACCTTCGCAATGCGCACAATGGGATCAAATCTCCTTTGGGATAGCTCCAGACTAGTCTGTTTTATTCATAAAAAATAGTTTGGTTTTATTTAAGTTTTATAAAACGCAAATTTTGTATGAAAAACTGTTTTACAAGCCTGTTGTGAGTCAACAATATTTTTTTTATGAATAAGGAATAATATATTTAATTTGTAGTACCACAAGGCTTAGTTGATATTTTCAAAATATTTTTAGCTTTAATTTTAAAAGATAAGAACTTCATATATACATATTGCTCTGCAGCAGATTTCCAAATTGATTTCACATTTAAATAAATTTTTTTGTGGCAATTCATTTTAAACAGTTTGTTTACTGATTATATTTTTGATCCTCTTAAAAATATTTTATGTAATTTACTTGTAATCTAAACAAATATCCGCAAAACATTTTTTTCATGTAATAAAAAAAGAAAATCTCTTAAGTAAATAAACATTTAAAAAAAAGAACCCTTGAAATTTAGAAAAATAAGAAAAGCAACTACCCCCTTCTGCCAGCAACCACACAAATCATAAAAAAAGGATCTTTTGTGTTACGAAATAAAAAAAAATCCCTTGTAATCTAACCGCAAGCACTTTAATATAATTTTTAAATCATAACTTTAAATCTGTGCCAAAGAAGCTGTTTTCAACAATACTCTTATTATTATTATTTTTTTTTTTTGTAAGGAAATTTGATACATTTTCAATAATATAATACGGACACAGGCTGTAGAGTTTTTCGCTTTAACATGAAAATGACACGTAAAACGATTTATGCTGCTGTGCTTAAGTATTTTTTTAGTAGCATGTTAGCATACTTTTTTTTCTTTAGAAAAGACAGAGTTTTTTTTTTTTTTGCTAAAATCTAGATAAAGCAATTTAAAGATTTCCAACATCTTAATTGAAAATCTAAGGCTTTGTTCTATTTTTATTATGTACTCTCGTCTACGACAGTATGAAAAAAACACCTGTAATTTAATATTTTAGGCCATGAAGAAATTAGCAAATGTTCTCAAAAACACATGATACTTTAGAAGCCATCAAGGATATTTCAGTCATGCACAGAACAATTGATAGATTAGATGTCTCAGTAGGTGAAAAAAAATTATTTTTTTTTTAATTCTAATATTAACTGCCTGTGTTTGCAAAGACAATAAAAGTTTTTTTTTTTTTTTGAAAACTAGAGGTATCGAGCGATTTCGTTTGCATGGAATTTAAGAAAGAAGTTTTATTCCCATAGTGAGTAAGGGAAGTTTCGCTACCCTCCCACGCCCCTCAGTCCATTTAATCACTTTTTCCCCTTTGTTTTACAGAAGTCTTTGCCAAATTTAACAACTCTCTCTATTGTAGTTCTTTACATATAGTATAATTAATAGTTAGTCCTAGCCCGACAGCCCTATACTTGCCTATGCACATTATTTTCAAAGAAACCTTTAAAAACTTAAGGAACCCCAACTATTTGCAGCCCTGCAGACACAAGCCAACAAAAAAAATTTGTACAAGAGCGACCCTTATTCCCCTTTCTAACCACCACTTTTCTGCTTTACTCAGCACATTATTTTAAAAGTAAGCTAAACCAAGTTTGAAAACTAAATAATACTGCTCTCCAGGTTTAGGATAATCGAAAATGTTTCTTTTGCATAAGCAGAAGGGGAGAGGTACCCTTCTTTCCACTCCTATTCCACCAGTTTTCCGCTTAACTACGCACCTTGTCTTCAAAGTAATTCTTACACAATTTGAAAATTTTCATCCCTATAAGCAATTCTGCTTGGAATCGAGTGTAAAACAATTGTTACTAAATTCACATATCGTTGGCTTAGAGTGTAAACCTGCTAAATTCACTTTTTATAGCAAATGACATTTTAACGCCATAAGCAAAAAAAGCGACACAAAAAAATGCTGCATTTGAAAAACAGAATAAATTGAAATTGTAGATTCATTCATGAGCGATTTTTGTTCCGGTTAAGTGTTTGCCTACATGCCCATATATAAATAACCACAGCCTCAAAGTATGCTTCAATAAATGATTATAACAGAACAGGGCTGGAAACAGTGCTGCCATACGTTCAGATTTATCTGTATTTTGCCGACAAATCCAAAAAGGCCACAAAATACAGTTTTTACTTAAACTTTAATAATTATTTATGTTTTTTTTATTGTTTCTCACTATTTATGTTCAGTTTTCTTAATTTTTGAGATGCAAATAAAACAAATTTATTTTATCTGCTCTCTGAACTTTTCGTCAGTCTTCAGGAGAATTTTTATTTCTAAATTCTGGCAACAAATTACAAGTATTTATTATTTTTATTTAATTATAAAACTGCACAACACGAACAATTAATTGCATAATTTAAGTATTTATAAATAATAGAAAATATCACAGACAAACTTTAAATTCATTATCACAGAACTTCACTTCACTTGGAATAATAATTAATGTAATAAAAATATGTTTGTAACTGGTCTTGAGTAGCGTGAATGTGTATTGTAATAAAATAATAAATTTAAAATAATTTAATTAATTAATTTGTTCAGGCCATTACTGGCTAAAGATGATCATCTTGAATTTTCACTATCCAACACAAACGTACGACTTTTGAAAAAAAATACAACTCTAATCTTACGAACTGTTGTTGTCTTTTGAAAAGTTTCATAAGCTCCGTCTTACCAGGATTGAATTTTATCAAAAGTCCTACAATTGTGTAGCACAGTGCATCCTAGCCTTAATTACCAGTGACACTTTCCGATCCAATTGCAGATAAAACTTGCACCGTATAGATACTTTTCAAATACAGCGAAGTGGGGCGCATTAATTCTTTAGCAAAATTAACGAAAAATTTATAAGAAATTCAAAAGAAAAATCTTAAACATATAAGAAATTGCTTAACATCAAAAAATAGACAGAAAAATTACTAAAATTAATTTTTATTTGAGATATTTTATTTTTTATTTACATTACCCACCTTGAAATATGGTTGAACTTATGGAAAATTAAAGTAAATGAACAAAAGCGTGTCCACATAACGTTTACCCTAAGAAAAGATACTTGCTCTCCCATTCGAATCAACAATCAAAGTATTCCTCAACATTCTCAAGTGAAATACCTTGGCATACACCTTGATCGAAGGCTTACATGGAAATATCACATTGACTCTAAGTTAACTCAAATGAAACTTAAATTAACTCAAATATATTGGTTAATTGGCAGAAATTCAACACACAGCCTAGACTGCAAACTTTTGATATACAAGTCGCTTTTGAAGCCAATATGGTGCTATGGAATTCAGCTATGGGGCACTGCTTCAGCTTCAAATGTTAAGAAAATCCAGCAAAGGCAAAACAAAATTTTACGTTTGATAACATCGTCTCCATGGTACATCAAAAATTCAAATATACATCGCGATTTAAATATGCCACTAGTGACTGAAGAAATTGCAAAATACGCAGGCAAATATTTAACAAAACTCGAGTCACATCCCAATCCGCTCGCTCGTAATATCTTGAACTTTACTGGACATATCCGCTTAAAAAAAAGGAACACAAGGGCTCTTATTCTCAACACTCCAGATGGGACTTCTTGAAAATACTTTTATTTTTTATTTTTTCCTTTTTGATTATCACTACTTATGTATTATTTATAACTATCACTAAGTTTATGTCCGACACTGGTCGGGCCTAATAATTATATTTAGATTTAAGATTTGATTACTTATTGTTAGTTCATTTTTGAAGATACAATAAATTAATATATGAAAAAAAAATAAAAAATTTGAGATATTTTAAATTTAACTGACTTAAAATGAATTTTAATCCGCAATAATTTCTTAATCGGGCTTAACTTCAATATTTGAAATTCTTATTGAATGAAATATTTTTATTAATTAATGTGATTTTCTAAACAATAAAAAAAAAAATTTTAAATGACTTTTTAGCTGGGGGAAATGCTGGCATTTTTCTATGCAGCCACGCACTTCATAAGCAACCCATATCATTCTGCTTTTTATATTTAAAAAATCAAATTAATTAATAAAAATATTTCATTCAATAAGAATTGAAAATATGTATTAATGTACTGAATCTAAGCCCGATTAATGCCCTAATTCAGTAAGAAGATTTAGAACGTTTTTGTTTGAAAATACTTCTGAGTTCTTGTTTTTGAATTCTCTAAATTATTTACTTCAAGAATAGTTGTTGTCTTTAATAATGAAAAATAAAAATATTATTACCATGTTTTTAAAACATAAAAATAAAATTAAAGTATTATACAATAGTTTGAAAAATATTTGAAAAAATATGTGCAGGATATAATGTTTAGAACAAAATAATAAAGCAAATACACAAACCTCCTAGCATGGACAATAAATAATAATTGTTTTAAAGACAAGACGAAACAATCGTCGAACAGAATTAGGGCATAAAAATTATTCTGGATTAATATTAACTATAATTTCAATACTTTATTTTCATTTAAAAAATTTTTTTGTTATTCGTTTATTGACAGTGGGTCAGATGTAAAAAAAAATACAATTAAATTGGATTTGAAAAAAAGCTAAAAAATTACAAAACATTATTAAAAAAACTGTTAAATTTTCAAAACACATTTTTGAATTAATAAGTAATTTATTTTTCGTGATTTCTGGTTGCCATATAAAAAAAAAAATTAAAAAAAATATTGTCCAAAAATTAATATTAATTTTATGTACATTTTATTTTAGCTTTAGGCTTTTCTTTTTTTGAAGTTGCTTACAAAGTTATTGAAATAACGATGTATTCTGACGAAGCTACACAAAGTTGCAGCGAAATATCGATATTTTAATAAATTGGTAATAATTTTTTTTAAATAAAAAAGGCCTAAGCTAAAATAAAATTTGTAGATATTAAATAAAAAGATCGAATAAAATATTATGAAATTGAAACTAATTAAAAAAAAAATTTGTTGGTTCAGCGCGTCTAGATGTATTTCGTTGCTGCTACTGATGTATTGCTTAGCAGCAACGAAATACGGCTAGAACAGAAATTATGAAAAATAAACTACTTATTAATTAAAAAAATACGCTTTAAGTAATTTGGCAACTCTTTTGCGTTTTTTTTTAAAGCCAATTAAATTGTTATTTTTTTAGATCTGGTCCCGCTGGCAATAATATACACTTTTATTAAGTATGGACTTTCTATGTTTTAAAACACAGCGCTGGCAAAGATACTAGTATCAAAAAAGTTTCCATCCATGTCAATGGACAGTTAAATAAAAGTTTTGTATTAATTCAAGCATTAAACACATTCATCACAACAAGCTACCGGCTTCATTATGTCAATAATAGTTTACACATGTTTATATCGAGTCATAACCTCAAAAAAAAAACATAACCAACACATTTTTTGGAATTGTTTTTTTTGTGCGAAAATCGATTATTTACGATCGAAAATAAGCGATTTTGGTCAAAAAGTTAAGTGCGAAGACTACGTCGATTGAGCTCTTTTTTTACGGTTATGGTACGACATGAGGACGATTATTTTGAACACAGTGAGGGAATACGACAGCAAGTTGTTGTACATGATGATTTTGTAGATGTAGTCCTTTTAAACTAATTTATAATTCAGATGGCGATAATGAGTAAATATAGTGTTGCCAATACAATACAAAATGTAGAATCAATAATAGCGTACAATAATTTTACATTATTTTACAAAAACAACATCCCGAAATTTATGTAAACAAATAAATTGATTAATTGTTATACTTATATGTGATATAAGTACAATTTAAAAGAGTAATTTTGTTTTTATGTATGTAAAATATTTAAAGCTGGCACCATTGAAATATGTACATCAGCTGATTATGCTGCTGCTGTCGTCTCCAAAATAATTAAGTAGCTGACCGCAGTAGCGGCAAATGCAGCTAGTCGTGTGTTCGTGTAGTCTGCTGTGGTCATTGTGTTTAATACATCATTACTGTACCCGCATGTACGTACGCATTCATATCGCTCAATTACTCAAAGAACGTCATAACTAAAAAAAAACTAGTTTGCCAGAAAATGAGTTTAAAGTTTTTCTCTCAAGAGCTGAAGAAAGAAGATATTTGTATGTATTTTGTACACAATATTAATAACGACATGACGATTAATTCTGAGTCATTAACGCAAAAATCTAATTTTTTGAGTTTGACGTTCTTTGAGTAAATGAGCGACATGAACGCGATAATATGTTATGTATACATATGTATATGTACATATGTATGTGTATCTAACTAAGTATGTGTTACATAATATTTTTATGAATGAATTATTCCAGTGGCATTTTTGCTGTGTCATCAAAAACTTCTGTTGGTTATCGTTTATATTATCAGTGAAAAGTTGTAATACAAATATTTTATTAAAAAAACACGTGCTGCAGTCGATTGCTGTTGCCTTCTAAAGTAATGAGAAGTTATTTATAAAATTGCTTAAATTACCAGAGTTAACTGCCAGTTCATACAAGCCATGTACGAATTCTCGTATGCGTCTTTATATTGAAAACAAAAACAAAGCACTCAAAATTTGTTTTTGTTTTCAATATATTTCAATAGACGATAATTTTGACATGGCTTCTATGAATTGGCAGTAAATGTACTTTTGAACATATTTATGTGCAGTTTCTACAAGTCAGGCAGACGACTCGTCTAGAACATTTGTATGAAAATCGCTCAAAAATATGGGTGCTTTCCATATAAATTTTATGCTCAAGTCGGCCGTCTGGGTTGTAGAAACAGGGGGTTACTTTCCGCTCAAAACTACGAATTTTTTTAGCGTTTTGAAAAATATTTTTTTTTATTTCCTCGATTTGAAATTTAAAATAAAATCAATATTAAGGGTATTCTATCAGTAAATGTAATTTTGACTATTAAATTTTGACAACTGCTGCATCTTGGAAACCGTAAGAGGCAAACTCTTTACGCTTTCAAAAACTTTAAAACTAAAAAATTCCCAATAAAAAAAATCGCCAAAAAGCCGAAAAAATCGCAAAAACGAAAAAAATCGCACAAAACTAAAAAACATCGCTACAACTTAAATAAATTGCCAAAAACCGAAAAAATCGCCAAAAACGAAAACAAGCCGAAAAATCGCAGAAACGAAATAAAACGCAGATGCTGAAAAAGTCGCAAAAAAATAACGCCAAAATTTTAAAAAACGTCGAAAACCAAAAAATTGCAAAAACGAGAAAAACTCGCTAAAACCAAAATAAGTCGCCAAAAGCCGAAAAAATCGCACAAAACTAAAAAACATCGCTACAACTTAAACAAATAGCCAAAAACCAAAAAAATCGCCAAAAACGAAAACAAGCCGAAAAATCGCAGAAACAAAATAAAACGCAGATGCTGAAAAAGTCGCAAAAAAATAACGCCAAAATTTTAAAAAATGTGGAAACTAAAAAATTGCAAAAAACGAAAAAAAGTCGCTAAAACCAAAATAAATCGCCAAAAGCCGAAAAAACTCCCAAAACTTAAAAAACCCGCACCGATTTTTTAAGTTTTGGTGATTTTTTTATATCAACTTATAAAAAAAGCCAAAAAAAACTAAAAAATCGCCAAAACAAAAAAAAAATTTGCTAAAACTAAAATAAATCGCCAAATACAGAAAAATAGCCAAAAACCAAAAACATTGCCAAAACGAGAAAAAACGCCAACAACCAAAAAAGCATTAACGTAAACTAAAAAAAATTGCCAAAACAAAAAAAGGCCCAAAACAAAAATATCTGCATTTACTGAATTTTTTAAGCGATTTTATTTATATTTATTTTTTATTTTGAAGCTGAAAAAAAGTCAGCCAATGTAGTAATTATAAAGTAAGAAAATAAAAAAGATGTTGATTATTGAGTTCTTGTTTCAACTTTGTTGTTTGTTGAGCTTCTCATTTGCTTAAATGAAAGTTAAACATATTAACTCTAGTTGTTCTAAGAAATTTTTGGGTAAAGGTTCCCTGATGATCTACATTAGCAATAGTGAAATGCTAAACCCCTCAATAATCAATTTCAATGTATTTTTATTAAAAAAATATTTTACTTAATAAGTAAAATAATAATTTGGGATTACTAGTGCGTTAACAAATTTTAAACTTAAATTGTAACAATTCCCACAAAAAACACTAATGATTTTATTTATAGTTTTATAGTATTTACTTATGCCAATTGCCCACACCTGGAGATTTTCTTATGACACGATCTGGATTATATTCCAGATTCTCTGTTGACAGAACATGTCACTATTGAGAAAAGTGAGCCAGCTTATTGCAACGACTGGGCTTTTATGCTTAAAGCATTGTAATAGAGAATAAGAGACTGACTAGGCATTATGCGAAAGTTAGAGGCTTATCTTGGCTTTACTATGGATCAGAAAATTGTATATGCTGATTACGACTGCTACACTGCCTGGCAAATAAAGAAGTCGAGAAAGAATGAAAGTACGAGTAAATTATTTGCTTAAAAACCCTAAAAAAGGTAGATAACTATCACTTCTTAAAAAATTAATTGACTCATTCATAAAAATTATTTCTGTTTTTTCCAAAGGTTTATGAAAACAATTTTGTATGGAAATTTATTTTATCATCCTCTTACTATTGTATTAACTGCTCAACAGAATGAATTTTACAGACGAATAATAATCAGCGTCTTATTCGCTGACTTTTATTTAATTATTTAACAGCTTAGAAGCACAGTACTATTTACCAACACGGTTCATTAATTAACCTTATCGTTCGTTGTTGGTTAACGGAAATTCTCTTTAAACACGTTTTTTTTGCCACTTTTGAAGAACTGCAAGAAACGATTAAATGTTTTTAAGCGAAAATTTTTTCATATAAAACCAGCAGCATATTGAAAAATTATATTATTTAATTGGGTCAGTTTAAACAAGAATTGTTTGACAATAGTAATAATAATAAAAATAAAAATAGAGAGATTTTTTTAAAACTGCTTAGAAATGGCACAACCTTTTTTGCTTTTCGCATTATTACTCTGCATTTCACTTGGCCTTCTACAAAGTGAAGAGCAAACATATCAGGGCTATAACTTGTGGCCCAGAAAGATGCATATGCTGGAAATGAAAGAGATGAAGGCAACATTTAATAAAGAGAAGGATCATAAAATTGAAGAATCCATGTCCATGGAAGATGATGAAGTGGAAGAAATGACACAGAGACAAAGTAATGATGCAGAGCAAAGGGAAACGAATAGAATAAAGCGAGAGATTGGTATGTAGTCAAGTATGTGAAAACATCTAACACTCTAACATCATTTCTATTGTTTAAAGAATCGAAATGTATACCCAGATCTGACTCGATGGAGTCTAGTGAGTCAGAAGAGGATTGCACAGATGACTGCGCAGGATTTAAGAAAACTGAAGCAAAACAACAAGAAATCTCGAAACAGGCCATTAAGAGACGTAAGTTTAAATAAAGAATACAATAGGTAAAATATTAAAAAAAAACTATTAAGAAAATTTATAAATTTTTTTGATATTGATTTATATCTACACGGAAAAAATATTCACCAATTAATGTTTTCAATTAATAATTTAATTGATTCAATTAAATTTTTAATTGTATTAATTAATTTTAGTGGAAAAACTTAATTGATATTATCAAATTGTTTATAGGTGAAAATTTAATTAATTTTTTAATTAATATTACAAATATTTTAATTAATACTACAAACTCATTCATATTACTTTTTTGTGTGTAATTTGCTTGCTTTCCCCCATTTCAGAAACTTCTATAACCGGCAATGGCAATCGTTTAAGCAATTTGATTAATTTACCTGTGAGGCTGAATGTCTTGGCCAACGTTTTGAGCAAATTGAATCAAGGTGTTTTAGATACCAACGATAAACCTTTAGGTGAGCTTTGTTACTATTTTTAATTTCAGCTGCAAACTCTTTACAATAACTCATATTATTCTTTTATTTCATCTAGATTCTGTCACCATCAAAGGTAATCACAATACCGTATCGAGCTTGGTCAATGCACCCATAGATGCTGATGCAGTTGTAAATCTTCTAAGCAAAGTAGATACAACGAAATCCGGTGCCAAGGACAGTGACGCTCACGGTGGTGTAGTGGATGGTCTTTTGGGTGGTCTGCTAGGTGGAGCAGATAAATCGAAAGGTGACAAAGGCTTGGTAGGTGGTCTATTGGGCGGTATATTGGGAGATGGTAAGGGTTCTGGCCTTTTGCAAGGCCTACTAGGCGATACTTTGGGAGATCTGTTGGGAGCTTTATTGGGTGGCAAAGGCTTGGTGGGTAATCTTTTGGGTGGTGTGGATGGGAAAGGTCTAGTTACCGAGTTGTTGGACAATTTATTGGGTGGTGTGGTAGGTCTAGTGGATAATCTATTGGAGTTGTTGTTAGGCCTTTTGGATGGTATTTTGTTGGGCTTAGACCATGCAAATGCAGGTGATACTTTGACTGAAACGGTAGCCCGTGGCTCAAGTGATGGTAAGCTTTATTTTCATTTCAAGAAATAAATGTATTTTCTAGTAAAACTTTTGGTTTCCTTGCAGCTGCGGAAGGTCTTAATATCCAAGGCAACAATAACCATGTTTCCTCTTTGGTCAATGCTCCCATACGTATTAAAGCTCTCATAAATGTTTTGTCCTCCCTGAAACAGGAACTAAAACAACAACTGCAGCCAGCAGGTAATAAAACTAAATGAAAGAACAAACAATCGCAGAGTTTGTTTTAAAAATTGTAGAATTAGCAAGAGCTAACCTTAAGGGCACGTTTTGTAGAAACCCAAGTAGTGGGAAACTAGCATTTAATTAACAAGTTTTAAGCTAAGTTCAATTAATACTCTATTAATACTAATAGTAAAATAAATCTAAAGGTTAATAAGCCGCTTTGAAAGTAAAGAATTATTTTGGCTCTCTCATTCAGTTCATGCTCACTATCTCTCTCTCTCTCTATCTTCTTTGTTGATTTCTTCTTGTCGAACCTGTTCAAAAATTTATATAAAAATTTTTGGTAGCGACTAACTCTGCATGTCAAACACAATATATTCAGTTATTGAACAGAAAGGTGGGTCCCTTAAAAAATATCTAGAACTACTGTCTATCACTAGCTTCCTTATCATCTTAACACTTCACCATCAACGTGGGATCCTCAACTGAACCTCAACAAGAAACTGTCCATAGCAGAACTCTACTAGCTCCTGTGATACCCATTGGAATTCTTATAAGACGTTGGTAGAAGTACTTGCATTTTAAAGCAGTTGGGGGCTACTCTTGGCAGCTATTTAACCAAATATTAAATAATTTTAAGGTAACACGAGCAACCAGGAACACTCACGAGAATGAAGTAGGTTTTATATTACAATTGTCTACTCGAAGGAGGAGGAGGAAGTTTTAAAGACATAGAGAGAGGAAAATAAAGAGAGACTTGTTGCTGCAAAGAGGTCAAAAACTATCACCAAAATGATGAAGGTATAATACAAATGTCTTTGGGAAGTCTTCGTCCTGCTTTAGAGAGGTAGACAGAGGGAAAGAAAGATAAGCGATTTTGCTTCAATGAGGTCCAGAATGATGCAGGTTTTATATTACTATTATGTGTTGAAAGCCTTCATCCTGGCCTAAAAAGATAAAGAGAGAACAAAGAAGACAGAGAGTAAGGTCAAAACCCTCAACATAATCGTGCAGTTTTTATGTTAAAATTTTCTACAGGGAGCCTTCCTCCTAGTCTTCAGAGGTAGAGCGAGGAGCAGCAAGACATAATTTTTGATCCAGTGAGTACAAAACATCACCTCACAATTGTTTACTGCAAGCCTTCATCCTGTCCTCGAGAGGAAGAAGGAGGAAAAAAACAGACGTTTTGCTCCAGTGTGGTCAAAAGTCCTCACCAGTAATATTACAATTGTTTATTGGAAGAGAAAGAGAGAGAGGGAGGGATAGTAAGACACACTTTTTGTTTCAGTGAAGTAAAAAACTCACTAGAATGATGCAGTTTTTATATTACAAGTGCTTAAAGGATGAATTTCTCCAAGTCTAAAGAGCTAAAGAGAGAAAGACGAAAAGATAGATTTTTTGCTCAAGTGAGGTTAAAACCACTAACACAAAGATGAAGTTTTTATATTACAATTGTCTATTAGAATATAGAAGAAAAACACGTCTAAAGGGATAGAGAGAAGGAAACAATGCCAGACTTTATGCTCCAGTGAGCTCAAAAACTCTCACCAGAATGATGAATGTTTTATATAAAAATTTCTTACTCGAAGCCTTTCTTCTGATCTATAGATTGCAAAATTATTCAGTTTTTATACTACAATTCCTTATTAAAAGCCTTCCCGCTGGTTCGGGGAGATATAGAGTGGGATCAGACTTTTTGCTTCAGTGAGATGAAAGAACTAAATGGAAAGTAGATACTTGAGGTATTTTATGGTACAAGAACAATCCTCATCTGAACTTAATCTTTTATCACTTCATTTAGTAAACGCCATTAGTAGAAAGAAAAGCACACAAAAAAGTTATTCTTGGTCCTTCTCAGTTTTGACTTTAATCCCAAGAAGCTTCATGCTTTCTTTAAATTATTAGGCTGTAAGACTTTTTAACAAGGAGCTCATCTAGCAATTTTCTAACGTTAAAAAAAGAAGTAGGTTCTCCCATCATACAGTTTCAACTTTTAATTTTTTTGTGAAAAAGAGCAAGAGGGGAATACAAAATGTGCATATTCCTGTTTCAACACTGCAACAAAAATTTCAAGTCTTCACTTAGACGGAAAAAATTTTTTTCAAATCGGTCAACTAACGACGGAGTTCTAAAGTAGCAAACATGATACTGTAAAAACTGAGAACCTGCTCTTTTTTTTAATGGCTATAAAATTTAGCTTTGAGGTCACTTGACTGGGGCTAAAAGGTTGTAGTTGTGACTGTATAACAATGCTTTCCACCGAGAGAAATTTATTTGTGTATGTGTATTAATTTGTATAAGAAGCTGCTTAAAGTTTGGCACACAGCACAGCTGCTACTTTAAGCGACTATGTAATCGTATACTGTATACCATTGTCCTGATTTTATGCAGTTGTCCACAGCCAATTCTTTGCATGCAGCTTTCAGCTCTTATCACGTCCATTAAAATTCAATAAGAAATATTATGGTCTACTCAATCGATTCCTTCTAAGCTTTGCGCACACTAGTAATGATACAATACCAAGTTAAAATATTAGTGGGCGGGGCGAGCCCTACAAAAATATGACATAATACTTCATACTTTTTCGAGCATTTCTAATTGAACGATTTTTAAGAAACCTTGCACAAGCCTTGACATGAGCAAAATGGGCAGACTCTAAAAATTCTTCAAAGATTTAACGAATAAGAAATTTATAAAAACTTTGAACACATGTACACTGGCATGAGACACATGGGCAAGTATGACATCCTAAAAATATTATCAGAACTGCCAGAGTAAAAATAAATAAAAACAAATTCCAATTCTTTGAATAAACATTGGCAGTATGTGATACTGGGAATATCATCCAAGTTAACAGAGTTTAAAAATGAGTACTAAAAATTTTAAAAATACAAATTAACAAAATTTTTTAATGAACTTCAAAGTTAGATACTAGAAAGTCAAACAAAGCAGCCTTTGGCACTGACTTATAATAAGGTTTTATTTAGAAACTTTAACCTTATTCCAATTAATTGAAGGAATTCTAATTTTTTTCTAAATCGCTTCTTCCTGTGACTTTTTCAGCTGCTGCGAATCATCAAGGTGTTAATATTAAAGGCGATAATAATGAAGTGTCTTCTCTGGTAAACCTGCCGCTCGATCTTAATCTGAACCTAAATTTGTTAAGCTCTTCAAGTACAACCGGTCGTGGCGAGCGTGAAACAATTGCTGCAGGTAGCTCCTTACCAGATGCTTCTCTGCTGGGAGCTTTAGTAGGCCCGTCTGGACAAAAATCTTCCCCGCCAAAGTCCTCTTCACCGTCTGCGTTAACCCCTTCAGCAGGTGAGCGTTTTTTTTAATTAACTTTACTAAAACCAAATAAAGTTGAATTTTTTGCTTGTTCTAGCACCTGGATCAGCCAACATCCAGGGGAACGATAATATTGTATCCAGTTTATTAAATGTGGTGCCAGATATTAACCTTAATTTGAATCTTTTAAGTGAGGTAACAGAGTTATTAGTAGGAAATGATGCTGGTAAGGGAGCTGAGGCAGTTGGAAATCCTAATGAAATATGCTTCGATGTGCCTGTCAGCGGTAAGGGAATTTTGTGTTGATTTTTAAGCTTCAGGTTGTTTAATTTATTTTTTTTTATATTCTTTTCATTAGAAGCCGATACCTCTATTACAGGCAATAATAATAAAGTATCAAATGCTATTAACATTAAGCCTAAAATAAATTTGGACTTGAATCTTTTGAGTAATGTTAAGGAAACAGGGGGCCTTAAAGGGCCAACACAAAGAGTTTGTATAATAAAACCAAACAAGCAGCCTGCGGCGTCTGTAGGACACATGCCAGAGCCACCAGTGAAAGAACCCATGAAATCAGTCTTAAAACCGCCCATGGCACCAACCGTGACACTACCTGTAAAACCACCCGTGAAAGAACCCGTGAAACCATCTGCAAAACCTCCCATGTTACCATCTGTGAAAGAACCTGTGAAACCAGTTGTAAAACCCCTTGTGACACCACCTTCCAGCTTGCCAAATGAAATATGTTTTAATATTTTGGTAAATCGTAAGTAGTCCAAAATTAACAGCCAATACTATATTTGCTTAATTTTTTTAATTTTCTTAGCTGCGGATACTATTGTTGAAGGCAACCATAATGAGTTGACAAGTTTCCTCAATTTAGAACCAAATATTAATTTGGGCTTAAATCTCTTGAGTAACGTTCAACAAACTAATATGCCTTCCAATCTTGTGGTAAAGAGAGTTTGTATACCCAGACAGCCAATGCCAACCCCACCTCCTCCACCCGTATTACCCACTCCAGTGATGCCGCCCATTCCTCCTAAGGCAGCACGCTGCTTTAGAAGAACTTGTGCCAGTTGGAGGCAATTTGTGGACTACGATTGCTTAAATACACCAAATGAGTATCCCCAATATTCTATTGTCAGGGATTTTTAGATTTTTAGTGCTTATTTTTGAAGTCGGTTTAATTTTTTTGTTTGAGTTTTATTTAATACAGTCCAATGTCTTAAAGAGGGATACATCTGTATTTTTTTTTTTTTTTTTTTTTTGCGAAATAGTGGAGAAAATGGTTTATGATGTTAACAGTGGGCAGATATGACCACTGTAAGTGGTTTTCTGGCATAAAATTTAAATTGCAAAATTTTCTGTTGAACCCTTAGGGCTAATAAATTAGTCAAAGTTTAAGCGCTGGTTTAGTTAAACTAAACTCAAATTTATATGTCGTTTAAACTCAACAGGAGTAAATCAGTGAACCATACCTTATGTGTAGTTTAAAAAATAATATTGTGGCAGCACTAGAATAAATGTCAAAAAAAACAGCTGTTTTGCAGCAGGCTATCAATTCTTTGCACAATCAAAAATTAAAAAAGAAGTTAAAAAATTTTAATTAAAGGTCGCCAAATTTTACTGGGAAAGAAATTATATTTATGCTTGGCGAAGTAGAATAGTATAAAAGAATAATAGAGTGTAAGAAAACAGGTCGAACAAGATCTGAAGAAAAAGTAGAAACTTGGCAAAAAGTTGAGTGCTCTTCTAATGCAAAACATATGGTCTGTAAGTAACAAAACCATATGGCCTCTATTGGTAGTTTAAACGCCCAATTTTATGCGTTTACAGATGGTTTAAATACTGTATTGATTTATAGGTTTGCTAGTTTAAGCACATTTTAAACCAAAAATAGAGATTAACTTGCACTGATTTATTAGCCTTTAGAGGAACAAGTTCGATATTTTTATTTTTGTGTGCTTGATTTACAACTCGTGGAGCCGCTCATTGCAGCCTTGTTGTGTTGGAAATTTTTATTTTGTTGAGCAGTGGTATTTTAATTGCAGCTTACAATAAATATTAAACTTCAAGCATCCTAAAAATATGTTACAGTTTCATATTTTCAGACTCACTTAAAAGAGCCATAACGTCCTACCGTGTTTTTTTACATAAACTCAGCCTTTTTTAATATTGATTTTAAATAAATATGTATATATTTTTTTCTTTGAATAAAATATTTATTATGCAAAACTAATCATGTTAAATTTTATTTGAAGAAAAAAAGAAATTATTGTAAAACTTCCTGCTTTCACTACACTGTGTACAATAAACAAAGAAAGATAGGTTTGTATATGTATGGACATTTGGAAATAAAATGTGCACAAATTGGGTTTTATTCCTTTTTGCACGCTCACTTTCAATTTAAATAATAAAAAAATAATGTAAATAAATGTACATACAAAAGTACTTACCCAAATACATCAAAATGAAGCAAAGCTGCAAATAAATAAAAAGAATTTTTAGAAAGGCCAAGATGGAAAAAAAAGAAAATTGTCATTTGTCTACAACGTGTCTGGCATACAAAAAATTTAGAGTTTTATAATTCTGGTTCTTTTTTTTTGCTGCTTATAAATAAGGGTAGATTTTTATGCACCGGATGGAAGAAGACTAGCAAAAACTATATCTGTGGTATGTATCCTTGGAAGTTTTAAATTCAAAAAAGAAACATCAAAAAGTTACATTTGCAAGGCACAATCATGTGCCTTAATTCTCTCTGAATAGCCATTAGATTTTAAGTTTAAAAGTATGAACAAGATATTTTAAGATATTTTAAGGCTGTTTGTTTATGATCCTTAAATAATAATAATAGCTCTGAAAATTTTAGTATAAATTCCTTGCAAATTTTAGAATCAGTTAAATAAATTACTACACTTGCAATAGGGCATTTACACCTGCCCGAATTTGCAGAATTCAATTAAAATCTTTATCAAAATCGTAAACTTTTGCAGCAAGATTTTTTTTTTTGACATTTATGAAGACTTCGTATTCAAATAAAAAAACCATTGACCGAAACTTTTCCTAAACTACAACCAAACAATTGCAATTTAGCTAATTCACATACCTTTTGAAGTAAATTGGCTTAGATTTCGACAAAATCTAGTGACGAAGCAGATTTTGCTTGAGCGCGAGTAAAAAGATATTTTTTTTGCTTTTGTATAAAAAAATAGCAAAGAAAACAATTCACTTAAAAAATTTTCGACAATTATTTACTGTCTGTACTTTATGAAGTGTTTTGTGTGTGATTTCAAATAACGAATAATAAAAATTTATAGTTTTTGAATATTAAAAATATCTAATATAATGTCGAATGTGAGTGTTATTAATATGCAATGAGAGCACGTGAGCGTGAGTGATAAAGATTTTGTTCCTGAGACTAAGTGATCAAATCTTTTAGAAATGGTTTAATCGAATACTAATATTGAAAACAACAACAAATTTTCTAATGTCTAATACAAATTGTCGATCAAACGATTTCGAGTAACGTCGTGGGACAGGCCGTTTGATTCCAAAAAACCGGCTCAATCGGTTCTGCAGTTTGGCTGTAATTAATTATGGCCACAAAATAGGTAAAATTTATATAGTGTGATTTAATTAAAAAAAAAAGAGTGAATTAGCGTGAATTAGTGAATAATATTTCATTAAGGAAAAACTGGTCGCATTTTAGGAAAAATTTCAGTCAATGGTTTTTGTTTTGGATCCAAAATATTGATCAACGTAAAAAAAATTGGTGTAAATGGGAAAAATATGGAAATATATGGCCAGCCCCACGAAGACGAGAGAACACGTTCGATCGATTATTTATAATAAAAAACAAAAACATTTTTTTATTTTATTGTTGTTTTCAATACAATTTGTCAATCGAAAGTTTTCTGTCGACGTCGTGGAACTGGATCATGGTTTCAATTAAAATCTACTAGATTTCCTGCAGGTGCAAATACCCCTTTAATTCATTATTTTTTCTTAAAACTTCTATTAAAGCATACCTTAAGGCTTCCCAAATATAATATAACAAGATTTTTAAAAAAGTTCATAAAAGAGTTTAACAAATTAATTTTTTTCTCTTCTATTTTTTTCTTGACAGCGCTTTCTGGTTTCATTATTTCGTTAATATATCACAACCTTAAAGAATTCTGTTAAAATAAGCTTTCAACTGAGTGCGAACATAAAGTAAATGCGTGGGTGAATAATATAAAAAAATATAAATGAATATAAAAAAAAATTTAATTACTTTTGCTTCCCATTGTCTGAAAAAGCTATAAATTACATTTCCTTTTATGCTCGCACTCTCACCTGCAAGAATTTCAACAGCGCAAAAATGCTTGTTGGTTTTTTTTTTTAATTTTTCATAATTTAAACATTTACACTTAAACAGCGAGGGGAGAGAGAGAGTTACTACACCGCGAATCATGATTATACAAAAACAGTTATGCCTCTTAGAGAAAATTGCTGTGCAGTTTTACTTCTTTTTTTTTCTTACACTTTAATATGGCTACCCATCGTCTTTTTGTGTTCTTTATTTTCTTGTTACTGTTTGATTCTCAATATGTTTTTAAAGTTCGAGTATGTGCGTGCGTTTTAAACATTTTTGGAAACACCAACCAACGTCTGCTTACATGCATACAATTTAGTGTGTCAAGTTGAAATTAAATTGCAATTTGTGGCTTAATTTATTTATTTTATTAACACATTCACACAAACACAAACAAAAACACTTATTTCCGTTCAAGTAAGAATTTACAATTTAAATTATTTGCTCGGCAATTTAACGTAAACATTTTTCTGTGGTAACGGTTTAATTTAGAATTGTTTGCCAGCCATAAAATAGACTTGATAAGAAACAGTTGCATACTTTTTTGGGTTATATCTATGCTACAATAGGGCATACTTTAAGGCTGAATTTAATGGAAAAAAAGAAAATTAATACTTACAAGGTGCATTCGGCTAAACAAGGAAACGCTTTGTTGTATAAAAAATTTTTGGTGAATTCGTATAACAAATCTATTAAATCGAAATGATTGAACAGACCTTAAGTTTAACTAATAGAATAGCACCAGCATAGTTTTCTAGGACAATCAATTATCTTCCGAGCTTGAAATCTTTCAGCTACAAATATTTAATAAAACGAAATATTTACTACACGGGGAAGAAATAGAAAATTGAGATTTGCTTAAATCCGGTTGAAAACAATAGATTTTTTAATGCACTCTTAAACCAAATTAAAAAGTATAGAAAAGGAGTAATTAAAAATTGTCAGCGTGATCGTGAGTGAAAACATATGTTTTTTTTGGCTTTAATTAAAAAATAATAACAAAGAAATCAACTGTTTGTAAATTTTTTTTAAAATTTGATTTTTTATTATTTTTACATATTATCGTTAGAGCGCGTGAGTGAGCGTGAGGAAAACTACTATTATTTTTTGGCTTAATATACAAATAAAAACAAAGAAAACAACTGTTTTTGAAATTTTTTGACAGTTTTTATTTACTGACAGCTTTATCAAGTCCTAAAAGAGAAGTGTTTAGAAGTTGTCAGCGTGAGGGTGAGTGAAAAAATTATTAGTTTTTGCTTTTAATATAAAAATAACAAAAAAAAAACAAATATTTTTTAAATCAGTGTTTTTTAAAATTGTTTGACAATTTTTATATACTGTGTTTAAAAATTTTTGGTGGGTGAGCGTGAGTAAAAAAATTATTATTGTTTGCTTTAATATTAAAAGAATAAGAAAGAAAATAATTTTTAAAATTTTTATTTACTGTCACTTTATCAAAGGAGTGTTTAAAAATTGTCACGCGTGAACGTGAGTGACCGTGAGTGAAAAATTTTGTTTTTGCTTTGATATAAAAGAATAACAAAGAAAGCAGTTATAGTTAAAATTGTTCGACGATTTTGATTTACTGTCAAATCATGTCACTTCATACGCGTGATTTCAATTAACGAAAGGTTTTCATAATGAAAATTTGTGGTTTTTGAAAATTAATAAAATGAAATATACTGTGGAATGTAATTATGTGTATTATTAAAATTAGTCAAAAGTTGTCACGCGTGAGAGTGCGTGAGCGTGAGTGAAAAAATATTTTTTTTTATTTAAGATAAAAAGAATATTAAAAAATCAACAATTTTTTTAATTTTTCGAAAATTTTGCTTCACTGTCACTTTATCAAGTGTTTTGTGTGTGATTTCTAATCACCATTGAGTGTAGTAAAAATTTTAATATAAAAATTTTATAATTTAGTCTTTGAAAATTAAAAAAAAAAATTATGGTGATGACGAATTGAGTGGTTAAAAGTTTTCAAGCGTGAGAGTGCGTGAGCGTGAGCGAAAAAGTGTTTTTTTTTTTGCTTTAATATTAAAAGAATATTAAAGGAAACAATTGTTTTTAAAATTTTTACGATAATTTTGATTTAATGTTACTTTATCAAGTGTTTTTTGTGATTTCATATAACAATAGATTGTAGTAAGGGTTTTAATAATAAAAATTTATAGTATTTTACAATTAAAAATATTGAATATAATAACGACAGTGAGTGTATTATTAATAGAAGTTAAAAGTTGTCACACATGAGTGGACGTGAGCGTGTATGATATAATTTTTAATATTGAGAAATAAGGCCATTGTCAGTTATTACTCGTGAAAGTAATGCAATGAGACGACGAAAATCGGTATATTGCGCTGATAATGGGATAGCAGCTTAAGTCCATCCAATCGTAGAGAATAATTTAGTTTCTTTAGATGTTCAATTTGAGCTTTATTTTTGCAAATATATAATTTGAAAAAATACAAATGTTCTAGCTACAGTTTTTCCGTTACATTATTGTAATAAAATGTTTCGTTTGCTTTTTTCTTTTAATTTTCATATAACAACTACTCTTAAGTCCTTTTAATCCCCACTCGTTTTATATTCTCTTGCAGCAAATTGCAATCAATTAACTTTTTTAAATTTCAAAAACATCTTCTAGTTTTAAACCATTAACCAGAAAGACATAAACGTTGTCATAACTTTCTTTTTTCAGAAAGTTTAAACAAACTTTATAAAAAAAAGGGAAAACTGCAGGTAAGGTAAAAAAGAAGCCATTAAAAATATTGTCCACGTAAAGAAGCATCAACGACATCAACAACATTTTTTTCTTTATTTTTTTGTACAATAAAGTCCTGCAATATTGTCATCATTGTCTTCATTATCAAGTGCACTTACTAATACAATTGCACACATAGCGTTGTCATTTTAGCAGCAATTAGTTCATGTTACAAATATAAAAGTTACTGTTGGCTAATGCAGGTAGTTGTAACAAATAACAAGGTAAAAAGTCGAAAATCCCACTTAAGAAAACTTTTACAGAAAAGCTTAAGTCGAAATTGGTAGAAATACAATTATACTCATGTACACATTTCAACACAAGAATATTCAAATATAAAGAGTTTTCTAATAAATTGTGTGTATACATTTCTTGAGGCAATGGGAACAGGTTTGCTATCGAAATCATGGAACATTTTTATAGAATCACTTCATGATCTCGAGCTTAAGCGACATAATTTTCGAACTTATTGTTTTGAAGTAAATCGATTATTAACGATCGTAAATAATTGATTTTCGTCAAAAAACGAAGTCAAAAAATATGCCGCTTAAGCTTTTTTGGTCTTTATGGCTCGATATATTTCTATCTAACGTCTAGTAAGTTACAGCAGTTTTCTGCATAAAAGGTATAACAAGAAATGGGCATAAATGCAAATAAATGTATGAATATGTATCCATTGTATATGAGAGCAAGTGACTGTGTGTATATTTGTTAATGTAAAACTCTGATACGATTACATTGTAGACTTAGTATTGGCACAAATAGTAGTGTGTACTTTATCTTGCTACAAATTGGATGTATATGAATATTTAAACTGACTTCAGGCAAGTTTCTTTTTTTTGTAAAGTTACACTCGCTTTGATTTGTCCATTTAAAATAACAAGAAGCTTAAATAATAACTCATTTTATTTTCATTTCATTTTTCAAGGCTTACAATAAAAGTTAGCAATTAGAACAAAAGTTCATCAAAAACATTATAAATTTGGAACTTAGAAAGTTTTAATCAAAAAGCATGCAATGGTTTTAGTTTGGTAATTAAAAAGAGTTTTTTTGTTTTTCGTTCAAAAAATGTGCCAATGTAATTCCCTTAAGGCAAAAAAAAAAAAAGACAAAATAAAATTTGCTTGCTAAGAACTTTTGCAAAAAGGTAAAATTTAAAAATTACAATATGCATACATACTTGTAACAACTGTACGACCAATTTTGTGTTTTTGAAAAACAGAATCATGTTTTTAGCGTTCCGTATACCTAAGATGAAAAGGAAACCTAATGTTTTCGCTACAATGTGCACCTGTCCGTCTGTCTATCATAGGTTAAAATTTTTCACAGAACTTTGGCCACTACAATAAATATATGACAGTTAAAAAATAAAGGGGGTTCTAAAGCGAGCAACAAAACATGTTGAAATCCTAATCTAATATATAGACAATTATATACAGACACTTGAAATTTTCACAGCTACTATATTTTTATACAGACTACACCAATTAACACTGAAATTTAAAAAATTAAAATTAAAGGGTATTCTATCAGTTAATGTAGTTTTGACAACTTTATCTATCTTGGAAACCGTAAGAGGCAAATTTTCAAAAGCTCTTAAATTAAAAAATCTTAAAATTGAAAATCGCCATAACTTAAAAAAATCGGCAAAACGAAAAAAAAGCGCCGCAACAAAAAAAACCTCGAAACAAAAAATTAAGCGCCTAAACTAAAAAAAAACACTAACACTAAAATAATTTGTGTTTTTTATGGGAATTGTTACAATAAATAAATAAAATAATTCCCCAAAAACCGAATAACTAGCAAACAACCACAAAAAAATCGCCAAAAAGAAGAAAAAGTGCCATAACAAAAAAAAAAACACTAAAACTTCAATAAATCATCAAAAACCGAAAAAAAGTCGCCAAAACGAAAAAAACTAAAATAAATAAACTAAAATAAATCACCAAAAACTGAAAAAATTGCTAAAACCAGGAAAAAATTTTCAAAACCCGAAAAAATTGTCAAAACAAAATAAACCACTAAAACTAAATTAATTCGCCAAAAACCGTAAAATTTGCCAAAACGAAAATAAATAGCCAAAAACCGAAAAAATCGCAAAAATTAAAAGAAGCGCCAAATTAAAAAAAGATAAATGCTAAGACTTAAATAAATCGTCGAAAACCGAAAAAAAATCGCCAAAATGAAATTAAAACGCCAAAACACAAACAAATTACCAAAACTAAAATTATTCGCCTAAAGCTAAAATAATTCGCCAAAAACCGAAAAAATCGCAAAAATTAATAGAGACGCCAAATCAAACATAAAATTGCTAAGACTTAAATAAATCGTCAAAAACCAAAAAAAAAAACGCTAAAATGAAAGTAAAGCGCCAAAACAAACAAAAAATTACCAAAACTAAAATTAATCGCCTAAAACTAAAATAATTTGCCAAAACCCGAATAAAATCGCCTTAATAAAAATAAATAGCAAAAAACCGAAAAATAAATCGCAAAAAAGAAAAAAGGGCCATAACAAAAAAAATCACTAAAACTTAAATAAAAAAGCGCCATAACAAAAAAAAAACTAAAAAGCTTAAATAAATTGCAAAAACCGAAAAAAACGCCTAAACGAAAAAAAATTATTTAAAAATTAAATTAAATTAAATTAAAAGCACTAAAGCTAAAAAAAATCGCCAATAACCGAATAAAATCGCCTTAATAAAAAAATAGCAAAAAACCGAAAATAAATCGCAAAAAAGAAAAAAGGGCCATAACAAAAAAAATCACTAAAACTTAAATAAATCATTAAAAACCGAAAAAATCTCCAAAACGAAAAAAAGCGCCATAACAAAAAAAAACTAAAAAGCTTAAATAAATTGCAAAAACCGAAAAAAACGCCTAAACGAAAAAAAATTACTTAAACTTAAAAAAAAAATCGCTAACACGAAAAAAAGCGCCAAATAAATCACTAAAACTAAATTAATTCGCCAAAAACCGTAAAATTCTTTAAAACAAAAATAAATCGACAAAAACCGAATAAATCGCAAGAATTAAAAGCACTAAAGCTAAAAAAAATCGCCAAAAACCGAATAAAATCGCCTTAATAAAAAAATAGCAAAAAACCGAAATTAAATCGCAAAAAATAAAAAAAGGGCCATAACAAAAAAAAAACACTAAAACTTAAATAAATCATTAAAAACCGAAAAAATCTCCAAAACGAAAAAAAGCGCCATAAAAAACAAAACTAAAAAGATTAAATAAATCGCCAAAAACCGAAAAAATCGCCTAAACGAAAAAAAATTACTTAAACTAAAATAAATCGCGCAGAACCGAAAAAATCGTCAAAACTCGAAAAAAAAATCGCTAACACGAAAAAAAGCGCCAAATAAATCACTAAAACTAAATTAATTCGCCAAAATCCGTAAAATTCTTTAAAACAAAAATAAATCGACAAAAACCGAAAAAAATCGCAAGAATTAAAAGCACTAAAGCTAAAAAAAATCGCTAGGACTTAAATAAATCGTCGAAAAGCGAAATAAATCGCCAAAATGAAAGTAAAACGCCAAATCAAAAATAAAATTACCAAAATTTAAATAAATCGCCTAAAACTAAAATAAATCACCGAAACGGAACAAATCGCCAGAACTAAAAGAAATCGCTACAAACCGATAAAATCGTCAAAACTAAAAAAATTTATACAAATATATAACCCAACAAAAATGCCTAAAAACGAAAAAATCTAAAAAACTAAGAGAAAGCCCCAAAACGAAAATAATTTGCACAAAAACCGAAAAGATTTAGCGGCAACTTAAATTTTTTTTACTGAATTTATTAAAATTATTTTTTCCTTGTATGTCGCCAAATTTTGAAATTGTTTACAGTGTGCCGCAACAAATAAAAGATAAAGGTTGAGAACCACAGGCATAGGTACTGCTAATGCATATCAGAAAAATATATCTCTGATGTTAATATAACTGAGTCTGTGCAGGGTTTGAATTCAGGCTCTCGAACACTGCCATTTGCTTTGTAGTCAACGCTCTAGCTACTTCAGCAAAAAAGAAGCACTCTCTTGTTGTTTGTTTAATACATATTTTTTATAAATAGACATTACATAGATATCAAACGGACTTTGGGTGCTAGTTCCTTTGTTACTCTGGCTTTAACTTTTCTCAAGTTTTATTTATTCACTTATCACGAAGCTGCAATTTTGCAATTTTATGACATGTCGTTTGATAGATAAAGAGACGCCGCATCGATTGGTTAATAGTTATTTTAATTTTAAACTCTGCATGCTAGTTTCATAAGATATATATAGACAATTTTAACAGTATTTTGTCTGTCCTATAAAATTTAGTCGAAGTGAGTTAGAAGTTTTATAGTCTAGGCCGAAATATGGCATTTAAAAATTTTTGCATACTTTTGGGAGCTACAAAAAATATATCTTCATTAATATTTGATTTTTGTATAAGAAAAACCAAAATATTGGGAATTAGGAAATAGGGTTTCATTTCATACTCTACGAATTCTGTGTCAGCAAAAATAAGCTCTGTTTTTTTTAAACAATGAACAAAACTTCTATGTATTTTATTTATATATCCTATTTTTGCAGACTTATTATTTATTAATGTGTTGTCAATAGCAAGCAACTGCATTACTTTTTGTACTCCTCGTTTTTTGTTTTTTTTTTAACATACTTTCAGCAGTTTATAGACTCCTTGCTTCAGTGTCTAGTTCTTGTTTAATAAATTTCATTTCAGCATTTAGATTTCTATTATTATTTGTTTGCATTAAAATGAAACAAAAGCCCAAAACGCACTCTCCCCAAACTGTTACTGTTTAATATACTATTCCATTATTTTATGCCATATAATAACATGTTTTTCATATTAACTTGTATTAAATGACTCCCTGTTCTCTAACATAAACTACACCCTGTGGTCCATTTTATTTTTATTTACTTTCTTTCTTTTTTTTTCTTGTTTTTGCAACAAACGCCGACCCCGTTTTTTGTTCTCTACACATTTGTACTGCATTTGTATTTTTGTAAAACATTTGTGGCTTTTATGGTAAATTATCATTTATAAAAATAAAATGAAATAAAATCACATGAACGAAAGTAAGCGAAAAAAATAAATAACTGAAAAGCGAAACGTAGCGAAAGTTTATGCAATATTTGAAAATAAAAATGGAAGCGAAACACACACACACACTCAAAAATGCACACAAATAATATTAACACCCGTATACTCAGAAAATGGCTGCTGTGCATTAATAAAATATTAACAACACATACGCACGCACACATAAAAGGAATAACTTCCCCGTGAAGCACAAAAGACAGCAACAGCCAAACGCCCTTTTTATTATTATTAACACAGACAAGCGTAAAATGAATGCACAAAGTATCTTACATGGATGTCTATTGTCGGTTGAAGGAATATAAAATTTAACATAAAACTAAAATGAGCCTGTAAATTATATTAGTGGCAAATATGTGAGAGCGTGTAATACACGCATTTGTCGATGCGATAGAATGTTACAAAAACTACTGACGCATGTATTTTTTATGTGTATGTCTATGTATAAAAAATTCGCTTTTATCCTCATGCCAATCAGACACACATGAGTATATTGCACCCAGCAACAGTGAGTAAAAATTCTTTTGTGTTAAATTTTTAAGTACCTCAAAATATATTAAGAAATTCTTTAAAAAATTTTTCGAGCTATTAAGCTTTTATTATGTTTTCGATTGCTATGTTCTTTTTCAATCGAAGTTTAGTGCCATTTTTATAAAATTTATTCACTTGAGATGATTTAGCGCAAAATCCTTGCTGCCAAGGATCTCGTGTTACTAAAATAAAACGCACTTTTCTATACTATAGAGCTTAACTATACAATTTCTGATCACAATTATAGAAAAAATTTAATTTTTCCAAAAAAGGATATATGGGAGGCAGGCATGTCCTTGCTCCGACTTACAAAAAACTTACCACAGAACTCAATTGCATAATTTTACGAGTTGTAAGCTATTTCAGTTGAACTCAGGTAATAACTATAACTTTAATATAATTTTTTTTAATTAAGGATATATGGAAAGTATACGTGTCCTTGCACCGATTACCACATAACTTGCTATAAAATTCTTATACATGATTTCAAAGGTAGTTACAAGCTCTCTTAGCGTTTTGGCTGTAATTGTAGCCAAATTGAGTTTTTTTTTTTCTTTCAAATTAGAGGCGTATGGAAAAATGCTTTGTGCTTGCAAATATATTTGTCTGATTGGAATACAGTTCACCATAGATCTGAATTGTATAATTTGAAAGATAATTATCAGTTTTAGCTGCATTGTAATGAAAACTGTGGTTAAAGTTAAACGTTTAGAATTAAGGATATGCGACAAGAAGGCATATCCCTGCACTGGTGGCAACGAAATTTATTACAGACGGTAAACTTACAATTCTTACTGTATTATGATCACATTTGCTGCTCAAATTTCATTTTTCAATTTTAAGGATATATGAGAAGGGATCATGTCTTTGCATAGGATTTACTTAAATTCTTCAAAAAAAGTAACTTTATAAACTCAGCCATGACATTAAAACATTTTTCAAATTAAGGATATATGGAAGGTGGACATATCCTTAGGCCGCTTGAAATAAAATTTACTTAAAATTAGCATACCACACTGCTACAAAAATAAGTTAAAGCCTACTTTAGGTAATACTAAGAACTTTTTGCTGCATCGTGAGAATAATTTTTATATATTAAGGATATATTGGAGGACCCGTTATCCTGGAAGCGATTGTAATATTATTTGAAATAACTCTTAAATAAACGATTCTGGTAGTAGTAATTTGTATTTTGATAGCAATTGCTGTTAAAATTAAATATTATTTACCAAAAGGACATATGACTGGTTGTCTGATCCTCTTACCTTAAAATAAAATTCATACGACATCTTATTTGTACAACTTCAAAAGCAATTATACATATTTGGTATTAAATGCAGTAAAAATTTAGTTTTTAGTATCAAGGATATATGGAAGATGGGCATGTCCTTGCAGCGACGACAACAAAATTCATCCCAGAGCTTAAATGCATAATTAATGCTGTGATATGTTAAAATTTTAAGCCTAATTTTTGTGTTTCAAATTAAGGATATGTGAGAGGTGGGCATGTCCTTGCCGCTTTTTCATTTTAATTTGCTCGAAATCTTTTCTATATGAATCAAAATTTTTTTAAACTTAATTTAAGCTAAAAAATTAAATGTTTCACAATAAGGATATATGGAAGGTGACTATGTCCTTGCAGCGATTTCAATAAAATTTTCCCAAAACTTAACTGTTTGATTGAAACTTTATTTTAAAAATAATTTTAGTTTGAAAATTGGGTATTTCAAACTAAGGATATTTGAGAGGAGGGCATGTCCTTGCAGCGATTTCAATTTTATTTGCGTAAAAGCTTAAATGTTTCATTTAAACTTTATTATAAACGTTATTTTAACCAAAAACTAAATGTTTCAGGTTAAGGATATATAAGGATTAGGGCATGTCCTTGCAGTGATGTTAATTAAATTTTCCTGAAAGCTTAACTGTACTTCAAAAACTATTTTTTTAAAGTAATTTAAGCTTAAAAATTGGGTATTTCACATTAAGGATATATGAGAGGGGGTTATGACCTTTACTAAAAACCTTACTCTTATGATTCGAGATGTATTTTGATCATAATTGAATGTAAACTTAATTTTTGACATTAAGGATATATGAAGGGTATGAAGGGTATGTCCTTAGAGTAATCACAACGATAATTTCCATAGAGTTGTGAAAATATATCTTTTATATGAACATAATATATTTTCACAACTGTTTTACTTGTATTACAACACTTGCAGGTTTTGACACACAGGTACGTGGTCACTTTAATGGATTAGCCACAATTTTTCAACCACCATTTTGTCCTGTAATGATGACTATAAATGTTTTATATATCCTGTAAAATAATATAAAATATTTACAAAGAGGAGACTCTCACTTTTCTTTTTCATTTTAAGTACACATGTAAAAACTTTCAGTTATATTCCTTACAAAAAAAAAAAAAAAAAAAAAGATGGAAAGAAAATCTTGTTTCATTTCATAATTCTTGGCACGTTCTCTATTCATGATACTTATTCATAATGTTTGATTATAATTTGCACAAGGGTTTTTTTTTTTTTTTTGAAATGATTGAGTTCTGGTACTTTGAACTTTACCTGCCATGAAAGAAACATTTTGTCACAACACGGGATTATTTGTGTTGCGTTTATTTTATTTTTTTTTTCGTTCAAGGATTAAACTTTCTTGGGGTGCTTGCTACTGTCAACTGAGCCTGAAAATAATAAAGTCAACCTCCAGTCAGTTTTATTAAATTTCTGTTAAATATTCTGACACAACTCATAACTTTGACTACGAGGTGAAGCTACCCCTTCACATTAACGCGCAGTTTGAAAATTTACAAAATATTTATGTTGTTCAATGTAAAATATTTGTGTTTTTGAAAAGTTTGCTCTTCCATTCATCTGCTATAAAGATGTTATTATCACACCTTTATTATATTTTATTGCTGCTTTTTGGTGGTTTAGAAAAATCTTATATTTAACTGAATTCCACCCTGTGCTATTTCTTTTTGTCGTCGTTATTTACGCTAATTTATAATTACACAAACATAAATCTTTTATGGAACATTAGTAAAGAAAGAGCAGCGAAAATAAAAAATAAACTTAGCCGGAGGTATGAATGATAAGTGGTTTTGTGGGGGGGGGGGGGGGGGGGGTTGTCTTGTTAAAAATATGTTTTGGCAACGAAGGCATTTGAGTTTACGAAAAAAATTTAATTAATAAATTCAACTTGGAAAAGTAAACATGACATTTTGTTCTATATTAAGGCCTTCAGGATTTTTGTGAAAATTTATCTGGAAAATACATGAAATTGCCAAAAAGTATTTAAATAATTTATTTCCCATATTGCTTTATAGTTCTGCAATTCTGCCAGACTATTTGTCAATTACTGGCCATTACGAGTATAAGCACATGAGTTGAAAAGATTACGTTTGGCTTCTGTAAACTTAGTCAAAACGACGAAAGACTTTTGTAAGCACAGGATCACATACGAATATTTTACTTGAATTAGTTTTTAGTTTATTGGCGAGAAAGTAAAATATGACGTCTCCCTTCTTTTTTTTATCTTCTCATCCAACTCTCTCACATTCTCTCTCTCTCTCTGTCTCTCTCTTCCATAAACTCAAAAGTGCTCAACAAAAATTTGCTGTGTCGAAACCCAGTATAATAATAAACACTGAAATACAAAATCTTGAATTTTTCAAAAACGCTAAAAATAAAAATTCACAAAATTAAAAAAATGCCGAAACGAAAAATCGCCACAATGAAAAAAGCGCTTAAAAAAAGAAATCATTAAAAATAAAATAAACTGCTAATATGCACAAAAAGAAAATCATCAAAAATAAAAGGATCGCCAAAAAACTAAAAATCGCCAAAAATTAAAAAAAAGCGCCAATATTAAAACAAATTGCTTAAACAAAAATAAATTGCTAAAAAGCGAAAAAACTGAAATAACGCAAAAACTTAAAAACAAAGTCAAGAATCTAAAAAATTCGGAAACTAAAAAAATTATGAAATTAAGAAGAAGCGCCAAAACTACAAAAATCGCCAGAAAATCACCAAAAATTAAAAGATCACCAAAAAAAAAAAACTAAAAAAAATCGCCAAAAACTAAAAAAAACTAATACAAATCCCTAAAACTAAAATTAATCAAAAAAAAAAGCGAAAAAATCGCTGAACGAATAAAAAACGCCCAAAACCATAAAAGAAATCGCCTACAACCTAAAAAATCTAACAAAAAGCGCCAAAACTTTAAAAAGCGAAAAAACAAACATAAATCGCCAAAAACCATGGGCCTTTGGAAATTGGCCATTGAAATGGCGGATAAAGTCATTTAAGGTCCCTAGATACTTGTTTTATTTTATGGGGTCCTTTAAAGCGCACAAGCAAACTTTCACCTTTGCAGAGCTGTGTATATGAGTGCATATGCCTAAGCTGAACCTATTTCTTGGCTTTGAAAGCATGCCTTAGTTTAGCTAAGAGTAATATTTTAAAGAGGGTTCTATCTCCTGTATGCCCTGCAATAAGTGAAATTTCAGGAACCCACTAAAACTCCATCCGAGGATTATAAGCCGCACCTCGATTAAATCATGGTGGATTTTACACTAGCTATAAAGAGGACTACATCTTCTTACTATTTCATTATTTAAATAAAAAAAAATACCTTGAAATTTTCTTTGTTAATTTTTATTTTTTATTTTAACTTTAGCGCCACTTCTGTCCCTTATACTCACTCATAAGACTAGAGATATTTGGTGTTGATAATTTTACAGCCGTTATCAAGAAATGAAAATTTATAAGCCGTAACTTTTTTTTTGTAAGAGAAAAATTATTATTTAATAACCTTAAGCTGTGCACAAAGACACGCTGTTGTTATCAAAGGCAAGTCAAAGAAAATAAACTTGAAAGATTTAACGAGCTGCAAAGTCAATTAAAATTTGTTTTCCATTTTAATTTATGAATCTATAAAGGAATATAAATAGCTTGGGGGTGGAGATAACTAAACTTAAGGATGTCAGATAAGATATATTTTTATTTTGTTAGAGACAATTTTGAAAATCTGGCAGATTTGAATTCAAATCTTTATCAAAATCGTTTACATCAAGTTTTTTTACGTCTCTTAAGATTTCGTATTCAAAACAAAAACCCTTGACAATTTTCCTAGGCTGCAACCAAAACAACTGAAATGCAGCTAATTCACACACCTTTTGAAGAATATGGGTCTACTAGATTTTAAGTAGATTTTGTCTAAATCTAGTGGCAAAATATAATTTGTTTTATATGGGAAATTTACTCAAAATGTACTATGGCATCAAATTTAATTGAGTTAGTGACTCAATTAAATTTGAGCAGAGTTTTGCATTCAAATTTATTTTCACACTTATCGAACAAAAATTTTGTAAAATATTTTTTATTTTTTTTTAGTTATTTGAGTTTTTATTTGCAACCAAATTCTTTATCAGTTCTTTGTTCGATTTAATTTTGACACTTATCGAACAAACATTTTGTAAAATATTTTTTTTCCTGTTTTTAGTTCCTTAAGCTTTAAAAAACTAAACACTTTTTTTAATGAATTTTCCCGCAGAAAACTAATAATGTGCTAGAAAAAAATAACTTTGCGATTTCTCTTTTTAAGTTTCATGCTGGCTGACATTTTACCTTGCACAGCCACATGAAATGACAGCTTAAGAACAGAAAAGTATTCAACAATAATGTTCTACTTGTAAAATTTCATTTTAAGTCCTAAATTTGAAAGCGTGAAAAAAATCACAAAATCGAAGCATTAGAAAGAATAAAAAAATAAAAAGTTTAGGGCAAAAAATAAACTTAATACCTTTTCCTGTCTTGCCCTCTAAAGTATGCTTTATTAAAAATCATTTTTGTGTAAGCAACGTTAAATGTTTCTGCAAATGTTTGTGTATGTGTGTTTGCTATTCCTGACATTTTAACAATGGCTGGCATTTGGGTGACAATATTCACGGCTTTCACGCTAGTCTAAGCAGCAAAAACAAACAAATGTAACAAAAGCGAAGCGTGAAAGAAAAGAAAAGCTTTTAAAGTCCTCAAGGTATGCCTCTGAAATGCAAACACAAGAATGTGTAGCAAACAGTGAAGCATTCATGCCTGGTTCGGACTTAAGGTTCGGCAAATAATAGAAAAATATTAGTTTAGTATAAAAGAAAAGAATTTCAGAGAAGAGATTACAATTTGACTTGAAACACAGATTAAGCAGCAGCTAAAAGTGACAGGGTTGTCAGACTTTTTCCCACCCAATTCGCCAAATTGATTTTAAAAATCGCCAAAAGTCCTTAAAATAAATTTTATGTAGTTTTTTTTTAATAAATATTTGAAAATGAATGTGTTTTTGTATAAAAATTTTTTTAATATAAATTTTTATAAAATAATCGTGTAAAAATTAAGCAGAAAATCGCAAAAAATTATTTCTTGCATATTTTTCACGTCCAAATTCAAGATGCATTAATTGTGTTAATTAATATAAGAAAAACCACCAAAATCGAATTGTTTTAATTTTTTGCAGACGAGTTTTGGTAGGATTTATTTTTGAAACGAATTCTTCAACAAACTAATATTTTTTCTGAATTTCAAAAACTTTGAAGTTAAATTAAAATAAAAAAATATTGCCAAGAAAACGAGTATATAAAGCGAGTATATAAAAATAGTCATAATCCTTATGCCATGTTGACGGTAATCTGGACTACACTTTCTCCAGTCGGGCTAGGTTAGCTTATGTTGAAAATAGTGGCAATCAATATTGAACCAATCCGTTGCGATTGCACTTATTTAACATTTTGTGAGGTCTTGGGAGATATATTTGGTTCGGGCTAAGCCAAAATGCTTAATAATTATATAGGTCACGAAATCTAGCAGATTTCTAATACAATCATTATCAAAATCTATACAGTTTACACCACGATTTTATGACATTTAAACAAAAATTTTCCAAAACTACAACCATACAACTGCAATACAGCAAATTCACACAACTTTTTTTATGTTCATTGGATTATTTTTTAATAAAATTTGGAAAAAAAAACTTAGTTATATTGCGACAAGATCTCGTGAGCAAGAAGATTTTGGGAAATCTATTCGAAATCTACTAAATATTTTTTTTTAAATTCGCAAGTTCTAGATTTTGCTCAGATGTTAACGGAATATTTGCAGTAAAGTTTTTGATTCTAAGTAGAGAGCATTCCTTCCAGCGTTACCATATATATTTTTTAAAAAACTTACATCTGAAAAAAAATATTTTTCAAAAAAAAAAACTTTTTTTCTACAAAAGTACCACAATTTTAAAAGAAAACATAAAAATTAATGTATTTGGAATTAATTTTAATTTTTATAACAAAAAAAACATTAAATAAAATTCAAATTTATATTTAGAGATCTTTAAAAAAATATCACTTAGATTAATAAAAATATTTCCTATTTGTACATTGTTTTATTAAAATTTAAAGCCATTTAAACGGCATAGTCGTACATAAAAGGTAGTAAACACAATTATACACTGTTGCAGTAATAAGGGAGTGAGAAAATATAAGATATAATATACTGCCAAAGTTAAATTATGTATTTATAAAAAAAAACTTTTAAAAACTTTATATTTTCAAAAAACTTTTTGGCATCTCAAAAAACTTTCAAAAAAAGGGAAAACTTGACAAATGGTAACGCTGATTCATTCTGAAGATAGAAAAAAGAGCTAACGGAAGTGAGAAAGAAAGAGAGAGAAACAGAGAGAGAGAGAGAGACAGGGAGGGCTGCAGCGTTTATGCCTTATTTTTGGAAGAAAAGAAAAGCATACGAAATTGCAAGGCTCCAATGCCTAATTCAGGCGTAATAAATCTTTAAATGTCCGTATATTTTCATATTTTTAAATTTACGCCTCATCCTTAACTCTGAAATAGCGTTAAAGTACCCTTCATCCTGTTCCACACCATGGTGCAAAAAACCGCATTAATTAATATTAATTCCTATGTGGAGAATTTTTGTGAAATATTTTAAACCTCTCACCCTTCTGGGTATGAATTATTTCAGCCTTTTTCGGGAAAAAGGCCTCGAAACTACCTTACAAAACTACTCGCCATAAAATCCTTTATTTGATGTTATTTAATTTCTGAGAAGCTCGAACTTCAGCTTAAACATCCGAAATTATTAAAAATGTAAATAAGTTTAAAAATTAATTTCGTTTTTAATATCTATTCTAGGTGTTTATGTATGGATTAAGCAGAGCCTTAACTTCAAAATCGCTGGCGAAAACCATGAAAACGAGACTCTATAAAACCCACATATTAAATGTGCTATTATACGCTTATGGAACCTGGGCCCTATCAAAGTAGTATGAAATTAAACTAAAAACATTTAAACGTAAAATTCTATGCAAAATATATGGCCCGGTATGTGAAAATGAACTCAAAAGACTCTAACAAGCTATAAGTGTGGTTAAATGTATTAAAAGAGCACGTATGCGATGGGTTGGACGTGTACATGGATTCGAGAATTAAAATCCCGCGAAACAGATAATTATAATTGAACTGGTGCCGGAGGGAAGAAGAAATAGAGAAAGACTTAAGAAGAGATGATGCGAAGGTATTTAAAACGATTAATTTAAGCAACTGGAGAATGATGGCAGTTGACCGTTATCTATTTAGAGAGATATTGGAGGCATTCAAGACCCAACCCGGTTGTAGTTAAATATGAAACTTCACAATGAATCAATCGCAAGTGCTTAAAGCAACTAATTCAGTTTATCCGAACTGCAGGGTACCTGCATATGTGAGTAACTCTAATATATATATATTTTTTTTTTGTTTGTTAAAAATGTGTGTTTTTGAAGACACCTTTATCCCTTTACAATAATGTAACAAAATTTGTTGTACTCCATTGTGTTGAGCGAAGGAAGTGTACATATTACATCAAAAAAGCAAACAATGGGTAACTTTAACTTTTGTAATTTCACGCGCGACTTATCCTTTGGGATCCAAAAAAAACAAACAAATAAAATAAAAACAAATACTATGTGGTACTTTACATACATGAAATATTTCATATACTTATTTGTACCAGCACAAAGTAAAATAGTAAAGGTAAAAGTGTATAAGGCTGAAGGGTAATAAAAAAAAAGAATACGAATACAAGTACAATAGCAATTTAAATTTTTTTGATATCCACACATGTGTTTTATGTAACATCGAGTAAAAATGAATGAAAGTGCTTTTCACATTTGTTGAAAAGTGTGAGCTTTTTTTTTTTTTGTTGCTATAAATTGTTTGCATTGCAGTTATTTATTTTTCTTACTTGATTTTTAATTTATTCTATTTATTTCTTGGTGTCAAATTCTTTGTCAAAGCTTATAAAGCGTGTGTACACAATGTTGCGAGCAATTGTAATGTGATATGATTTACACCTCAACTTCCGACGGTTACAAATGAAAATTTTATTTGTACATGCAAATGTCTAAAATTCTTAAAGCTTACTATTTTAAGCTTAAATATTTTTGAAAGCATGGAAACGTGTTTTGCAGCAGGAGACCAGACACGCTTGTAGCAAATTGTATATTTTCTTATGGTCCTACGAGCTGCATTTGCATATTATTTGTTATACGGTTCACATATGTATGTTTTAATTTTCCTAGATAGCTTAATAACTCAAAAGAAATAACAATAATTTGCCTTATGTCCCTTGCAATGACTTTTTAAAAGTTTCACAATAATCAATTCTTCTTAGCTGGTCATATTAAACTAAATACATATTATAGAACTCAATAAAAGATGCTGTAATTTTTTATAAATATGCTGTAATTGCCGAGAACGTAATCCTTAAGTCTAACAAACTACTGCCTATTTGCTCGTGGTCCTTCAAACCAAATTTCAGTTTCAGCACCAATTTATCTCAACTCAAAGTTTTAAAAAGGCATTAAAGTTTTCTGTCGTCCATTTTGGCACACAAAATTTATATGTAGATCTATTAAGATAATTTTAGCATATCAAATCTCTGAGTAATCGAAGATAATTGCAGAATTTTTAATGGTCCTTTGAACCAAATTAAAGCACTGCCGTCAAATTGAATTTTTTTAAAGGCGAATTATTTCTTCTGTTGCCTAATCATGTCTCACATGATTGCTCTTGAGCCATATCAGCCATATTAAACAAATTTAAACGGCAAATATATATTTTGCTATGGTCCTTTGAATCGGATTTCAATTTCAACATCATATACTATAATCTTAAAGTTTTAAAAAGTCATTGCATTCTCCTATTGTCGTGTATTTTAGTTTAGGCACGTGGAATCTATTAGTTTATATATATATAATTGCATATTTGCTAATGGTCCTTCGAACCAAATTAAAGCACTGGCATTAAATTGAAAACTTAAGAACGTCTTTAACCTTTATATTGGTTTGCCATGTTTTGCATAATGATCTTGAACTGTTTCAGAATGGAAAGCAACTATAATCAGCAAGTGTAAATTTTGTTATGATCCTTCGAATCGAATTTTAGTCTCAGCACCATTTTCTCTCAATTCTTAAATTTTCAATTGCTTAAATATGTTTCACATAATGCCCTTGCATTATTTCAGACAGAGAAAGCAAGTATAACCGGCAATTATCTATTTTGCTATGGTCCTTCGAATCGTATCTCAGTTTCAGCAAACTCAAAGTTTTAAAACTGCATTGAATTTTTCCATCGTGCACATTTTCACTCAAGTCTCTTAGTTTATGAAGATAATTGCATAATTACTAATGGTCCTTCGAGCGGAATTTCATTCTTGACTTCAAAGCAGTTTTTTGTTGTTTATTTGTGTTTCACATAATTTGCTTGAATTTTTGTCAGGTAAATTAAGACCGCATAAGGAGCAAGGTTCTATTTAGAGATGGTCCTTCGAACTGGATCTTAGATTAGCATTAAAATCTCTTATTTAAGATTTATAAGAAAATTTAATTATATTACCTGCTGACGTTCAACAGGAGAAGCTTGAACATTATCGAATAGAATAAATAGGTTTCCCTAGGTTCTTCTACATATTTTTTGGTCCTTCGAACCTAGTGTTAACGTCGTCTAATCTATTTATATTTTGGGCATTGTTGTGATCAATTAACAAGTCAAAATTACAACTGAATAGTTGCTGCAAATCCTTCGAACCGGATTTTAGCTCAACAACAATATCTCTTGTATTTCAAGTTTTAGCATAGCATTCATTCCATTTTTATCTGTTATCCATTTTCAATCTAAATAAGTTGCTTTCATTTAGGTGAATTGCATCAATTGGTTTTTCTAGCTTATTGTATATTTATTTATGATCCTTCGAACCAAGTTTAAACGTTGACGTCAAGTTCGTATTTTCCCTTTTAATTTTTATATTTTTGGAAATAAAAACGATTTTTTCGTTTTGAAATTTGCATGGAAAAAATATTTTTTGAAACGAGTTTTCGATATTTTTCATTTAAATTTGAAACGATTAGAAGCGAAATTTTTTACAAAATCTGTCTAACAGTCAACAAGTCTGACTTATAATTTCTTACTTGCCGCCGCAAGTCCTTCGAACTTGATTTAAATTTAACATCAATTTATGTTGTAAAAAGTTTCCACAAGCCATTCCATTCTTTTGTCTATATAAGATGATTCAATTTTACTGACTGCAATCAATTAGTTTCTCCAGCTCATTGTGAATTTATTCATGGTTTTTCGAATCAGATGACAAAGTTGGCGCTCTTCTATTATATAAGCTTAAATAGCTGGTTAAAGATTTAATTTGGTCCTTCGTCCAAATTTCACCATTGACCAAGGCATTTGACTTTTTTGTTGTCTATGTATGGTGCTCATAGTTTACTTGCATTTTATCAGACGTAATCGGCAAGTCCAGCTAACAATTGTCTTTTTTTAATGGTCCTTCGAACCGGCTTAGAACATCAGCATCAATCTCAAGCAGTTTCTAAAGGGCATTTTACTTGTCTGTTGTCTATTGATGTTGCTTATATTATGCTTGGCTTTTATCAAGTTCAATCGACAGCTCTCTCTGATGGTCCTTCAAACTGAAATTTGGTCGCAAAATTTCATGGAAATTGTTGCACGAAACTTTTTCTATTTACTCACAGCAGCTGTTGAGAATGGAAGGCGATAGCAAAAACGATAGACCCTGAATCTCTGAAGTTTTTTTTACAACTCTTTTGAGCTGAGTTGTTGCTCAATGCCGTAAAAAAATTTCATGCAACTAATTTCATTATGTAAATCTAGTCTAAGGAGACCTTTTTCTTGGACCTTAAAGAAAGTCCTGCTGAATCCTTAATACACATAAAATTATGCTACGTTTTATAAAATATATTAAATATAAATTTCTTTAAGGCTCCCTTAAGACACTAAATTTTTTCTTTTTTTTTTTGGTAATTTAACCAATTTTCCTTTATGTCCAAATAAAGGCTTATCAGTAAAAAACAATACCACCAGTAAAAATCAATAATTTGCAATTTATAAAATAAAATAAACCAAAAAATCTTGATCCAATATCCAAACAAGCATATTAAATAAATGCAAATTAGTGCAAATGAGTAGAAAGGAAAATAAAATCGAAAAACAAACATATAAAAACCACACAAGTAATCCACCCAACTCCATCAACGACAAGCTTATCATACGTCTCCATAAAAGCTTAAACATCAACAACAACAAAAAAACAAACGATATTCTCTTACAAGCAAACCGAAAACCGCAAAAACAAACCCCCAGTTTTTTGTTACCAGAACTAATTTTATTTTTGTTTGTTTTTTTTTTCTTTTTTTTTTGGTGAAAAGGGTAGCAAATTTCCTTTCTTAGAAAATGTTCAATAAATTCTACTTTCCAGGGGCAAGGGGAACAAAAAGTATTAAATGAAACTTTTGTTTCATTGGTTAAGAAGAAAAAAACTCAAGAGTCGTTAAGGAGTTTTTGTTGTTTTAAAACAATAGAAGTGTAAAAGAACTTTAAAACCGGAAACGTATTGTAACAATAAATTGATGTTAAGGAAATAACAATAAATCAATTGTGTAAGCTTTTTTGTTGTTCGTTTCAAAAAAAAAAAAAAACAAGGAATAAAAATTAAAACAATGAAGCTTTGGGTGGAAAACCCATACTGCAAGTAATCGCTTTTGTTATTCTTGATAATAATAAAAGGTTTTTTATTTAAAAAATTTTATACATACAAACTGCCTAAAGGTAGGCTATTGTTTTAACAACAAAGGTAAAGGTAATTTAATAACCTGAAAATTTAAATCTTTTCTGCCAAATCCAAAACAGTAATAGTGCATGTAATTTTGAGCAAAATCTAGTTGATTTCGAGTAAATTTCATCTAAAGAGCAAAATCTCAAAGTGAGTAGATTTTTGTCGAAATATTCTCATAATGCATTTACACCTTTACGAAATACAGTAGATTTCAATTGAAATCTTAATCAAAATCTATACCGGTTGCACCAAGTTTTTTGACATTTATGCAGATTTCGTATCCAAAACAAAAACCATTGACTGAAAATTTTTCTAAACTTATACATACAACCAAACAAAGGCTTTATAGCTAATTCACACACCTTTTTAAACAGTTCAACAATGTAGCACCACTCCTTATAAGGCATTTACATTGTCTCACAATCTAGTACTTACGAGATTCCGAGCTAAATCGAGTTGCTTTTTACTAGATTCTCCATACAAAACAATATATAATTTTTCAATAGATTTGTAGGAAATCTACTAAAAAATCTAATATTTTTATTTATTTTTTACTACCCTGTACATAATAATTTAAATACAAGGTGAGTGAATTAGCTACGTTCAGCACAATTTTCTATTGAAGATGTGTGAATGAGCTCAGTCAGCTTTTCTTTTTCTTTCGTTACAATTTAAGACTAAATTCGAGATAAAGGATTTTGTCTCAGATATAAAATCTTGTAAAATGTCAGAAAAGCTTAGTGTAAACGTAGTAGATTTCGTTAAATTTTTCTAGTCCAATATACTAGATTTCGAGACAATGTAAGTGTAGTATTATAGTTTTTGCACAAAAATATATATGAATCCTTCCCACTGTTTAAAATTTTGTTGCTTGTATTTTTATTTTTTTTTCTAAACTAACTCTTGGTTAACATCCTTATTGGATTTAGCCACCAAAAAATATAAGCTACCTTACTTATATCCCAAAAAAAAAATATGTATTTCATTACTTTTGATTTTGTTGTTTCTCATCATAACTGACATTTTTCTAATTTTCCACATGAGTGAGCAATGATTCAATGTGAAAAATCCTGGAAGAAAAGAGAAAAGGAATTTTCACAACACAAAACCAGAAATTCCAGGAATTGCTGCTGCCTTTAAACAAAAAAAAATAATAAAAAATCTGTAGAAAATTTAAATCCAGGCAAGTTATGGTTATGAATGCTTTTATGGCTTATTTAAAAACGCTTAAATCTGGAAGCTTTATATTTTTCTTAAATCCATAGATTACTTAAAAAAAAAACTGTGTTTAATTTTTTACTGCAAACTGTTTTGCAAACCTCTTTTAAATCAAAAATATTTTTTATGAATAAAAATATTAATTTTTAACAAATTTAACATTTTATTGCAGTTTTTTGTTTTTAAAATTTAGCAAAGAAAAAAAATCCTTTTGACTGAATTCACTCTCGTACGCTTAAATGTGCACCATGTCTGGCAATTTTTTTGCTTTTTCAAGTGTGTGTAAAAAATGTCATGTTCCATTGTGATTTTTAGTTGTGATTTTTTTTTCATTTTGCTAAAATTACTTGACAAATACGCACACACACACACACACATGCACACACATACATACATGTTGTTTATAGAAAAAAAGGACTAAACTATATAGAGAAAAGGACTAACTAACTAAAATCTTAGTCTTAGATAACAAATGATCCTTTGGCATAATGTTTAAAAAAAATTTTTGTAAATAACAATAACATCAATTTTGAAAAGTACTAAGCATATGCCTAAAATAGGTAGTTTTTATAAAGCTTTAAAGCTTTCTTCAAAAAGTATAATTTAAGAGTAGTTTTGCAGAAACAGACTTTTAAAAAATTTACCCGATTAAATAGAAAAAGAAGATTTAATGATAAAGCACTGATATGCTATATTACATTGCTACATTACACTATTAATTTTAATTATAGTCTGCTTAATTAGTTTATTTATTACATATTGTACAAGGTTATTTGCAAAATATTATATAAATATATTTAGAACCTCTTAATTATTTTTCATAACAGCAGCGATAGTCGCAATGGAAGAAACATCATTAATTCTGCGAACTTTTCTTATACTGGCTTGCCTCAATTTAGGGGTCACTTTATTGGCGAGATTTACGAATTTGAAATGTGAGTCCTACGACAAAAATTTTTCGGTATTTGAGACGTGTGAACTAAAAGTTTTGGGCCGCAATAAAATTGGCATGAATCTTCACATAAAATTATTGCAATTACCCTTAACGGGTAATTTAAGTGTGAGTAGAATATTATTTCATATATTATTTCTCTTTTTAATATATTTACGAGTACATAATTTACTTGGCAGGTTCATTTCCAGCTGATGCGCAAAAGCATGGACTACCGCCCATTTTTGTACAACACAAGAACGGATGCTTGCCAATTCTTGAAAAGCGGCAAAAAATTTTTATTTTGGAAAATAGTATTTGATGCAGCAAGACCCTATACCAACCTCAATCACAGTTGCCCGATTGATGTAAGTGTCAGTTGTGTTATTTACGAATAATTCGAATTGATTTCAAGGCCTTTTTTCTTCTTAGCATGATCTGATTGCCAGTAATTTTACACTGACCGAAGACTTTTTCAAATTAATTCCATTTCCGCCCAGCGAATACATGGTGCTCTTTGAAGTTTATCAATACAATTCGATAAAGTATAGTATTAAAATATACATATCCATAAAATAGTAATGAAAGAAAGCCTTTGAAAATAGACTATTTTACATGTATATACGAGTACATACATACACTGCACCAAATATAAATAAATAATAAAAATGTTACGCCTCATCATTCTTTGTTCCGCTGGCAAACAAAAAAATAGATTATGAACTCCTTTCTAATTGAAGCCTTGGTGTCTTTTTTTACTCCTCGAAAAAATATAGATAAACCATTAAAATGGTTTGGAAGGTTTACGCTGAGATCTATAACATCACACTGGTTTTTTTTTTTGCTTAAAGAAAATATCACAAAAAAACTGTAAATTCTAAAATCGCTATAACAAGAATTTCTAAATTTCGAAATTACTAAAATACAATAAAATAATTATTATTAACATAAAACACATTCACATAATAAAATTAAAAATCGTTAAAATTTTAAATCAACAATTGTCAAAAATAAATTCAGAATATACGCTAAAGGTTGCTGGAATTTAAACATATTTGAAGTCAATCAGGTAAGAAAATGCTGCATTTTTATTTTCTTTCTAAATACAAAAAATACTAAAAATTTAATGGGCGTGGTTCGCCCATTCAAAGGGTCTAAGTATTTGGCAAGTTTTGTGGGTTTCGAAGAAATAGAAGTACATATAATTTAATACTATACTTTAATGGGTGAAATCCCGCCCACTGTTTTTAATGGAAGTTCGTTCATTTTTAGAGTTCAGGGAGTGTGGCAAGTTTATTAAGAATCAGAAAAAAATATTAATATGAAATTTTATATATATATATATAATTTGGTTCCTTTCTACTCCTGTAAGGAGCATAGGGCCGCAACAAGATTATTCCAGTACACTCGATCTTTTGATAAATTTTTTGCTTCATTCCAACCTCGATTTAAGCGGGATAGTTCAATTTCGGTTGGTCGTAGCTTGCTTCGCGATATCATCCGGAGACTTTCGCAGAGTGTGTCCGATCCAGCTCCACTTGCGCTTTCGGATTTCAGCTGTGATTGGATTCTGACGGGTTTCTAGCCAAAGCTGATTATTTTGAATTGTTCTTGGCCAGTATATTCGAAGAATATTCCTTAAGCCATTGTTAACAAAAACTTGCGTAGATTTTAGTTCGCGTGCTGATGTGCTCCATGTCTCTCATGCAGATAATAATCTTAATATTTTTAAATTCAAGATGTTCAAAGTGTTGCTGCGATCCCATAATTGAAAAGGCATAAGATCAATAAAAAACTGTTAATTGGGCGTGGAAGCTATCGATTTTTTTTTATTTTTTTTTGACAATGGGACCAAATGGAAGCTGCACTCTTTTAGACCAAAAAAAAACGTATTTCTAATATCGGTTTAATAATTTCAATGTTATCAAGTAACACACATAAAAAAACAGGCGAACTGACGTCGGCTTAAAAAACATAAGAAAATCGTTAAATTTGAAAACTACCAAAGCAAAAAATCGCTAAAGCAAAAAGTCGCACAAGTCATGGAAAATTCAAATAGAAATGGAAAAAGTGAAACTGCGCTTGAATAAAAAATTAACAAAATAAAAAACCGTTAAAAGAAAAATTTCCAAAAAAAAAAATCACAAAATAACAAAAATCGCTCAAATTTAAAATTAAAAGTAGAAATCAGCTTGAACAAAAAATTTCCAAAAAAAAAATTAAGAACTTAACCTTTTAAAAATAAGTTAAAATAAAATAATAAATAAAACAAAACATGTAATCAAATAAAAAATCGCTACAATAAAAAGTTGCTAAGGAAAAAATTCAAGCCAAAAACCGCAAAAATATATGAATATCGCCATACTTAAAAATGCTTGAGAAATATTAGAAAAAGCAATAAAAAATCCGCAAAGCAATAAATTGCGCAAATAAAAAATTACTAAAATAAAATAAAAATTGAAAAACGCAAAATCGCCAAATTGGAAATTAAAAAATTCCTATAATAAGAAATTACTAATTATCATAATCAGCAAAACTTAAAATGGCCCAAAATAAAAATTTTTAAAGTGAAAAACTTAAAATAGCTTAAATAAATATTTACCAAAATTCCAAAAAAAAATCGCTAAAATAAGAAAATTTCCAAATGAAAATTTTCTTAAGTAGTAACAGAAAATTTACCTAAAAAAATCGTTAAAATAAAAAAAATCGCCAAAGCATAAAATTACTAAAATAATAAGAGGCACCAAAACAAAAAATCGTCAAGGTAAAAAAATTACTGGTATAAAAAAAATCGCCTAAATGAAAAATCGCCTAAATGAAAAATCGCCTCAATGAAAAATCGCCTCAATGAAAAATCGCCTAAATGAAAAATCGCCTAAATGATAAATCGCCTAAATAAAAAATCGCCTAAATGAAAAATCGCCTTAATGAAAAATCGCCGAAATGAAAAATCGCCTAAATGAAAAATCGCTTATATGAAAAATCGCCTAAATGAAAAATCGCCCAAATGAAGAATCGCCTAAATGAAAAATCGCCTGAATGAAAAATCGCCTAAATGAAAAATCGCTTCAATGAAAAATCGCCTCAATGAAAAATCGCCTAAATGAAATATCGCCTAAATGATAAATCGCCTAAATAAAAAATCGCCTAAATGAAAAATCGCCTTAATGAAAAATCGCCGAAATGAAAAATCGCCTAAATGAAAAATCGCTTATATGAAAAATCGCCTAAATGAAAAATCGCCTAAATGAAGAATCGCCTAAATGAAAAATCGCCTGAATGAAAAATCGTCTAAATGAAAAATCGCCAAATAATAATTTCTTTCCAAACAATAATCTCTTAAATAAGAAAATCACCAAGTTTAATTTCAACTGTTGGGCTAATAACAGAAAAAATAGTTAAAATAAAATAAATAACAAAACAAAAACAAACCAAATAAAAAATCGCAAATATTAAAATCTTAAATAGAGAGTTTAATATGTTTTTTATTTTTACAAGACATCGAGATAATAGAAATGAAACCCTAAATTTCTAGGGAACTTAAAAATGTACTTTACTTCGATTGAAACCCTAAACTTTAAAAAATCACTCAAATTAATTGGTAATAAAGGAGAGAGAGAGAGAGAGAGAAATGAAATGTTCGCTATGAAACAAAATCATACAAATAAATTAAATAAAAAATTTTATTGCGAAAAATAGATTGAAGCAAAAATAAAATTTTTCATTAGCAAAAGGCACAACTTTAAGGCAAATTTAAAAATGTTTTAATGAACGCGCTTTAAATTGGTTAATTAAACGACAGCTTAGATGTTTACGAATAACTTAATCAATAGCGCAATGGAAAACTAGTTAACATTATAGTTTAAAAGCCTTAATGGCCTTTTAATTGGTGATGAGACACAAACATAAAATAGCTGAAATTTAATTGAAGCTTTTAATATTTTTTTTTATTTATTTGTTTGTAATGCGTGAAAATTTATTTTTCTTCTATTTCTGTTTTAATAACTTAATTATTAAATCTTGGAATCAGGAATCAGGGAATCTTTTGGGATGTTGTATATTCGAAAAAATACTGGTTTTAAATTTTCAAAGTATACTTTTTTTTGCTATGAATATGCGCAACTCTTTTTTCTAGGATTGTTTTTTGTTACTTAATCATCTTAGAGGAAGGTCTGGAGACCTCCATGGGGAAGGGAAATGATTTTTGCTTAATTAAAGTGCATGGAAAAATGTTGCGGTTGTCTTAAATTCGCCGCATTTTTTCTTATTTAAGACAAGAGAAACCTTTGTTGAGAATATTCTTTAACTCGAAATGAGGATTTTTTTATAAAATCATGTTACAATATTTCTTGCTCATGAAAAAGAAATCGTTGTCTTAATGATATTTTCATGAATTTTAAAAAGTAATTTATTGTTTTCTAAAAATTTGTTTATGTGTTGGTAACAAAAAAACAGGATTTTTTTGCATTAAAACCCGATTTGTTTTTATAAAAACCCGGTTTTTTTCTATAAAACCGATTGACAATAATTCTTACTTATGAAATACAGATCGTTGTCTTGGTGATGTCTTCATGACTTTTAAAAGGTATTTATTCCTTTCTCCAAATTTGTTTGTTTTTAGTAACAAAAACCGGATTTTTCTATACAATAACACATTTTTCTATAATACATTTTTCTTTAATAACCCGGTTTTTTTGTTACTAAAAACACAAACCATTTAATAACTTTTTAAAGTCATGAAAATATCATTGAGACAATATTTTCTATTTCATAAGTAATAAATATTTTAATCAGTTTTTATAGAAAAATCAACTAAAAGCGAAATTTATTAAGCCAAGGGCAGACGTTCTTAAAAAAATGGCCGGTTAACATTTCTTTTTCACATATCATTAAAATATTATTGTTGTCATGCCTTGGCAAGTTCGTTTATTGTTTTTAAATTCATATTTCAATTTTGTAAGTAAAAAAAAAAAATGGTTTCATAAACAACCGGTTTCATAAAAAACCGGTTTCATAAAAAACAGTTTCTTAAAAAATCGGTTTTTAATAGCTTCATTAAAAACCTTTAATTTATTTTTCTTGTTACAATAACAAATTAAAATCTTTTTATTTCGAATTATGTATTTGTGGGAAAGCCCTACAACAAAATTGATTAAGTAAAAAAATCGTTGCTTTTAAAAAATTGCTAAAAACATTAAAACAGAAGACCTCATAAAAAGAATCTTTAAGAAATACATTTTGAAAAAGTACTTTTAAGTACAAAATTTTCAAAAAAAAGTACCTTTTAAAATTTAGTTAAATTTTTTTTTCACTTATCATAAAAAAATTATTGTTAAGTTCAGATTTCAATTTTGTTAATAACAAAAACCGATTTCATAAAAAACCGGTTTCACAAAAAACCGGTTTTTGAGTAACCGATAATTTTTTCAAAATACCTTTAAGTGAAACTTGCTTACATTAAAAACATTTTTTCGTGTTACAATAACACATCAAAAAAATTTTTTTTTAATTATTTGATGGCAAGCCCTACAGCAAAATCTATTAAATATTTATTAAATAATTGTATCTTATAAAAAAAATAGTATATATCTACATTAAAAAGATGGATCTGGTAAAAGAATACATTTTGATAAAAGAATCCTTTAACTGAAGTACTTTTAGATAAAAACTTTCTTTTTTAAAGTACCTATTGAAAAAAGTACTTTTTAAGAAAAGTATTTATTTCTTAAAGTAACTTTCAACAGCAACAGCACCTGCTAAAAAATTACTTCTTGGTAAAGAAATTTTTGAAAAAGTGCCTTCTATAAAAAGGACCCTTGATAAAAGGCATCTTTTAACATAACAAAGACTTTTGGAAAACTACTTAAGCCGCGTTCAGACTATTATACTTTGTATTTATACTTGTCAAAAATTCAAATAATACGTGCAAGTGTGATAGTCTGAACGCAAAATGTCATCAAAGTGGCAAATAATACGATAAAAATTTTGACATCCCACAAGACTTTTTCGTTTTTAGAAAATTTTCTAAACGATAATACTTTTCATTAGATCAGGGTTGCATTTTCACACAAACCAAATTTCCAAGTCGGCTGTTTCGCCGCCGATAGCGTGTCGTCATTGATGTAATGTTTTGTCATATGTATATCGGCTCAGAATTTTTAATAAGTGAATCGTATGGAAGTATATTTCGTTGACGTAATTTTTTAACGTTTTTGTAATATATTTTCTTAAATTTTTTCTGTTATTTACATAGAATATTTTTAACTGCTGAATTTTTTCAAGTAACGGCACGTCCCCGCCTACATGAAACCGCTTTGCCGCCGCTAGTTAATGAATAGCACAGACATTTTCATTTTCATTGAACAGCTGTTTTGTTTTCTACTTGTATTACACATTTGATTTGAAGTGTGATGGTCTGAACACAATATGTGATTTTACGTTAGATTTTTTGATAGTCGCAACGAATGTATTTAGATTTCTGTATCGTAAAATGTGATGAAAGTATTAATACTTGTATAATAGTCTGAACGGGGCTTTAACAAATCCTTTAAACAATTCGTTTTTCAAAAGGTTTTGAGCTTTTTTTTTTGAAAAAGTATAAATGCAGACAAAACGGCCAGAAGGGGGCTAATACACCCATGGTCGGACCAGAACCGTTTGGCTGACTCGGTTTGGACAAAATCCGGGAAGATATATCGACGAAGATCAGGAGTAATAGGGAACCCCTCTGGCTCAATATCCCTGGGTTGAGGCATGCAAAGCTAATGATGGGAACGTATAACCAAAATCGTTTCATAGCTCTCGTGTTCCTGAGTAAAAACAATCTAAGAATGCTCGCAGGCTTCCTCACAGGGCATTGTAGACTGAGAAAACAGCTCAACAGACTTGACATTGAGAGTAACAGTCTGTGCAGATTCTGTGAGTACGACGATGAAACCCCAGGGCATATTCTGAAGGACTGTGAAGTGTTATGCCACAGAAGATATGTATATCCAATTGGGCAAGCACCTATTGGAGGATTGGGAACTGTCAACACTAGACCCACTGGCAATCCGGAGATTCATCAGCAGAGTAGGTCTGGATGAGTTGATCTAGCACCTGGCAAGGGATACATTAGATATACCTTGGTCGCAGTGTCCAGTGTTTCCCGTTTGACTTAATTCATTCATTCATTCAAAAAGTATAATTTTAAAGTGTTTTTGAAAAAACTGACTTTAAAGAATTTACCTGATTAAATAAACAAAAGAAGATTTAATGATAAAGCCTTTCATTAACACTGATATGCTACATTACACCAGTATTTAAAACTTATTATTTAGTTTAATTGCAGCCTGCTAAATTAGTTTATACGAGTATATATATTTTAAGCATATTATAATTATATTGATCATAACGTTATCCATAGTCGTAATGGAAACATCATTCGTTGTACGAACTTTTTTAATATTTGGCTGCCTCAATTCAGCGCTCACATTATTCGCGAGATTTACGAATTTGAAATGTGAGTCGTACGACAAAAATTTTTCGCTAATTGAGACGTGTGAACTAAAAGTTTTGGGCCGCAATAAAATTGCCCTGAATCTGCACATAAAATTTTTGCAATTACCCTTAAATGATAAAATTAATGTGAGTAGATCGAATATTATCGTGTATATAATTTATTTTTTGTATAAAATTTACTTTATTTAGATTCACGTTCAGCTGCTGCGCAAAAGTATGGACTATCGCCCCTTTCTGTACAACTCAACAACGAATGTTTGTAAATTTTTGAGAAAAGGCAAACAATTTTTATTTTGGAAAATCATACTTGATGCAGCAAAACCATATACCAACCTCAATCACACTTGCCCCATAGATGTAAGTGTCAGTCAATTGTGTTATTTAATTCGAATTTACATTACATGTATTTTTTATTCGGTTTAGCACGATTTGATTGTCAAAAATTTAATACTTATCGATGATTTTTTTAAATTAATACCATTTCCACCCAGCGATTACATGATGATCTTTGAAGGTTGTCAAAACAATACCATCAAGAATAGTTTTAAAGTCTACTTTTCGATACAATAGTGAGGGAGAAGAGAAAAGTTTTGAAAATAAACTCTTTTTACGTGTATGTACTATATGCACCAAAGCTGCACCACAATATAATAACAAATAAAAATTTTACAAATCATAAGCCATGCCAGTCTTTAATCTACTCCAAAGAAGAAAAAAAAACAAAAAACTCCTTTTGCTTGTACTCGTTTGGATGCAGCTAAAACGTCGTTCCACTTAACGCAAAATATGGAGTAAAATTTTGAAAATTCGTCGACTTCAAATTGAGATCTCTCGCATTATTTTTTTTATTACATTTATATAATAAAATAAAATAAATTAAAAATAAAATACAATCAAGTGCTTGGCAAAATTAAAAAAATTTTGGCAAAGCCTTAGAAATATTTTCCCTTTTTGCTTCCAAATATTATATAAATTTAAAAAAAATATTTAATCAATTTATGTACGTACATATATTTATATAAATCTTGACTACTCAAAATTAAAATGTTGCATAATATAAAATTTTTTTATTTGTTCACATATATTATTGTTCCATATATTTCGCGATCAAGCAAATACTCGTATATGACTTAAGCCGAGTTTACATCTGTGTGCCATGTGCCCAAAAAAGCGTAACAACTAATTGCTAATGAAAAACTGTTTGATTCCTGATAATAATTCGTGGAAAATTTTTGCTTTCAATATGAAGGATATATGGAGGTCAGCATGTCCTTGCAGCGACTTTCGCTATCTACTGGCAGCAATTGCAGCCAAATTTATTAGAGAACTTGACTGTACGATGTAATAACGTATTCGTATCATAATTGTAGCTGAAATATAGTTTTTAATATACCATATCATATAACACATCCTCAGTTAGTTATTATTTTCTACCCTTGATAAATTCCGTTTTGTTGTGGCTTACAAATAATTTCATTAGCGTGCGCTGGGAAAAAGGGAAAAATTTATTTTTATTGAAAAGCAATGAAGCCTGAAAGTATAACAGTTTAAGTTTGTTGAAAGTATTAAAAAGGATTAAAATGAAGCTGAACTTGAAGGGGAAAGGTGGCAGACATAAACAATTATTTTTCATAAAATTTTGTAGCTTTCGATATATTTTTCCTTTAAAAATTTACTGCAGTAAATGCTTGGTCACCACCCACCCCAGTTGACATGATGACGCTCAAAAAAATGTTGTATTGTCCACTTTAATTAATAAATTTCCAATTTTTGTTTTTTGTTTCAAATACTTTGCACAAAAAGATATCGGAAATATGCCCGGAAGAAATTTTCATTTAACAATTGGAAAAAAATTATAAAAAAAAATTAACTTCTCTTATCCTGTTCATTTGTAAGGTATTTAAAATTCGAATTTCACAATAAAATATTAATAACAATGAACAAACACACATTCACCCACTGACACACACACACAAGAGAAAACTGCTGCCAGCTCTGTGTACATATGAAAATCCATATGGGGAAATACTTTCACATACACCCAAAACAAAATATGAAATCCTTTTTTTGCATTTAATCTTATTTCACTAATGAAAAATTTACCCTTATCAAGGGAGTGCGGGGGAGAGTGTGAGTAATATTCATAAAATGATTATGACTTGTTAAAAATTAACAAAGACATAAATGTTTAAATCCTGTTGTAAAATCCCTAAATACTCTTACAAAATTGCTTGTACATAAAAATCATATGTTTGTGAGCTTATAAACTCTTAACCAGGGGACTGTTAAATATTTTATGAATATACTTGTACATTGATATTCAAAATATTTAAAATCCCCCAAACATGACCATATTAATGGTCAGGGTATTTATACAGAAAAATCAAGAAAAAAATTTTAAATTTTATAAAAAAAAATTATTACACAGGAAAAATGATAATGTCACTAACAATACAAAATTAATCTTCTAAGTTTGTACAAATAATTCTAGTCCAAAGGAAAGTTAAACTTAAAAAGAAAAAGTGAGTGTAAGCAATTTGCTTACTACAAAAAGGAAGTGAAAAAGAGATTAAAGTAGGGCTTAATTTTTAACAAAAAATAAGCCTACGCAAAGCTGACATGAAGTTTCATATTAATCTAACAAAAAAAATTAAGTTTAGAGGAAATACGCAGCAAGGACATGCTCACCTCCCATACATTCTTAGCATTAGAAACAACATTAAATTTACAATTATGTTCACAATACAGCTAGAATAATGTAGTTAACCTCTCTCATAAATTTAGCTGCAATCGCTGCAAGGACATGTCCATCTGGCATATATCCTTAATATAGGAAACCATATTTATGCTGCAAATGTATTGAGAATACATCAAAAATAGAACAGTGAAGCTCTCGAGTAAATTTCGTTAAAATCTGAGCAAGGACATGCTTAGCTCCCATATATCCTTTCTACTAAAAACTAATATTTAGCTATAATTATGATTCGAATGCAGTTAGAATCAAAAAGTCAAACAAACCCCGCTCCCATATACCAACGTTTCTGTTTAATTTCAATGCAATCGCTGCAAGGGAATGCCAACCTCCCATATATCCTTAAAACCAAAAAACAAGTTTTTAATGCAGGCTAAACTTATACAGTCCAGCTGCCAAATAAATTTTGCTACAAGCGCTACCAGTAGATCAGGAAAATCGCTGCTAGGACATGCTCTCCTCGCATGTATCCTTAATATTCGAAATCAAATTTTAGCTAGAAGTGCAAGCAGAATATATCAAAAACAATGTAGTGAAGTTCTTTGATCAATTTCGTTAAAATGTGGCCAAGGACATGCCCAACTCCCATATATCCTTCATACTAAAAACCAAATTTAAGCTAGAATTATGATACGCATACAGCTAAAATCGTAGAGTAATGATCTCTACATAATTTCCAGCACTTGCTGTAAGGACATGCCAAAAATATGTGCAAGGACATGCTGGCCTCCATATATCCTTAATATTGGAAACAAAATTTTAGCACTAATTGTAGTCAGAATATATCAAGAATAATATTCTCTGATAAATTTCAATAACATTGGGGCAAGGATACGCCCAGCTCCCATATATCCTTATTACTAAATACTATATTTTAGCTATTATTATATATTTAGCTATTATTATGAAATTATGCTAAATGCATATAGTCAAGTTCGCAAATAAATTTGGGTACAATTGCTGCAAGGACATGGCGAAAATTGCTACAAGGACATGCTGACCTCCATATATCCTCGATGTTGAAAACATAATTTTAGAACGAATTGTGATCAGAATAAAACAAGAATAATGTAAAGAAGTTCTCTGATATATTACCAAAAAATTTGGGCAAGGACATGTCCAGCTTTCATATATCCTGAATATTTCAAACTCAATTTGAGCCATAATTATAATCTGAATACATGTTTAAATCATACAGTCAACTTGTCGGATAAATTTCGTTACAATCGCTTCCAGTAAATGACGAAAATCGCTGCAAGGACATGCTGACCTCCATATATCCTTCATGCTGAAAACAAAATTCTTGCACGAATGGTAATCAAAATATATCACGAGCAATGTAGAGAAGTTCTCCGAGAAATTAAATCAAAATTTGGGGCAAGGACATGCCCAGCTCCCATATCTATGTACATATATCCTTAATATTAAAAACTATATTTCAGCTACAATTATGATATGAATGCTGATAATTTTCGTTACCATCGCTGCAATAAATGACGAAAATCGCTGCAAGGACATGCTGAACTCCATATATCCTTAATATTGAAAATGAATGTTTAGCATGAATTGTAATCAGAATATGTCCAAAATAATGTAGTGAAGTTCTGTGATCAATTTCATTAAAAGCGGGGCAAGGACATTCCCACCTCTCATATATCCTTAATCCTAAAAATTTAATAAGTGCTTTAATTAGTATTAGAAAACAAATATAATCACACATTGGAGCTCTCTGGTGAATCTCATAGCAATTCCTTGAAGGACTTGCCCACCTCCCATATATCCTTAACGCCAAATTTTTTAATTGTGATTAGAAAGCAGATAAAAATTTTAAGTATTTCGTGAATCTCACAGTGAAGCTCCCTGCTAGGTTTTACTTGAATTGATACAACAACATGTCAATATGTCATGTATCCTTAAATTAAAAAAATTTGATTTTGGCAACAATTATCCTGAAAATAGAATGGCTGTTGTTTGTTGAATTTAGCGAAAATTTGTCAATTGTTCGAGGAATTATAGAGTTTAAGTGGAGGATACTTAACACTAATCGCTTAAGGTAGATACATATATACATATCGCTCATATGTATACATACGTTTGTTTAAGTTTCTATAGTGCCTTGAATCTTTTCCATCATCAGCTATAAAATCCTTGATAATTTTTTTTTTTTTCATTTTCTTTTTCCCTTGAATGGCTGCTCCAATGTTGATTGAATATTGTCATCATGGTTTTTCAATTTTATTTTTTGCCTTTTGGCTGCTAAAAACTGCCTATTCAGCAGAGAACAATTTGTTTTCTTGTTTTTTTTTTCTCAAAATTTTGCAGGCTTTATTATGCTTCCCGAGTGAATCGTTATTTTTATTTAATTTTAAGTGCTACTGTTGACAAACTAAAGTTAAGCGTTGATTTGGCTTTTAACTTTCGAGTATACGTTGTTCATTTGTTTGGCGCGTGTGTGTGTGGCATCATAAATGTTGCAGGCTGTGAAAGTGAGTGATTAGTGAACGAGTTTGAATATGAGTTAAACGAAAATAAAAAATTGAGAAAATAAATGCGAACAATTTGCAGAACAAAAATAGGTTGTTTAAAGAATCACACATTTATGTACGCTAAAGTGACAAATTTAAAAGAAATTATTATTCCAAACCTCTCTCCAAAGTTGAAATGTTGCCACACGTACTTTTATAAAGTAGATTTGAAAGACTTGACATTCAATAACTTTAATCAGCGACTCTGGCACTTTTTCCAATTTTTCGCTGCAAAAATATAATTTTATTTTCAGAAAACTTTTTTTTATTAAAAACAACTTAAGCAATCGTTAAGGTTATAAGGGTGTTTTTTTAGAGGTATAGAACTTCGAATTGAAATAAAACACAAGAAAATCGTTTTAATGTCCATCAATTTGGCTTTATTGGAAGGATAATTTTATGCCATTAAAGTTTAAATATGATTTCGGGCATGTGGCCGCCGCGGCTGGCTCGAATAAAGCCAATTCTACAGGTCCAATTTTCAACCACTTTTTCGAGCATATGGGGCCGTATGTTGGCAATAACGCCACGAATGTTGGCTTCCAAGTCCCCTAACGTTTCTGGTTTGTTGGCGTAGACGAGCGACTTCACATATCCCCAAAGAAAATAATCCAATGGTGTCAAATCACACGATCTTGGTGGCCAATTGACAGGTCCATTCCGCGAAATTATGCGCTCATCGAATGTTTCCTTCAATAAATCGATTGTGACGTGCGCTGTGTGGCATGTAGCGCCGTCTTGTTGGATTATATAAATTCAACCCGATTTTCTCTTACAAAATTAGCACGTTAACCCATTATTATGTTTAATAATTCTTTACGAATACCGCTGCAAGCATTTAATATCACTTTAAATTTATCGATTTATAATCCATCCGCCAACACTTTTCACTTGCTGGCAACCAGCTTTTATTTTTAGGTTTTTATCAAAGTTATGCTACATTTGTGAACTGTAATAGGTGGTGGTTGGTTTGATTAAAATCACTGACATTAAAATGTGTGCGCTCTCATGTTACACGCTTGTAAGTGCACATAAAGCCCTGCTCCTTAACCCCTTCAATTTAGCAGCACACATTCCCAGTGAATGCCTGCAATACGAGACTGTATTGCTGCTCTGATTGCATGCACTTCATTAGCATTTGGATTGCTTGTTTATGAGGGACAAGTGAGTTAGTTATTTAGTTAGTTGCACTAAATGTGCATAATTGAAGAGAGTATCTAATAATAGAAGGCATATTGGGGCAGTCTTATAAATAAACTGAAAGCTGTGCCAGTATATAATAATAAGCTGTGGTATGGTATTCTAATGTTAAATACCAAGATTTTATACTTTCCTGTGCTGTCGTTACAAAAATTATTTTACTTAATATATAAGGTTGCATACATCTTGAGGATGGGGTACATACCAACCCCAGTAATGTAGGGTACCACATACTTATTTTGTTTAACTTGCTTGTTAACATTGATGGTGGTGCATGTATACAAGAATTCTCATTTAGTTACTAAGTAAAACTGTATAAGGTGTGAAAGTTTGAAAGCAGTGGGTAGTAAGCAAGTCACGACAACAAACTGCATGTTTTAACAAAATCTTGAAGGTACTCGTGTAGTAGGGGAAGACGAGTACTCCTCTATCTAAAGTAATTATTATTTTTCTTATATCCTTAGAACTACAACAGTGAGGCACACTAAATTTCATGTGGATAACTCTTGAAAGAAGCCGCAGGTTCCACCGAAATTTTTGGAGTTTAGGAAGGGGCAGTTGGGTATCAAAGTAATTAAAAATGAACTAACAAACATGATTTTTTACATAAGAAATAGCGAAGCAGGTGCTTAAATAAAAAAAAATTATGATTTTCTATTATGCACGCACGCTACTGATGAAGTGCCTCCCATTGAATGACTTCGGATACGAATTATACAAAAAAAATTCTTTTAGCAAGCTTGAGAAAGTTAGCTAAAAGCAGACATGTTACTTTTTTAAATAATTATTATATACAAATACAACTGCGATCACGCGTGACTCATGCGTGACTCACACGTGACTATTATTATTTTATATAAATACAACCACAATCACGCCTGACTCATGCGTGACTCACACGTGACTAATGCGTGACTCACGCGTAAGAAATCGTAAAATTAAATAAAAAACAAAACAACAGCAATAAAAGTGTTAATCGGAAGTCGTTAACCCGCATATGCAAAAAAAATAACGCGTGCTTGAAGTCTACGTTAAAACAAAATTTCCATACAAAAACCGGTTTAACGTACACTTGAAGCACACGTTATTTTTTTTCCATATGGGGATAAGTCTTTAATATTATGGGTTAACGCAGGGCTATTACTAATTCACACACAACTTCTGAGCTGCAACGATGCGTGTCATAATTTTTTCTAAGATAACTCTTATTTGTTCAACTTTTAAAATAATAAAATCAAATCTCTGCTTCATTGGGCCCAATTATAACTTTATCGGCCATGTTCTGTAAGCCGAATCCGAGTAAATTTCTCGTTTTCCAAAAAAAAAAAAAATTGATTGACGTTGATTGACATTGGTGTGTCTTAAATCATACATACTAAATTAATTTCAGATAAAATAGAAAACTACAAAAAAGTCTGAATAAAAATTCGTTATTAGTCGATCTAATTTTTCTAAATCGAGTGTTTTTAAATCGACTCGATTTACAGAACAGGCAGGTATTTTTTCTTAATTGAGAAAATCCATATTTTTTGCACTTCCAATGTAAACATTAGAAACTAAACTAAAAATTAAAAATTAACCAAAACATTTGAGCAAATAACTCAACTTGATGGTTTCATCATTAAATTAATTACTTTTTCAAAATTAATTGACGAAAAATTTTTAGTTATTTTTTTTCTACTAATTTTTTTCAGTTTTACCTCAAAATATTAAATTTTAACGTGTCATTACAAAAACGCAGTTACCCATTTGCCATTTATGTTTTTCCCAGTAATGTAGAATTTTATGCACTTTAAGCTGGTACTTTCAGTTTTCACGCTACTTGAATTTTTGTTGTTGTTGTTAATTCCTGAAGTTACTGGCCGTCTTTGGCCTTTATGGGCGGCCGTTACAAGTATTTTGCATGAATAAAGAATTACTGTGTTCACTGAATATTAAAACTCAACTCAACAACTTTCTTTAGTACTTACACGACTTTGAATAGCCGTAAGGGCAACGAATATATAGAAATGTTTTATTTAACTGAATCTAAATTATTTTAAACTTTTTAGTGCTTATTTTTAAGGCCGGTTAAAATTTTTTAAACCTTTTTTTTCTTAAATTTTATTGCTCACTTTTGCACATATTAGTGATCCCAGCCACTTTTCTACAAGCAAGATACCGCCACTTTCAGAGCTCGAGGTATGTTTTAAATTTCCTAAGAATCGGTCAAATAGAAATATTGAAATATAATATTAATTATGAATGGCCATGGCCCCGCCCAATTTTTTCAGCACAAGACTATGACATTCCAAGAGCCCAAACTGGTTGCCAAATTTCGTGGGGATCGGATAAGTAGAAGTACATATAATTTGATGCCAAATTTTGATAGGCGTGGTCCGCCCATTTTTAATATACAGGATCATGTCGTTTCTAGATCTTAAACTGTTTGCGAAATTTCGTGATTATCAGATAAGTACAAGCACTAATAACTGAAAGTTAAATTTTAGTGGGCGTGGTCCCGCCCATTTTTTTAAATGAAAGATCATGTCGTTTTAGTGCTCAGCGTGTGTGCCAAGTTTCATTAGAATCGGTATAATAGAAGCACGTGAATTGTAACATGAAATATTAATGGGCGTGGCCCGCCCACTTTTATAAATGCTGGATCCTGTCATTTAAAGGTTATTTTCAAGTTATTTTCCAAGTTTCGTGAATATCAGATAAGTATATTTACATATCATTTAAAGCTAAATTTTAATGGGCGTGGTCCACCCACTTTTTTAAATGCAAGTGTCGTTAGAATCGGTATAATAGAAACACGTGAAATGTAAGATTCAATTTTAGTGGGCATGTTCCCGCCCACTTTTTTGAAATGGGACCAAATATAAAATACTCCCTTTGGCCAAAAAAATAATACTTTTTTGGAAGTCATTTAAAATGTCACATTAAGCAAGAGAAAAAAATCTTAGCTTTGCTTGAAAAAGTGAAAATTGAACATGTAACTATATTTTTTTATATTATTTTCTTTTAATTTAAGCTAGTATATTTTTAGAAGATATTTTTCGAAAGGAACGAAATTAATTGTATTTTTATTAAACAGAATGAACTATTGCCCTTAAGCCACGAGTTTCCGTTTAATTACTGATGCATTCTTAGTAATCATATATTTTCTTTTAATCCATTCTGGGCAAAAGCTTTCAAGGTGGTGGCATTCAAAGGCTACAAAAAGCGTTTTCTAACAAAAGATCCCTTAACGGCAATTTACACATATCAACTGGACAATTAAATCTGCCACGTTTGCATTTAAGTGATGTTTTTACTAAATTTGCCTTTTAACGATTTTCTGTACATATCTGCAATATTTTTTCCTTCCCTCCCCGCTCTTTGTTATTATCAGGCAGTAGAACAGTAAGCAGACTACAACTAACGAATAATAAATGAAAAGAAAACATTTTATACGCAGAACAATTAAATTAAGCTGGCTGTACTGCCTGCCTGGTTGGTGTGCATTGGCAAAGTGTGCTGTTCCCCCTGCCTAAAAGTATGCCAGCAAAATGTTTTTCCTATTTTTCTTTTATTTTTGTAGTGTTTTTTTCTTGTTACTATTTCCGACTACAAATAGAGAAAGTAAATTAAATGAAAGAAAAACATGAAATAAAATAATGGAAATATAACAAGAGCCAGAAAACTAGCGAGAAATAAAGGCAACAGAAAGCTACTAAGGAATGAAAAATTAAAGCCTACTTCAAGGCATATTATAATTGTAATTGTTTGGCTGCTGGAAGTCCCCAAGTTAATCACAGAAGCCTCAAAACTATAATTTGCTTTTAACATTTGTTCTTTTTTTTTTTGCTTAGAAGTCAATGAAAGTTGTCTGCCATTCCCTGAAGATTTTTTTTTTTTGGGAAAGCAACAAGAAATTAAACAAAAGCCATAAAAAATATAACCCAAGAAAAAAACTTTTGCAATTTCACCAATAACTTTTACTTTCAAAAGTTTTCTTCACAAAACAAAAAAACTCTTTTTTCTTTGACTTTTCTTTTAGACAACTTTTTGTTGCATCATTTAAGGGGTCAGCTTAAATTTTAATGTGTAACAAGGCGGTAAAAAAAAGAGACATAGATGTTTCTCAAACATTGCAATTAAGTTAATCAGAAAAGTTTTTTTTTTGTTAAAGTTTTCTTTATTTATATTCTTTATTCTGACAGCCAGCTGTCATTGCAGCATAAAAGTAAATTTTTTTTCTTGTTAAGAGCTTTTTAGTCTATGCCAAAAAGTATGCAATGCAGTACAAGTGGTCATCCAATTTTTTGGTATATAAAATGCCATAATATTTTCTTTGTGGCTGCTTTTGGCAAAATATTTTAAATAAAAGTTTATTTTTGTGAGGTCCTTTGATTGGATTTGTTAGTCTGTTTGAAGTACTTTTTTCTTTCAAACATACATATTTAAAAGCATATTTTAAAGTTTTTTTTTGTACAACTGAATGAAAGCATGCGGTAGCAAATGGGAAAAGTTCATTAAAGCTTAAACAAATTTAAAAGAAAATAATAAACCAAAAATAATTTAATATAAAAAAACTTTCAGATTTCTAGCAGAGCTAAGCTGTTGATGGCACAATTTCTTAAATTATGCCTCAGCTGTTCTCGCTTAGAAAATTTGCATAAAAATTATTTCAAAATTAAGTACTTTACCTACAAACTATATCGACTACTGGTAATGTAGAATTTATATATTATCTTTTAGAATATAAAGCAATTCCATCTCGACTACATTTATTTTATGGTAATTAATAGTTCTTTATTTTTATATGCATCTGCTTCCTAATTGTTTGTTCATTGCACTTAAATAACGAAACATACTTCTAGGCTATAGATCTTCACAAATTTCTAGATCATTGGCAGACTGACATTAAAACATTAAAAATTATTAAAGCACAATAACAATTTTAATAGAGAAAATTCAAAAAGCCAAGAGGAACGTTTGTTTACTTCGGGACGCAGTGTAACGATTAAGCCAAAAAAACGTACCTTTATAAAAAGTACTTTTTATAAAAAGTGCCTCCTATAAAAAGTACCTTTTAAAAAAATATCTTTTATAAAAAGAACTTTTTATAAAAAAGTGCCTCTTATAAAAAGTACCTTATAAAAAGTACCTTTTACAAAAAGTACCTTTTATAAAAAGTACATTTTATAAAAAGTACCTATTATAAAAAGAACCTTTTAAAAAAAGTACCTTTTATAAAAAGTACCTTTTATAAAAAGTACCTTTTATAAAAAGTACCTTTTATAAAAAGTACCTTTTACAAAAAGTGAATTTTATAAAAAGTACATTTTATTAAAAGTACCTATTATAAAAAGTACCTTTTAAGAAAAGTACCTTTTATAAAAAGTACCTTTTATAAAAAGTACCTTTTATAAAAAGTACCTTTTATAAAAAGTACCTTCTATAAAAAGTACCTTCTACAAAAAGTACCTTTTATAAAAAGTACCTTTTATAAAAAGTACATTTTATAAAAAGTACCTATTATAAAAAGAACCTTTTAAAAAAAGTACCTTTTATAAAAAGTACCTTCTATAAAAAGTACCTTTTATAAAAAGTACCTTTTATAAAAAGTACATTTTATAAAAAGTACCTATTACAAAAAGAACCTTTTAAAAGAAGTACCTTTTATAAAAAGTACCTTTTATAAAAACTCTCTAATAAAACGTAACTTTATAAAAAGCCTTTTAAAAAGTACCTTTTAAAAAAATAGCTTTCATAAAAAGCACCTTGTATAAAAAGTATAATAAGTACCTTTTAAAAAATAGCTTTCATAAAAAGTACCTTGTATAAAAAGTATAATAAGTACCTTTCATGAAAAGTACTTTTTACTAAAATTACCTATGATAAGAAGTTCCTTTTCTAAAAAGTACCTTTTATTAAAGGTATCTTTTATTATTTCGCTGGGAATGCTTTAGTATTATTTAGCAAAAATAAACACTTTTTTTAATGTGTTATGCTTAATTATTTAATATTGTTGAAGTTATTTCCTCTTTTTTTATTTATATAGCTCTCACACAAAATTTTAACAATTTCGTTAAAATATTTATGTGATTTCAACAAAATATTTGTTGAAGGACTATATGTAAATTATATCCTTGTACCAGATGTAATAGTAAAACAAATCAAATGCAATGTATATATACTCATATAGATTTTTTAGACTTATTTATAACACAAAAGAGGAGACACAATAAAAATATTAAATAAATATCTGTGCACACACACATGCATAAGAGTACATATCGTCAGCTAATATTCAAAAGACCATAAGTACACTTTTTACATTTTTAAAGGGAAGCAAAAACCGTATTAATTCAAGACTAGTCGTATTTATTTGTTAGCTGCCAAATTGAATAATGAACAAAATCGTTATTTTTGAACCTATGTGAGGCAAAATTTTAAGGAAAATTGTATTTTGATTCATCACATTATAATCAATCAAAAGGTCTATTTTGAATTTTTTTTTGGTTATTACGACCTTTTGGATTTTAGGTAACGATATCTACATATTAAATGCATTCAAAATTACAAAATGTTATATAAAAATCTCTATATATTTGAATAAAATTGTCTAGTTTTCTTTTGTAAATAAAAAAAAAGTAAAACGAGGAAAACTGAGAAATTTCCTGCACTAGAGATACCATGATTTTGCCATGATTTGCCATGAATAAAGTCATGCATATGTATGTACATATATGTGAGCAGTCTTGATTGTGCATGCACATACACATGATTTTCTTGCATACAAAATTTAACGAGCTTAAAATGTATTTTTCCCAGCAATAGTTTTCCCTTCAATGGATAGTATTTTGGAAACTTATTAATTCCATCTTTAGCAAAATTTATTGCAACAAATAGTTAACTGGCTTATTTTTCCTTTCGTACACATTCTAGGATTTTCTACCATTTTTGTATTTTACACAGGAAATCTTTTCAAGCAGAGACAGTATGTGTATGAAGCAGTAAATATTATGAAAAATCAGGAAATTTGTTTATAAATAAATTCATATTAGATGATATATGTATGCTATATTGCCTTAAGACTTGCTAACATTTACAAATTTATATGCAATATTGCAAGCTTCAAAGGGTTTTTTTTTTGTTAAATAAAAGTAAGGGAAAATTAAACAGTTTCAAGCTGAAGAAAACTATTAAAAGCAAGACAAATTCAAATAGCAAAAACACATGGAATATTTGCTTGCAAAAAAAGTAAACCTATTAAATAAATTGTATTGCATACCTTGAAGGCGCTTAACAAAAACAAACGAGTATTAAACTTTCAATATTTAAACGAAGATTTCTTAAAATTTTTAGTTTGTAATTAAAATGAAGTAATGTGTAACGTTTTATTATGTTAAAAAAATTTTTTAAATTTTTATTTAATTTTTTTTATATACTCATATTTTGATAAATAATAAATGCTTACTTCTTCCTTTTCCCTTGAATAACTTTTTATGTCTTCAACACCATTTAGTATTTAATATTCCCCTTATGTAATATTTTTCAGCACCAAAAAGTTTTAGTTTTTAAAAACATGTTTATTATAACAAATAGTTTTTGCTCTTCTCTCACTCAACAGCTTATTAGATAATGAAGAGTAACTTTGCTGTTTTTGTCTGTGGCCCACAAAAATGTTAAACGTAAATTAATTTTATAAAAAACAAAATAAATTAAATAAACTAAACTTAGTTATTTTGGCCAGTTTGCTCTTTAGCACACAATAAAAATTAGCATGAGTTTCAAGACTGAAAGCAGAACAACAGCAGTTAAATATGTAGCATAGTTAAAGGGTTTTAAGGACAAATACGCAAAACGTTTTCAAAACACATAAAAAAAAACGCTGTGGTTTATACAACAACAGCAGTCAAATATGTAGCATAGTTAAAGGGTTTTAAGGACAAATACGCTAAACGTTTACAAAACACATAAAAACAACGCTGTGGTTTATATAAACGTCCACAATGTAACTTTTTCCTCGTAAATCAAAACATATAAAAATTTAAAATTCATAAGAACTGCCGTTTAAATCAAAAAACTTTTTCAAATTTTTAATAAAGGGCTTAACTGTAAAAAATTTCAGGACACTTTATAAATTTGATTGTGAAAAGGGTACTTTTTACAAAAAAGAACATTTTTGCAAAAAAGTAATTTCTAACATAAAAAATATTTTTGCAAAAAAAAATATGTATACAGAAAAAAATTTACTTTTTACAAAAAATTAACTTTTTTAAAAAAGGTACTTTTTCCAAAAAAAAAGTACTTTTAACAAAAAAGGTGCTTTTTAAAATAAAGGCACTTTTTATTAAAAGTTATTTCTTACATAAAAAAGTACTTTGACCAAAAAAGGTACTTTTTACACAAAATTTATTTTAAAAAAATAAGTAATTTTTACAAAAGAAGTAGTTTTTACAACACAAAAAATAAGTTTTACAAAAGAACCATATTTTACAACAAAAAAAAGTACTTTTAGAAAAAAAGTACTTAAAAAAAGTAAAAAGAAAGTACTATTTACAAGAAATTTTTTGCGGTTTAGAAAATTTATACTCAAAATATTGTAAAAAGGTTTGCAAAAGGGGTGAGGGGGAAGGGGTATAAAAACTCCGAAAATAGCGTTACGTAATATGTGAATGGCCCCTTATTACAAAAAATTTACTATTGGAAAAAAAAATATATTGTTTAATAGGGCATTTACATTGTCTCAAAATCTAGTACCTACGAGACTTCGAGCTAAATCTTGCTGCTTTTTACTCGATTTCCCATACAAAACAAAATCAATTTTGTCAGTTGATTTGTAGGAAACCTAGTCAAAATCGAACATTTTCAATTATTTTTTTCCACCCTGTACAACATATTTATAAAAAAGATGAGTGAATTAGCTACGGTCTGCCTAAAAAGGTGTGTGAATTAGCTACATTGCAGTTGTTTGGTTGCAGCTTTGGACATTTTTCAGTTAATGGGCTTAGTTTCAGATAAAAAAAAATCAAGATAAATGTCAAAAAATAGATGGTGTAAAATTTTGTGCAGGTATAAATTGTCTATTAGCTACGTTCTACAAAATTTGTTATTGAAGGTGTGTGAATGAGCTAAGTCGGCACTTTTTGGGTTACAATTTTAGGCATATTTTAGCCAAGGGATTTTGTCTAGAATACGAAATATTGAAATATGGCAGAATAGTTTAGTGTAAACGTTACAGATTTCGAAAAAGATTTCAAATCAAATTTACTAGGTTACATTGAAAAAAATTACATTTTCTACGATATCAATAAGAATCGTTCTATCGAATACTTATATTGAAAACAACAACAAATTTTCTAATGTTATTGTTGTTTGCAATACAAGTTGTCGGTCGAACGATTTCGAGTAACATCTTGGGAGAGGCCGTAAGTCTTATACGAAGTTATTTTTGCAAATTCCTACTTTAAAAAAAAAATACAATTGATAGAAAACTACTTTAAAAAGATACTTTTTATAAAAAAGTACTTTTCATTAAAAAGGTACTTAAATAAAGTACTTTTTATTAACAAAATATTTTCTATATGTAAAAATTTATTTTCTAGTAAAAGGAAGTTTTTATTTTAAGGTACTTTTGTTAAAAGGTTCTTTTTGTTAAAAGGTACTTTTTGTTAAAAGGAACTTTTGGTTAAAAGGTACTTTTGGTTAAAAGATACTTTTTGTTAAAAGGTACTTTTTGTTAATATTTACTCTTTTTTAAGTACTTTTGTTCAAAAGGTACTTTTTGTTAAAAGGTAATTTTTATTAAATGGTACTTTTTGTTTAAAGGTACTTTTTGTTAAAAGGTACTTTTTGTTAAAAGGTACTTTTTGGTAAAAGGTACTTTTTGTTAAAAGGTACTTTTTGTTAAAAGGTACTTTTTGTTAAAAGGTACTTTTTGTTAAAAGGTACTTTTTGGTAAAAGGTACTTTTTGTTAAAAGGTACTTTTTATTAAAGGGTACTTTTTATTAAAAGGTACTTTTTATTAAAAGGTACTTTTTGTTAAAAGTTATTTTTTTAAAGTACTTTTTGTTAAAAGGTACTTTTTGTTAAAAGGTACTTTTTTTTATAAGGTACTTTTTGTTAAAAGGTACTTTTTGTTATAAGGTATTTTTTGTTAAAATGTACTTTTTTAAAAAAATATTTTTGTATATGGTACTTTTTTTAAATATTTTTATGAAATTGTACTTTTTTTAAAGTTACTTTTTCTAATACAAAAAAATCCTCATAAAAAAGACACTTTCTTCTTTTCCTATTAGATATAAAAATTATTTTCGAAAAGTGAAGATGTATGTACATATATGTATATGTATAAGATTTGAATTGATTAAATATGTAATATCCTTATTTTTGATATTTGTGGTTGTTGAATAATCAGTTAAGTGTTTTGGCACTTACCTCAAATTGAAGACTTGGTCACACATCTGAAAAATAAGAGAAATAATGTTAAAAATTAAAATAGAAAATTAAAATTTCTATATACGAGCACATATATAATTTTATTTTAGCTTTAGGTCTTTTTTTTAAATAATTTAAAAATTTATATGTATATGTATGTATATTAAATGAAAATGCCGAATAAATTATTATAATAATGAAAATTTATGCAAAATCAAATAAAGTTGCTTATTTTATAAAGCATTTTGTTTGAGAATTTTAAATTTATTATATTTGTGTATTGTGATTCTCAATAACATATTATTTCAAAAAGTATTTTGGATTGAAGTCTACTGACGGGTTCTATAAGCTTGAGCAAAATGCATTAACAAAAGAGAAAAAAAAATTGCTAATTTAAATAAATAATAATTTTAGCGACTTTCATAATATCAACTGATTATTTATAAAAAATTTCAAGCACTTAAAAATAATTTAAAAAAAAAAATTTATAAAAAGCCGGTTTAAAAAATGTTTAATTTTTGTTAATAATAGCAATAGTCTTTATTAAAAATATAATATAATATAAAATTTTTTCCTTGAAATTTGCCTTTAGGTCCCTCTATAATTTTGTGGTGCAAAAAATTCTACACATACAATAATTTAAATAACTTTCTAAAATTTTTGCGGCCACATTTCAACATATTCAAGTAAGAGAATAAAGTCGCAAAAAAAATGTTTACAAAAATATAGAAACTTTCTTATTTAATATAAAATAAATTATTTAGTATGGCAAAAAGTGTTATGTGAAGTTTTTGTGAACAGAAAAATATCCTTCAGTGCTTTAACAAAAAACTGAAGCTCAACTGCTAAAAGCATATAGAGTTTATAATTAAATACTGGTGTGATGGTAAATTGTTTGTGAAATAAACTAAATATAAAAGTTTAAATTTAATTAAAAGGACTTAAACAAAATGAAATAAAAATGAAAATTCTATGTGTGCATTGCAAAGGAATTATGTTCTAGAAGACTTAAAACTAAAAAATATGCGTAATTAGTGGAAAGAATTAAATGGGAAAAATCAAATGTAATAAAAGTTAAATCCATAAAAGAAACATTAGAATAATCGTAGCTAAAAAATAAGAAAACTAAAAGCTCATATATATACTGTTAACATAAAAGTGCATGGTGTTGCCAAAAAAGCACATATGAAAGAGAGAGAGAAGGAGCTCTAAGTCCTAGTTTACATTATGAAAGTCTTATTGCTAAGCTGATTAGTTTGAGAGAGAGTCACATTACATAAATGTTTCTTTTTCCCTCGTCTCTCTCTCTCCTAACAAACTAATCAGCTTTGCCATAATACTTGTATAGTGTAAACTAGGACTAAGGCTTGATCTAAAGTCAGTACCTTCTTAAACTTTAATTACATAATTTATGTGGTCTTTAAATATTAAAAATAAATAACAAAAATACTAAATATGAAAAGAAAGGTTTCTTAGAAATTAGAACTGGTTAACAAGCAAAAATTTGTCTTGCTTAAGTTTTGATGTTATATCTGGAAAGAAATATCGCGATATATGACATAAATGTCGTCTTACTCTTCTCTCTCGCAAGAATAACAAGAACTATAAGAGCAAATTAAAATATGTCTTCAAGTCTGCAGTCACATTTGCAAATTGAGCCAGTTGTCCTCTTAAGAATCTTTAATTTAAAACTTTAAGGTTCAAATTCATAGTTAACTATCAGTAGTGGTTTAACAAACAATTTTCTTTATCCTTGGTTAAACCACCTTCAATAGTTAACTAAAGACTGTGAATTTGAGCCTAAGCAGCTAAAAAGAAGACACTTCTCTCTCCTTAAAATCCCCACCTTACTTTTAAAGCACGCGAAATCTTGTAATCGCATTATAAAACTTTAAAAAGCTTTTCAAAAAAAAAAATGTATAACTGGTAATTGTCCCACACCGTCTATAATTAAACATTATTTTATGATTCAATTAAACGAAAGAAGAAAGTGTGCAGTGAAAGCAATGAAGGTCCTTTCATAATAATTACAACGCCATAAAATGCACACAATTTTTTAGAAGCACGAAATAGCTGAACAAATTGTGAATGAGTTTTGGAAAAGACATAAAAAGTGAAAACTCAAGTGTGCAAAATTTAAATAAAACCAACATCATTTTCTAATGAGAAAGGACGTAATAAAAGCAAATACTTTTACAGTACAGGCAGGAAGTCAAATAACCCAGTGAAGGTGGAAGTTAGTTAAATAAAAAATTTTAATTTTAAAATTTTTTAAAGCTAAGGAAATTGTCGCTGAAGTTTCACTGGGTTCTGTAGCAATAATTTAAAGCGCCGAAAATGTTGCCATAATTTTTCATATTTAATTGCCTCGAACCCTTTAATTGCCTTTTTTCCAAACATTTTCTTTTACGCTTTTTGAAGACTGCTGTGGCGAAGTAGCAATAAAGGAACATTACCAAAAGTACCTGCTAATTTTATGAATAGCGAACATAAATAAAAATTAGTTTAGCTTTAAACGGAGTGTAATAGAAGAGGAAATATGTAACACCTTTTGCCATGGTCGCGCATTAACACTTTCACACGAAACAAGAGTCTTCAGATACTTGAGAAGACACCAACTAGCACACACAATTACGCGCCAGTGCGGGCTGAGTTATTTAAATAAAATTCAGTAAAGTACGACTAGACTTGCACACGAAGGGTTCCGCACGGACACTACATTTGTAATACTATACGAATATCTTACCTGATGTAGGCATTTATTGAAAACAATTTTGTTTAAGCGTTTTTTTAATATCAGCGTTTTTTTTTTTTGGCGACTTTTGTTTTGGTTTTCTGTGCTTTTTTTTTTTTTTTTTGTAATTTTAGCGATCTTTTCGGTTGTTCTTTTGTTAAGGATGTTTTTTAGTACTGGAGTTTTTTTCCTTTTGACGTTTTTTTCTAAGTTTTTGGCATATTATTTTAGATTTGAGGATTTTTTTCATTTTGGCACTTTTTTCGGTTTTTTACGATTTTTTCGGTTTTTGGTGATTTATTGAAGTTTTAGTGCTTTTTTTTTTGTTTTTGCGCTTTTTTTCGTTTTGGCCAATTTTTAGATTCTTTTGGCTTTTAATTTTTTTAAGCGTTTTTTTAATATCAGCGTTTTTTGGCGATTTTTTTTTGTGTTTTCTGCGTTTTTTTTGGAATTTTAGCGATCTTTTTCGGTTGTTCTTTAGTTAAAGATATTTTTTAGTGCTTTTAGTTTTCTTCCTCTTGGCGATTTTTTTCGGTTTTTGGCGAATTATTTTAGTTTTAGTGATTTATTTTAGATTTGAGGATTATTTTTTGGATTTGGAATTTTTTCGGTTTTTTACGATTTTTTTAGTTTTTGGCGATTTATTTAAGTTTTAGTGCTTTTTTTTGTTTTTGCGCTTTTTTCGCTGTAGCTATTTTTTTAGATTCTTTTGACGTTTTATTTTAGTTTATGTGATTTTTTTTTTTAGTTTTTGGCAAAATATTTTATTTTTAATGATATATCGAGCCATAACCGTTAAAATAGCTTAAGCGACACATATTTTGGACTTCGTTTTTTTTTTGACGAAAATCGATTATTTACGGTCGCAAATAATCGATTTCGATCAAAAATTTAAGTTCGAAAATTATGTGGCTAAAGCTTTTTTGGCTGTTATGGCACGATATTTTAGTTTTGACGTTTGTTTTCATTTTAGCGATTTTATTCGTTTTCTCAATTTTTTTTCGGTTGTTGGTAATTTTTTTAGGGTTTCTTTGGCGACCTTTTTACTTATGATGATTTTTTTGCATTTTGGCGATATGTTTTATTTTTGGTTTAGCTTTAGAGCTGTTTTTGCTCTGACCCTTTTTTATTTAATTTTGGAGATTTTCTTCGGTTTTTGGTAATTTTTTAATTTTAGTGATTATTTTCGTTTAAGCGACTTTTTTCGATTTTTGGCAACTGTTTTAGTATTTTTTACGAACTTTTTTACTTATGGGCGATTTTTTATTTTTGGTAATATTTTTCATATAAGCGTATTTCTCATTATGGCGATTTCTTCGTTTCGCAGATTTTTAAATTTCGTGATTTTTTCGGTTTTTGGTGATTTATTTTAGTTTTAGCGTTTTTTTAGTTGTTTTTTTTAATTTTGGCACTTTTTCATTTTGTTGCTTTTTTCTTTTCGGCGATTTTTTTGTTTTGGCGTTTTTTTTTAATTTGGGAATTTTTTTTTGCGTTTTGGCGATTTTTTTTAATTTGGGGATTTTTTATTTTTAGCGTTTTGAATATTTCAAGAATTTGCCTTTTACGGCTTCCAAGATACATTAAGTTGTCAAAATTACCTTAACTGATGGAATACCCTTTAATTTTGATTTCTTAAATTTTAGTGCTTATTAGTGTTCCTTTAATTTTCTGCATAAAAATACAATATTTTGGAAAATTTCAAGGGCATTAGGATTTCATAATTTTTCGTTGCTTGCTTTGGAATACCCTTTAATTTTTTACTGTCATATCTTTGTTGTTCTAAAGCTTTATATATTCTTTTTCACGTTTGGTTTACAGGAACCCTAAAAAGCTTACAAAAACCCAATATTTATAGACAAATTCTCATTAAATTATTGAGAATTACAAAACTACAATCACAGTAGGCTAAGAAACTTTTTTTTATTAAATTTTTTACGTCCAGGCAACCAAAGGTTGCCACGAGTCTATTTAATACAAATTCAGAAAGTCTTATTTTTTTATCATGGGTTAAGCGCACAAGCTTTTTTAATTATTATTTTAATTTTCTCTTTTTTTTATTTCTTCACAAAAAAAAATATATTAAAAAATTTCACAAAAGAACAAACTCTAATTAAATTCTTGTCTCATCTTAATTAAAGACTACAATACCCAAAACAAGAGGTGTTGTTTTTTTATATATTAAAAGCTTTTTCGTGTGTTTTACTCTGCTCTTGATATAAGCTGACATTTAGTTTCTAAAAAAAAGTTCTAATTTATTAACGCCCAGGGAAGGCTCTCCAAATATAAACCACCTGACTTTTAAATCTGTGCAACATCATGGAAGCACTTCATTATCCTTGAAACATCCTTTCGCTTTCTTTTTTTTTTTTTGTTTCGCGCGTTTGTATGTCATTGCTGTGTTAGATTTTCTATGAATAATTACATTACGATTGTAATTCAATTTAATGCCAAACATTTTCACTTAACAATTCAGCAGACATTATTTTTATTGTACACTCTCCATGGCATGTTGAAGATTAAACGGGAAGATGGAGAGGAGTTGTAAGTGTATTTTGGAAAAGGTGAAGCATTTATTGCAATTTGGTGTGGATGTAAAAAGGGAACTCTACAGCAATTCGTCAAATATGTTTATAGTAAATCTTCTCTGTACAAAAAAAAAAGAACAACCAGGGTTTCATCTAATTACAGCAGCTACATCCAAGCCATTGGCCCAATGTGCGAGCTTTTACAGAAAAGTTTTGTGCTGTCACAACAGCCAATCAGATCTCAGCTTTTTATTTTGTAAAAAACAAGAACAAATTGTAAGAGCTTTGAAAGATTTTTAACTCAAATCCAAATGTGAGAGTATGTGAGTCTCCCTCTCTCTCTCTTCTTCTCTATGTTTACTCAGACTACAGCTTAAATTGATATCAATGAAACTTTTATATATATTTCAGCTACGTGCAAGCACACATACTCTGACGACAGCTTTGAAAGCTTTTCACTTTGTTCTTGTTTCTTTGCAAAATAAAGAGCAAGCATTATCTCGTCGGTATGAAAGCACAAAAGCTCTTTTATAAAGATTTGCACATTGTGCATATGGCTTACGCGGACATAGCTGGTATATTTAGTTAAAAAAAAAATTATTCCATTAAAATTCCATTAATTTTTAATTTAATAAAAATAAAGAAAAATAAACCAGCAAAACAATACAACTGTACAAATGTAGTGCCTTCCACAAGTCGTCTATTTCTATTTGAAATAAATTTGTGTATCTGCCTTATTCGACGGTTACATTTTAATCAATCTCTTTATTGTCAAGCAAGTCTTTGTTAACAATTTGTTTGATAATAATCCTGTGTAATGCTTTCTCTTCCCTGTCTAGTGACTTCAAATTGTTGCATTACTTACATAAGAATATGTTTTACTTTGGAAATTTGATTAAATTTGAAAGTTTTTTTTTGTAAAAGTTTTTGTGGAAAGGTTGAGGGGGGGGATAGAACAGGTATCAAGGGGTTGCATGACTTTTCTGTTAATTTTTGAGGGTGTTTTTTGAGCGGTTGGAGTTTCCTGTTCATATTTGTTATTGTTCTGCCAGACAAATGGTAATTACATGCAAATTGAGAATAAATTATAAAAGTTTTATTTTGATTAAACAACTGAAAGTGAAGAGCAGGGAATGTGGGGAAAATGTAGTCGAATAATCCAAAAGCTTAACTTAAAAATATAAAAGTTTTGCAAGTTGCGGAGAAATAAAATATATTTGTAAGATTTTGCCCAGATATCGCTTATGTGGGCCTTGAAACATTAGATGCTTAGTGTCGTTAATATATAGCGTTTTCTTTTCTTAAAATAAGGGCAATAGTTTTAGCTCTTCAGGTACAAGGTACTCGTAATAAGTTTTATATTGATCAGCAAGTCACCATTTATTTGGAGGAAATACACAAAACCATATTATTTTTATAGGTTATCCTCAAGGAGTTTCTTGAATTTAGAAAGAAGAATAATATTGCCCTTTTTCTAGAAAAGAAAACTTCAATAGTTTCCATGTTTAATATCCATTATTCTGGTCTTTAATGTACAAGCTTCTTTTAAAATTTCAAATTTTCTGTAAATTTTATCTGTTTTTGTACAAAAATGGATTGATTTTTTTTGGGGATTTCATTTCATACCATGTCAATGTATTTAATTTTATTTCATACCCTTTCATTGCATTTTATTTAATTTCAAGTCATTTAATTTGATTTTATTTTATATCATGCTGTTTCCTATTTATTACATTCCATTTGTTTCATTCCATTTCATTCCACTTAGTTTTACTTTATTTAATTCTTCTTCATATCACTTCAAATTATTCTCCTTCACTTCAGCCCATTTCATTCCACATATGCCTGTACATTCCATTCAAATGTATTTCTCTCCATTCCGCTGAATTCAATACATTTCATTCCGCTTCTTTCCACATAATTATATCCATCTGATTCTATTTATTGTAATTACATTTCGTTCCATTTCATTCCATTTAATTCAGTTTTTTTCATTTAGTTAATTTTTTTTATTTTATTTCATTTCATTCTCTTTCATTCTTTTTTATTCCATTTAATTATATTTCATTCTAAAGGGTTTTCAAATATGGTGAGTAATTTTGATGTGCAAAATCATATGTTGTATCGTTACTTGTGTGGCACATAGTGCCGTCTTGTTGAAAATAAACACCGTCGTGATCAATATCTGGCCATAGGAAAACACTAATCTCCGTTCGATGGCGCCATCAATTCGTAATAACAGATGCTCTAGGCTCCTTTTCTAAAAAATAAGTTCAACAGTATGGCCTGCAACGGCAATATTTTGAGTTGTTCTTGAGCGACGTGCACGAATTGCATTCTTAGCACTACTATTTTTTCCCAACAGCTCAAACTTTTGAGTTGGGGTCATGACAACTGTAAAAATTGTGGGCTGCAAGAACTGAAACGTTTTATTTGAAAACCCTGTACTTTATACTATTTTTTTTCTTACTATACCATTTCATTTCATTCAATTTCATTCTATTTTATTATATTTCATTAAATTTCATTTTATTGCAGACAATTTCATTCCATCTCAGTCCACTTAATTCATTAAATTTTCTTTCCATTTCATTCTTTTCCATTTAATTTTCTTTGAATTCATCCAATTTGATTTCATTTTATTCAATTTCTTTTCACTTTTTTCTATTTATTCAATTTCATTATATTTTATTCTATTTTACTCGATTTCATTAATTTTATTTCATTCATTTTTTTTTCTTATTTTATGCCGTTTCATTAAAATGCATTGCTTTTGATTTAATTTAATTCCTTTACTTTTAATTTCTTTATATTAAGCTCCATTTTATTTATTTTCAAGCCATTTAATTTCATTTAATTCCATTTAATTTTATTTTTGACCAATCCATTTTATTTGGTTGCATTTCACATCATTTTCATTCATTTCATTTCACTTCATTTCATTTCATTTCATTTCACTTCATTTGATTTCATTTCATTCATTTAGTTTTTTTAAATTCCATTCCATTTCAGTTAATAGGATTCCTTTATTTTTTTGCATTTTAGTCCTTTTTAATCCACTTCGTTCTAGTTCATTAAATTTAATTTAGTTTTATTTCATTCTATTGCATACCGTATTACTCTAATTCCGTTAATTTAATTTCATTCCATTTCATTTCATTTTATGCTATTTCATTCGATTTAGTTTCTTTATTTATGAACACCAAAAATAAGTAAAATATTGACTCTGGTTTCTTCCAAGCATTTCATTCTTACATTCTAAAATTTTTGGAGCTTTGGTCTTTATTGCGCAATATAGGATTTGGGATGTGATTTTCGCAACAAAAATAATCGACACTATTACAGTTGCATATAAATTTATTTTTGTTTTGATTTCTTTGTACATAAAATCGTAGTACGAAAACAAACGAAACAAAATGTTTGATTTGAGTGATTGCTCAATTTGTTTTTGTATTGTTTTTGCACATGAGCACAAGCCAGAGAATGAAGTCGATCGGCTGTAAGCTGGCTAACACGCACTGGCCACAAACAATACATTAATTGTACGCAGTTAGAAAAGAAAATAATGGGAAATAAATAGAAAAGTTTTGAAATATTTGCGGCGAATTTGACATTATCATATAATATAATTTTATTGCATTGTTATTTCACACATTAAATTTGTTTTATATAACTAAGCAGCACAGCTCTAACCGGGTGTCCTAAGACACCCCTCTTCTTTTTTTTTCTTCCCTACTTCTTTTTCTTTATAAATTCTTTCATTTCACTATATTCCATTCTCGTAAAATTTTCTTAAAATAGTGTCTACCTTTAAGGCTCAGTTAGCCGACTATAATGGAAAGTAACTGCAACAGTATGAAACAGCTGATCGATATTGTTGTGTGAAAAGTAATGAAAATGGTTACAGAAATGTAATGTAACGTAACTTTCTTTTCACATAAAAATATCGATCAGCTGTTTCCTACGTTGCAGTTACTTTCGATTACAGTCGGCTAACTGAGCCGTTGGTCACGTTACGCTACCAAGCAAATAAATCTGGCATTTTACAGCTTTACTGTTCGATTTGTTTTTTTGTTTCTACTTTCTAAGCCAATATCCAAAAAAGAATATATATAAAACACACGTTTTTCTTTGAAGAAAAAGCTTTATCACAAAAGTGGATTTTTCTGTGGAAATGTCCATATATGCATTTCTTTCTCTCAATTCCATGTAGAGTTAGTGCTAATTTTTTGCTCTTATTCTCTCTTATTCTTGGTAGTCGCATATATTTACGGTCTGTCCCACGATGTCACTAGAAATCGTTCGATCGAATACATATATTGAAAACAACAACAACAAATGTTCTAATGTTATTGTTGTTTGCAAAACAAATTGTCGATCGAACGATTTCTAGTGACATAGTGGAACAGGCCGTTAGATTCATTGCAAGACTGACTATAGAAGAAATTATTTTGGTCTTGGCAGTTTTTGGTTCATAATGTCTTCTAAAATTTCTATCACTTCCTGGCAAGTGTTTAAATATCCTTAGCTATGTCATTGACGTATACTTCTAGCGGTTGTGTACAAACTTCCATTTCGTAAGACTTGATTAAGTAACACACTGTATTGCCTTGTAGTTTCTAATACACATTTAACTTTGACTTTGGCTGTCATATTACCGAGAACATGTTCTTAAACTTTTACACTTTCGTGTATTAACTGCCAATTTTTTTTGTAAAACTATATTCCCTAGTCTAAGCCAATAAATTATTTGTTTTAAATTGAACATCCGCATCATGTGCAGCTGATTGGTGTATCTACACTTCTATTATTTAGTGATAATAATCCCTTATCAACAAGATTAAATGTTATTTATTTCCACAGCAAACTTTAACTGACTGCAACAAACGTGTACGCCAAGTAGATACATATTACAATCCAGCTACACTCATGCCCTTGCAGCAGCAGTTGTAACTTTACAAAAAAAATTTTTGGTGTTTTTTTCTTATTTGATAAAGTTAAAAATAAAAGAAACACGTTACATTCCAAATTTCTTGTTTTAAGTTCATAACACAAACAAACATATGATGTTACGTTTTTTTCTTTTCTTTTACTCTTAGTGCACACGTGTTGACATCTCACTTACCAAGAGAGATAGAGAGAGAGAGATAAGTTGTAGGAAAACATCTTTGGAAAAAGTTAAAGACGGCCTAAAAGTAGGCTACAGTTTGTTAGAGTTCCTAGAGAAAAGTTAATTAAATCACCTTTTTTAAGACAATTGAAAAAAATTAATTACATTCTTCTTCTACATTTGTTATATAAAATTATTTATTGGACTAAAAATAATTTAAAAATATAAAATACTCGTGTAAGGAAAAATTGCTTTAATTTACTTTGTAATTTAAAAATTAAATGCCATTTAACTGTCATATCTTCCTTTAAGCAATTTGCCTAAAAAAGTTTTTTTTTTAATTCTTTTACAAACAACATGTGTTAAACCGAAACTTATTGTGGAGAAAAAACACACATGTTTAATTTTTCTCTTATGCCAACATTATAATTCACGTACGAAATAATTACAGCGCCAGGACGTGCTATGAATTGCTTCTTAGTTTGTCATTTTCCTTAACTTTTAGGGAGTTCTTTCCGTTTTCTTATTGTGTAAATTTTTGCCTTGCTTTTCTTTTTGCCTAGCGAACAGCAAAACAAAAGCGAAAAAAAATAAAACAAAGAAATATGTTGAAACAATATGAAAATAAAGTGAGCTTTCAGGCGCTGCGCTTGATTTTTCCTTACTAGCGTAACATATTTTAGGTCTTATTTTAAGATTCGTTTGCTTTATTTGCGTGGAGAAAAGTATGTCTTTGTAAGACAATAAGATAATTTGCTGTTAAGAAGTTAACAGAAGGGTAACAATTGTTGCAAGCCAACAAACAAAAAAAGTTTTAAAAACAATATAACGTTTATGAAATAAGAAACAAAATTAAGACAAAATTTGTTAAAGGTTCATGGAAATTTTTAAGGAAAAAATTTTCGTAGTAATTCTTTTCCGTTTTTCGGAACGTACAAATACAAATAAACACAAATTTTTTGGGTGCCCCTAATATTTGATTTACTTTTTTCACTTTTCTAATGCAAAATGTAATGAAAATCTATTTTTTTTGTGTAATTTTTCGTTACTTTATAAGATGTACTTAATGCTTTATTAAATATCAATTGTATCTCACAAGATTGACAAAATATATTTCTTTCAATTTAGTAAATATTTTTTAAGCTTTAGGTCTTCTTTTATATTTATTTCGCCAAACGTTTGGCTTCTTCAGGAAATACTACATAATTAATATTTTCGTTTCTTTAACTCGTTTAAATTTTGCGAATTTTGTTTTATGTCGAATATCGTAATGCGTCAAACTCCCTCCCCCTCCCATCCTAATGATTCACATTAATTTATTTACAGAAGTCACCGTGAGTAATTTTTTTCTAACGGTAGTTCAAACTAACCAGAAAAAATTACAACCTATTAAAGCAAACTGAAACTTAGGCACAATCACGGCCACTCACGCTCACTCACGTCCAGTCACGCTTACTCAAGTTGTATTTTTACTATATTTGATTATTTTTCAAAAATTTACTGCCGACGAATATATAATTTTTAGAAATCACATTCACGCCGCAACTCACTTTCACTCACGCACTTTCTTTAAGTCAAATTTATGGGCAAAATGACATGGGTATTTGCTTCCAACAGTATAGAGCTTTAAATTGCATATCAAACAATGTAAGTGGGCTCAGACAGCAGCTCACGCTCACTCACGACTTTTTGTTTGTTACCAAAAACAAAATTTTTTTTCATGAATTGTTGAAAATAACACAATTTTTTTATAAGTCACGTCGCAAATTTCAAACTAAACGTACGTTTACGTCTACTCACGCTCACTCACGACTTTTTGTTTGCAACCAAAACCTTTTGTTTTCTGTGAAGGCTTGTTTGAAAAATAGGGCAACTTTTTTAGATTTATGTAAATATTTATATCAAAAATTCCAAACTAAATCCTTGCTCACGCCTGCTTACACTCACTCACGACTTTTTGTTTCCAATCAAAAACTATTTTTTGTTTTCTGTGAAGGCTTGTTGAAAATAAGGGAGTTTTTATTAGTTGAATGTAAATATGTATTACAGAAATTTCAAACTATATGTACGCTCACGTCTGTTCACGCCTACTCATGACTTTTTGTTTGTTACTAAAAACTGATTTTTTGAAGAATTCTCAAAAATAATGCAGCCTTTATAGTTTAATATAAATATGTATACCAGAAATTTTAAACTGCATGTTCGCCTACGCCGGCTTACGCTCACTCACGGCTTTTTCTTTATTAAAAAAAAATCATTTTTTTTGTGAAGATTAAGTGAACTTAAGGCAGTTTTTTTAGTTTGATATAAATATGTACATATGTACAAATATTAGATATTTTAAACTGTATGTGCGCTCACTTCTGTTCACGCTTACTCACGACTTTTTGTTTGCTACAAAAAACTAGTTTTTTTCTGTGAAGATCTGTTGACAGATTTTTTTGGTTTTATGTAAATATGTATTTCAGAAATATCCAACTGCATGCTCGCTCACATCAACTCACTCTTAGTCACGCCCTTTGATTTTGTCATTTGAATTGACTGAAATAATTAGTTTAATGTTTTCCTGATTGTTATGCTGCTCCTTTATAAATATATTTAATCAGAATTTACACTCATTCAAGATTGCGGCCGCTGACGCTCATTTATTTTTTTTTTAATTTTAGTATATCAAACAACGACCTAACTCAAACAAAACCCAGTTTGCCAGAAAATGAGTTTGAAATGGAAAAGGAGAATTGTATTTTTCTCTCAAGAATTGAGTAAACAATATATTCTTACGAAGTTTTTATACTATATGAAGAAGGATGTGAGGATAAATTCTGTATCACTAAGTCAAAAATTCAATTTTTTTTTTACTTATGATGTTCTTTGAGTAAATGAGCGATATGTATATATACATATGTATATTGTATGTATAGCAATTTTTTAAATTTTTTTATTCCTTTAAAAAAGATTTTGTTTTAAAATTCCTAATTTTCCACTCACGATATAGTCACGCAGGCACTGTATTCGCTTGAAATCTTTCAACATTTTTGAAAGCAAAGCTATTACATGTTATTAAAAAAAACTACTTCACATCATTCACCATCACTTAAGATCCTAAAATTCTAAATTTTACACTCACGATGCAGTCACGCAATCTTCTGCATTCGTTCAAAAAAATATATTGGCAGCCAACTTTACGTTAAAAGTTTTTTTTTTAATAAAATGAATTGCGTATGCAGTCAAGTCTACTTAATTTTATATTCTAATTTTCTTTCTTCTAAACGGATTCAAGTGAGATGAGTACAAATCCAACCTTCCTGTCTCTTATATGCACTCGTAGCCCTCGAAAGTAAATATAAAATGTGCAAATGTCGTCCAACTTTTTCTAAAGTTAAAAACGAAATTCCTAAATATGTCTGTTAAGCTGATTATTTGGCTTTTTGAAGTCTCGATAAAGTCACAAATAAAGTTTCTATGAACTACATAAGCACATGTATGTATGTGTGTATATTTGACAAAAGAAAAGGCGCTTGAAATGAAATGCTTAAACTCAGACTGTGCAAATACACATACATACATAAATATATCTTGCCTTATTGACAAAATTATGTTTTATCAAACGAATATTATTTTGCATCATTATTTGTGTGTTAAGACGGAAGGAAGCTGGTTACGGTTTCCTTTCGAAGGTCTGTTTCCACTTTCATTTTTTTCAATTGTCTTGCCAATACCCAAAGGAATTTGTTTTTCAATTTTGGTAAAGCAAGTCAGTCAGCGCAAAATATTGTCTATTGAACTAAAGTTTTTTTTTTAAACAGAGTTACATACTTACTTAGAAATAAGGGACTTCAATCTAAGTATAAACCCTTGAAACGAAATTAAAAAGAAAACAGCAGACAACAATGAAAGAGACTATCGATACGATTTACTTGCATAATAATAACTTCCTGTTCAATGGGCAATTTCCGTGTAATAGAGCTAAAATCCGTGTTTTAAGTCATACAGCCTGGCAGAGGCAATATTTTATAAAAAAAAGAAAAATATTAAAACACAACATGTGAAGGGAGCTTTAACAAAAGATTAATGGTGTATCATCATGCGAATATGAGGCATATTTATTAATAAGGGTATGCACCATTATAAGAATGCAAAGAAAAATTATTTCTTGTTTAAGAAGTTAAAAAAAAATTAAATACAAAAATAGAAAATATAAAATAAGTAAGCATTAGTAAAGCATAAAATTTATCATAATAACCTTCAGCAAAAATTTTTGAAACCTGAATATCCTTACTACTTCATAAAAATTAATTTGGAGCAACAAATGAAGTACTAAAGCAAAATAAATATATATTGCCTTACAATTAGTTTTAGTGAAAGAAGGAAAAATTATTATGATAGGCAGTATCCAAAATTAAAAAAAAAATGTTGCAATTTGTCATGGACATTTGAATGAAAATTTCCTAGAACAAATGTAATTGGATTGGTGCAGCATTTTTTAATGAAAGCCTAGTCAATATTTACACAAAAAATAAATAAATAAATAAATACATATGTACATATGTCGAATAATAAATCTCTTGAACATATGTACATATGTACATACATATAATAAATCAAATTAAGTAAATATCACTCATTTACTCAAACAAGGTCATAACTCAATAATTGGAATTTTTGAGTTAATCATGCAGAATTAATAAATAAAATAAACAATAAAATTTTAATTTTCTTTAACTTAAACTCGTTTTCAGGCAAAATTGCTTTTTTTAGTTATGACGTTGTTTGAGTAAATTAGCTATATACATATGTAAGTATGTATACATAAGTACATAGGTAGATACATATGGACATACATACTTATGTGCATATCGACATATCTACTTATGTACTTACATGTATATTTATGTACATACATACATATGTACATAGTATGTATGTATGTATGTATCTGCTTGTATAGAAAGTTATGGTTAATATTAGCTATAACAACACTAACTTTTCTTGCTTTCTTTAAAAAATCATGTAAAACTATATTTTTCGAGTTATGACTGTGATGCTATAAAGGAGCAATATGTACAAATGTACATACATATGTACTTACATACATAAACATCTACTTACATATGGTATTTACATATGTACATATATACTTACATGTACTTACAAAACATTTCATTTCACTTTATATAACATTATTTATGCATATAACCAAACACAAATTCTATAAAATATATCACTTTTTATATACAATACATATACATATGTATGTATGTATGTGTTTTTAATTAAATTTTAACAAGACACTTTTTAATTTCACAACACACAACGCGCAACGTTAAAAATTTTTTAACAACTAAAACGCACTTAAAGAAACAAAAACTATTACTGCAAGATCATCAATGAGAGTAAAATCATCGCTATTGATACTCAGAGAATAATAGTAAACATGCATGCAAATAACTGCATGCACTCTTGTAGCTATGTACATATGTTTGTGTGTATTACAGGTTATGTGTGATTTATTAAGGTAGGTATATGCATTTGGTTTTTGGAATTTATTTCTGTTCTAAACATACTTATGCACATAGTACATATGCATACTATATTTTTGTTTAATCAAATGTTTTGTCATGTGGTTTGATTAAACATTTTTTTATATTTACATACATACATACATGTATGTGTGAATGTATGTAAATCAATAGCTCAATAGTGGTGCATGTATGTAATATAAAAATAAAATAAAATAAATAAAATAAAATAAAAAATAAATTAATTAAATTAAGTTAAATTAAATTAAATTATATTAAATTAAATTAAATTAAATTAAATTAAATTAAATTAAATTAAATTAAATTAAATTAAATTAAATTAAATTAAATTAAATTAAATTAAATTAAATTAAATTAAATTAAATTAAATCAAATTAAATAAAATAAATTGAAATAAAATTAAATAAAATAAAAAAATAATATAAAATTGAATAAAATAAAACAAAATAAAATAAAATAAAATAAAATAAAATAAATAAATTTAAATAAAATAAAATAAAATAAAATAAAATAAAATAAAATAAAATAAAAATAAATCTGTACATATTAGAGATGAGCAATTTTTTGAAACCTGTTACTTTTTCAGAGCGATTGAAAAATCACTAATCACAACTTTGACTGAATTTATCAAGTAACAGGTTTTGCAAATATAATTCTTTTATACAAACTGTGAATGTTCTTGTATGCTTACTTTACAGAAAATTAAGCTACCACATGAATTTTTTTTTATACCTTCATCGTTTATCGAGAAAAAAAATCGTCAAATCGTGTCAAATCGTCTTTTCTGGCAACATGTATAGCTCTCACATTTTTGTATTTGCAATTTTATTGTTTCCCTGCCTCTTATACGGCAATTATCAGTATTTGGAGGGGGTTGAATGCTAATTGTTTGTTTTTGTCTTATTAGTATTCATCAAAATACCAATACTAATAAATATTTTTAAAGCAGAAAGCTGAAGTTTGTTAAACCGTGATCATAGTCACTGCTTAATTTCACTGCTGCTCTTCTTATTAGAGTTTGTCAAAATAATAGAACTGTTACAAACAAAATACTGCGAAACTGTGATCACAGTCACAGTTTAAAAGAACAGCGATTTAGAAATCACGTTCACAAGGAGCAACATTATTAAAAAATCAGATTATCGCTCAACACTAGTACATATGCTATTATAAATAGGTAAAGCTTTTATTTTTGTAAAGGATAACCCTCGGAACCACCGGTCTAAAATTTTTTCATGGAACCTCCCAAAGGATGTACATATGATATTTATTGCACCGTTTAAGTGCTTAACTAAAATATTGTTTGGTGGGGCGGCTAGAGTAGGGATGGGAACTATCGATGGCACTATCGATACTATCGATATTTAATTATTTTTGTGGCCAGCGACAGCGTTACCGTTTGTGCGACTAAAGTGGCAATTTTACAATTTTTTGAAGCCTTGTCACTTTTGTTGTCACTTTTTCAAAAATCCCCTTTTTTGACACTTTTTTTATAAATAAATACTTTATAATTTAACAATAGTTTCGGCTTGAGGTCATCCGTGCGAAATGAAAATCCAAACATTCCAAAGGTCAACTATACGTTAAATTATCTAAGTACTTAATATTTACATAAATATTTACATATGTGTATGAATTTGCTTCTATGTATCTTCTAAAGAATTGCTGTTTAGTTTTAATTAGGGATGTAACGATACGCCATTTCGCCGATCCGATACCGATACCGATACTCAAAAATAAATATCGCCGATACCGATTCCGATACCGATACGCATATTTAAATTGAGCTCAAGTAAAAATTAACAAAACTCAAGTAGAATAATTCTTCTATTATACAAAATAACAGTGTTTATTAATGAGCCATTCAAATCATCAAAATTTTCAGTACATTTCAGTTTCTAAAATTCAAATTTTCAAACTACAAAACGTCTGCAATATTTATGATTTTACAAAATAAACGTTGGCATTCAGTTTAGATTGGCTCAAGATTTAAAATTGATATTAATAAGACTTAAAAAAATAGAATTGAATTTCAATTCATGTTAACAAAAAATTAATTATTGTTTTTCACAAAATAACAGTGTAAGATTGAATGAGTCAATTCAAACTGAATGAGTCAATGAGTCAATTCAAACTGAATGTCATACTGTTTATTTTCTAAAATCATCAAAATTGTCAATACATTTCAGTTTCAGTTGTTCAAAAAACTCTAAAGAAAAATATAAGAAGTATCGGCGTATCGACAGTAAAATATCGCCGATATCGATATATCGGAAAACCAGCAGTATCGCCGATATAGCGGTATCGGTATCGGTATCGGTTGCATCCCTAGTTTTAATGTTAATTATTATTATATTTTTTTTTATTATTTTACCGCTTTTATGAACTGATTGTTTTCTGTTATGTTTTTGTTAATTTTTACTAAATTCCAATGTTTTGTTTAAAATAAATGCCTTTATGAAAACGTTGCGAATTTTATTTTCAAAATCCCCTTTTTTGTGCCACTTTTTTTTTTAAATCCCCTTTTTGTGCCACTTTTTGAAATTTCTCAACGGTAACGCTGGCCCAGCGATGTTTTAATTCTGCAATCGATTAGTACTTGAAAACCTATAGACTAGAGCCTGTTAACCACAAAATACGTCATCATAGAATACACACGTGTGTTTGTTGTAAAAAGTGTGTGAGAGTGAAGGCACATTCCACACACTAATGTATGTACTTCGTTTACCACAAATATTCTATGTTTACGTCACAAGCAGAAAATGCGTTTTATCAGAGATGTATTAAGACAAGAGCTGTTAGGGTCCCGTACTTATAAAGAAATCAAATTCCTATAAGAACTAGTATGCTGTTCGCCTTCCTGTTCTGCATTCTGTCTGTCCGCTATTCGTAACCTGTCCGAATGATAAAGAAATTTCGTTTGTTACGCTTTATCTGCTAAACGATTGAATTGATTTTGATGAAATTTAAATTTTCTTAAAAGTATGAAAAAATGGGTAGGTATAGGGTCTAAAAAGGAAAACAGGGTTCATCTTTTTCAAAGACCAAAAAATTTTTTTGTATTTTATTTAAAATTTTGTTGATATTTGAAATCTGAAAAGACACACAGGCTTTATATTTAAAGGCTCTGGGCCACATATGATTTCTGGTTTTCATGATGTTAGAATATTTTGCCGATTTTTCAATTTGACGGTTTTTGCCATACATATTGATTTTTATGAATGAATAATCGAAAGTTGAAACATTGGACAGCTGTACGGACGATGACGCATTGATTAAACTCTGTAAATGATATTTAATTTGATTTTTATTTACTTTTACTCTATTATGTAATGAGCCAAATATTAATTTCGAGACGGAAAGTTAGCGGGCTTAGTTGGTATAAAGCAAATTTCTTCGAAAATGTCATATATATATTATATTTTGGAAAAAAATTAAATAAATAATTTTAAGCACTTGCCACTTGCGTTTGGAGGGATGTTATTATTTCAATCCATACATATTTGATAACTTATGGCACTGACGCCAGCCAGCCATCATTGAAAATATATTAAGCGAAATAAAATGAAAATGTATACACTGCTTATAATTACATATTATTATTTTAATCATAATGATAAGCTCTCAAATTTCATTGAATGATGTTAATATACTGCTGCTGTTGCAGGCAACACTTCATTTTGATTGATGAGCCTGTAAATATGCTACAGTTTTTCCCCCGTTGTTTTACACTAGGCCCTTTGTTTTCATTATCACTTGTGTGGAGGAATGGAGGAAAAATTTAATAAAAATATCGTAATGAAAGCAAAAGCTTTTGTTAGGGCAAAAAAATTTATAATATACGATTTTTTGGAAGGAAAATTTTAATTAAAGTCGTAAAGATTTAATAGTACCTAATAAAATAGAGCTCGCTTATTACAATGAAGCCAGTATAATGTCTAGAAAACAAATAAGAACTACGAACATTGTGGAGTTTTTAAACACATTAACATTAAGTTTATAATTCAATATTATTAGCAAGTTTAAATACTTTTAAGAACAAATTTTATGTAAAGAGAGTATAAGGAAATTGACAAAAAATATGCTAATAAAGATTTTTTAATGGTACCTCACATTTCCTTGGCTTGTGGTTGTCAAAATAATACCGACTAAATTTAAGATTTAACTAAGTCTTTCTTGACATTAGATATTTTGTTAGAATTTTTACTGATTAGAACAATGTACAAAATCAATATTAATTAATGCTATGCAGGCTTAGGCTTTTGCATGCACATAATATTCAGCTCAAGTATCGCCAAAGTACAAAAATAACTGTTACTTTTCTAGCTGTGATTTTGGGCGGATTATTTATTAAATAATAAACACATCTGTTATCTTAAATTTATACTAAATTTAAGCCTTTTCAAATGTTAATTTTCTCTCAAAATTTTTAATATGCACAGCCTACAAGTATGCAACAATTTATGCAAATATTAACCGTAAACATTGCGTCTGGCAACAAGAAACCAATAAAGTCATGGTCGTAAAAATAACATTGTTGTTGAAAAATAAAACCCTGGCTTGCACTCTGCAATAAAACAACTGTGTGCGCTTTGTTTACAGACTGCATACAACAAATATTTGCATATTTATTTATGTGACTACAGCATACTTTTAGGTTAAGCACGCTGTGCACCAGAGCAAAATGAAAAGCCTTAAATTGTTGCTAGTTTGCATTACAAATAGTCGAGTGTGTTTTTTTTTTTTTGCTTCATAAATTCATGCAAAAAAAGTGTAAATAAGTAAATGAAAATGAAATAAAAAATTCAACTATAATATTATTAAATTTAAGCCATGTCCGACTATTTGTCAAACATTGACACAGCTAGTCAGTTTACATTTGATGTTTATTGTACCACTATTGTGGCACTCTACCTACATGTTGTTTTCTTTGACTTCCTAATATTTTTGCTGATAGTTCGGTTGCAAGACAAAACAAAAGGGGTTGTTGCTCTTGAAATTTTCATATTAAGTTCTACATAAATAAAAATAATTCACAAATCTACATGGAAAAGATCTCCATGGATACGTTTTAGTGCTTTTGTTTTAATTTAGGCACGTACAACACAATACGAGTACAAACAAACCATAAGACTCTCGCCATTCTCACAGTTTTCTAAACAAAAGTTTCTTTGATGTTTAATTTGCAAAGTATTAATTTTTCTATTGAATTCTGTGTTAAAAAACTAGGAAAGTTAAAATTATATTTACCTAGAAAAAACTTATCAAATAAATAATCAAGTACTTAAGCAAAAAAAAAAAAATTAAAGATATTTTTTTACATAATTGTCAATCTTATAACAGATTAAAAATTTTTTCAGAATTTCATTAAAGAAATTAATTACATAATTGGATTATTTTTTGAATGGTTCATGTTTTATTATAATAAATAAGAAAGACAAATACATAAATATCTAAATTTTGTAACGTTTGCACAATTGCTGCTTATGTGAAAAATCCGGTTTTTATTCATACAAAAACCGGTTATGAAACAAAAAATTCATTGCCTTTTCGAAACATTATTTAAGCATATCGAAGATGTTTTGTATCATAAAAAGAATTATTTCGAATAAAAAACCGGGTTTTTTAAAATATAATTAAACCGGTTTTTTATTGAAAAATACATAAATATAGTGTAAAAAAATTCGTATTTGTCATCTTAAACTGATACGTTTTGTATTCAAATGAAGAAAAAATTTATACGCATTAAAAACCGGGTTTAAAAAAATACATAACCAGTTTCTTATTCAAAAATAAATAGATAAAAGAATCGTATTTGTCATCTAAAACTGATAAGTTTTGTATCAAAATGAAAAAATGTTATTCGAATAAAAACCCGGGGTTTTTAATTTAAAAAACAACCGGTTTTTTATTACAAAAAAATATATATATATATATATTAAAGAAATTCATATTTGTCATTTAAAACTGTTAAGTTACTTAAGCAAAAAAAAAAAATTCTAATTTACCACCGAAAAATTAATCGGTTTTATTCGGATCACTATCAGCTCTTAAAAATATTAAATTTAGAACTATCGTACTTAAAAATATATACATATGTACATGGAACCTTGAAAAATTAATTTAATCGAATAAAAAATCGAAATTTTTTCCGAGTAAATTAACCGGGTTTAATCGATATTTATATCTTTATTTATAATTAATTTCAAAATATTTCTTTATGTACTACGAGAGTCACAAATTTACATATGCACATACATACATGCGTATATTGAGAATTATTTAATCGAATAAAAAAAGTCATACTCGGACTTGAAAGGTTAGTTAATTTTTATTAAAAACAAACAGTTGTTATTATATATTATGTTTAGAGCCAAGCAATGGTAATGTTATAATCATACCATCAGTTTGTAGAAGGAAATATTTAGGAACACATCCTAGTTCTGGTTATGTGAAAACCCGGTTTCTTTATTCGGCTAAAAAACCGGATTTTTGGGATATTTTAATCATTGTTCACTTAAAGTATATTCTAATAAATAATCTCTTTTTAGTGAATTGATAAGCAATCAATCAATGTAAAAACCGGCTGTGATTTATAAAGTTCGCTAGTTCCTAAAATGAATCGGTTTTATTTGGGTTTTGAAAAAAAGTAGTCTTAAAATTTTTTACTTTTATTTATTGTTTATATATAAAATTAGAAGAGTAGTTGAGTTATATAAAAAACCGGGTTTTTTTTAATAAAAACCCGGTTTTTTATTCGAGTAAAAACCGGATTTTTTACTTTAATCGGTTTTCATTAAAATTATATTATATTATATAATTTCTTTTTTCGTCATTCTACATTTATTTTTCGTTAAAAGTGAATTATTTAAATCAATGTAAAAACCGGGTGTGTTAAACAGTTCGCTAGTTTTTAAAATGAGTCAGTTTTATTTGGGTCTTAGAAAACTAGTCTTAAAATTGTTTGCTTTCAATTGTCGTTTCTACGAATATATTATATTAAGGTATGATTCAAAATTTATTTGCATAAAAAATAATTTATAAATTTTTTGACAGAATAGTTTTCTTTTATAAGACAAGCAAGGGTCGATCACGTTTTTTCAGTTTGAGATTATGGCATTCGATATTGAACCATGTTATCACATTGTTCGATAGCAAATGCTGCAATCTCCAACTGAAAAAACGTGATCGAATCAGCTCATTGTAGAGAGCGACGATTAGACTCCAGATTCTTAAGTTTAGCTGCTGATTTTAGAAAAATTTTAAGCTGCTGAGTACAGTTTTGTAATGATAGCGAACTTAAAGTAATTGTTGACTTTTGCAATTATACTCTTTAAATAAGACACAGTTTCTCTCCCTTGACACGTTGCAGATACGCACGACTAATTATTACTATTCTTTGTTGTTTTTGTTAAAACTTTTGTATGCCGTATGTTATGATTATTTGTGGGTTTTTTTTTTTCAAAAAAAAAAAATGTTTTATTGCTCGTGTAAACCAACCTTTTGCTTCTATTGGGCTTTAAGTCCAACTTCAGTAAATGAGAACATTTAATAAAAAAAATTTCGAAGAATGCAGAAGATTTGTTTATGTTTTCTCTAAATTTAAAAGTTAAAAGAGTGAACAATTTTTTGCATACTTTAAGGCAGCACTTTTTATATATTTCCAACATGCAGTAATTGAGAATTATATATTTATTTGTTGCTTGCAAAAGTATGCACAAAATATTTCTCAATGTTTCCGTAAATAATAATACTAAACCAAAAAAATAATAATACAACCGCACAAGTCACAATTTGGATTTTAGATATTTTTTAAGCCCATATATGATTTGCAAAATAATAAAAATTTTATTCTCTATCTTAAGTTCTCAAGTTAAAGTCTTTGGTGTGTGTGTCGTTTATTTTTAGTGTATATAAAAAAAAAATAATAAATGTAAGTATAGGCTCAAGCAAATCCAGCCATCTTTTTTTCAACACATGTTAAGAAATATTGAGGAAAATTTCTCACGTTCTTACTATAATTACGAATGAAAGTACGTGATGTGAAAAGCAAACAAATAAATAAATACAAGTCAACACAGGCACATTTAAACAAATATATGCACATATAAAAACACACACATAAACACACACACATAAACACACACACATAAACACACACACATGCACACACACACACACATCCATGTACTTTAATATATCCCATCAATGGCAAGCAAATGTTGTTGATGAACGAAAGTTAACAGCTTTAACATGAACGCATTACGCTTAGCCTACATTTAGGAGTTGTCATAAAACTAAATGGTATTTCTCAGCCAAGCCAGTTGAATAGAAGGAATATCAATAATAATTTGGTAGGCAAAATGTAATAAATACATGCTTTATTCTCTATGAAAAAAAAATTACCCACTTAAATAATATTACCTGCAATTATTGTAATAGTAAAAATATTTTCCTAAAAGTAGGCAATATATTTTCCGGTATAGGCTTTATTAAAATGTTATAAAAGTATGCTGTAAATATTTATTTTTGCTATAGATTTTTTTATGAATATTAACATGAACAATGTAAAAAAAATCACTGCCAAAAAAGTTGATGTTTTATAATAAGAATTTTCGAGGAAGGGCAAGGAAGCAAGGAAGTACAACGCTTTAATTCTCTTTAAGACAAATATGACGCGAATATTTTGCGAGGGAAAAAAATTATTCCAAAGATTCCACTGATGCAATAGTTTCAAGCGTATAATTATAACTAGTCGTTAGAATCTTGTTGTATTTTAAAAACTTAAACTTATGCAGTTTTTTTTCTAAGAAAAAGTGCAAAATTTTTTAACTTTTTATTTTAAGAAAAATTAATTTCGGCGCTCATTTAAAGGACAGAAAAAAATAACGCTAATAAAAAAAAAAGCTTAATTTTTGATATATTCTGCATTAAATTTTTAAGTTCGAGAATTTCATAAAATTGCCGGTGTGTAAAAAAAACTTGCACTTTATTATTAAAATTTAATTAACCTTAAAAATTCCTATTTTTAACCGACTTCAAAAAAGGAGGTTACCAATTCTTCTCTATTTCTTTTTTTGGCGGTGTTACTTCCTAACTCGGTACATTTTAGATCGATTGTAAAAATTCTTTTTTAGTCTGAGAGGGTATTACATTGGTCCCATTGTAGAAAAAGTGTGGACACGCCCACAAATTTTTTATATTTAATTTTATGATATTCTACTTATTTGATTGATGCGAAACCTATTAAACTTGGGTTCTCGTAATTACACAATTTGAAAGTTGGAAAAACGGGCGGGGTTACGCCCATTAAAATTTATTATAATATTTCACGCGGTTCTACTTAACGGATTTTTACCTAACTTATCGCACACCTTGAGCTCTAAAAACGACACAATTCTCTATTTAAAAAAATGGAGAAATTTAATATTTTATTTTAAGTCGTCTGACTGACTTTACCGATTTTTGCAAGACCTAACACGCAACCTGGGCTCTAAAAAACACACAATCTTACATTAAATAAAATGGGCGGAGGGACGACCATTAAAACTTAATTTTATATTTCACGTTCTTCTTTTTATCTTCTTCTATCAAATATTCGCATTGAAGTCGGTTTTTATTTGACAGAATTATATTTAATGTATTTCTACATTTTTCTTTTCAGTAATTTGTAAATAGAAATGCATGACATCGTCTCATGCTAACGCAACCGCCACACACGAACCCAAACAAATGCAGCAGCCATCACTTTAACCACAGCCATCAATAATTCATTTAATATCCAACTCCCACCATCTGCCAACAAATCCTTCTTGTTCATCATTTTAAGAGACCTGTACTCACTGTGTACAACAAACATAAATGATGCAATAAAACCGTATGTAATGCATAAAAGATGAAGTTTCAATACAAACAAAGACGACGACGACGACACAGTGTTCAATTCTTTAACAAATCTGCCAGGAATCTTGTGGCGGCAGCAACAATAATAACACAACAAGAAAAATCGAACATACCACTGAGAAGGCCGGCAAAAGACAAACATGTGCACACACACACACACACACACAAACGAGCATCTTCAAAGAGATAATATGTGCACGTAGTTGTGTATCCATAAAGCATAAGCACACATACACACACCCACACACTCATACGCCCACATACAACAAAGTTTTCCTAGAAAAACGTATACATGTCTAGATTTTAAACAAAATAGGATTAACTTGTCACTCACAATTGAATTTAATTTTCTATACCCAAAGAAGTAATGCTCACACACACAAACACACACATGCACACACATACATACACAAACATACTTTTATACAAACTCCAACGCCAATATTTGTACGTGCATACATAAGCACTTGCTTATAAACGTCATTATATATTCTTCGTACTTCCTCTGCGTAGTCTATTATACCAAAAATTGTCAATCGAGGCTTTGAGTCTGAGAGATTCAAACATCAAATATTTGAGTTTTTTGTTGTTGTTGCATATTTATTAATGTGATGATTTTGCGATTGGTTTTATTGCACTTTTAGTATCATCGGCATCATCACCATCATCATCATCATCCTCATTATTGCCCACCACAAGACTCAGTCCACAAGCATTCCGATTTAAAAGGATCAAGGTGCATGTATCAAGTGTTTAAATAAATGTGCATAAACATGGTTGAACGCATCACTACATAAAATATGAAAATTGTTTATAAAAGAAACTCCTCAGCGATACAACACAAAACTATTTACTATTATGAGTATTAAATAACATGTGTGTTTTTGAGAAAAAAAAACTACATTCTAGATTAAAAAAAAACTAATAGATATATATAAAAATGACTCTTTAGGTAAAGGTACATATTTTATAAAAATAACATTCAGATAAAAAATATTTTATAGATAAACAATACCTTGGAAATAAAAAGTAACGGTGCACAAAAAGTTATTTTAAGATAAAAAAAATTCCAAAGTACACTTTATGGATAAAAAGTAACTTTATATAAAAAGGACCTTTTATTAAAAAGTACCTTTTAGATAAGAATTAGGTTAGGTTAGGTTAGAAAGGGTGGTTCTATACCGCACCTCCACTCGTATACCCAATTGGGTCCATTGTGACTCTCTTCTGTTGCCCAAAAAAGTAATATTTACCCTCCCTCTGTAGTCAGAAGTGACCCTATTACCCTTCCTTGAGCCTCCGAATTCCCATGATGAAGCCCTTGATGCCCTCCACTTTATACTTCCCAACATCAGTAATGCTTTCATGGAAACATCTGCTCAGCCATCTAAGCCTATGATGTTGCAGCTTCGGCCAGTGATAGATAATATGTTCAATGGTTTCTGGTTCTTCTTCATCCCCGCGCATCCTACAAAAAACTGGAGTGCCAGTTTCCCAAATACTGATTCTTGCTCTGACCCAGCAGTGACCTGTTAACGCGCTTAACACAATTCGCATCGCCTTTCTATTCATGTTCAGTAGCAGTTTGGATCTTTCTGAGTAAAGTTTTGGCCACAAGCCCCTTGAGACTCTACAATCCTCCCTACTTTGCCATGAACTGTTGGTCCTGACTTCTACTCAATTACTGAGTTCCCTATAGTAATGACCTATCGGTAATTTCACCGACCTGTCTGTCATTCCTTCATCTAGTGCCGACCCTATTATTGCCAGCTCATCGGCAGATTCATTTCCCTCAACACTGCTGTGGCCAGGAACTCAACATAGTCTGACACTATATTTATCCATAAGCAAGTTGAGGGCTCTCCTACAGTCACTAACAAGCTTCGATTTGACAATGTGTCCCTGCAAAGCTTTTAGCGCTGCCTGGCTAACGACGTAAAAGGTTACCTTCTCACCTTCAGCTACATTCCTGTCCACCAGCTCCATGGCCCTGAAGATTGCCAAGATCTCAGCCTGGAAATGCATTAATTTCGCAGTCTGAAAGAACTACGAATGTTCGTTGCCAAGATATAGACACCAGCCCCTGTGCCTTCCCCCCTTTTTTGATACGTGTGTAAAGACTGTACTCCCTCATATAGCTTATCGGATTTTACCCAATAGTTCCTATCTGGAATTAGCATTGAGGGAGTTCTACTAAAATCGATTTCAGCGAACTTATAATCCATAAACCCAGGTGTAACGGATCCCGGATCACTAAAACTCATCTCATTTAAGATTGATGTGTGACCTGTTATTCCTGTCCTCACCAATCCTGTTTCTACAAGTCTAAGGATATTTCTAGTCGCCGTTCCCACTACAAACTAGATGAAGAATGACGTCCAAGGCAGCCTGAGATGTGCTCCTCTGAGCACCTGTGATGCCCATCGAGGCACATTGCTGAACTTTAGCTTGTAATTTCCATGCCTCCCACCATACCACACAACCATAGGAAATAACCGGCCTGACAACCGTTGTGTATATCTAGTTTACTATCTTCGGTTGCAGACCCCAGTTCCTTGCTATGGAGTTCCTGCATGCATAGTAGGCATTGAGCCCAAGAAAGCTTGCTATCTAGGAAAACACCCAGGTATTTAGCTATCTCTGCTAGTCTCAGCTCCACCCCTCCCATCTTAAGCAGTACAAAGCTTTCTACTTTGTATCTCTTGGTGACGAGGACTAGCTCGGTTTTCTCTGGGTTGACTTCCAGTCCTATACTGCTGGAACAGGAGGATAGATCGCCCAACGCCGACTGCATGACTTCACTGATAGAGGCAAGAAACTTTCCCGTTATGCAACTATCTTCCTTTGGCTGTTGTCGAAACGCCTCAGAATTGCGTTCATTTGCCAACAACCATAATAGAGGTGATAAAACTCCTCTCTGTGGTGTACCGCTTGTCACTAATTTCCTCAGTTTTCGCCTTCCCATACTCGAGTTTATGGTTCTACTATTAAGCATGATAACTAACCACTCCACTAGAAAGTTGTGAGCCCCAAGTGTCTCCAGCGACTCCCTAATAGTCTATGTACTTATGTTGTCAAAGGCTCCCTCAATGTCTAAGAATGCAGCCAGTATGTAATCTTTGTGCTTAAGTACTCTTTCTATAACACCAACCACGTCTTGAAGCTCGCTCTCAACACACCTACATTTTCGATAGGCATGATGACGCGGGTATCAATTGTGTTTCTGTATTTCTTAGATGCAGATCAATCAGTCGTTCCAATGTTTTCAAAAGAAATGACGAAAAATTGATTGGCCTGAAATCCTTCGGCTTTGAGTGGCTTGCCTTACCTGCTTTGGGTATGAAATTTATCCTAACCCCTCTCTCTCTCTCTCCTTCGGTATAAGCCTCCTGCTTAAGCATATCTTAAGGATATCCACCAGAGACTGTAGTACGCGCTCTGGTTCTGGTTCAAATGTATTTATTGCCCATGTTGCTTTTTGCAACGTCCACTGCTCCCCCTAATGCTGGTTCCCACGAGTAGTTAAAATTAAACTCCATAGTTGCCTCTTCTCTTACTTCCCTACAACCAGGAAATAGATAAGAATTGCTTTTGATATAAATAATTTCCTATTAGGCAAAAAGTACCTTATAACAAAAAACCTTTTTTGATAGAAAGTATCTGTCTTTTAGTTATTGATTCCCTTTTGTTAAGAATAAACCATAAAAGAAGATTTACGAATACTTAGTAAAGGGTGTTTTTTATTGAGGTATAGAACTTTAAGTTGGCATCACTTTTTTAACTGGCGGCCATTTTGTCAGCTGTCAAGTGATTAATATTGTTTGGTTTGCCATTTCATCATGAACAGGTTGACAAAAGAACAACGCTTGCAAATCGTGCAAATTTATTTCGAAAATAATGGTTCAGTTCGCGAAGTTTACCGCAAGCTCCGTCCATTTTATGGTCGACATAATCGTCCATCAGAGCAATTAATTCGGTTAACCATGGATTGGCCACCAGAAACGTTAGGGGACTTGGAAGCCAACATTCGTGGCGTTATTGCCAACATACGGCCCCATATGCTCGAAAAAGTGGTTGAAAATTGGACCTGTAGAATTGGCTTTATTCGAGCCAGACGCGGCGGCCACATGCCCGAAATCATATTTAAACGTTAATGGCATAAAATTATCCTTCGAATAAAGCCAAATTGATGGACATTAAAACGATTTTCTTGTGTTTTATTTCAATTCGAAGTTCTATACCTCTAAAAAAAACACCCTATACATGCTCCTTCACATTCATACCCAAATTTGCATTGCAACCTAATGGTAATACAACCATGTTATTACCGTTGCCTTTTATACTTTCAAAGAGAACATGTTCAAAAAGAGCACAACTCTTACGGAGGTGTGCGTGTGTGTAGGTGCTTCCATGAGTATTTGTATTTGTTTGTGGTTGTATGCGTAATTCATGATACGACAAGTGTAATGCATAAAATTGCATGCCATTTGGGGAAACATTTATCATCTGCATCACTTTGCTTTGCTGAAGCAGCATCCTACAATTTTTTTTTTGTTTTTTTTTTTTTTTTTTGCTGTTTTCATATTGAACATGGTATATATTAATTTTGTGTTGATCTATTTTCTGTATTTGAGTGGTGCTTTCATTTTTTTCTGAGCTCTTAATGCTACAGTATATAAGGATAATTTGTCAAAAATTATTATAATGTGCTAAATAAACCATGTTAAAGAAGAAGAAGAAGAAGAAGAAGAAAAATGAGAAGCAAAAATATTAAGTTTAATCTTGTAAATGAAATAAATAAGATAATTTTTCTTGTATGGTCACTTTTGATAAGGGCATACGACAGACTTAAGGTTTTTTTTCCTAACAGTGTCATATCGTCAAGGGAAATGAGGGGGGAAGAGACTTTTGAAGAGAATGTGAATGTGAAGTAATTAAAGAAAATACTTGTATGTAAGAATATTCAAAGAATTTTGTATGTATATTCAAATATATGAGTTTCATTAACAACAGACAGACGCTTATTCGCAACTAAGTGATTTGACATTTATATTGTTTTTTTTTTGTGCTTCTTTTGTAAGAATAGCAAGAAAGTGCACTTAGGACTTTTTCGATTTTAGGCGGCGATATGCTTTCGCTTATGTATAGTGTATTTCTAGGCTTAAGAAAGTTGCTTACAAAATGGGTGCCGCGTTTGCTGTCAATTGACCATAAACCTAAACGTGTGACAGCTTCAAAAGATTGTTTGAAGTTGTTTAACCGAAATCCGAACGAGTTTTTGCGGAGTTTTGTAACTGTGGATGAAACATGGATCCATTACTGTACTAAGTTTAAACAATGGGTTTCTCCGAGTGAACCTGCTCCGAAGAAGGCCAAGGTGATGGCAACAATTTTTTGGGAGGCACGTCGTACTCCAAATCGATTACCTTTAAAAGGAAAAAACAATAAACGGCGAATATTATGCAACTTATTAGACCGATTTCATGAGGATTTAATAAGAAAACGACCCCATATGGCCAAAAAGAAAGTTCTTTTTAATCAAGATAATGCACGGATAGTCTCAATGGCAAAACTGTAAGAATTGGTACCTCATCCGGCGTTTTCTCCGGATTTAGCCCCTAGTGACTACTTCCTATTTCCAAACCTAAAGAAATGGCTTGGTGGAAAGACATTTAGCTCCAACGATGAAATTATTGACCAAAAAAATGCCTATTTTAAGGACCTTCAAAAATCCTATTTTTTGGAAGGGATACAAAAATCGGAGAAACGTTGGACTAAGTGTATTGAGTTGAAAGGGAATTATGTTGAAAAAAAATTTTTGTTTTGTAAAAAACACTGTGTTTAATTCAAAAAGTCACGGACTTATTGATCCGCCCTCGTGTCTGTACCTGGATTCTGTAACTTTTATTTCGCTAATCGTATTTTGCTTTAATAAGTATAACGATAACTTATCGACTTTGCTATCCAATGACATATTTTAACGATATTCACTTGAAGTACAAAAAGTAAAATTTCAAGGTCAAATTTATAAAAAAAAATTATTTTTCCTGCTTCTCGTTTATTTTGTTATTTCGTAGGCGGTGATGCCACATGATATAGAATTAAAAGGTGAGTAAAACACATTAGTGAGGAGTTGCCACATGATATAGAATTGAAAAACAAAAGCTGTACACTTACAAACGAATAAACATAGCGATAAGTATAACAATTTTCTATCAGTAAAAAGTTTGTGAGTTTGTGTGTAATTCGAAACGAAAGCAAATGCTTTCAAATTTGTATGCTTATAACATGTAAATTCGAAAGCATTTTTTTTCGTTTCGAATTACAGGGTAGACCTCCAGGTGTTATTTTCGACAGTCAGTCTTGATAATTTTTTTAATACATGCCAATTAATCAAAGAGTCGTAAGTTTATATACCAAATATATTTGCTCATATCTGGTTTCTAAAAGCAAAGCTTAATAAAATAATATTTTGAGGAACAAATAAATTTTTTAATATAAAAACTTTTAATTGCGTCCACTTTTAATATTAAAATGAATATTATTAAAACCATTTTATCCTTGATAGAATGGTACGATAATATTTTCAGAAGATGTGCTTAAATTGTCACCTTAATGCAGCGCCTTCGCCCTTTTTCTTATCCTCAGCAACCACAATCTCCTTCATCTTCATTACCTGTTTTTTCGATTGAAGTATCAATCTTTGAATTATCTTTGTCATGGTTATCGGAACTATTGATTGGGGTTTCTTTCTTGGGTAGTCCTCTGTTTGGCAGTTCCACGCTAAGATCTTTTTTTACATCAATACCGGCAACTTCGAATGAATCCTCGACGTCTAAAATTTTCTTGTCACCATGACCGCCAGGAATTTTGTGCGGATTTCCTCTGTTTGGTTGCCCTAGATTTAGAGTTTTCTTTAAATCAATACCGGCAACTTCGATTAAATCCTCCACATCCAAAATTTTCTTGCCACCATGACCACCGGAACTTTTGTGCGAATTGCCTCTGCTTGGACGTCCTAAATTGAGAGTTTCCTTTAAATCAATACCGGTAACCTCGAGTGAATCCTCGACGTCCAAAATTTTCTTGCCATCATGACCACCGGAACTTTTGTGCGGATTTCCTCTGCTTAGACGTCCTAAATTGAGAGTTTCCTTTACATCAATACCGGCAACTTCGAGTGAATCCTCGACGTCCAAAATTTTCTTGCCACCATGACCACCGGAACTTTTTTGCGGATTTCCTCTGCTTGGATGTCGTCTACTTGGTAGTTCTACACTAAGACTTTTTTGTACATCAATGCCCGCTACCTCGATTGACTTATCTGCCTTTACAGTCTTCTTTCCACCATGACGGGAATTTTTGCTTGGACTTCCTCTGCTGGGATGTCCTATATTTACGGTTTTTTTAACATCAATATCCGCAACTTCAATTGAAGTTTCCTCGTCTACAATTTTTTCGCCACCATGACCGCCGGAACTTTTGTGCGGAGTTCCTCTGCTGGGGTGTTGTACCTTTGGATGCTCCACATCGATAGTTTTCTTTACATCGATTTCCGCAAGCTCGATTGACTTCTGCACCTGGATGGTATCATCTTTAACTAAACTTTCGCTCGAAGCTGCTATATCTTCTGGAACCCCCTTATTTGAATCGTCCTTACCGTCATTTAACTTGTGCCCCTTTAGAATGTCCTTTTCGCCATTACCTGAACCCTCTGTGATCGCTTCTGTGTCTGCTTGTTGCTCTGATAACTGTCCGTTATTTACTTTTGAGCCATCAGAGTTCTCTCCTAAGAGGCCTCCATCTAAAATGTGCGCTTGCGCCTGCTGCAGCGTTACTTTATAAGTAAAAAAATTTTAATATTTATTTTTATATGAATTTTAAAGTTTTTGGTTATTACCAGCCCAGCCAAAAATAATTATAATTTTACATAAACGCATAGTTTTGCGTGAGCTCTCTCGCCTTAGTTTGTTCTGGCTTTTGGTTGTAAAGATTTTCTTTTATTTATTGCACTGCTTTTTGTTCAATTTATTTTATTTTATTTTATTTATTACATTTACACATTCCATCAACAATTTTATGGCTTGAAAGTCACGTACTTAAAAATATTCTCTTCTTTTCTAATGAAATTTCGCATGCGGTGCCAAGCGTCTTTGAAAAACATTTTATTGTAATATAAATTCTAAAATTTCTTAGTTATCGAAAAGTATGCGTGCTAAGTAATTATTTGTCTAAATTACAAGGTCAGTGGGTTAGATTAGAAAAAAAAATAATTATAAGAATATTAAAAAAAAAAAATACAAATAAAAAATAAAAATAAAAAGAAAAATGTATACAAAAGAATTAAAATATTGAAAAATAAAAAAATAATAAGAAAAATACAGAAAAATTTGATCTTAAAAAATTTTATCTTAAAATTAATTTTTTGTTGAGACAAAAATAAAAAATAGTAATAAATAATTGTCTTCAGAATAGTTGTTTTTGTTTTTAGCTTTATTTCCATTACATACTTCTGACAACTACAATTAGAGGTGAAAAAAGTCAGCCAAAATAGAAAACATATTGATTATTTAGTTTTTGTTTCAACTATGATATTAGTTGAACTTCTCATTTGTTCAAATAAAAGTTTAACATAATAACTCTAGTTGTTCTAAGAAAGTTTTGGTTCAAGGTTTGGTTAAATGCTTACATGATTTTTAGTGCCAATTTTAAGTCTTCAAGCACTTGGTCACGCCCACTTTTTCAAATATTATTATTATTATTATTATTATTATTATTATTATTATTATTATTATTATTATTATTATTATTATTATTATTATTATTATTATTATTATTATTATTATTATTATTATTATTATTATTATTATTATTATTATTATTATTATTATTATTATTATTATTATTATTATTATTATTATTATTATTATTATTATTATTATTATTATTATTATTATTATTATTATTATTATTATTATTATTATTATTATTATTATTATTATTATTATTATTATTATTATTATTATTATTATTATTATTATTATTATTATTATTATTATTATTATTATTATTATTATTATTATTATTATTATTATTATTATTATTATTATTATTATTATTATTATTATTATTATTATTATTATTATTATTATTATTATTATTATTATTATTATTATTATTATTATTATTATTATTATTATTATTATTATTATTATTATTATTATTATTATTATTATTATTATTATTATTATTATTATTATTATTATTATTATTATTATTATTATTATTATTATTATTATTATTATTATTATTATTATTATTATTATTATTATTATTATTATTATTATTATTATTATTATTATTATTATTATTATTATTATTATTATTATTATTATTATTATTATTATTATTATTATTATTATTATTATTATTATTATTATTATTATTATTATTATTATTATTATTATTATTATTATTATTATTATTATTATTATTATTATTATTATTATTATTATTATTATTATTATTATTATTATTATTATTATTATTATTATTATTATTATTATTATTATTATTATTATTATTATTATTATTATTATTATTATTATTATTATTATTATTATTATTATTATTATTATTATTATTATTATTATTATTATTATTATTATTATTATTATTATTATTATTATTATTATTATTATTATTATTATTATTATTAATTATTATTATTATTATTATTATTATTATTATTATTATTATTATTATTATTATTATTATTATTATTATTATTATTATTATTATTATTATTATTATTATTATTATTATTATTATTATTATTATTATTATTATTATTATTATTATTATTATTATTATTATTATTATTATTATTATTATTATTATTATTATTATTATTATTATTATTATTATTATTATTATTATTATTATTATTATTATTATTATTATTATTATTATTATTATTATTATTATTATTATTATTATTATTATTATTATTATTATTATTATTATTATTATTATTATTATTATTATTATTATTATTATTATTATTATTATTATTATTATTATTAATTAATGCAAAATAACGCCACCTTCAGAGCTTAAGGTGTGTGTGTGTCAAGTTTCGTAAGAATCGATCAAGTAGGAGCACATGAAATATTATATAAAATTTTAGTGGGCATGGCCCCGCCTACTTTTTTCGACCACAATATTATGCGATTTCAAGATCCCAAACTATTTACTAAGTTTCCTAAGGATTGCATGAGTAGAATCACATATAATTTAACACGAAAGTTGAATGGGCGTAGCCCCGCCCACTTTGTTAAATACAAAATCGTATCACACCAAGAGCTAAATCCTTTTGTCGCGTTTCATGGGGATTGGATAGGTCAAAGTACATATAATTGAATACTTAATGTGAATGGGCGTGGCCCCACCCTTTTTTTAAATGCAATTTCATGCCATTCTAAGCGCTCATACTGCTTGCCAAGTTTCGTGAGTATCCAATAAATAGAAATACACATAATTAAATATTAAACTTTAATGGGCGTGACTCCGCCCACTTTTTTAAATTCTTGCTTTTGACATTCTAAGAGTCCAAACTTCGTGGTGATCGAATGTACAGAAGTACTCATAGTTTAATACTACTCTTTAATGGGCGTGGTCCCGCCCACTTTTTTAAAAGCAAGATAGCGTAAGTTTTAGTATTTGGGTTATGTGCCAAGTCTTGTAAGAAACGGTTAAGCACAAGCACGTGATATATAATTATAAATTTTAATGTGTGAGGCTCCGCCCATTTTATTTTTGATTGGAATTATGTTATTACTTACTAAAAGACAAAGGTAAGTGCTAAGTTTTATAACAATCAAATAGGTAAATATATATAAAATCAAAGTAAATAATTTAATGGACGTGTTCCCGCCCAAAAAACCGAATTTCATCTATTTAAGAAAGATCCTTAGAAGTAAGTGATACAAAAAAAAAGCTTATGAATGTTGAAGTAGGATGGAAAATTCTGCTGCGAACTCCTGTATATATCAGCCTACTAACGCTAACGGGTAAAAATTTTTTCTGTCTCTTATTTATTATAGATTTTTTGTAAAGCTTAAATTCCTTTATTATTTGGTTTAATCACATATTTATTTCAATTTCTCAAAACTACTTAGCAAAAGTTTTCTAATTAAATGTTTATTATTTGTGTCTATTTCTTTAGGAAGGGAAATATATCTTTGTTGTAAGCATTTTTAAAGAATTAGAGGGAATATAGTTTTGCTTTTTATAATATAATGAAAATTTATTTATCTTCAGTTGCTTATTTTTCCCCAAGAATATAAATGAAAACTTTTTTTCTATTATTATTATTATTAGTATTATTCTTGAAAATATTCTTAATATATTTCTAAAGCAGAAGAAATATTTATTTAAGGAAACAGCACACACTTGCACACAGAGAGAAAGAAATAAGTATTCATTAGAATTGTGATAATGTTAATACAGACATTCTCACTCTCCCCACCTCTGCCAAAAATTTATTTTCCTTCGAATTTACAAATAATGCAGTCGCAATGTCGCACAAAGGAGGGTGGTGGGAAAAGTTTTTGGACAAGATTAAGTCATAAATATAGAAGAGAACAAAAATGAAACTTATAGCAATTATTAAAATGTTCATTAAATTTTTGCTAGGAGAATGTTTGATTGGCAACACTGTTTACGTTTTCATATGATTTTGTGGCTCTCGTTTTCGCTTATACATATTTCTGTACGCTTGATTTGGCATTCCTTCTCTTACCGAATCAAGGTTTTGCTAGTTGTTGAAATTTATATAGGAAAACCAGCTTTAATGGCGGAGTTTATCGTTGATTGCTGCCTTCCCAATTTTGCGAATATTTGAACAAAATTCCAAAAACTTAGATAATCGTCAAAATAAAATATAAAATAAAAAATTATTCCAAAAAAAAATTCTAAAGCGGAAAAAAATTGCATATAGCGAAAAAGCACGCCAAAACAATAAAAGACCATAAAAACAAAACAAAAGCACCGAACTGAAAATATCGCTAAAACGGCCAAAATCTCCAAAAACAGAAAAATATTTTAATAAATGTGCAAGATTTCAAATCTAATGTCCACAAACTCTCTCCTCTCTCTGTCTTCCTTCCACTAAATCTATTTACCTAGTTCTAGCACAATGCAATGCATGAGCTGAAGTAGAAGCCCTAAAAGCTAAATCTATTTAAAATAAAAAAAATCAGCAAAAAAATTTGCAAACAAAGCCGGTCAAAAAATCGCCATAAAGTAAAAATCGCCAAATGACTTAAACTTTCTTTACGTAAAGATTCAACAAAACCGAAGATATCACTACCAAAAAAAAATCTTATAAATGGAAAAAATTAAAAATGCAAACAATCGCGAAATTAAAAAAAAAAATATCAAAAACATTTAAAAATATCGCCAACATGGAAAAATCTCCTTTAGCACAACGGTTATTAAGCACTACTAACGAACAAATTGCCACAGTGGAAAAGTCATCAAAAAGAGATCATTAAAATTTAAAACTTTTCAAAAAGAAAAAAAGTTTATCATAAAATGTTTTTATGTGATTTGTGGTACTGAAAATAACATAAATGAAAAACATATTTAAATTAGAAACATTACAAAAATGTATTAACTAAACAAATTGTTAGCACAGAATAAATCTTGAAAAGGGAAAAGGACGCTCTGATATAAAAAATAATCAATTTTTGGAAACGACTACCAAAGAAAAAGCCGCTGAAATCGAAAATTTTTCAAAAGGAAAAAACTCCTTAAAACATAAAAAAAACTTCAGAATGAAAAATCGCTAAGATACAAAAACTAGCTTCAAAATAAGCGACACAAAAAAACGACTAGACGAAAAAACCACACAAACTTGAAAAAATCGCCAAAACTAAGAAAATCGCTTACAACTAAAAAGTCGCCAAGACGAAAAAATCTGCAAAACAGAAAAAGACTACCTTCATTAAAAAATCGTCCACATAGAGAAAATCACTTACAAGATAAAATAAATCGCTGGAAGCATAGAAAAATCAGCAAAGCGAAAAAATCGCCAAAGCAAAATATCGCCAAATCCTAATATTGCTTACATAAAAATTACCAGCGCGGAAAATCACGAACACAAAAAATAGATCAATAAAAGAGTATAGCTAACTAGCTCCTTGAATAGAAAAATCGCCAAAGCAAAAAATCGCCGAATCCTAATATTACTCACATAAAAAATTGCCAAAATGGAAAAATTACGAACGCAAAAAATTTATCACTAAAAGAGTAGCTAACTTGCTCCTGGAATAGAAAAATCGCCCAAGCAAAAAAATCGCCAAACCAAAAAAATCGCCAACATGAAAAAATTACGAACGCAAAAAATTTATCACTAAAAGAGTAGCTAACTTGCTCCTGGAATAGAAAAGTCGCCAAAGCAAAAAAATCGCCAAAGCAAAAAAAATCGTCAAATCCTAATATTACTCACATAAAAAATCGCCAACATGGAAAAAGTACGAACGCAAAAAAATTATCACTAAAAGAGTAGCTAACTTGCTCCTGGAATAGAAAAATCAGCAAAACGAAAAAATCGCCAAAGCAAAAAATCGCCGAATCCTAATATTACTCACATAAAAAATCGCCAAAATGGAAAAATTACGAACGCAAAAAATTTATCACTAAAAGAGTAGCTAACTTGCTCCTGGAATAGAAAAATCGCCCAAGCAAAAAAATCGCCAAACCAAAAAAATCGCCAACATGAAAAAATTACGAACGCAAAAAATTTATCACTAAAAGAGTAGCTAACTTGCTCCTGGAATAGAAAAGTCGCCAAAGCAAAAAAATCGCCAAAGCAAAAAAAATCGTCAAATCCTAATATTACTCACATAAAAAATCGCCAACATGGAAAAAGTACGAACGCAAAAAAATTATCACTAAAAGAGTAGCTAACTTGCTCCTGGAATAGAAAAATCAGCAAAACGAAAAAATCGCCAAAGCAAAAAATCGCCGAATCCTAATATTACTCACATAAAAAATCGCCAAAATGGAAAAATTACGAACGCCAAAAATTTATCACTAAAAGAGTAGCTAACTTGCTCCTGGAATAGAAAAATCGCCCAAGCAAAAAAATCGCCAAACCAAAAAAATCGCCAACATGAAAAAATTACGAACGCAAAAAATTTATCACTAAAAGAGTAGCTAACTTGCTTCTGGAATAGAAGAATCGCCGAAGCCAAAAAATCGCCAAATGACTAACATGTTAATAATATGAAAAAATCGCTAAATAAAAAAAATAGAGAAAAATATTCAAAATAGCAAAAAATTCCAACGAACCAGTAGAACACGTAGAAACATCTAAAATTGTGTAAAAAAACCCAAACAGAAAAAATCGCCAAAGTCTCCAACTATTACAGATTCTAAAATATAATTGCAATTGAAAATAGCGTCATAACAAAAAAAAAATATTAAAATCGCTTAAACAATTTTTTATTAAAATAAATCAAGAAACCACTTGAGGTTTATTAAGACGTACAAGTCCTTCTAACTTCTAAGCTGTTGAAACCACTCTCGTCGTTCCTACCAAATTAAAATCAATGCGGCAAATCCTAACAAAATCTCTGTAGAATAGATACGCACTTTATTATAGTTTGTACTATAATGCGATACACATCCATATGCACATATGTAAGGCATACATACGAATAGAGCCATAACCGCCAAAAAAAGCTTAACCAACACATTTTTTGGATGTCATTTCTTGACCAAAATCGATTAATTACGATCGCAAATAATCGATTGTGGTAAAAAATTAAGTTCGAAAATTATGTCGCTTAAGATTTTTTTGACGGTTATGGCACGATATGTACATGCTTAGCCATGCGATAACAATTCTAGAAGATAGTGTGTGTGTGCTTGTGCATGTGCTTGAATGTCTGCGAGTGTTTATTAAAATCATCACTCGTGAGTTGGAAACTTATTAAGACAACTTTAACGAGTTTTATGCGTGTATTTATTTAAATCTTTATACATACATTCCTTGTGATGTATTGATTATGTTTGTATGTGTATGTGTATGTGTTTAGTATAAATTTGATTAAAGTTTGTTAAGATTTAAAATTAATTTTCATTTACAAAATAATTTGAATAGTAATGACAAAAAGTTTTATGATAAAATTTATCATATAAGAAATAAAATGCAAAGCGTATTAGCGAAGAGGTTTTTTTTATTGTTTTGAAATATATTGTCATGTTGTCAGTACTGGTCTACTCTCTCATTGTCTAAATAAAATTAAGGCATTTTGACTTTTTCATCTCAGCAAATTTAGTAATTTATTGTCTTCTTAAGGCTCAGTTAGCCGACTGTAATGTAATGTAACTGCAACAGTAGGAAACAGCTGATCGATATTGTTATGTGAAAAGTAATGGAAATGGTTATAGAGATGTAATGTAACGTAACCTACTTTTCATATAAAAATATCGATCAGCTGTTTCCTACATTACAGTTACATTGCATTACAGTCGGCTAACTGAGCCTTTAGTATGTTATTTTTCATGTTTTAATAAGGAAAGGACTTATATTAATTATAATTTCAGGTAAAACAATCATCTTCTTTATCATTATGTTTGTGGAAATTATGCTTAAGTGCAGCTTTTTTGTCCAGCAGCTCTTCCTTCTTGACTTCTATGACATCCAATAAGGGCAGTTTTTCCGATTTCGCATGCAGTTTGTGCCCAAATAGATCTGTAAGTAAATCATGTTTGAAAGCCTTGTCCCATTCAGCTTTGGAAAAAATATTAATTTTGGGAATTTTGAAAAAATTATCTTCCTCCTTCTCCTCCTCGATGAGGTAAAGTTTTGGTACAAACGCCTGGGCTGTAAGGTAAAGTAATATTAACACTTTTTTTTTAAGGATTTACAGAGGCATAAGAATAATTTTTATTATAAGTGAAATTAGTGAATTTTTACTAGCGCAAATAACACTGCACAAGGAAACAAAAATAAGAAGATACTAATGGTAGATTCCGCCAGAGGAGGCAAATAAATTCAAGTCAGAACTCTACATAAGCAGGCGTTGAAGTTTCCCAGCTTTGGCTCATTACTATGATGAACTAGTAGAGAAATCCATGAAATCAGTGTATTTTGTATAGATAAAATGTTTAGTATTTTTTCCTAAATAGATCGGGAAACAGGTACCAAACGGGTTAAAACGTTTTACAATAGATATGATTTGTCAAAAGATTCTATTATACATTTTTAAAAATTGTCTTTGATCTTTTATTATTATTACTCGCATATTTCACTATAAATTTAAAAATACCTCAAGATCCCAAATTTAATAAATCACAATTAAAAAATAGAGCTCTAGGGTTAATTTCAGTTTCCACTTATTTTAGGTTTTTAAGTTAAATTTCCATCGTAAGTAAGTTAAAACGCTTTAAATTTAATTTTTTGCAAATATTTTTGTACAACAAATTTTACCCTTTTTAAAGCCTTTTAAAAGTAATTTTTCCATTCTTTTTTAGGAAATGGACCAAAAACACTTATACAAGGAGCACATAGAGGGTTAAAATATTGCATCAAAATTTCCTGAATATCTCTTTACCCTAAACTCCTGAACAAATCCTAATGCCAAAATGCAGGTTTCACTAAGTACGAAATTAACCCTTAAACGGTTTTCAGCTCTTGACTAATTTCTCGTGTTTACTATAAGTTCTGAGATTCTGAGATCGAAGACTGATAGTAGAATTTTATGGCGAACATTTTTCTAGAATGTTTTAATGTACTATCTCCTCGTTTAAGGGGACCTTTTTGCCCTTGTTTCAGAAAGGTTAATTTTTTCCCCATACGGACTTAATTTAAACTACTAAAGAAATCCTAAAGCTAAAATAAAATTGTTAATAAGTACGAAATTTTTTTTGCCCTTGTTTCAGAAAGGTACCAAAAAGACCCGTAACGAGAGCAGTTAGAGCGTTAATTTTTTCCCCATACGGACTTACTTTAAACTACTGAAGAAATCCTAAAGAGAAAATAAAATTGTTAATAAGTAGGAAATTAACCCTTAAACGGGTTTCAGTTCTTGACTAATTTCTCGTGTTAAAACTAAGTTTTGAGATTCGGCATATTCAGGGACTCATAGTAGAAAATTTTAGTATATTATCTCCCCGTTTAAGGGGACCTTTTTGCCCTTGTTTCCGAAAGGTACCAAAAAGACCCACACCTAAGTCTGTTAGAGGGTTAAAATGGTTCACAAAAATATTCCTTGCAAGATTTCACATACAAATGTTGAACTAATTTTTAATGTTAAATGCGAAAGTTTCATGATTTCATAACTCGATTCCCCATATTGTGCCATATCAGCCAAAAAAGCTTAAGCGACATAATTTTTGAAATTAATTTTTTGCCCAAAAGCGATCATTTGCCGTCGTAAATAATCGATTTTCGTAAAAAAAAACGAGAATCAAGATATGCGTCGGTTAAGCTTATTTGGCGGTTATGGCTCAATATAATTAGGAAAAATAGGAAATCACCCCTTTTTTAAGAGAGCTTCAGTTGCAAACTTTTAAAATTTTATAAGAAATATATTATCCTGTAATCTTTTTTGCCAGAATCAGTTGCCAGAGTCTGTTTAAATTTTTTTTGTAGTACAGTGTAATTTAATCTTAAGTTTTCTTTATCACTATTTGTTTAATAAAATTATTACTATTATATAATTTTTTAATACTTTTTTTTCATACTTACCGCAAAACAAAGTCATTATAAAAACAATTATAAATTGCATTCTTACTTAATACTGGTAATTTAAAGCAAAACAAAAAATTTTATATAAACACTTTATTTGCGAAAGCACCGCTTGCACGGTCATTGACATTCGAACGTTATGGCAGACGCTTTAACAATTAATTTTTCATTTATATATTTTTTTATTTATTTTATTTATAGTTTACTTTAGCTGAAGACAGCAATTTCTTTTAATTGTTTTTTAATATCGCTTCTTTCTGTTGCTGTTATTTGTTCGTTATATGAGCATAAATAGTTTTTTATTGCGTTTCGGTCACGTTTTGCTGTTAAAAAAAAATAAATAAATAATATTGGCTTAAAATCATTCATTGTATTGGCTATTTTGCGCGTTTAGAAAATATTTTGCTGGCCAGCACTAAGCGCTGTCAAATGTTCTATTATCTAGGGGAATTATTAGGGAGATTCAGTTTGAGGCGCAGCGATGAAAAAATAAATTAAATCTAACATTCTCTTTAAAATCCAGATATGAATAAATTGTTAGCTGAAAAAAAATTTAATGAACTTCGACTGCATTATTTGATAAATAAATTGCTTATTTAAAAATATTATTTTTAAAGAACACTTTCCTGAACCTTAAACGATTTGAGAATTAGAAAAAAATAAATAAAAAAATTATGCTACGCTATTTTCAGAGTTTTTATACTCTTCCGCCATAGTAACACATTTTACAAAATTTTCAATATAAATTTTCTAAGCCGTAACAAATCTTTAACCACACCACACCGCCCATCCCTGGAGCGCTACGTAATATGTGAACAGCCCCTAAAACGCTTGTTTTCTATTAAAATTATTCTTGGCTTGCTAAAATTGTCTTGTTTTTAAAGAGTTATAAAAAATATAATTGTTTTTATATTTCTTTTAGCAAAACCTCAGATATTTTAAGTTACTTCACTCCTAAAGCCTGGTATGGAGTTCATACGGAATTTCAGGTTCCGTAAGAACTCGGTGCTGGGCTTAACCCATAAATATAAATTTGTATCCTAAAACTTTATTGTAAAAAGTTTCCTCTCTTCCCTTGATTTGCCAAAATCCAGAGGTTTTTTAAGCGATTATTAAAAGCTTAAGACTAAAGATTATGAAAATTAATTAACCTAAGTTTATTTAAAAAACAAAAATTTTACTTTTTCTTTCTAGCAAATTAACTCCTTTCCAATTAATTAATGAAACAAATATCAAGCATGCCACCATTTTCCACTATTGCCTTGTGACAGTATTTTTTTTTTTTTTTTTTGCAGCATTTGCAGGCACTAAAATTGCTCTAAGAGGGGTAGAACTTTAAGCGAAATTGATTGAATTGTAAATTGATTGATGGTTTGACAGTTAAATTGATGTGTATACGAAAAATTTCAAGAAAAAAAAACAACATTAAGTAAATGACATGTGCTATCAAAGAAATTAAAATGGGTGAGGGAGGATGTAAATAGAATTACAAGGAATACGTACTTTTTATAAAAAAAAATTTACCTTTTATAGAAAGCAATTTGTAGGAGAAGTACTAGTAGATCTAAAAAAAAATAAATACTTTTTATAAAAAGTACATTTGATAAAACGGAGCTTTTAAATAAAGTACCATTTTATAAAAAAAAAATTTATAAAAAGTTCCTTTTACGAAAACTACTATTTAATAAAAAGTACCAGTTATGAAAAGTAACTTTTATATTTTTTTATAAAAAGTACCTTTTTAAAAAAGTACCTTTTACAGAAAGCAACTTTTACAAAAAGTACCTTTTTTAAAAACTACCTTTTATAAAAAGTACTTTTTATAAAAAGTACCTTATATGAAAAGTACCTTTTCTTATAAAGTAAATTTTATAAAAAGTACCTGTTTTAAAAAGTACCTTTTATAGAAAGCACCTTTTACAAAAAGTACTTTTTTTTAAAAACTTCCTTTTATAAAAAGTACTTTTTATAAAAAGTACCTTTTATCAAAAATACCTACCTTTAAAAGTAAATTTTATAAAAAGTACTTTTTTTAAAAAGTTCTTTTTCTAAAAAATACTTTTTTTAAAAAGTACTTTTTCTAATAAATACTTTTTTTTTTAAAGTACCTTTTATAAAAATTACATTTTAAAAAAAGTACCTTTTATAAAAAGTACCTTTTATAAAAAGTACCTTTTATAAAAAGTACCTTTTATAAAAAGTGCCTTTTATCAAAAGTAACTTTTATAAAAAGTACCTTTTATAAAAAGTACCTTTTATAAAAAGTACCTTTTATCAAAAGTAACTTTTATAAAAAGTACCTTTTATAAAAATAATCTTTTATAAAAAGTACCTTATATAAAAAGTACCTTATATAAAAAGTATCTTTCACAAAAGTCGCCACTTTACAAAAAATCACATTTTATAAAAAGTATCATTTATAGCATAACAGACTTACGTATGCTGGCCCTTGAATTCGTCTGTAAATTTGTTTAGTTCGTTTGGGTAAAAAGACATTAGCAATAACAATTACATGCAAATAAAAAAAAAATTATAAAAGACAAAATCGTTACAACAAAAACTGTTTTCAAAAAAAAACTTTCATTATAATTAAAAATTACTGCAACTGCTGCTGCTTTTTTGTTTGTTTTTGTAAAAGTGTAAGAAAAACTTTTCTGCATAATTTAGCAAAATCAATTGCACAGAAAAATATTAATATAAAAGCACACAGTCAAACACATAAGTATGCATACCTCATAGCACATTGAATATTGACAACTCCTGGAGGGTAAAAACTATTTACATGTTTCAACCAACCAACCAACCCACTCCTGGCAAGGCAATGACTTTACTGTTTTACTGCTGCATTTATATTATATTTTCCTGTGTTTATGCAGCGTAATAATAATTTGTTGTTATTAAATGTTGTAGCACTAACAACAGCCACCCTAGTGCTAAAGACTTCCTGCCCGTGAGCGAAAGAGTGGGCGGGCATGCGTTTGTTTGCACAATAAAATTGTGTGTGTTTTTTGCAAGCGTCTGCTTTTGCTAAACAACAATTATTACGAATTGTTCATTGACTTTTTGTAATTATTTGTTTGTTTATTTAATTGTTGCAAAAAGAGAAGGCTGATGACTTCTGCTTTGATTAATTTTTTGTTTTGGTGGCAAATTGTTATAACAATCAAGCTATCATATTTAATTTTTTGTTTTGTTTTTACTTTACGACGCTAGATTATAATTTTTGCTAGTGTTTGTTATTCGCCATTCTTTCATTCTATTTAATTTAATTTATTTCAAAAATATTTTGCTTTTTTTTCTTTACAAATATTTCTAGTCTTTTTGAAAGAGAGAGAGAGAGAGAGAGAGAGAAATGACTTTGCAGCCCCTTTATTTATCGAAAGCCCAACCAACTGACGATGTAAATTTTTAGCCTTGAATAATTTTTGTTTAAAAAAATTTTAAAACAACGCCACAAAATATTAAAAATCAATTCAATTTATATGCTAATTTTTGCTTTTCAGCGGAAAAATATTCGAATTATAACAACCAGCACAACAGGTGCTGCGGAAATAGCAAATGCATACGTGTTGTATACAAAATGTAAATGAAAGTATTTTTTTCTTCTGATATTCTAACTAACGAATATTTTAGTTTTAATTAAAAGAATAATAAGAAAAGTATGACCAAAAATATGAAGCTCGTTAGTTGGTGGAGTTGAAAGAAAAAAATATGTATTGCCTACTTCAGTTTGGATTGTTTTATGTTTGTTATCTTGCTTTAACAATTTTTTTTATTTCATTCCTTAAGTTTTATTTTTAGCGGGCTTATGCATTAATTAATATCTCTGCTGCTGCTGTAGTCAAGCATAAAAAACCACCAAATGTTACGTTTAACTAAAGTGTTGCAATTATTTCCTTAGCATACATTGCGGCTGTCTAGAAAGTTTCACATTAAATGTTAAGAAAATTCAATGGTAAATGGTAAGAAGAACGACTCATTTGCTTTTATAATAAATATCGAATGGCAGTCAATTGAATTTGGGGGCTTATGCCCATTAAAAATATAAATTACATCTCACTCACCTAAATCCAATCGAATTTAATACAACTTTCGCACACCTTGAGCGCTTCTACTAACATGTTGTCACCAATTCTTATCAAGCCTTTTTCATAAAAAAGTGTTTCGTGTTAGAGTGACTTTTTTATAAAAAATTATTCAGTGACTTAGTAATTTTTTTTTTATAAGAAAATTGCTCTATGATACAGTAATTCTTTTTATAAGACAAGTATGCTGTGACACAGACTACTTTTCTATAAAAAAATCGGTGTTCCGTTAAACAGTCAGAAAAGTTGAAAAAAAAGTGTGCTCTTAAATAGTCAAATTTTCTATAAGAAAAGTGGTCCGTAACACCGTTAACTTTTCTATAAGAAAAGTCTTCCGTGACACAGTAAACTTTTCTATAAGAAAGGTGTTCTGTTAAACAGTAAACTTTTCTATAAGAGAAGTGCTCCATTAAACAGCCAACTTTTCTATAAGAAAATTTTTCCGTGACCCAGTCAACTTTTCTATAAAAAAAAGTTTTCCTTGACACAGTCAACTTTTCTATAAGAAAAGTGTTCTGCTAAATAGTCAAATTTTCTATAAGAAAAGTGGTCCGTGACACAGTTAACTTGTCTATAAGAAAAGTCTTCCGTGACACAGTCAACTTTTCTATAAGAAAAGTGTTCTGTTAAACAGTCAACTTTTCTATAAGAGAAGTGCTCCATTAAACAGTCAACTTTTCTATAAGAAAAGTGCTTCGTTTAACAGCCAACTTTTCTATAAGAAAAGTGTTCCGTGACACAGTCAACTTTTCTATAAGAAAAGTGTTCCGTGACACAGTCAACTTTTCTTATAGAAAAGTGTTCCGTGACACAGTCAACTTTTCTTATAGAAAAGTGTTCCGTGACACAGTCAACTTTTCTTATAGAAAAGTGTTCCGTGACACAGTCAACTTTTCTTATAGAAAAGTGTTCCGTGACACAGTCAACTTTTCTTACAGAAAAGTGTTCCGTGACACAGTCAACTTTTCTTATAGAAAAGTGTTCCGTCACACAGTCAACTTTTCTTATAGAAAAGTGTTCCGTGACACAGTCAACTTTTCTTATAGAAAAGTGTTCCGTGACATAGTCAACTTTTCTTATAGAAAAGTGTTCCGTGACACAGTCATCTTTTCTGTAAGGAAACTGTTCTGTTAAACAGTTAACCTTTCTATCAGAAAATAATTCCTCGACATAGTAAATTTTTCTATAAAAAAACTATTCCTTAATACAGTGTCAAATCTTTTATAAGACGTAGCCCGTGAAACAGTAGATTTTTCTGTAAGAAAAGTATTACTTGACACAGTGAACTTTTCTTTAAAACAAATGTTGCGGGACACAGTCAACTTTTCCATAAGAAACGTTTCCTATGACTTAGTGACTACTACAACAACAACAAAATTTTTCCGTGACACAGTCAACATTTCTATAACCACAGTGTGCTGTGACACCGTTAATAATCTTCGCTATAAAAGAATTTTTTTTTGCCTTGCCACACGACTTGGGAAAAGAAAAGCAGCGAATTTGGCATCTTGAAAATAGCAGCAGTGTTGCCAGTTATTTAAAACAGGCACGACATTTTTAAAATTTTTTTTCAAATTTCAGCTAAACAAAACATTATTACAAAGTTTAATCTTAAATCTATGTCAAGCAAGGTTAGAGCTCGTATATTAACATTTTTACTTTTGACTCCAGTTATCAACCTCTTTGGCACTGAGCTCGAATAGCACTGTAGGTAACGTTTAACTTTAAGGAATTTGAAGCATATTTAAGTTTTAAGTAAATACATTATTTTAATGCTACTTCATCAAAAAAAAAAAAAAAAAAAAAAAAAAAAAAAACCCGGAAAAATTCTGCATTTTTCCAATCCAGTCTAAAATCAATTTTCTTGACTTATCAAAGAAATGCGCATTTATTAATAAAAACATTTTTGTTTTTAATGAAAACAAATAGAATGGAAAATATTCGACAGATAAAGCTGAATAAGAAATTTGTTTTTAAATAAGAAAATTCATTGTAATTGTGAAATAATTACGTTCAATAAAAAACAATCTTTATTTAGTCAGCATTTTAGTCAGCATCCTTAAGGTATGCTGCAATACACCACTTTTAACAGCGGCCGAAAAGTATGCCCTTTGAAGTTGAGTGAAATCTAAGATATATAAAACCTATTAGAGAAGATATAATTTTTTTTCATAAAAATTTTATAATTTTTAAAGCAACAAATGTGATAAATTTTATATAAAATTCTTAAGGAAGTATGCTTCTTCGCAGCAATTAAAAAGTATATCTGTGTGTGTGTGTTGGCTTCATTTTAAAGAAAATGTATACTCGAAAACATAAAATGACATTTAATCAACTTACAAGAGGACTTCTAAAATTGAATGGAAAAATTAAACAAATTAACCCCTTTCGATAACAAACACTTCAATAAGTTAAAATTTCCTCTGCTATTTTCAACACATATGCCTGGCAAAAATTTTTTGTATGCAAAATTCTTTAACGCAATACAGGAAATCTAATATAAAAGCTAAAATTTAAATATCGAGGAAGCAAGAAAGCGAAATTGGGTGAAGGGAGGAGGAAGGAGGTTAATAAGGGATGCAAGAATGCCGCCATCAACCACACAAGTTGAAAAAGTTATACTAAAGATTTTATACAAATTTTTGGGGTATCGACTTTTTACAACCACAAAATTATGTTTAAATATTTATAACAAATTTGTAAGTTATCTGCGAAGCATGTTGAAGATTTCCTCTGCTAAAAAAAAAACTAAGGCTTAAGTAGTTTTCAAGTAGAGTTTATGCTGCATGTTTTTTCTTATCTTGCTTTTTTATAAAAGAAAAAAATATTATACAAGTAAATAAAATCAACTTGAAAATCAATATCAACTTAACAATAAATTCTTGATTCTCTGCGTTCTGGGGCTGTCGCTGCTTGACAAAGGGCACGTGCCAGACAACAATAGCTTGTCGTTGTTCGTGTGGAAGTGGGAGTGGGTGAAAGAATGACATTCCTCTATTTTATTTACCATACAATAACGTGCAGCCGCGGCAATTATGTTGCAATTGTTGTAAAATTTTTCCCTGAATATGTATATTTTTCTTTTATCGTTTGATTTTTATGGCGTTTTCTTTATTGTGTCAAGTGTTACAGTAAATCATAAATGGCAAGAAAAAAAAAGATTATCTAATGTATGTACGAGTATGTGCATGTGTATACCATTGTTGTACAAATTTATAACAGGAGTATCCCTAACACACTTCGAAGGACTATCAACCGTTTTGCGATCATTTTTATAAAATTAAAATAAAAAAACAACAAAGATACTTTTTTATGCACAAAAGTATTATATTATAAAAATATATTTCTTGCAAAAATTTATTAGCACATATGTATGTGCTTGTTTTTTAAAAGGTACTTTTTTTTAAAGACTTTTTGAAAAGTTACTTTTTTTAAAAGTTACTTTTTTTAAAAGGTATTTTCTTTAAAAGGTACTTTTTTCTAAAAGGTACTTTTTTTTAAAGGTACTTTTTTCGAAAAGGTATTTTTTTGAAAAGGTACTTTTTTAAAAAGGTTCTTTTTTAAAAAGGTATTTTTTTAAAAAGGTACTTTTTTCTAAAAGGTATTTTTTTTAAAAAGTATTTTTTTCGAAAAGGTATTTTTTTGAAAAGGTATTTTTTTAAGTACTTTTTTTATAGTTATTTTTATTTAACAGGTACTTTTTTAAATGTACTTTTTTAAAAGGTACTTTTTTTGGATACTTTTTTAAAAGGTACTTTTTTCTAAAAAAATACTTTTTTTAAAGGTATTTTTAAAGGTACTTTTTTAAAAGGTACTTTTTTTACAAGGTACTATTTTTAAAAGGTACTTTTTTTAAAGGCACTTTTTTTAAAAGGTACTTTTCTTAAAAGGTACTTTTCTTAAAATTTACTTCTTTTAAAACGTACTTTTCTTAAAAGGTACTTTTTTAAAAGGTACTTTTTTCAATAGCTTGTTTTTTTAAAAAGTACTTTTTTAGAAAGGTACTTTTTTAAAAGGTACTTTTTTTTAAAAGGTATTTTTTCGAAAAATTATTTTTTTGAAAAGGTACTTTTTTTAAGTACTTTTTTATAGGTATTTTTATTTAAAAGCTACTTTTTTTAAATGTACTTTTTTTAAAGGTACTTTTCTTAAAAGGTACTTTTTTCTAAAAAATACTTTTTTTAAAGGTATTTTTTTAAAGGTACTTTTTTTACAAGGTACTATTTGTAAAAGGTACTTTTTTTAAAGGTACTTTTCTTAAAAGGTACTTTTTTAAAAGGTACTTTTTTTAATAGGTACTTTTTTTTATAAGGTACTTAGAAAATTTACTTGTTGTACAGAAACGGAATAAGGTACTTTTTATACACCAGATTTTATTGAATATTGTGGAGACCTTTTATTTCAAGTCGAACGTCAACAATATTGAGTCTTATCTGGATGAAAAGGCGAACAATTTTTTTCACATGAAACTTTGATAATTTATATGAAAAAAAGAAAAATTTTACGTGAACAAACGTGCGCCTTTTTTCTGTGTTAAACTGGATTATAGTTCTATGTTTTTAAAATTTTACTTTTTGTATAAATATGGTATTAGGAAGAAAACTGAAATTTTAATTTTTATTAAAAAATTTGACTTTTATAAAAAAAGGTTGTAATTTTTTAAAATATGTAGGCATTAAAAAGTAAATTTTTATACATATAAAAAAACTTAGAGATACGAAATTTTAAAAAAATTAATTTTTTTTATAAAAATTTACCTTTTTTGCAAGAAGATTTTTTTTGTGTGAAACAGTACTTCTTTATGATAAAGTAATTGTTATTTCAAAAAATAGCTGCTTTAAAAAATTCTTAGTTTTCTTAAAAAAACTCCTTTAAAAACAATCCTTCACAATGAATACCAAGAGAATCTGTTGTAAACTGTGACACTGATGAACTGATGTTTGCTTGTTGTAGACGCAACAACCAGTCAGTCCATTGCTAAATAAAATTTTAAGTTTAGTTATTTTATGTTTTTGCTGCTCTAAATCAAATCGTAGCCCAAAGTAATATAGCCAAATTCTAACCAAAATGTGTAGCCTATTTTTAGGTTTATTACCCATTTTATTTATATTATTGATTTAGGATTTCGAAAGTTTTCTTGTTACTTTGTATTCAACACAAACTGCAATCAACATTGTTGTCTTGCCAAATAATAAAATGACGATACAGTTTAATTAAGTTTTAACTACTTTTGTAGAGCATTTCTCAGGCCAACTTTGAGCAATTTCATTGCCTACTTTTAGGAGTTTTTGAATTTTATATGAAGGGTTGTTCAAATTGCCATAGACTACAGCGGGAACGTAGTAATAAAATTGAATTTTAATAAAATGCACATAAAGATAAGGAAATGGAATTTTTGTTCTAGCAAAACACCTGTTATTTTTGGCCTGTAGAGGAAGGGGATATTTTGTTTTTATTGTTTCGATTTTATGGCGAAAGTTTATTTGCCTCAAATAGGTTAAAAGATTTACGATGCTTTTTATAAATTGCTTTTTTCATTAAGAGTTCAGATGTGAAAGTTAGGGCTTCGGTCTTTTTATCTTCTATAAATAAATAAATTGTGATCATTTCTTTGTTGCGACTATTTTACAGGTAAATTCCACAATGAAATGAAATATTAAATTACTGTCATATTAGGTTTCCTTTCCCGAAGCTACGAATCCCTTAACTGATTAACAATTTGTGTAGTTAACCTTGAGAAATTTAGATTTTGTAATTTTTCAACTTTAAAAGCGGCTTGAATGAAAAGCAAGGCTTGTTTTATTAATATTTTATATGCAAAGAGAAAAGTTTTTTTTTAATATATGAAGCAAAATCTAGCGAGAAAAATATATTGATTGGCAATGCTGGAAAAAACGTAAAATGCAAAGCAGTCTTTATGCTTTAAGCTTCTTGTCAAGGCTTCAAATATTTATATATATATTTTTTTTATTACTCGCTTTTGTTTCGTTTTCAAAGAATTTAGTTTTTCTCTACTGTTCCTTTTCATAATATTTCTATAAATTTTGCTTTATTCTGAGAAATTCTTTTTGATTTGTTTATTTCATTTTTGTAAATATCTTTATGTCTCAATTTCATTTTGCATTTCGTGCTTTTATGGGCATCATCATCATCATCTTGCTGCCATGATGTCATTAAAAAAAAATTACATTACTCATGAGAGTTTTTATTTTGAAGTACATGCTTCAAGAGGATAATTTTTTTGCAAGATTATTTTTTTCAATTTACAGGGGAAAAATATCTAAAATAAAAATTAATCAATTTGTGGTTCTATATGCATGAAAGTGAATTTTTTTTAAAGAAATTTATGATTTAATCCACATCCACTGAGTGATTATTATTTTTTTTAATTCAAATCCACTGAGTGATTATTATTTTTTCGGACTATCAGGGGATGTCTCAAACATTTTAGAAGTTTGTTGAAGCTATTTTACAATAACGATAAAGAAAAGAGGAGAAGAACACAAATGCAATTCTGCAACGATGTATTTTGAAGTGATCACCTGTTTATTATGTTAAACAGTTTCACACATAAATGCGTAATCAAATCAAAAGGTTTTTCATTAGTATTTAGTGGTTAAACTTTTTTGGACAAATGTTTGTCAAGTATGCCCGCATCTCAATTTGATAATGTCCTTCCTCATTAACAATTAATTATTTTTTTTAACAGATTTCTTTAAAAAATTCTTTTAAAACCCTTTGTTAATTTTACAGCTTTATGGCTAAGCTGTAGTGCAGCCTTAACAAGACCAGCAAACCCTTTTGAAAGGCTAGATATTCTAAAAAAGAAATCATATAAACTTTTTTCGAAAATCCAAAGAATCCTAAAATTAGTAGATTTTTAATCATTGTTATTCATAAAGAGCTGGTGTTTTTGAAAAAAAGCAACAACAAAAATTGACAGCATATCCTAAGGGTTGCAAAAAAAAAATATCACAAGCCATACAAAATCTGCTAAATCTAGTAGGCTACACTTAGATCGTAAGCAACAAGCAAAAAATATTTGCATCAAATTTTAAAACTCAAAGAAATGCTAATGAAAAACTATTTTCCTTGTTGAGCTAAGAATATAAGGCAGAGCACCAAAAAGTATGCAATAAAAAAACTTTGTTTTGCTATTATTTCCGAAAAGGATACAAGTAATTAGATGTAAGACATACAAACAATTTTTTTCAATTATTCTGGACAGCAGTTGCATAAAAACCAGTGCTTATTATTTGGCAAAATTTTTTAATCGAAAAAAAGCATACTTCTAGGTAAAACAAATAAAAGAAGACAAAAGAAGGTATCTCAGTAAAATTTTCTTTAAGAAAAATGTTCAAAGAAATAGCAAACTTTTCTATAAGAAAAGTGTGTTGTGACACAGCAGACTTTTCTATAAAAAAAAGTATGCTGTGACATGGTGACTTTTCTATAAGAAAAATATGTTCAGAACACAGCAGGAAAAGCCAACTTTTCTCATAACAAAAATTACTCGGCAATTAACTATTCAAGAAGAAAAGTGTGCAATGCATGGCACAATCAGGTTCTAACCAACTTAAAAAAAGAGCTTGTTTTATTACTTAATAACTCGGTACTTTTAAGACTGATTTAAATTTTTTTTTTTTGCCTGAGAGGGTATAATAGCATCCATTTGTTCCCATTGTAAAAAAAAGTGGGCGAAGTCACCACCACTAATATTTTTTCATTGATCTTATAATATTTTCTCTAAGCAAACAAGTTCATGAAATGGGCGGAGTCACGCCCATTAAAATTTCATATTATATTTCAATTGCTTCTACTTTAACAATATTTTACGAAATTTTGCACACACTCTCTGGGCTGCAAGAAGACACAATCTTTCAATTAAAAAAAGTGGGCGGGGCCACGCCTATTGAATTTTAATATTTTATTTTATGTGCTTATCCTCAATTAAATTTAACGCAGCTTGGCACGCACTTTGAGCTCTTCGAAATACTGAATCTTCATTTTAAAAAAGTGGGCGGGGCCACGCCTCATAAAATTTCAAATTACATTTCGCACGCTTATAGTGAAACCATTATTACGAAACTTGGCACACACCTTGAGCTTTTAAATAGACATAAACTTGCATTCAAGAAAGTGGGCGGGGCCACGCCTAATAAATTTTAATATTATATTTTACGTGCTTGTGCTAAATTAATTTTTGCGAAACTTGGCACACACCTTGAGCTCTTAAAAAGACACAATATTTCATTGAAAAAAGTGGGCGGGGTTACGCCTATTAAATTTTAATATTATATTTCACGTGCTTTTACTAAACCGATTTTTATGAATCTTGGTAGACACACTCTGAACTCAAACAAATACACAAACTTGCATTTAAAACGTGGGCGGGCCACGCCCATTAAATTTTAATATTATATTTTGCGTACTTGTGCCTAATTGATTTTTGCTAAACTTGGCACACATCTTGAGCTCTGAAAAAGACACAATATTTTATTTAAAAGAAAGTGGGCGGGGCTACGCCCATTATCACTTAATACAAAAGATCACGTGCTACTGCTTTGCTGATTTTTACGACACTGGGCATACACCTTGAGCTCTGAAAAAGACTTAATCCCGATTTTAAAAAAGTGAGCGGTTAGTATTAAATTATATGGACTTCTACTTATCCGATTCCCATGAAAATTGGCAAAGAGTTTTGGTTCTTTGGATGACACAATTTTGTGCTTAAAGATGTGGGCGGGGTTATACCCATTAAAGATTAATAACATATATCACGTGCTTCTGCCTGAACGGTTCTTACAAAACTTGGCAGACACCTGGAGCTCTAAAAGTGATGGCATGAACAATTTAGAAAAAGAAGTGGGCACTATTATTTTCCAAATTATAACCGCGTTTAAGCACTTATATTTAAAAATAATTTAGATTTAGTTAAATAAAACATTTTTATATGTCTTATGTGCTTTTCAAAGTCAGTGCTGAGCAGGATAGCAACTTCTATAAGAGTAGTTACTTATTTATGAATTAAATTATCATTATTATCATTAATATAGTTTTGTTACACCAACTTTACTTTTCGTTCTGTGTCTTAAACAGAAATAAGCATTCTTCACAATATTTTAAATAAAATAATTAAAAATTATTTTAATTATTTTATTTTAAAATAATAAAAATTATTTTAAATTTTTATTTTATTTTATTAAAGCACTTTTAGCTGAAAATATTTAACTTCACTTTCAATGAACTGGCAGAAAGTATTTGCTTATTAAAATCACTCGTGTTTCTTTAGATTTCTAAACCAGCAAGAGATCTCGAAAATCTTTTATTTGCTCAGTATGAATAATTTTGCAATTTTTTGTAATATAAATATTAATAATAAAATTCTTAAGCAATATTTTTCTTTCTATTTGCGATTTTTTTTTTTTTTTTTTTTGCTAATACATTTTCCAATCCTGCAAGTTATTGGAAATTTGTATAGAAGTAAAAAAAAAAGGAAAACTAAATATAAATCTATGGAAAACTAACAAATTGTTTACAAAACATTTGCAATTTGTTTAAAATATAAATAAGACGAAGCACTACCACTGCTTTACTGGAACGTGCATAAATATTTTAACAAACAGATTGGTAAAAATAACTCTGTACTAGTGGCTATAAAAAAGGACACCAGCAGCTCAAAAGGGAAAGGGAGAAGTCTCCGTAAATCATAGAATGAGCGAAGATGGTGGGAGGAGCAGGAAACGGAAGTGCTGCTCTAGCTGCTTGAATTTTGTATTTATTGTTATTTAAAATGTTGTTTCATAGTTGGCTATTGTCGCTGCAAACTATTGTTACACAGTTCTCTATATAGTAAAAAGTCAATGAAGTGCATTTCTGCATGCAAAATAAGTTGAAATTGGTACGTTAATAAATATGATTTCCATGTCGTTTTCTCCTCTGGCTATTCGTTGTACATATTAAAGTTTTTTTTCATTCTTACTCGTTTTCTTTAAATTTGTACTATTTTTTTGTTAGAAAATGCCCTACCTGAAGTATGAATATGTTATATTTGATAAGTAATAAGTTATAAGCATGATGAACTTTAGATTTATAAGACTCATTGACGCCAATTAAGAAAAGATACGAAATTAATTAACCCTGGGAAGCATTTTAAGTTTGGTATTATTTGTGATGATTAAGTTGATTTGTATGGACATTCCTAAGGCTACAATAGAATATTGCAGCAAGTGCTTTGTAAGAATATTTTAGCCAGTTATTTTCTAGTTTCTGACTACTTCCGCCTCTTTTTTAAAGGGGCCTAGAAGACCCATACGGGCTAAAATATTCTTCAAAAATTTTCCTCTGACAATTTCACATGAAAGTAATGATAACAGCTCATAAGTAAACAAAAAATATACACAATCAAAAATTTTAACCCTCAAACGGATTTTAGATTTTGTTTAATTTTTGATATTTAAGCAAAGTTTCAAGCTATGCTATATGCTTAGATTTAAATTAAAATTTTAGGGCAAATATTTTTAGTTTATTTTAATAACTTAATCCCTTTTTGCCCACCCTTTTCCACAAGGGGCCTAAAAGACCCACACAGAAAACTGCCCCAGGGTTAAAATGTTCTACAATAATGTTGCTCTTAGAAGGTCTTACAAATCTGCTGGCTATAGCCAATACTTAAAACAAAATTATAAATAAAAAAAATTTTAACCCTCAAACGGATTTTATATTTTTAATGTTTAATTTGAATTTCGAGCTTTGCTATATGTAGCGACTTAAGCAAAAATGTTAAAGCAAATATTTTTTGTTTATTTTACTACCTTAACCCCTATTCCCCTCTTTTAATGGGTATTTTTTTGCCCACCTTTTTTTAAAGGGTGCGAAAAGACCCACATAGAAAATTGCCACAGGGTTAAAATTATCCACAAAAATTTTCCTTTTACAATTTCACATGAAAGCAATGATTAAAGCCATAACTAAAATTAAATTATAACTAATCACAAAATTAACCCTCAAACGGAATTTAAGTTTAAGGCTTAGAGGCTCAAAGTATTTTAACAGAAATATTTCTGTCAAGATTTTACATAAGAACTCTGATATATATATTTTTATTTTTTATTTTTTTGTTAAGAAACGCAACATCGCGATTCAACTAGCTTGTCTGTGGAAAACACCCCTGTTCTAAGGCGGGAATATATTCACCACCATAATCTTGTTTATTTTTATATCTGGTCTTGCCCCAGATTTTTATATATATATATTTCAAATTATAGCGCCCATGATGAACCTTAAGTGCAGCTTTATTTCATTGGTTTAAGTTTTTTATTCGTTTGCTTGTTTTTTGCTTTGATTCATTTTTCAAATGAAATAATTTCCATTTCTGTTATTTTTATGGTATCCTTCGCCATTCATGGCTTTGCATCTCGCTCGTTCTGCTGCTAAATAATACAATGTGCTTTTGCTTTTACATTCAGCACGTAAACTGTTTAAATATACGTTTGGCACGTGAAACCATGCAAATTGTAATTGCGAAAACGAAGGAGAAACTAGGTAAAAAAAAAAAATTACACAATAAGCAAAAGCTCGTAGAATAAGGATTTATAAAAAGCTTTATGTTGTTTGGAAAAAATACGAATTTAAGTAAAACTGAAATAAGTAACAAAAATTTAATTTGGACAAAATGTTGAACAGCAAACTCAAATTATTTATGAATACTAGTTTGACAGCCAAGAGTGCGAGTGAAGGAGAGAGTAGAAAAATAAGAATTAAGAAAACTTTGCCAGATTCGTAAAATCATCTGTAAGGCTTTCCTATTAATTATTACCAGAGAATGCAAAGTAAACAAAAACATAATACCATTGAGAAGATCTTAGAAGTTTTGTAACATATTAAAGCAAGAAAGTTAGCATATCGTGGGAGATATAGTAATGACTAACAAGTATAGCCTACATTTAGGAAAAAATATATTTAAGCTTGTAGCAAAATATTATAATTATGTTTAATTCATTAAGCTTTTATTTAAGAAAAAAAAGAGCTAAAAGTTTTATTTATCAATTATATCTTTATCCAGGTTTAAGGTTTTACAAAAGAAAAAAAGCACTGCATATCTTAAGGGTTGAAATAATTATAAATTCTGCTTACTATTGTCAATTTAAAAAGCTTCAAAATAATATTTACCAAGCTAAAAATAATTATCCCTATTTTAAATAATTTTGTTGAAAGTTTCTTTCGGTATTTTATTTTTATTTAAAGCTAGTCAAAAGGAATACAAATTAAAAAAATTTAGACAATAAATTTTTAAAATTATTCAAAAATTTTCAGTGGCCATTTTTAAAGTCTGGCAACACTGATGATATTTTGAACATCACTTCTTGCTTACTTTTTTTCTATTCAAAGGTGTGTGTGCGTGTGCAAGGTTCCATAGAAATCGTTTATGTAGAGGCATATAAAAAAATATTATTAATTCTTTATGAATCACAAGAGGCGTGGCCCCACCCACTTAATAAAATTTAACATTCTATTAATTCAAAGCATCTAAGTTGCATTACAGGTTTACTTACAGTCGATTGAGCAAAAGTGCGTAAAATTTACAGTTAGATTTAAGAGGCATGGTTCGGCCCACTTTTTGAAATGCAACATTGATCCTTACAAGCTTTTATAGGTTTGTGTTAAATTTTGTAAGCATCCCTTAAGTAAAATTAGCTGCTATATAAAGTAAATCTTTCAGAGACTTGGCCGGGTCGGGCTTTAACAAGTCAACTTATATGAAAATGGTTTAACCGCCCACTTTTTCACACTTTTCCAAACTTAAGTTTATGCTGTGGCAACCGTCCAAAGTGTTTGCCAATTTACCTGAAAATCGATTAAGTTGAATTGCAGCAAATGTTAAATTATTTTGTTAGGGGGCGTGATACGCCCACTTTTTGAAATTTAATATTAATAGTTATAAGTCTTTGAGGTTTTTAATAATCGATTTAGTATCTTTACGTTAAATATAAACTAAAATTTTAAGGACTAGACCCAGACTGCTCTTACAAACGTAAGTTTGTGTTATTTGCAAGCGTGTGAAGTAAAAATCTTTTATACGCCCACTTTTTCCTAATTTTCAAAGCGTCCAAATAGTGGGTAACTTTTCGTGAAAATCGATCAAGTAGCAGCATTAAACATTTTAAATTATATTTTAAAGGGCGTGGTGCGCCCACTTTTAAAAACATTATTTTATGTTATCTTTGCTTTTTTTTTGTTTTTGCTGCTTTTTAGAAACTTTTAATTTTGTAAATAAATTTCAATAGATTTAGTATGATTTTAGTTTCATTAGAATGCCATCTTTTATTACTGGCAAGAGAGATTTTTTACTACTGCCCTTTTTGCTACCTTTTAGTACTTATTTTAGTTTTATTTTTTTCTTCCCCCAAAAATTATACAACAAATTTCCATTTCTGGCCATATCCAGCATAAGCAATCGTCGTCTATAACCAATTAAACTTTTATAAAACTTTTTATCTAATCCGGCAAAATCTTATTATAACTGTAACCATTTCAATATATACAAAAAAAAATATATTATTACATTATGCATCACTGAATAATTTTGAATGTTAGTTATGATGAATAAATATTTCTCGTAAATAAATAATAATGAAAATAGAGCACAAAAAAATGTAATTGTCATAGATATTGCCAACAATTAAGCATAAGGCCAAACTTTAGATATTATTAACTCATAATAAGCAAAATGGTATGGAAAAGTTTAGTCATAAGAAACGATTTCAATAAAACACAAAAGCACAAGTGAGTGAACGAGCGAGCGAGTATTCATGCACTTGTCATTTGAAGGGGCATAAGTAGAAGATAAGATAAATGAGAATAAAAAAGTTGGGAAAACAAATTTGTTTTTATGTTGAGAAGAAAAAAAAGCATTCTTATAAACAGAAACTTCGATTATAATCAAATAAATGTCCTCCTCCTCCCCCTCCTACCCCTTAGTAAGGCAGCATGTGTGCTTAAGTGGTCAGCGAAGGGGGTTGAAAGGAAAAACTTTTGTATTAGTTTGATTAAATTTATTTCAGTTCAAAACAAGTAAAGACAAGTAAATACAAAATTTGAGTCAGTTGTATCAGTGGTGAGTTAAATTTATGGAAATTATAGCCGCAAAAGCTGCTGCCTGCTCTTAAGGAGAAAACAAAACAAAAACAAAATTCAAGGCATAACTTTAGGGGCCGGCACAAAGCATGCAAACTAATGTGATAAACCAATTGCTGGTCTTTATATACACATATGTTTTTAATTAGTTTCAAGGCACTGCACAGTGGTACCTATTCCGAATCTAGCTGGACAAAAGTCGTAAAAAAACAAGTGGATTTCTTTACAACTAAGAGCCTTCTCTGCAAGTAATGATATTTTTTTTATCTTCAGTGTTATTATAGCGTGCTAACAAAAACAGGGTGTATTCGTTTAACTTGGCAGTACAGCTAAGTGAGAAATTTTAAATATATTTGAATTGTTTATAAAAATATATTCAGTACAGTGCGTGTGGCTTTGACTCGCACACGAAGGGTTCCCGCAGGGTCACTATATATGTAATACTATACGAACTTTAGCCTCTAGGCTTTTTTTCGTTTTGCTGATATTTTTCGGTTTTTTGGTGATTTTGCGCTTTTTCTCAATTTTGGCGCATTTTGTGCTTTTTTTTTGTTTGTTTTAGCGTTTTTTTCGTTTGGAGATTTTTTCGGTTTTAGCGTTTTTTTTTAGTTTTTATGAAGGATATTATTCACATTTTTTATATTTGGTCAGACCCTCTTTTTAATATAATTATCGAGTTAACCGAAAAAAAAAATTAAAAAATTTCCACATGATGAGACACACACCGATGATAATGACAAGAATGCTATTCGTTAAAGCCTAACTGTCCTGTAAAAGTATAAGACATTTATATACTTTCAAATATTTCCGTTATTTAGACACAATGACAACAAACAAACAAATTGCTTATTTATAAAAAAAAAATCTCGCATATAAAGTTCGCTATACCTAAACTTTACTGTAATAGAAAATTTTAAATTAATTTATCAAAATCAAAAATTACTAAAACATTAAAAGCTTATGTAAATTTTATTGATATTATATGAAAAATTAATAGTACTACCGAAGTTCGTAATAGCGAAACTCTATTGTATTTCCTTAAAAAAAATTGAGCTAGAATTTTTTTTACTATTTTTTCGAATTTAGCTGCCCTTAAACCATCTAGACTGACCATCAAATAATTTTGTTCAACTACATTTGAGATTCGTCCCATTGTGCACCGGCCAGGCTACCATGATATTTCATGATAATTGAGCCATTTATTTTGAAAGCGTCATAAAACACTACATTTCTTTTATTTCAATGTAAGAGAACACAAGTAAGGCGAATTCATATCAGGTGGTCTCAACTGAGCAGCTGAAAATTTTCACCGCTGGTGATTTTAATATCCCTCATATCGTGCAATAAGCGACTAAAAACACTCAAGCGACATCATTTTTGGGTTTAATTTTTTTTGACGATAATCGATTTTCGTCATAAAAGGAATTGCAAAAAAAAATGTCGCTTAAGCTTTTTTGGCGCTTATGGCTCGATTTGTCAACAGACAGACATATTTTGGTAAATTATTTTGACATCCCGAGTATGAATTTTTTTTCAAGCGTATTCGGGTGAGTCTACCTGATATAAATATGACTGGGCTACAAAGTTGCAAAGTACAAATATGCACATATCTGTGCTTAAAAGCTATAATAGCATAAGTCTACTTATGCTTAATTGCTTAAGTCGACTTAAGCAAAGCAGTGTTTTTCACAAGTATTGACGCTACCGCTAAGAGATTAAAAGGTTCTAAGGCATGATTCGATTTTATATATTGTCGTTATCTTAATATAGAAAGGCCCTAACTCAATTTTTCTTTCGGTACTTTAGGTGTTCCTTTAAAAAAATATCAAAAAAAAATGGATTTCAAAAAAATAATGCGTTAAAACCTTTCTATATTATTAAGGCATTTAAACCACTAAAACTTTCAACTGGTACTTAGGCGATTGTTCCATATTGCCATAGATACATATTTGCCGTACCCTGCAATCGTTGACATAGAACAATCGCCATCGTTAATCAGGGGCAAGTGAAACACTCAACCATAATCTTACACCGCTTATGAAAATTGGCTTATAATTGCCGTCTGCAGGTTTAATATGGCTTTTGATATTACATTTAATTTTTCTTTTTTCTCCTACATCTTTAGCATTTGTTACTTAATGCGTTACAAAAATATAAATTTAAAAAGCATGCCCATGCTCTTATCGTATTGTAATTATGCAATTTTCCCAGTGTTTTCACATGTACATCATGATTTCAAAAAAAAAAAAAAAAAAAAAAAAAAAACAGAGTATTTCCCTTCAAAATGCATTAAAACATTTAAATTATATAAATGTGCCCTTAATTGTGAAAGTGGTGTAAGTCTTAGAATTTTTGTTTTCCAATAATTCAAGGATTACATTTTCAATAAATTTAAAAATATTTCTCTGTTAAGCAATATTTTCAAAAGCCCTGGAGACGATCAAATAAACCCGTCAATCACTAAATATGTAAGAGTATCGCATGATTTTCGGCTTCAAGGTAAACGCACAAATAAACACATCATTCATTATTTCTGGGTTCGTACGCACACTTCTCCATGATTACCAACGCTCAAACAATCAGCCGTCAAAGAAAAATCAAACCTTTTTGATATGTAACATTAACATTAGGCAAACGAATAAGCGACTGCATGCACACAACTATATGATTGATGAGTTTATTTGATCGTCTGCAGGGCACTTATATGTATTCGTTTAATTCTTACGAGCAGCATATGGCCGCAAATATAAGAATATATTCTTATTTAATATTAATTAAAAAATTTACTTCATATTTCTCAGCAAAAGTTCCAAAGGACTTAGAGCACTTTAATAATGATGGGCTTAATTTTTAATTTTATATATGTAATATCCTTTTAACATCGTTATGCTTTCTCTTTTTGCAAATAATCATAAATTAATCATTGCTGATGTCGTCGATGTAGCAACGCATCGTTGTAATGCGTTTTGTTTGCTGCGTTTTGGTTTTTTGTTTTTTAATAACTTTTTAATTAAAATGTCATTTTTATCACAAGGCAGCCAACATATTTGCATACACACATTCAAATCGTTTCATTATTTTTAAATTTGCAGCGCTTATCAAAAAAAAAAAAAGACAAAAACAATTACAAAAATTGTTATAAATTACCACTAATTAAAAAGTTTTTTAATCATAATCTTTGATGTAATAAAAAAATTATATATTTACATTTACCAAAAAGAAAAAAACAAAGTGAAACAAAACTTAAAAATAAAATTTAAAAAAATAAATAACAGGAAGCTGGCAAGCATGTTGCGAGTTGATGAATATAAAAGCTGTTAAGTGGGTTAAAAAAATCATTTTATTTTCCAGTAATATTAAAACCCAAAATATCATAGATATTTGTTATAGAAATAACTCTAATAAAAAACTTATAATGAAGACAGAAAATGTTAAGAATGATTTCCGCACTTAATTATTAAGCAACATACTCCACCGACACTTCCCACATGATTGCCATTCAATATTTATATGAAACGTATCATGAGGGCGCGACTAGGAAAAAACTTTCATGTTTTTTTTTTCTTGATCCGCTAAAGCAAATCATTAAACCCTGGAATTTTTGTCATAGAAAGTGTTTAGCAGCATGCGAACATTTTTGCCGAACGTTTTAACCCTTTAATCCTTCTTAGTATGGGTACTTTTGTCCCCTAATAAAAAGGGTTGAACCCTTTGAACGTCGTCAAAGAGCGTTATAATGGCTTAAAATGTTGCACAGAAATATTCCAAATGAAACTTAAATATCAAAAAAAAAAAAAAAAAATCAAAACTTAAAATGCGTTATAGGGTTAATTTAGGTTTTAACCTATTTGTGAAGTTAAAGTTGAATTTGCTGCTATAGTGCATTTAGAAGCTTATGGCAGAATTGTAAATAAAATACTCAGGTATAGAGAGCTTTGACTTGTCATATGCCAGCATAAAACCAAATTCTTTTGGAGTGAACTTTAACCCACCGATGCACTGTGGGGTCAAAAGACGATTCATATCGCCACTAAATTTAAAGTGGTTAACTCTTAGTACAAACTGCATGCTCCAGCAAAATCTTGCTGTTAAAGGAGGGGAGCAGTACATATTATTTAATACCAACCTTTTATCGGCATGGCCACGCCCACTTTTTTGAACACAAGATTAAGTATTTTTCAAAGCTCAAGGTGTGTGCCAAGTTTCGTAAAAATTGATGCAGTAAAAGCACGTTAAATATAATATAAAATTTTAATGGGCGTGACCCCGCCCACTTTTTTGAATGCAAGATTGTGTTTTTTTACAGCCCAGAGTGCGTGCCACGTTTCGTAAAATTTTGTTAAGGACAAGCACGTGATATATAATATAAAAATTTAATAGGCGTGGCCCCGCCTCTTTTTTTGAATGCAAGTTTATGTCTTTTTAAGAGCTTAAAATGTGTGCCAAGTTTCTTAAAAATCTATGAAGGACAAGCACGTGATACATTATATTAAAATTTAATAGGCATGGCCCCGCCCACTTTTTTGAAGGCAAGATTATATCTTTCTAAAAGCGCAAAGTGTGTGCCAAGTTTCATAAAAATCCATCAAATAGAAGCATGTGAAATATAATATTAAGGATAAATGGGGCGTGGCTCCGCCCATTTTTTCAACTTCGAGTTTATGTCGTTACGAGAGCCCAAAATGTTGGATAAGTATCGTAGCAATCGAATAAGTAAAATGTCATAAAATTAATTTAAGAAATTAGTGGGCTTGTCAGCACCCATTCTTTTTTTACAGTGGGACCAAATATAAAATAATTTTTATAATCGGTCTGAAATGTACCGAGTTATGAATGCCCAAAAAAAAAATTATAACCTTCGCATTTTTTGAAGTCGTCTAAAAAAAAGATTTTTTATAACAGGCTTAAGATGTTAGCTTGTGAGTGCGTTCAAATTAGATTTCTAGAACAACACACGTTATTTTTTAATCATTATTATACTTAAATGTCATCACGATCACTCGTGATTAATGCGTAACAAATTATGACGTATGTGTATCTGTATATCTGTAAAAAAAAGTACATAAAACTATGATAAAAAAAACCTAAAGCAATAAAACTGTTAGCAGAAGTCATTATAAGCTTATTGCTGGTAAACTCTATCTAAAAATTGGATTTTATTTTTTAACAACCATAAGAAAATTAAGTTGTGATTGCTGAAAATTAAAGTTCTTAAATCACACACGCTATTCTTTTTAATCATTGCTATATATAAATGCAACCACAATCAAGCGTGACTCCCACGTGACTAGCATTATTATATATAAATACAACCACAATCATGGGTGATTCATGCGTGACTCACATGTGACTAGCATTATTGCATAACAATACAACAAAGATACAACCACGCGTGACTCCCACGTGACTATCACTTTTATATATAAATACAGCCACGATATTATACTAGAGAGCTCGAATATGGGGCAGGGTATATTAATACTTAAGATACGAGAAATGTTTGCTTATTTAAAGTGTTACAATAAATATTCAGAATAAATAAACACACACAAAAATTACATATAAATACAACTACGATTACGCATGACTCATGTGTCACTAATGCATCACTCACACGTGACTAATGAGTGACTCAGAAATCATGCGTAACTCCCATGTGACTAACATTATTATATATAAATATACTATCTATCTACTATCATTTTTACATATAAATACAACCACGATCACGCATGACTCATGCGTCACTCATGCGTGACTACCATTTTTACATATAAATACAACCACGATCACGCATGACTCATGCGTCAATCATGCGTGACTGTCATTTTTACATATAAATACAACCACGATCACGCATGAGTCATGCGTGACTATCATTCTTACATAAAATACAACCACGATCACGCATGACTCATGCGTCACTCATGCGTGACTATCATTATAACATATAAATACAACCACGATCACGCATGACTCATGCGTCACTCATGCGTGACTATCATTTTTACATAAAATACAACCACGATCACGCATGACTCATGCGTGACTATCATTATAACATATAAATGCAACCACGATCACGCATGGCTCATGCGTCACTCATGCGTGACTGTCATTATTACATATAAATACAACCACGATCACGCATGACTCATGCGTGACTAATGAAGGAGCCACGCGTAACAAATCATGACATTTGTACATTTTTTATAAAAGCAAATAAAAATTTTAACAGAAGTCGTTAAGCCTTTAATATTATGGGTAAACGCAATACGTGAGGTTATTACTAATTCGTCTATAACTTCTGAGGAGCAAAGAATCGCAAAAAAAATTTTTCTTAAATACATAACACTTATTTGTACAACCTTTCAAATAGTATTAACGACTCGATTGCCTGACTTGTGCAATCGACATGTAAGTCCACTTAAACTCAGAAAATCTATTTTTCCGCATTAATTGGCTCGTCGTAAGTCGACTTTGACGTGTTCTACAAACAAGCTGTTAATTAAAATATTTAAATAAATGCCTCAGCTTGATGGCATTTCATGGTTAGATTTATTACTTTTTTCAAAATTACTTGAGGATTTAATTGCGCAAAATTTTTATTTTTTCTCTCACACTGCTCATTTTTAGCCCATCATTACAAAAGAAACGTTACCTATTTGACATTTATTTATTGCCTAGTGGTGTAGAATTTTATGCACTTTAAGCGGGTACTTTTAGTTTTCACGGCACTTTAATTTTTTTTTTTTTTTTGTAATTAATCCCTCAAATTACCGCCTTTGACCCAAATGCCGAACTTTAAGGATATTAATTTTTTTTGATTCCTTAAATGATCTTATTTCTAAGCAAAATATATATATATATATATATATATATATATATATATCTGTATGTGTGTGTGCTTTTTGTTTAAGACTAAAATTTTTGTTGACATTTGAAAAGTTCGTAACTCATACCTTTCCAACTTCAAAACAAACAAATATCATAGTAAATGTTCCAGTATATAAATATATGTACTCGTTTAAATAATGATAAGCAAAATTATATAAATAAATAAAAGATAAACAACTGCTGATGCAAGAGGCTTAAATCACGCAAAACTATTAAAATTTTTTATTTGAAAACATGATGAAAACAAAAAGTACTGAATAATGTATATCAAAGTCAGGCAAACACATACGTATGTATTTATATGATATGAAAGAGAGTAAAACGCATGCTTGTACGAATGTACGTGAAAATAAGAGCATAATAAAGAGTCCAGAGCGGCCTTTTACTTATCTCTGATGTATATTCAAATTACAGCCAGGCAGTAGAGATCACACGATGTAAGTTCGCCCTGACTTTACTTTAGTGACACAAGAGCGAATTTTAGAAATTTGTATCTTCTAAACGGCGCTATGAAATAAGGTCCAAGGAAATAACTCCCAAATAAGAAAAGAAATAATAATTAAAATAATAAACCCCAAGAAAATTAAGTAATGACCAAGAGATAGTTTATGAAAAAAAAAACGCACACAATATAAATGAAATAAAGCTCAATTTAAAAAGACCAATGAAACCAAACTCAAGATGAAAAAAATCTCAATTAGAAAAAATTAAATAAGGCCCGACCAAACTCAATATGAAATAAAGCCCAAAATAAATGTAATAAGGCCTCATTAATAATTTCTTAATTTTATTAAGCCTTATTTCATTTTGTTGTTTGCGCGTTATTTCCTTATTTCATAGCGCCCTTCTGAACTTCTAAGTCCAATACAAAATGATGTATGACAAAAGAGAAGAGCAGTAGAGCTTTAAGAAACATGTTTAGAAGATATCAAAGTGCACCGCCTCTAGTTGGCATTACTCAAGCTCATAAGCTCTTACAATTGAAGGTTCGCCGCATATAACGTTGTAAGTGACCAAATAAGAATTTTTCTTTAGAAAAACAAAAAAAAGTCTTTTTTTTTCTTACCAAACGTTAGATTGTCTGCGGAAAACACCCAGAGTCTATGGTGATATCGAACCCACGACCTGTGGACAGAGAGGCTAGCAATATGATGCTTAATTTTGAATAGTTTGATAAGTGAAAAACGGGTTTTGAAAAATTTGCCTTTCACAACGTTATTCACGGCTTTACTTCAGTTGCAAAGAGATTTTAAGGTGCGATTGATTTTTTCTAAAGTATATTATACAATAAAAGCCAAATATGCCTGTATGCTTTAATCAAGCTTACAAAATTATTGATTGATCATTGATTTTTACGAAATTATATTAGAAAGAAATAAAAGTCAAATGTGCTTAAATGCTTTAATCAAGCTTTAAAAGCTTAAAAATTTATTGATGATAAAATCCAAATTTGCTTAAATGCTTTAATCGAGATTTAAAAGCTTAAAATTTGATTCATTGATTTTTACGAAATTATATTACAAAAAAATAAAAGCCAAATGTGCTTAAATGCTTTAACCAGGCTTTAAAAGCTTAAAATTTGATTGATTGATTCATTGATTTTTACTAAATTATATTAAAAAGAAATAAAAGCCAAATGTTCTTAAATGCTTTAATCAAGCTTTAAAAGCTTAAAAGTTCATTGCTTGATTCATTAATTTTTACGAAATTATATTAGAAAAACTAAAAGCCAAATGTACTTAAATGCTTTAATCAAGCTTTAAAAGCTTAAAAATTTATTGCTGATAAAAGCCTAAGGTGCTTAAATGCTTTGAACAAGCTTTAAAAGCTTAAGAACTGATGGATTATTTATTGATTTTTACGAAATTATATTAGAAAAAATAAAAGCCAAATGTACTTAAATGCTTTAATCAAGCTTCAAAAGCTTAATAATTTATTGATGATAAAAGCCAAAGGTACTTAAATGCTTTGAACAAGCTTTAAAAGCTTAAAAACTGATTGAGTGATTTTTCGAAATTATATTAAAAAAAAAAAAAGCCAAATATGCTTAAAAGCTTTAAAGGCCTAAAAATTTATTGATTGATTTATTGATGTTTTCGCAATTATATAAGAAAAAAAGTAAAAGTCAAATATGCTTAAAAGCTTTAATCAAGCTTTAAAATCTTAATTAATTGATTAATGGATTTTTGCGAAAGTGTATTACAAAAAAAGAAGTCAAATTTCTTTAAATGCTTCAATCAAGCTTTAAAAGCTTAAAAATTATTTGATTTGCCTTTGAATTCCGAGCTAAAAAATAAAAATAAAAAATAATGAAAAAAAATTTAAATTAAATCGTACTTTAAGAAAAACAAATTGCGGCTGATAATTTTTACGGAACAAATTACAATAAAGACCGATGTAATTATTCTGACAAACATTAGCAGAACGGAACAACATGTTACTTGCGAGAAACAGCTGCTACAACTTTTACCATCAGCGTTCAGGTGTTTGCTACACTGCACTGTTTTGTGCGTTATGTTAAATTTTAAGACTGCTTTTTGCGAAGGGGACAAAAGAGCTGAAGGGATCAAATATTGCATAAAAAATTTTTCTAGCAACATTTTAAGCAAAAGTGTTGAAAACATTTTTTAACTAAAATGCAAATACGAATAACTAAGAAATTAATCGTTAAGAGCATTTTATGTTTCCACTCTCATATCAACGACTTAAACTTAAATTCCGAGCTTTAGTTTCTTCACAGACTATTAATAGAAATTGCGCAAATATTTTTATGAACAAGAATAATTTCTTAATCGGGATCAAGTTCAGTTTCTTTAAATTCTTATAGAAAAAAAAATTTTTATTATTTAATGTGATTTTCTAGAGCAAAGAAGACAAATATTTATGGAATATTTTTTCAAAAGGAATGCAACGAATTTTTTTTGTCTATCTTTGCAGTGGAATCAATTATTCAAAAAGGGATGAGATTTTATTAATTCGTTTTGTATTTTTTTTTAGTATTACTAAAACAGTACAGCTTCCATTTGTTGGCATTGCCAAAAAAAGGGCAGGATTACGCCTATTAAATTTTTTCCTTTGATTGTACGTACATTTACCTATCTAAATCTCTGGGAAACTTAGCACACACCGTGGTCTTTTGTAATAACAAAAACTCGATTTTTTAAAATGGGAGTAGTCACGCCAATTAAAGTTAATTACAAAATTATACGCGCTGCTACTTAACCGATTCCTACGAAACTTGACATGCATACTTCACTTTAAAAATTAATCAATCTTGCATTTAAAAAAGTGGGCGGGATCACGCCTATTAAAATTAAATAGTTTATTTCACACGCTCCTACTTAACCTATTCCTACGATACTTAGCACACATCATGAGCTTTAAGAAACGGTCTTGCATTTAAAAAGGTGGGCGGAGTGACGCCCATTAAAATTAAATAGTATATTTCATGTGCTCCTACATAACAGATTCTTACGAAACTTAGCAAACTCTCTAAGCTTTACAAATGACATGATTTTGCATTTCAAGAAAGTGGGCGGGGCCACACCCATTAAAGTTTAGTACTAAATTATATGTACTTCTACTTATCCCATCCCAACGAAACTCGGAAAATAGTTTCTGCTCTTGAACTTACATGGTCTGGTATTTAGAAAAGTGGGCGGGGTCATGCCCATTAAAATTAGGTGTTTTATTATATGTATTTCTCTAATTATCCGTACCCCACGAAACTAGGCAAACACATTGGGCTCTTGGAATGTTATAATCTTTTGTTTGAAAAAAGTAAGCACAATCTCGATTTGAAGAAAATGGGCGGGGCCGAGCGCATTAAAATTTATTACTAAACTTCACGTGCTTCTAGTTGGGCGATTCTTACAAAACTTGAAACACACACACTGAGCTCTGAAAGTAGCGATATCTTGCACTTAGAGCAGTGACTGGGAACACAAATATTTGCAAAAGTGGGCGTAATCACTAAAAAGTTAATAATAAAGCTTTTTTATAAAAAAATTGTAACCGACGTCAAAAGTGAAAGATAATTTAGATTAAGTTAAATAAAACATTTTTACATGTTATAGGAAGTTGGTGACAAAAATAATGATAAGCAAGGTCATAAATGTGTAAATGTAGAATTTGCTAAACTGATTGGCACCGCCTACGAACAGCTCTACAAGTAACGTATATTTCTAAATTTTTTTTCTATCGTTTTTTTTTTTTGCTGAACCATTGTTTTTTTTCGTTTTCCAATAATTTGTTTATCGTGATGGTATCTTAAAAAAATTTTACATTACTTTAGTATTTTCAATGTAAAAATATAATATTTGCAATAAGAATGAGATTATGTTACAAGGAAATAATAATCTAAGTAAAATGTGTGAATGTAATTAAAATTTTATCTAATTAAAAAAAATATATATATGTACTCGTATATGTATATAAAAAACTGTTGGCCCCTATCAGTAAATTTATTTGTTTTTGCCTAAAATTAGCTGCAGATAAATTAAAAAAAAAATAAAACAAATTAACGTTCATGAGAAAGTAAAAGAAAACAAGATTATAAAATAATTTATGTATGTAAATAAAATTAGTGTAGAAAATTAGATATCTTTTCATAAATTGTGCAGAATCAGGCTAAATATTTTTATTTGCCTTACGGTGATGATAGTTTATGCTGCCAAAAAAGATAATTTGTGTCTTTGTGGTGTTTTTTTTTTGTTGTACACGTGCGTTTACAATTTAAGTACACTGAAAATATTTTGATATATAATAAACAAAATTGAAATCCTCATGTAAAATACAGACAATTATATATAGACACTTGAAGTTTTCAAAGTTAGTGTATTTTTATGCAGACTACACCAATTAACACTGAAATTAAAAGAATAATTAAAGTTAAAGGGTATTCTATCAGTTAATGTAATTTTAACTTGCCGTAAGAGGCGAACTATTTGAAATTTTTAAAAATGCTTAAAACCGAACAAAGCGACAAAAACGAAGAAACGCCAAAACTAAAAAACACCAAAAGCTTAAAAATTTTCAAAAACGGGAAAAGCGCCAAAATTAAGAAAAAGCACTAAAATTAAAAAAAAAACACAGGAAACCAAAAAAAGGCCTAAGTTTAAAAAAAGTCGAAACCCGCAAAAACGCTTACCATGTACAGGCAAATCCCGGTATAACGAACGATACAATGTCAGGCTCATTCGTTATACCGAAAAATTCGTTATATCACAAAGTTTTTTTCAAGTGTTATTTTAATTATTATTATTGTAGACATGATACAATATAATAAAAAGAATGAGGGCAATTTGTTTTCAAATAAGCAACCAAATAAAAACTGACGGTATCACATTTTTTTGAACAGAGCACACATCTATCAAAACATTCGCTATATAAAAAGGAACTAAATATTAGAAATATGTGACCTGCTCCACGAAAAAGGACCTCTGCGCCTAAAAGAAGTTATTGAGAAAAACGCGTTTAAAAAAAGCGCTTTGTAACGAATTGTTTTTGCAAGAAATAACTTTACAGGTGATTTGTAAAAAAAACTAAAAGACATAGAAACTTGCGGTTTGCGGCATTTGAAAGAGCGTTTTTTTCCTATAAGAATCACTCAAAAAGTACGGCGCAGAGGTCCCGTTTTCGTTTCCCGTTATCTGTTTATATCACATTTTTAAATTGTTTCATTAATTATTTTCATCTTTACAGGTGATTTGTAAAAAAACTAAAAGACATAGGAACTTGCGGTTTGCGGCATTTGAAAGAGCGTTTTTTCCTATAAGAATCACTCAAAAAGTAAAAAAAAAATTTTTCGGCGCAGAGGTCCCTTTTCGTGAAGCAGGTCACATATGTTTCTAGCTAGTTTTTGTTTTTTATTTTGCGATTTTTTCTTCATCACTGGTTATATCTAGGGATGTAACGATACGCCATTTCGCCGATCCGATACCGATACCGATACTCAAAAATAAATATCGCCGATACCGATTCCGATACCGATACGCATATTTAAATTGAGCTCAAGTAAAAATTAACAAAACTCAAGTAGAATAATTCTTCTATTATACAAAATAATAGTGTTTATTAATGAGCCATTCAAATCAACAAAATTTTCAGTACATTTCAGTTTCTAAAATTCAAATTTTCAAACTACAAAACGTCTGCAATATTTATGATTTTACAAAATAAACGTTGGCATTCAGTTTAGATTGGCTCAAGATTTAAAATTGATATTAATAAGACTTAAAAAAATAGAATTGAATTTCAATTCATGTTAACAAAAAATTAATAATTGTCTTTCACAAAATAACAGTGTAAGATTGAATGAGTCAATTCAAACTGAATGTCATACTGTTTATTTTCGAAAATGATCAAAATTGTCAATACATTTCAGTTTCAGTTGTTCAAAAAACTCTAAAGAAAAATATAAGAAGTATCGGCGTATCGACAGTAAAATATCGCCGATATCGATATATCGGAAAACCAGCAGTATCGCCGATATATCGGTATCGGTATCTGTATCGGTTGCATCCCTAGTTATATCCAGTATAAAATTAGGATATTATGTAAAAAATCTGGACTTTCGTTTTATCGGATTTTCGTTAAAGCGAGATTCGTTATACCGAGATTTGCCTGTACTTAAAAACTAAAAAAAAATGCCAATAATAAAAATATAATCTCAAAAGCCAAAATAAAATCCCTTAAACGAAACCAAGCGCCAAGACTAAGAAAAATGTCAAAACTAAAATAAATCGCCATAAACCCGAAAAAACGCCTAAATTAAAAAACGCCAAAATTAAAAAAACGCCAAAAACTGAAAAATCTCAAAAATGAAAAAAGCGTGAAAATCAAACAAAATCGCCAAAAACCGAAAAATCGCCAAACACCGGAACAAATCCCAAAAACTAAAAAAGCGGCAAGACCAAGAAAAATCTCCAAAAAAAACCAAAAACCGAAAAAAATATGAAAATTTAAATTTAAATTTTTTAAAAAATGTCCTCATCAGCTAAGATATTCTATTATATATCGTATAGTATTACATATGTAGTGTCCGTACGATAGGAACTCTTCGTGGGCGAGTTAAAGTCACACTTTAGAATTCCACTCAATTGTATAATTACTGGCTATAGCTTTTTTTTCAGTGCAACTACCATAATATTAGTATTTTTTTTTAAATTTCGGGTTAAAGTTTCTTTTTTATTACTTTAAGATAACTATTGGCTGATAACTAAGCCATAAAATATTTTGTCGGCACAAATTTTCTCTATAAAAGCCCACATCAGATTTTGGTTAACATCATATTCTCAGCAAGTGTTTACTAAACAATAATGGGTTTTTTTACGGTGATTTTGTTCGCAGCACTAGGATGTTCCCTGGTGACAAGTACGCCCTTGGAGGGTAGTGGTAAATCGTTATTTGGTAAGTTTAGAAAAAATTGTAAAATTTCAAAACGCAAGGTATTCTTTATGAACCTAACGCACACACATACACATCAAGTTTTTTTGCTCAAGTTATGCTGAGATGAGAAAATCGTTTGCATGCCTCTCTTTTTCCTTCTCAGCATAAATGCAAAACTTGATGTATAAGAAAATTGCTCAAGTGTTTCAGCAAAAGCCTAGCCTAGTCTAGTAGTGTTTGTACTTAGTCGTATGTAAATATGGAGCCTCATTAGCTTATATAAATTTTTTATTACAGGTTTCAGTTTATCTGGTAGTGCAAATCTTGGTAGTGGTGTTGCTGCTTTGGCTCAAAAGTTGAATGCGGATGTTGATGGAGTCAAAACTGTTGGTAGCCACATTGCAGCACACGTAGATGGCACTATTAAAAAAGGTGTCCAGCTGGCCACAGATAGTCTACAGATCCCAACAACAGGTCATGGAAGCTATGTTGCAGTCGAAGAAAATCATGGCGGTAACTATGGCAGTGCACAAGCGGAATTAAGCAATCAACAATCTGCTGGTGCGATTACTGGACAGGGAGCATTTTTACCCCAAACAAGTGTTAATTTCCAAACAGGTGGCAGCGTGAACGCAAACAATTACAAAGGCCATGAAACAGTTGGAGCTAATAATCAAGGCTATAACTCACAGCTGTCATTAGTCTCAGGTGGCGGCAAGGTAACAACACAAACAGCTGGTCTTGGTGAGAAACATGTCAATTATGATGCAAACAATTACGGAAGCCAAGCATCAGCTGTTGCTGCTGATGGAAGCTATAATTTACAACAGTCGGGCTATGCAGTCAATGCAGGTGCCAACTTATGTTCAAGTCAACCCAGCCAGGAAAGTGTGAAAATCGATCTTCCGGCTGCCGGCAAACATGTACTGGAAAAAGTTGATGCAATTAAGACTTCTGTCCACGAAAATGATCATGCTGTTCATGAAGCTGTGAAAGCACATACTGATGAAATCTCAAATGCGGGCAAGTTTACGGTGCAAGCAACTGGTGCTGGTGAGGCACATGCCAGTTATGACGCAAACAATTACGGAAGCCAAGGATCAGCTATTGCTGCTGATGGAGGTTATAAATCACAACAGTCGGGCTATGCAGTCAATGTAGGTGCCAACTTAGGTTCAAGTCACCCCAGCCAGGAAGGTGTGAAAACCGATCTTCTGGCTGCCAGCAAAAATGTACTGGAAAAAATTGTTGCACTTAAGACTGATGCCTTAGAAAAAGTTCTCTCTATTAAGACAGATTTGAAAGAACATCATTCAAAAAACACAAATGAAGGTCAGTTTACAGCACAACAAACACCTGATGCTGGTGAGGCACAAGTTAATTATGACGCAAACAATTCCGGAAGCCAAGGATCAGCTGTTGCTGCTGATGGAGGTTATAAATCACAACAGTCGGGCTATGCAGTCAATGTAGGTGCCAACTTAGGTTCAAGTCACCCCAGCCAGGAAGGTGTGAAAATCGGTCTTCTGGGTGCCAGCAAAAATGTACTGGAAAAAATTGATGCACTTAAGACTGATGCCTTAGAAAAAGTTCTCTCTATTAAGACAGATTTGAAAGAACATCATTCAAAAAACACAAATGAAGGTCAGTTTACAGCACAACAAACACCTGATGCTGGTGAGGCACAAGTTAATTATGACGCAAACAATTACGGAAGCCAAGGATCAGCTGTTGCTGCTGATGGAGGTTATAATTCACAACAGTCGGGCTTTACAGTCAATGTAGGTGCCAACTTAGGTTCAAGTCACTCCAATCAGGGCGGTGTGAAAATCGGTCTTCTGGGTGCCGGCAAAAATGATGCACTTAAGACTTCTGTCCACGAAAATGATCATGCTGTTCATGAAGCTGTGAAAGCACATACTGATGAAATCTCAAATGCGGGCAAGTTTACGGTGCAAGCAACTGGTGCTGGTGAGGCACATGCCAGTTATGACGCAAACAATTCCGGAAGCCAAGGATCAGCTATTGCTGCTGATGGAGGTTATAATTCACAACAGTCGGGCTATGCAGTCAATGTAGGTGCCAACTTAGGTTCAAGTCACCCCAGCCAGGAAGGTGTGAAAATCGGTCTTCTGGCTGCCAGCAAAAATGTACTGGAAAAAATTGATGCACTTAAGACTGATGCCTTAGAAAAAGTTCTCTCTATTAAGACAGATTTGAAAGAACATCATTCAAAAAACACAAATGAAGGTCAGTTTACAGCACAACAAACACCTGATGCTGGTGAGGCACAAGTTAATTATGACGCAAACAATTACGGAAGCCAAGGATCAGCTGTTGCTGCTGATGGAGGTTATAAATCACAACAGTCGGGCTATGCAGTCAATGCAGGTGCCAACTTAGGTTCAAGTCACTCCAATCAGGGCGGTGTGAAAATCGGTCTTCTGGGTGCCGGCAAAAATGATGCACTTAAGATTTCTGTCCACGAAAATGATCATGCTGTTCATGAAGCTGTGAAAGCACATACTGATGAAATCTCAAATGCGGGCAAGTTTACGGTGCAAGCAACTGGTGCTGGTGAGGCACATGCCAGTTATGACGCAAACAATTACGGAAGCCAAGGATCAGCTATTGCTGCTGATGGAGGTTATAATTCACAACAGTCGGGCTATGCAGTCAATGTAGGTGCCAACTTAGGTTCAAGTCACCCCAGCCAGGAAGGTGTGAAAATCGATCTTCTGGCTGCCAGCAAAAATGTACTGGAAAAAATTGGTGCACTTAAGACTGATGCCTTAGAAAAAGTTCTCTCTATTAAGACAGATTTGAAAGAACATCATTCAAAAAACACAAATGAAGGTCAGTTTACAGCACAACAAACACCTGATGCTGGTGAGGCACAAGTTAATTATGACGCAAACAATTACGGAAGCCAAGCATCAGCTATTGCTGCTGATGGAGGTTATAATTCACAACAGTCGGGCTATGCAGTCAATGTAGGTGCCAACTTAGGTTCAAGTCACCCCAGCCAGGAAGGTGTGAAAATCGATCTTCTGGCTGCCAGCAAAAATGTACTGGAAAAAATTGGTGCACTTAAGACTGATGCCTTAGAAAAAGTTCTCTCTATTAAGACAGATTTGAAAGAACATCATGCAAAAAACACAAATACGGGCCAGTTTGCAGCACAACAAACACCTGATGCTGGTGAGGCACATGTCAATTATGACGCAAACAATTACGGCAGCCCAGCATTAGCTGTTGCTGTTGATGGAGGTTATAATTCACAGCAGTCAGGTTATGAACTTAATGGACAAAAAGGACATGTTAATGTTCACCAAGGAGGTGTGAGAGAGGATGTCAATGCTTTCCAAGGCAATTTGAACGTCGGCGGTAATAAGGTTTTAAATGCACTGGGCTCACTCATTTCAAATACCGGCAAATATGTAACGGAAACAGCTGCCACATTTAATGCTGGTAGTGGTCATGGAGCCGGAGGAAATTATGGCGCTAACAATGGAGGTGTGAAAATCGCTTTTAGCACATCCTTAAACAAGCAAAAACAAGGGGATTCTGGTGCTCAGGCAAATGCTAATAGCGGTCATTTGGGAAGTGGCCTGTTTGGAACTACTACATTTAATCTTTTTGGCAAAAAAATTTTATAAAAGGTTTAATAATTCCTAGTGCCAAGTAATGCACAAATTTCGCCTTAAAGGCTTGCATTATTTTAATGCATTTATTAGCAAATAAAATGAAAAATAAGAAATAATAAAAGTAACATGCTTATACGTTTGTATAAACATTTGTTTATATCTTACAAATATTTGTTTTCTTTAAGAGAAGTAACTGACGGAAAATTATGTGTACATATTACATTCTTTAGCAGGGGGGGTAGCAAAGCCAACAGCTAACTGAGACTTTGTTAATTTTTATAGCAACGTTTTATTTATTTTTATAGCATCACAGCACCGCCTCTGGTGTTAACGAGGCGCGTTACTTTATGCTATGCAACTATTTTATTAGTTCATTTGCTTTGCCCACGTTCATATCTTAAGGTACGGTCTTTCACAGATGTGACCATGCTTAAAAAGCGTAACCACTACATATTAGTGGAAAAAACATTTTGGTGCAGACAAGTGTTTCTTATAATTTGGAAAAAAAAAATCCGAAGAGAATTTATAATATATAAGTATGTTTATAATTTTATTTTTTAATTGTTCTTTTCTTAGAAAATTTGTATTGTCTTTAACAAATTTCTTTCGCTCTTACGCGAGTACAAAGATAATTTTAAAATGTTTTCCATTTTAACCATAATTAACTCCAGACAATAATTTAGATAACATCATGTAAACAGTCTGTCTGAGTGCTCGCAATCAACAGCAAAACTCAAAGGGCATTTCTTTAATATGTTATCTATGTTATCAATATGCGCACGTTAAAATTACTTCAGACAAATGTTGGAACACAAACTGGCGTTTTTGTGACAAATGCATTCCATTTCTCAGACTAGAAACGATTTTGGCAAAAGCGCTTTTCTTTTCTCGATTTTGGGTAGAAGTCTCATATTAATTTTCGAGCATCAAAAAATTTAAATTTAAGCAAGTGAAATTTAACTGGAAACAAATTTCAATTCTATTTTATTTTCATGTAATTCTCAAGTTTGAAAATATTTTGAAATAAATTCAGCAAAGTGCGACTTTGACTTGCACACGAAGGGTTCGGTGCGTACCCTCCATATGTAATACTACACTATATTTTAACCTATAAAATTCAATATCTTACCTGTTGTAGATATTTAAAAAAATTTTTAATTTTTTTTTAGCACTTTTTTTAATTTTAGCACTTTTTGCCTTTTGCCGATTTTTCCGATTTTTACCAAATTTTTTAATTTGGAGATTTTTTTGCCGCTGTTTTTTTGTTATGAGGATTTTTTTTAGTTTAAGCGTTTTTTTTTGAATTTGACGCTTTTTTGGTTCGGGATTTTTTTTGGTTTTTTAGCGATATTTTTAAACCTTTTTGGTGACCTTTTTACTTGTAGTGTTTTTTTTTTGTTTTGCAATTTAGCGATTTATTTTATTTTTGGTTATATGTACTTTTTATTTAAGCGTTTTTTTAATTTTGGCGATTTTTCGTTCTGGTATTTTTTGAATTTTGAGATCTTTTAGTTTTAACGTTTTGAAAGTTTCAAGAGTGGGACTTTTACGGTTATTCAGATACAGCAAGTTGACAAAATTACATTAACTGATAGAATACCCTTTAACTTAGATTTTTTTAAAACTCAGTGCTAATTGGTGTAATGTGTATAAAAATACACTAACTTTGCAAATTTCATTAGGATTTAAAAATTTTTCATTGCTCGCTTTAGGACACCCTTTAATTTGTAACTGTCACATATTTGTTGTTGTAGCGGCTAAATTTTTACATATTCTATAAAATTTCAGGTCCGTAGGTCTTACTGTTCTTGAGAAAACATTCTGTGAATGACAGATAGACATGCGGCGGATGGACGGACGGACATCGTAGTGAAAACAATAGGGTGCATTTTCACTGTTGGTGTACGAAATTCTAAAAATGAATTTAGAATCGAATAAATATGTTTGTTTGTAAAATCTTGTTAGCACAACGGGACCTCTAAGGACCCAAGTGGGCTGGTTTACTATAAATCGGCAGCCTGTTATAACCTAAATCTTGTTATAAAATTTTTTTCAACTCATTATGTTTATGCACGTATAGTAATTGAAAGTTTTTATATGTATAATTATATAGAGAGCCTGCTGATGAGTTTCTTAAGCAGACACGAAATGCAGAAAGACGTCAAACAAAAAGACTCCAAGCAAAGTTAAATTTTAAAGGGCTAACGACTATCCTATGAACTTTTTCCAACAAAAGCTCATGCCGAAGGTTAGGTTATGTGAGGTTAGGTTGAGGAGAGGGGATTAGTCATTTCGCTTATTTAAAGGAATATACACTTAAGCCAGTATTGGCTTGTTGACCTTTATTGACGTAGTACCTCAATCTTTTCCAGTCAATACCTGTTAGACGGGTAATATCCGGTAAGGTGCCATCCCAAAAAAGAAAACGTTACCTACACTGGTTAAAAGCTGGACAATGACTTAGAAAGTGCTCCATTGCCTCAGTGTCCTCCATATTTGGCCTGCATTCATTGCAATCTGTGGCTCCAATCCGGTTCAAGTGCCCTCATAAGTTAGAGTGCCTCTGGTTAACTTTTCTAGGTTGGGCTTGTTTAGTTTCAACAGCCGCCTTATTTTGTCTTCTTACGGGTCGCCCCTTAGAAACTTGGTTGTATAACCCACAGCATTATGACATGAAATATTATATTAAATTTTAATGGGCGTGATGAGACTAAATTTTTCCCAACGGCACAGTTAAGAGTGTTGAGAATTACAATGCAGTTAATTTAAAAATACTTTAATTTTTTGAAGTCGGCCATAACTAAACAATCGCAACTGCAGGCTACAGTAGCTTTTGTGCCGTTGTCTACTTGTTTTTTTGTTTTTTATTGTTGTTATCATGAGTTTTTATCAAAAATTGCATTATTTTATTACCTAATGACCGAAAAGTGCAATCGAAAGCTGTTGCCTTAAAGAAATTTTTGCTATAAAACTGCCGTGTTATTGCCACAAATATCATATTCTCAACGAATCTTCTGTGTATCACTGTTAAAGAAAATAAACTATGCGTGCTTTTTCGATAATATTTTTGGTGGCCTTTGGATGCTCATTCGCGCTAAGTAGACCCAATCAGGAGCCACCAGTGGCATCAACTATTTGTAAGTATAAAAAATATCCAATAAATTCAAGTAAAATAGTAAAAGTCCTGAAATTACAATTTCTCCCTGGAGAAACCTTAACAATTTCTTTCACGTTCACTAATATATTTGAAATCCCTTTTTGTATATTGAAATAAGCATTCGTAAAATTGTTTTTTTTTTCTTAGCTCCTGAAGAAGCCTCATTGAATGTTTCTAACGCTTGGAATGCACTTGAGGCTCAAGATAATGAAAAGGATTCGCAAGTGCTCAAACCAATAGCTGATGGCCTTAACACTGCTTGGGATGAAATTAAAGAAACAATTGGTGATGTAGATACCAATGTGATCCAACCTGCTGTAGATGGTCTTAACGTTGTCTGGCAAGATGTAAAAGACACAGTTAGTGATGCGGACAGCCATGTGATCCAACCTGCTGTAGATGGCATTAACGGTGTCTTGGACGATGTTAAAGATAAAGTTAACAATGTGGGCCCCAATGTGGTGCAACCAATAGTTGATGGTGTGAATAGTGGTCTGAACAACACTTTGAATGGAATAAAAGAAACAATTGGTGATGTAGACAGCAATGTGATCCAACCTGCTGTAGACGGTCTAAACGGTGTCTTGGACGATGTTAAAGATAAAGTTCACAATGTGGGCCCCAATGTGGTGCAACCAATAGTTGATGGTGTGAATAGTGGTCTGAACAACACTTTGCATGGAATAAAAGAAACAATTGGTGATTTAGACAGCAATGTGATCCAACCTGCTGTAGACGGTCTTAACCATGTGTGGAAAGATGTTAAAGACACAGTTAATGATGTAGACACCCAATTGGTCCAGCCTGTAGTGGATGGTAATAACGGTATCTGGAATGATGGTAAAGATAAAGTTCAGGACATAGATTCTCATCCTTAGATAAGGGCGTTCGCTATGAAGTTAACGATAAAGTTCAGGATGTAGTCAATTTATTTTTCACCTAAATTTAAAAACTTAAGAAAGCCAAAAAAAATATAACTTTTTAAAATTGTTGGAATTTTGCTTTTTTTTGTACGCAATTTGGGCTTAAAATTAATTTTAAAAAATAATAAAAAAAAAAATTTTAGTAGTTTGCAATTTAAATATCGTGTTTATTTATTTATAGGGGTGATATTTTATTTTAGTTTCGGTTTTCCTCTTTGGGGTTCCTTACAAAATTTTCAAAGTTAGTGTATTTTAATGCAACTAACACTGAAATTTAAAAAATCCAAATTAAATGGTATTCTATCAGTTAATGTAATTTTAACGACTGGTTGTATCTTGGAAACCGTAATCAAAAAAATAATGCCAAAAAAAAAAGCGCCTAAATGAAAAATGTGACCAAAAATTAAATAAATCGCTCAATACGAAGAAAAAAAATTACCAAAACTACAAAGGTCGCCAAAATTAAAAAAAAATCGTCAAAAAGCGGAAAAAACGCCAAAACGAATAAATGCGCTTAAACTAAAAGAAACGCTAAAACTTAAAAAATAGTAGAAAAATTCTCAATAAGCCAAAAAATAAAGCGCCATAATAAAAAAAAACCGCTACGACTAAAAAAAATTTAAATTAAATTAATTTAACTTAATTTAATTTAATTTAATGTAAATAATAATACCATTTCTGGGAAAGTTTGAATTTCTGTTGCTTCCAATTGAAATATTATTTTGCTGCAATTCATTTTCTTTCATTTTTCTCTTTCGAAGGTTTTCCTCGTTGTTTGAAAAACTCCTAGTGACTCTCCTCTGCTAGTTTAAAACTCCATTGAGACATTTGTAGGCATTCATTCATTACGATTGCATTTTGTAATACAACCATGAAATGGCAGCCAATTTACGAGACAATTAGTAAAACATCACTATTTCAAGTGAACTGCTCGTATTTAATTAGGAATCAAAGAGGAAAATATTTGTGTTGCAAATGAGAGACATATCTGAGTGAAATCCAGTAAAGGATTTCAAGGCAATTGTTTTTTTTTCTACTTTTGTAACTGAAACAAAGTTTGAAAAAATAAATCTTAGCAATTGAATATCAAGAAATGGTGAAGGGTATTGAACTCTAATACATCAATGTCTTGGAGGCCGATTTATAGCTCTTAATGATTCTAACATTAAACAGAATTTTTTTCAGGGACAGATCAATGTACAACTGGTACATAAGATGCCTGGGTTTGGCATACTTTGCCGTAGGAATAAGGAGCTGGTGCTTGCCTACTTTTTCCCATTAACTCAAAGGCAAGACTTCTACAGACAAGTTGAGGAAAAACTCTCTAAGAACGTTATAAAGTCTTTATATGGGAAGAGCTTGGGAGATTGGGAACATTTAAAGGCCTCATTAGTTTTTACTTTTCGTTGTCGTTCTGTGCCGTTCTTTTCCGTATAAAATATTTTGCAATTACTTTTTCTGTGCAAGGAATCAGCTGGCAACCTATAGAACTGATTTCAGTTCTATACAAAATATCACAACAAACTAATACATACACACTTTTGGCTGTCACTTAACGTTGAATTCTATTTTCTACAGATTTGTCCGCAACGGAACAGAATGAAACAGGAAAAACAAACCACACACACAGACTTTCAATTGAACAGAAACAAAACAGCTGATTCAGAACAGAACAGCACGTACAAACTAATTCTGCCTTAAAGGTAGAGGTCCATAGCTCGCTTTTTGCGCGTTATGCTTTAGACGCGTTTCATCCTCTTGTTTCGTTCTATACTTTGTTCGCGTTGAGAATTTGTGGAGTTATTCGAGTTTGTATATTGAATTGTATGTGCAAAAAATGCCTATGAACAATTTCAAAAAAAGAAAAGGTTTTGAGTACGGCCGTTGTATTTAGAACGGAATTTAAGTGGGTTTTTTGAAACCACATTTAAAAAAATTAAAACTTCTGACGATGAGCAATTTAGAACCGCGACAAGAATGTCTGCAGATGTCTGCTCTGCTCTCTTTATTTTATTTCTATATAGCAGCAAGCTTTTGTTATATAAAAGCTCGTGCTTTTTTACAGCATTAATTAAATTTTCTTCCATTTTATTGTTTAAAAATATGTAATGAAAATGAAATAATACAGATTTAGCGGAGATGACAATCAGTACGTAAAAGTAATCGATAACTAATATGCAAAATTTGTTACTGAGAAAAGTGTGGTGAAAAGTTAATTAAAATACATCGCATTAATGAAAATATTCACATATTTTATTAAACAAGTTTTTTTTACTAATAAACTTTTTTTATTGAAAAAAAAAGAAAAAAATTATCCACGGCAAAATAATATTTATCGATAACGTAAGAAATAAAGTATTATTTAACATCTTTAGTATTCAAGAACAGCTGACTTTCTTTCATGGTGCTTGTAACGCGTACAAAAGTAGAAAGTAGTCCTACTTTGTGCTTTGAACGCGCCTACGCGTTCTGCGCTTTTTGCAATGTAACTTGTCACATACTATTACATTGATTCTACTTTTTTGACAGATGCATAGAAAGCGTAACGCGCAAAAAGCGAGCTATGGACCTCTACCTTAAGAGTAGTAGTAAGAGATTTCGGAAACAGACAAGCAAAAAGTTATTTTTGTTTAAATAAATATTACTTTATTTTGAAATAAATTTTATGTTAAAGCATCCATTAAATCATGTCGAATTAAAATTTAATTTATGATGGTGTTTATTTAGAGTGCATCTAGGGAATATTTAAGATTGTTGTGGCTGTAGTGATAAGCACGTTGACTACCACAAATAGGCGAGGAAACGAATTATTTATACAAAACGCCCACGCTAGTTGAATCGTAAAAAAATACTAAATTAAATTAAATTCAACTTGAAATCACTTTGATTCAACATGATTCTTCATGTTCCTTCAGTATCAAATTCACTTTGTTGCAACTCGAAATAACATGATGATGCAACATGATTCTTCATTTTGGTTTAACATTACTGGACTACACAGAAAAAAATAGACAAGAATTATGTTCAACAAAACCATGTTATTGAAAAAAAATTTTAATTTCAACAATATTTGTCATTAATTTAATACAATATTTAACAATACCGCGCATTTTAAAATATCATTTAATTTAATTTCTTTGTGTTGGTGTTTATCTTGCTTGTTGATTGACCCAACGCGGTCATGTGCTATTGTTGTTGTATTTTTTGATTGCTCGTGTTGTATACGTGTGAATTCCGACAAGCCGGAAAACGTCGTGGATTGTTTTTTTTTCACTCAACAAAGTTATTTTTTAATTATACCATCGCAAAGCGCACATGTAGAAGAATAATAGAAATCATGTTTGCGTGTATTCATTATTTGCATGACCAAAGAAATTTGCTCTTTAGCTGAGTGGTAAGCACGTTAGTCTATTAGTCAAGAGTAGTCAAAAGATTGCCGGTTCGACTCATCCCAAACACATTGAGTTTCGAAGGTTGTGTGGAAAAATAAATAACTTTAAAATTTAACAAGAAACCAAATTAATCCTAAATAAAAATTAAAAAAAAAACTAACAAAAAACACACATGAGAATTTGAAAAACAAATTCATTAAAAATTTTAGTTTTTCGTTAACAACTCAATTGTCAATAACACAATCATTTTAATTGGAAATAATTAAGTTGATTTTGTTTTCTGATGTTACAAATGTGTGTTTGTATTTACAAAAATCGTTGTAGGTGCCTTTTTAAATAATATTTTAATTGTATTCACAAATAAATTAATTGTATTTACAAATCTTTTTTTTTCTGTGTATATTAAGTCAACATGAAATAAAGTTTTTGTCAAAAGAAAATATTTTCTTTAAAGATTACTGTAAATCATGATGAATTAACATGAAAAACATATAAAGCAAAATCACTATCAAAGAATATGAAATTAAAATTGTTATCGTAGATTTCAAACATGAAATTTTTTTGTGTGTAGCCTATTTAATCACTTAAACAAGAAAATTCCTGCTATCTAATTATCAAATAAAAAATACATAAACAAACTAAAAGGCCAAACTAAATACCCAGTGTGTATATTTTCTACGAGAACTTGAATAAAATTCATAAATAACTCCTTTGGAAATGCACACTAAAGGGCGTGATACACTAGCCTACACGATCGTGCGATTTTTGAGAAAATACAGCCCTGGTATGATTTAGTCTATGAAAATTTTCAAAAGACACAAACAATTCATCAGATCAGGGTTGTATTTTTTCGTAGATCGCGCGATTGTGTAGGATAGTGAATCATGGCCTTTATAAGACTTAAGTTGAAATCCATCTAAAGGCTATGAAGCAACTTTCGACAACAGCACAACTTTATAACATTTCAACAAAAGTGTTTTATTTGTGTACTTAAATTTAAAAAAAAAATTCTACATCAGGTAAGATATTCGATTATATAGGCTAAATAAAGTTCGTATGGTATTCGATAAGCAGTGTCCGTATGGCCTTTTCGCGTGCGAGCCAAAGTCGCACTTTCCTGCATTTATTATTAAATTATTTTGCTCATCTTCTAAAATTATTAAGGATTATGCTCTACAAACAAACCAATTTTTTGTACCCTTCACCAAAAACGGTTTCAGAGCTGGGAAATTTAAGGTTTTTTTATATAAAAGTATTTTGCTGAAACTAATTTTTGTTTTTTTTTTTTAATTAAATTAAGTTAAATTGGTTTTAAATTTAATAAATTCAAAAAGACGATTCCAGAGTTGGAACATTTGAATTTTTTTTAGTATATAAAAGTAACCCACTAAAACTAAATTTTTCTCATTTTTTTCTATAGACTAAACATATTTTACACTTTTAAAAGAAATAAATTGGTATTACAAAACAAATTTAAAAGGATGAATCCAGGGTTGGAAAGTTTACACTTTTTGGTATTTAAAAGCAACTCGGTAAAATTATTTTTTTCTTTTTCTGTGTAAATAAAATAAGCTTTATGTTTCAGAAAAAAATACAAATAACATCTCCAGAGCTGGAAAATATTTTTTTTTTTGGTATATAAAAGTTACTAAGCAAAACAAATTTTTTTCTTTGTTAATTAAATATATTTTATATTTTAGAAAGAAATGAATTAATATTAAGATCAGAAAAATCAAAAATATTGTTCCAGGGTTGGAAAATAAATTTTTTTTTTTGGTAAAACTTGTAAGTAAATAGATTTTTTTTTTTTTCTTACTTAAACATATTTTATATTTTAGGAAGGTCTTTACTAAAGAGATTTTTATATTTGTTTAGTTTTCGGTGGCGGTATCAACATGATATAATAGGCTGGCAAAAGTTTTTATTCTAGATGTGGCTGAATAAATTGCCATTGGACAGTGCTGATCTCTGTTTAAACTCCTTTTTAATTAAACTCTGCTCATTCCTTTTACGGCCAATTTTTGGTTCATAGTAGAGAGATATTTAAAAAAAAAACTCAATTCAAGAGGCTGTTCTATTTATGGAAACATATGGGGAGCTACCAATCTTTTGTGAATAATCTACAGCAAATAAAAACCTGATTTTTAGGCTTAAACAGCCAGTTCTTTCAAGTTTTTGGCTCTTAATGGTCTGCAGTTGTTCAAATACTTGGTTCAATATAATTAAAATAATTTGAATGGGAAATTATTTCTTAATCGGACTTAAGTTCAGTATTTTCAATTCTTATGGAATGAAATATTTTTATTAATTGATGCGATTTTCTAAAGAAGAGAAGAAAAATTAAACTAGACTTTAAAATGTCGACATTTCCTCCAGCTAAAGTCTAGTTTAATTTTTCATCTTTGAAAATGAAATATTTCATTCCATAAGAACTGAAAACGATTAAGAAATTATGCCAGATTAGAATAATTTCTTTCAGTGTAATTTCCCATCATTAACATTCCTTTCTCCCTCTCTCTCTCTCTCTCATTTACTTCTACATTAACAAGTTTTTGAAAAATTACCTCTGTATACAATCATGCGATAGGAAGTAATGAAGAAATAGCAAAATATAACAACGGATCAATGTAAAAGCAAAACACTTGATAGCTGCAATTGCAGTTGTTTCATTAGGATCCTTGTAAAATCCTTAATAGCGTATACTGCGGCCGTTATGAGACACACACACACACTCACATAAAAAAACCTGCAGCTCTTAACTAGTTTTGCATTTTCTTCTTCGATATCCTTACACTCGAATTATTTGAGGATGAAACAATAGTTTGTTAATTTCGAGCAATCAAGTCGTTGGTCAATGCTGCTTGTTGCCGTTATTGCTTTTTCGATTTGATTTAGCAAATTGTACTGGAAGGTGGTGGCCAGCAGTAGCAACAACAACAGCTACAGCAGCTGTATTAAGAACAACAATCAAGAATTGTGTACTGTGCCAAGTTTATGAAAACGAATATTTAAGAATCTTAAACGCAATATATTTGCAGCAAAATGTTTACTTTACAAGCTTTAATGAAGTATTTTTACTAGTGAAAATGTGCATGCAGCAAAAAACAAATTAAAATGTCTGGTTGCGGCTCCCATTACAATTGCTGCTCTTCATTTAGGTTGGTAAATCAAAAAAAATTTAATTTTACTTTTATGTAATCGCATTTACAAGCATGTCCTGCAGAATTACATGCATACACAACTTATATTGATTAGCAGTGGCGCTTAATTACTATTTATCTTTCTTAAAAACAGCTCCCAACCACATTCAAAGCTGTCCTTCAAAGCATTTGAATGAGTTAATGGTCAACGCAACCAACATACGAGTACTTTCATTAAAACCCTAAAGCGCGATCCATTTCATCGGTGTAACAACAAAGCATACCGTTACAAAGGAATATTTCAGCTACAACTATTTCTAAAGTGTTGCTCATTAAATTCAACATTCAGCGCTAAGCTTAACTTTAAGTGGATTTGGAAAATTCAATTAAAATAAATGCAAGTGGAAGGTTAAAAACCATCACTATTCTTCTTAATGCAACAAAAAAAAAAGAAAAAAGAAAGACAGAGAAAGAGAAAGGAAAAAGTTAAGGGATATTGAAATAATATTTCTAAGTTAAATCACTCGAAAGCAATAATAATTGTAAGGCTTATGATTTTTATTAAATCTAAGAAGGATGGATGCTAGAGATGCAAGAGTAAAAAAAAAAAAAATCGATTGAAACGATTCATCATCATTTTATTTTTATCATGACTTCAATAATCTAAATAAACTAAAGCACAAGCAGTATAAGAGAACAGTGTTTAAAATGGCACGTTATATTTTGTAAAGTAATAAAAACCGCGATACAGAGACTCATTTAGCCAGACGAATACGGGCAATTTTCATGTTCAAATTGACATCACATGGGCTTTTCTAAGCTTCTGACGACTTCTTATAACCGAAACCAGGAGCCTTTTTTGGTGATTTAAAGAAGTCTTATATTCAATCTTCCGCAGAACATATTTTTCTCCTTACAGAAGATTCTTCTCTTCATCTTCCAGCAGCTACTTTCTTCCTATAGTTCTACAAAAGTATTTTCTTTAGAAAAGTTTTCCCGGAATCTTCCAAAAAAGTTTTCTCTCCAGCCAAGTATTTTATTATTCATAACGACGAGTCCTTTTCAAAGTTGCCGCAAAAGGTTCTTCATCTTTGTTTTCTTCTCGATATAAGATTGATAAAACAAATAAAAATGAAGGGGTACTCTATCAGTTAATGCAATTTTTACTTCTTGCTGTGTCTGGGGAACCTTAAAAGGCAAACTCTAGAAATTTTTAAAACACTAAAACTAAAAAATTCCCAAATTAAAAAAAAACGGCCAAAATTAAAAAAATCTTTAAAAACCTAAAAAAATCGCTAAAACCAAATAATAGCCCAAACTAGAGAACCCCAAATATTGAAAAAAAAATCCCCCTAACAAAAAAAAGCTAAAACTAAAAAAATTCCAAAAACCGAAAAAAATCTCAAAACAAAAGAAGCGCCAGAACTAAATAAAATCGCCAAGAAAAAAATTCGAAACGAAAAATCCCAAAATAAAAAAACGCTTTAATGAAAAATATCACCAAAAATAAAATAACTCGCTAAAATGCAAAAAAAAAAATCACCAAAATTAAAATGGTCACCAAGAAAATAAAAAAAAATTGCCAAAAAAAATAAACGCCAAAACTTAATAAAACATTAAAATGCGTCAATACTCAAAAAATTTTCAAAAACCGAAAAAATCGCCAAACAAAAAATCACTTAAATTAAAAAAAAATCGCCTCAAACAAAAAAAAACGCTGAAATAAAAAAAATTCTAAAAACCGAAAAAAAATTTCAAAACAAGAAAAACCGCCAAGAAACGAAATCCCAAAATTAAAAAAATTTTGGAACGAAATATAGCCGCAACAAAAAAGCGCTCAAATTAAAAGTATGTATCACCAAAAATAAAATAAATCGCTAACCCGCAAAAAAATCACCAAAAGTAAAAAAAAACTTAATAAAACGTTAAAATGCGTCAATACTCAAAAAATTGCCAAAAACCAAAAAAAATTCCCAAACAAAAAATCGCTAAAAATTTAAAATTTGTATTGTAAAATAAACAAACAAAAAATCGCCAAAATTCGAAAAAATCGCAAAAACCGAAAAAGTCGCAAAAAAAACACAAAAACTTAAAAAACAATGCATCAAACTCAAAAAATTGCCAAAAAACCAAAAAATCGCTAAGAATTAAAAATTAAAAATAACAAACAAAAAATTGCCAAAACTAAGAAATCGTCAATATTAAAAAAATCACCAAAAGCCGAAAAAATTGCTAAAACTAAATAAATGTGTAAACGAAAAGGCTCCAAAGTAATAAAAAAAATCTTAAATGAAAAATATCACTATAAATAAAATAAATCGCTAAATGCCAAAAATCACCAAAAGTAAAAAGGTCGCCAAAAGTTTTAAAAAAAGTCGATAAAAACCTAAAGAAAGTTGCCAAAAAGAAAACAAATTTAAATAATCGGCAATACTAAAAAATCGCCGAAAAAAATCAGTCAAAACTGATAAAAATCGCCAAAAATTCAATAAAAAATGTCGCCAAAAAATCAAAAAAAAATCGTCAAAATGAAAAAATGCACCAAAACTAAAAAAAACTTTCAATACTTTCTATACTAAAACAAATCGCCAAAAATAAAAAAAAAACCCCCCAAAATGAAACAAGAGCCAAAACTTAAAACTTAGTGTAGTATTACATATGTGTTGTCCGTACGGAGACCTTCGTGTACGAGTCAAAGTATTACTTTACTGAATTTATTTCTGCTAACCGTGTCTCTTCGTCTCATGTGTAATGCAAGAACTTCCCCAACCAATTACTACTAAAATAATGACATTTCCAACAATCAATTTGGCCACTTTGATAAAAATCCTATACAGAGCGGTATAAGTGATAGAAGTTGAATCCTTTAAAGTTCATTAAGACTTTTGATGTTTCCCAGCAAACCACATATATTTCAACAAATTTGTGGTCCTTCGAACCGAAGTTTAATTGCAGAGTTGTAAGACACTAAAACAATTATTACAACAGTAAGGAAAAGTCCTTTCAAAATTGAATATACTGGATTCTACTTGAAGGCAGCCATGTAAACCAAAGAAAAGTCCATTAGTTGAGTCATGTGCTTCTTTTTGCCAATATTAAAATGTGTGAAAAAAAGGATATATGATCAGCTGCTAGATGGAATAAGAATTTTTGAACAATATTCAGATAATTTCAAACATGATGAAATTACACGAGTTTTAGAGAAAATAAATTTCTTATACTTGAAACTTTCGATTTATCTAACTATCCTAAGCTTTTGTATTAGCCTTTAGTTTATAATTCACTAACCACTGTGCCCATGTTCATCTTCAGTTTCTAATATTCTAACTGCTTTACAGACTATCTGCTATTCTACGCCATATATTTATGTATATGGTGGATGATAGTGATGATGAAATAAGAGTAAGAATAACAACTTTCGCGACTATAATATTTAACAAAAAAAAAAAACTCATTTTCATAGTTGCTGCTATTGTCGACATCAACAACGTTGTGTAATTATAGTCTCAAACATATCAGTTTGTGTGCATGTTTATGCTCATGTCTACATGTCCTCATAGACTCTTACATGTTGAAATGTTGTTAGTCATACTTGTATGACTCTAGTCACTACAACAACTTAATACTTGTATTAACATACAAAACATTTATTATTGTTTTGATGACAAAAACTAAGCTAGCAAGTAGGCAAGCAGACAAGCAGCCAGGCAGGCTAAAAATGATATAAGAATGTAAAAAAAGATTCTCAATCACTTTGCTATACTTTATTTACCCAAAATGACTAGGTTGTCAGTTAAAGTTCAACGTCTGGAAAAGAAAACAAAAGAGAAATTTAAACTTCCAACAATCCGCTGTGTCATCATCATTATCATATTGTAGCGCCGCATCAGCAGCGAAAATAGCAACTTCATAACAATCACTCCTTTTCCTGCAATGATTAAGCAAGCACTGCCTGTGTGTTCATAAGTAATAACTATCATTTATTTGTGTGAGTAATTTTTGCCTAGAGCACTCCTATGGCACATCTAGCTCTTGTTGCTTTAGTTGTACATACTTTTTTTTCATATTAAAAATATATAGCGAACATTTGCTGAGGAAATGACTTTTGAAATTTTGCCTTAAAATTGTTGCACAATATTTAGATGTTGTTTGTGCCAAATGTAAATTGCTTTGTAGTAGTAATATAGATATTCATTCAATTTCACTTGACAAGAAAGGAAACAACCCGGTAGTAAAAGCAAAGAAATTAAATTCCTTAATAATTTTTTAAATTTTTAAAACTTAAGTAATAAAAAAGAAATTTACACATATGCTTAAGTACAAGTTTACTGATAGCATAATTTTTTTACCAAAAAATTTTAAATTGCAAAAAAGGATATATGGCTGGCTTCCAAGAAACGGCAGATATTTTAACAAAACTTGGTACATATATTCATTACACCCTAGCACAACTTGTCGCTTAGTCAAAATTGAATTTAAAAAAATCTTCAGACATGCATATATGTATATTTATTTAAGCCTTAATTTTCCATAAATTATTAAAATATCTTTTTAAATATTAAAAACTTTGAGAAATAAATACACTCCTTAATTTTTTTAACAAAAATTTTTAAATTGCAAAAAAGGATATATGGGTGGCTTCCAAGGAACGGCAGATATTTTAACGAAACTTGGTACATATATTCATTACACCCTGACACAACTTGTGGCTTAGTCAAAATTGAATTTAAAAACATCTTCAGACATGCATATATGTATGTATATGTATTTATTTAAGCCTTAATTTTCCATAAGTTACTTAAATATCTTTTAAAATGTTAAATATTTGAAGAAACAGATGCACTGTTTTAGTTACAATTTTGCTATTTATTAAAAGTTTTTTTTTTAAAGAAATTTGTAAACTGCAAAAAAAGGATATTTGGCTGGCCTCGAAACCACGGCAGATATTTTAACAAAACTTGATAAGCACATACAGCACGTGTTTACACATGTTGTTTGGTCAAAAAACTTTTTCCAGGATACGACATATACATAGCACATACATATGTACTTGTACAAAGTATATATGTACACTTGTATTATAAGGAAGTATTAAGAATTTTTTTTTTCATGGAAATCTGTTTTATAAACCCTTATTAAGCCTTAATAATTTTTATATAAAATGTTGTTGGATTTTGATTTTCTGAAAATAATTAAGATACCTTATAAAACTACTTACTCGAAATTTTAAGAAATAAATGCAAGAAAAATACTACAGAGCTTGTTAAGTAAAAATTTTGCTATTTAAATATGAGTTTTTTTAACAAAAATGTTTAAGCTGCGGAAAAGGACATATGGCTGGCTTCAAAAAAAAATAGCCGACACTTCAACGAAACCTGGAGCGTATACTTATCATACCTTTGCACAAATTGTGGACTGACTAAAGTTCATATGAAAAACAAATTGTTGAAGAAAAACTTTTAAAAATTTTTGGAATGTGTTGAAAAATTTTAAGTACATACATATGTATGTATGTATGTATGTATGTATGTATAGCAAAAACTTCAAAAAAGAGTCTTGAAAAGACCTTTTCAAGTTATGATTTATGTTTAAATATAATTTTTTAAGCAAAATTTTTATATTTCAAAAAAAGGACATATGGCTGGCCTCTAAACAACAGCAGATATTTCAGCGAAACTTGGTGTACATACACATCAGAGGTTTACACAACTTGTGGCATATTCAAATTTAAAAAATAAATAGTAGTATTTTAAGGATCTGAACAAGTTTTTTAAATTTCTTCTCAAATATTTAATAAAAAAGCAACTTTTTTAACAAATAAAAAAATTCTAAGAAAAATGATATATGAGCAGCATCCTTAAGGAAAAAGCTGTGATAACAAAATTTAGGAGCGACATTAAGAACATAATTCCACAAGTTGTAGTAAAGCTGGTTTTAAGCTTTCGCCATTTATAGCACAACAAATATACAATCCCTTAAAAAAAATTTTTTTCGTATAAAAACAAAAACAACAGAAAAGTTAGAGGAGCTAGTAAGCTGCCAACAGGGTTTAACGTATAGCTGCATTTAGGAAAACTTAATTCACACAATTAATGAAAATATTTCAATTATGCCAACTCAAAAACCTAAATCGAAACTCCACTTAAAACTTTTAAGGTTATTGAAGCTTGTTGTCTTCTTGTTTTTTTTTTTTTCTTTGTATGTATAAACTTTTTTCCTTGAGGGCTAGTGCCATACAATACAAGCGATAGATTGCATCATCATAAAATTTTTGCACATAAAATGAGAACATTGAACTAAAACACAAACTAAGAGCTTCAATAATTGTCAGTCATCATCACTTAGCAGCAACTTTGTTGTAAGTTTTGCACAAATCAGTCGAACCCACACACCAGCAAAAAAAGAATGGAGCAAAACTAATACGACAAACTGGGTGACAACAATAAAATTTGTTGGTCTTTGTCAGCCTTTGATTTCTTTTTAACGCCTGACGGGCTGACGGGCTGACTGACTGTCACTTAGCCTCAATGTTGCTGTTGTTACTTCCTGTTGCTTCTTTTTTTAAACACCATTTTTATTTTGCATGAAGTCTTTTAGCTTTAGTCCTTTATATGGTGAAGAGATGAGCGGAAACGAGCGCTTTTGCCAGCTTCAATTATTTACTCAACATGTAGTCTTAAAGTCAGTTTTGTGAAATGGCCTTATCATTACTTATTTACAGCTACATATTTTGTATTATAACTTTTTTTTATTCCCTTGCTTTTGCAAAAGCTTTTAAATAATCCAACAAATAAAACAATTCCCTATAATATTGTACATAAAATACTAGGAAAAACACATAACGATAAAACGCAATTTAAGCTGGCGCCACTTGGACGCGACCATTTTTATATGGCAAATGAATAACAATGAGTAAAGTATGAGGACTTCAACATCTCGTACATTTTTTTAATGAATAGTGCGTAAATATCCTGGCTGTTGTATCCAACCAACCATAGAAAATTGCAGGGGTGTTGGTCCTTAGCCATTGATACTCGTACGTCTGACGCCAACGAGCTCGGTATACTTTTCGTTTTTGTTTGTTTTTGCTTTTGGTTTTCAAGCATTTATATTACACAGCATCCAACATATTGGATTTTATTTGAACTTTGCAGCAAATCTTTTTTGTGGTATTTCAGTTTCAGTTTAGTTTTTGCCCGTTTATTGTATTTAAATGGCGTTTTGGTCGGCTTGTGGTTAGAGAATTCAAATTAGTTTGAAATTTTGGCCGCAGCTCCAGAAGTCTTAATAAAAATTCTAGATGAAGCGTACATGAGTGATAAGAAATTAAATTCATTGTAATTAACAGCATGATTAATTTTAAATTTTACGCTAAAATTTAATCAGTTCGCAAAAGTTTCCGTACTTTGAATTTTAATTGCATGATGTCTTAGATCAAGGGACAAGTCAAAAATTAAGTAAATTTTAGAGTTAACTTGAGTACAATGCAGCACAGTCTAGAATATTTGATCGGACTAGACTAGACTAGACTAGACTAGACTAGACTAGACTAGACTAGACTAGACTAGACTAGACTAGACTAGACTAGACTAGACTAGACTAGACTAGACTAGACTAGACTAGACTAGACTAGACTAGACTAGACTAGACTAGACTAGACTAGACTAGACTAGACTAGACTAGACTAGACTAGACTAGACTAGACTAGACTAGACTAGACTAGACTAGACTAGACTAGACTAGACTAGACTAGACTAGACTAGACTAGACTAGACTAGACTAGACTAGACTAGACTAGACTAGACTAGACTAGACTAGACTAGACTAGACTAGACTAGACTAGACTAGTCCAGACTAGACTAGACTAGACAGACTAGATTAGACTAGACTAGACTAGACTAGACTAGACTAGACTAGACTAGACTAGACTAGACTAGACTAGACTAGACTAGACTAGGGGCTAGACTTAAAGCTTAAAAAAGCATTAATAGCTGCATAACATGAATATTTAAATTGTGTGATACAACTTACTTGAATGTTGATGCAAATTTAATAAATACCTGAAATGTAAAAAAAAGAAAATACATATTAAAAATAATTTTAAATTAAAAAAACAAATTTATTAGACTCGACTTAACTAGTCTAGACTATAGAAAACTATACTAGACTTAGCAAGACTAAGTTGGAATGTAATAGACTAGACTAGACTAGTTCAGACTAGATTAGACTAGACTGGCTTAGAAGCAATAAAATAGACAATTAAATAGACAAGAGTTCAGAGCTGGAAATATTTATATTTGATTTTTAATTATTTAATTGCCTTTGGTCTATTTGCTTAAAAAATTATAACGTATTTTGAAAGAATTAACATATTTACCTTCAACTTAAATAATTCATTAAGCAATTACTAATGTTACGTGTAGCAAACGGACTCAAAAATTTCACTCAAACACATACTAATTTCCAGCCACTTCAAAGCACAAACAGCCACTTAAATCAAGCAGGAGCACATACAAGGGCACTGGACAATTCTATAAATAATATATGATTTTTCTCTCACAGTGGCAGTTGGCCAATATTCACATATAACAACAACAAACATGTGTTATTAATTTTTGTGGGACAGAAGTTTACCAAAATGTTGGCAATACCACTCCAAAAGGACTAGATATGGGAATGTGTGTAGTTGAGCTTTCACTATTATGCTAAAGGAAATTACTCAGGCATGCTTCAAACTATGTTATGTAACACTAAAATGCAGCCACTTATTTTAATATTTGTAATGAATTTTATTAAGATAGTTTTCGAACAAGTTGCAGATATTACTGAAGCAATTGTTTGCTAAGAGTACCATCGTGACTGAAAGCAAAAGGTAAAACCCCAACTCTATTAATGACCAGAGTAACCAGCCAGCCCCATAACCAACCATTAGACCCTCATGCAACAAACAAAATTACATCCGCTACAAACCACTTTAGTTGTGTGTGCAATGAAAGCAATTTCGAGTTGATTGTGTTAAACGATGAAGGGAAGACGTAGCAGGAGACGAGGTCATTTTAACATGCACTTCTCACACACTCTCCGATTGACGAAACTTTATGTTGCATAGAGTGGACGTGCATAAGTATGTAGTAATTTTATTTTTTGTAATATAAAGCAAAAAAAAACGATTGACGTTGATTAACATAAATTGTCTGGACCACTAGAAAATAACAAACAAACACTTTGTGGCAGAAGCTTCACGAACACATGCCAGCACTTACACAGTGCACTAGTACACTGGAAGAAAAAAAGATGTCTAAAGAATGGAAGGAAAACTTACTGGAAGATTATCAGCTGGCACATTCATTTCAATACACACATACATATAAACATTGAAGGAATTGGGTGCTATGAGAGGGCATTAAAACTAACTCACGGTCACACTGTCAAGAACGATAATCAAACTGACTAGCATAAATTGACTTAATTAAATTTTTAATCAATTACATTTTTAGTCAATTAAATTTTTAATCAATTAAACTGTTAAGCAATTAAATTTTTAATTACTAAAATTTTTATTTCAATAAATTTTGTCATCAATTAAATTTTCAAACAATCAAATTTTTAAACAATTTAATTTTTAATCAATTAAACTTTTAATATATTAAATTTTTAAATAATCAAACTTTAAATTTTTAATCCATTAAAGTTTTAATCAATTAATTTTTAGTCCATTAAATTTTTAATCAATTACATTTTTAGACAATTAAATTTATAATCAATTTAATTTTTAATCAATTAAATTTTTAATCAATTACATTTTTAATCAATTAAATTTTTAATCAATTAAAATTTAAATCAATTAAATTTTTAATTTATTAAATTTTTAATCATTTAAGTTTTTAATGAAGTAAATTTGTAATCAATTAATTTTTAGTCAATTAAATTTATAATCAATTAAACTTTTAATATATTAAATTTTTAAATAATCAAACTTTTAATCATTTCTATTTTTAATCCATTAAAGTTTTAATCAATTAATTTTTAGTCCATTATATTTTTAATTAATTAAACTTTTAATCAATTAAATTTTTAATCAATTAATTTTTTAATCAGTTTAATTTTACTTGTTTTAATTTACATGAAAGCTTGCAAATAATTTTTTTTAGAATAGCGAAACAAGGGATAGGAAAAAAACTTCTATGGAATTATTATTCTATTCTGCTTTTTGAAGACTGCTTAATTTTTTTAAAGAAAACTTTAATTTCAAAATTAATCTGTGTGACATAAATATTTTTTTTTTTACAATTTAATTTAGCAATAGTATTTTTCCAGTGTACTTTGGCCAGCCACCTAATTGTTACATACCTCAAATTGCTGCACAATAAATCAATACATTTATAAATGATGTGCACATGCATACATTCAGATAGAAATTTAAGGTGTTTTTTTGTTTGCAAAACTCTACTGTCTGTCAATTCATAATGATTACAATAATAATACTGATGGCGAAGGGAATGAAGTTTCATTTCATTTGATGTCACTCGCATGAGATGAGCTGTATTGGTTAAACATGCAAACATATACAAGCAACATATTTGTATGCATGCATTTAGCAGGATGTATGGCTGTATATTGAAAGTGTATGAGATGTTTGTTATGGTTGGTTGGCTGGTTGGTTGTTTGTTTGTTTGGTTGCTTACATTGGTGGTCTGTCTGCTTACCGCTACCGCTTTTACTTAAAGCAATTAAATTTTCTATTAAAAGGTTTGTACTGAGTTAGAGAGAGAGAGACAAAGAGTGAGAAAAAATTTGAAAACTAGAAATGAGAAAGACTATTTCTTATAAAAGTGAAAGTGAATTCATTAATTCAATGAAATTAAGACCAACCACAATATTTAATTTAAAAGCCCCGAAAAGTATGCTTCTTAATAGTTTTCGCTTAAACAACTGACGCTGTTATAACTTTCACTTAATCCATTACTCTGACATATGTTAAAAAAAAACTTCATTAATAATTCCCTTTTTGCTTTCAAATTAACCACACACATTCCTTCAGTCCGCACACAACTTGCCCAACTAACAGCCGCGAATTTCATTGCTCTACACTTTAATGCAAACCATGCATACTCATGCGAGTGGTTGCACTGTAATCGCTAAACCGTGGTTTGCCCCTGCAAGTGTGTGTGTAAGTGTGTGTGGATGCATACACAACAGCATGTGTCGATGTGAGTGAGTTGCGGGCATTATCATGTTCTGGTTAGAATTTGATTTAGTTTCTGACATTCTTGTTAACCGCTGGCATGAACAATGTCTATGTGTGGTTTGTTTTTATTGTACTGGTATAATTTTTTTTTTTTTTTCTCAAATTTATTATTTAGTTTGCAATAATTTGTTAACAATATTGCGAATTAGTTTATGGCCAAGGCAACTATAAATATGAAAATAAGTAAGAGCAAGCAGTAAGGAGTAAGAGTGCGAGCGAGAGGTAGTATACACTTTTTATGGATTTTGTCTGCTTAATGTTCATATACTTACAGTGGCAAAAACTTCACATAACTTAAGGCGCACTATATTTACTTTTTGTATGCTGTTTTCTAATGTTAACTAACATTTAAATATTTAAGGCCTTATTCAAAACAAAATTAATTTAGGCTTACAAAACGTTTAACAAACAAATTTCATTTGTGAATCTTTTTTAAACTAACATTATTTATGCTGATTGCGGCAGTTACAAAATGTCTTGCAGCTATATTCGGCTGTGCGGAATTTTAAATGCCCTTCACCGACTCAGGTTTGTGGAATATGTATATGCATACAGAGGAACATAGAAACATACGAGTACATACATATTTGTTTTGTGAAAAGATTACGTCATTTCTTTTTTGCTCAAGTGCAATTCAAAGAAAGAGAAAGAATTTGATGCAAAGATTTCATTCTCAATATGAGCAATAGTTGCATATTTTATTCAAAACTCTATATTTCAGAATTTTTTACATTATTCATATTTTCACTTTTTAAAATGAATGAGCAGCGATTAGTTATAGAGTACTTTAATAGAAATCAGCAATTTCTAATGGCAATTTATTCACTCACATCTAAAGTTAAATCTTTTGCCAGCCTTTACCATGTTGATGTTTTTTAGATTTTAATATTATTAATCTATTTCTTTCTTAAATATCAAATGTGTTTAATTAACAAAAAAAAAAGAAGTTTTGTTTAGTTACTCTTAAATAACAAAAAAGAAATCAAAATTTCCAGCTCTGGAGATGTGTTTTGTAATTTTCTAATTTTATATACAAAACAAATTTTTTTAATTTATAAAGAAAAAGAAAAAATAATTTAACCTATTTATTTTTATACTCCAAAACGTGTAAACTTTCCAACCCTGGAATCATTCCTTTAGATTTGTATATATTTAATACGAAATTTTTTCTTTTACAAGTATAAAATATATTTAATCTAACGAAATAAAAGAAAGAAAGAAACTAATTTTATATTAAATTACTTTTATATACAAAAAAGGGTTAAATTTTCCAACCCTGGAATCGTCTTTTAGATTTTCTTTTTAATATAATACCAATTTAATTCTTACTGAAATATAAAAGAGGTTTAATCAATAAAAAAGAAAGAAATGAGTTTAAGCCACATATTTTTATATACCAAAAAAAAAAGACTTAAGTTTCCCAGCTCTGAAATGGTCTTTTTTATTTAGCTGTGATTTTCAATGCCAATCTATTTCGGACCATTTCTGATTTACCAGTCTTCAGTTATTCTGTGAGCTACGGAAACCCTATTTCAAGTACACACAGACGGACAACGCTTATTCGTCTTCCCTATTCATAAGGATCCAGTATATTTATATGAATATACTTTACTGCTGGTACATGAATATTATGAAAATTACACACGGAATGACAAACCTATAGATATATACCTTTTATCATATTTAGTGAAGGATATAAAAATACAGGGGTTAATATTTAAAGCTTCCGTTCGTTGGTATCGCATCACTTAAGAACGGCGGCACCAATTTCGCTTTTTTAATGTTTTTAATAATCCAACTTAACTTTTTACGGAAAGAAAAATTGAGCAAGCCGCCTTTTACGCCCACTTTTTTTTTGATTTTTCTAAAATCGGAGCACTTCTGGACGGATTTGTCTAATTTTTTTTTAATATTCATAGTAATTTAAAGATATAGTATTAAGGATTATACAAGTGGGCGTGGCAGCTTCTATCAATAGCAAATATTTATTTTGAAATATCTTGGGAACTGATGAAGTAAAACACCGGAAATTTTGTAGGACTTAGTTCATTAGCCTTAAAAGAGTAGAGATATAATAAGTGGGCGTGGCACCTCCCATATACAATTCTTTTTATTTTGGAGTATCTTTTGCATCCCATGCAGTGAGGAACGTGAAATTTTGTGTAAGTAATGATTTTTGTAATGTGCGTTGTTTAAAAAAAAAAGTTCGATTTGGCCATGTGGGTGGTGGTGGGATTCTAGAAACAACTTCAGAATTGAAAAAGTAGGCATGATAACTCTAATAAAGTGCAAATTTTTGTTTGTCTTCAAAAATAAGAGTAGCGTAATGATCTTGCTGATTTTCTTACAGCATATTACTGATGGTCTCGAAGCAACAGTAGACTATTACTCTGTGAAAGCCTAAAGTTGGCTTAGTATAAACTTCAAAACATCTTGCAAATCCAAATAGTCAAGATTTTGATATTTTTTCGTAAACAGTAATGCTAATAAGGAGGAAATTATTGCAAAAAGGAATCAATAATGGAACAAAAAGTTTACCGTCTACTAAGCAAATTAAATATTATTTTTTTAATATCCTAGCATCTGCATGGATTTTTTAATACTTTAAACCAAACTTTATTAAAAAAAATTGTACGGCAAATTTTAAACTAAAATCTAATAAAATCAATAAATGTTATTTTCATATTAAATCAGCTTTCAAAACAACAAACAAATTTTGCTTTTTATTTAAAAACTTTAGTAATTTCTTTTTCTTTTAGCTTTAATTGTTTCCCCTGGCAGTAAATCTATCCTTGCAACCGAAAGCCAACGTTCAAAACATGCTTTAGTCAAAATCTCAGTCAAATCAACAACACACAACTAGAGAAATGCGTGATAAGTTATGATGCTAGAAACACTTAAATAACAAACAGTAACAGCAGAAGACTGACTGACGACGCAATGTAGGAGAAAACAAAACCAAAAGCACAGAAATAAATCAACATGATTTGATGATGCGGGTTTCGAGTTTAAAGCAAACTTTAGCAGCAGACAAAAGGGCAGACGGACAAATGCAGGGATGGACAGACGGACAGACGTACATTCAACTGAAACTCTAAAGCTATATGAACACAGGCAGGCGTGTTCTTTCATTCATTCAGTAGTTCAGTTCTTCACTTCGAAACTCCTACATACAAATACATATTTAACTCATTCAATTAGTTGTAGAGAGTTGTTGTTGTTATTGCTGAAGGTGAAAACACACATTTAAACATAAAACACTAGCTGACTACAACAACTACAACAATAACAAGAAGTGCGTGCCTTTATGTGCGTAAACAACTCACACACTGACACTTGTTTTGAACATTTGCTCAGCACATACACACACACACACACATAAACATTTGTACACACTCACTTCAGGACTTTCTCAACCATATCCTGCTTCTAAATATTTTTAACCAAAGAGTTGATTTAAGAGTTGTTACTATAACTGAGACAGACATGTTGTTTGTGTCTTGTTTTTTTTTTCTATATCCATGTGTATATAAATAATGTTTGTTTTATCCTTGGTGTTATGTGAGTAAGTGAAAAAACTGGGATTTTCTTTAAGTTTTTCTTAAGTTTTTGTCGGTTTTTTACCTAATCCATTGGGGGCAAGGCAGGAGGAAAACCCAAAATGTTTATGTTAAAGTTAAAACATATGATAAATACTTGTGAAGTGTTTGTTTTAACAAATTGTACAAGATATTCCTCAGGAAGAAAGTAAATCTTTACAAATAGTGCTCGTGAAACATAAACATATTTTACTTTAATAAAAAAAAAAACTTTAAAAAATTATATATGAGACTTACAAAAGCACAAATATGTTCATATGTTAATATGCTGGCGAGAAAAATATATTACAGCTGATGTTACAAAATTCTTGCCTAGACTGGATGGATGGTAAGAGGATGTTCTCCTCTTACCCATAAATTCAAAAGTTGCTGCGTGTGAACGTTTCCAAGGGGTTTCCAAAAAATACTACCAGAATTGAATTATCACTTTCCACACTTTTTTCTTAGTTTAAGTGAGTATACGTGATTGTGTGTGAGTGTACGTGAGTATAAGTGAGTAAACATGAGTATACATGAGTATGCTTGAGTTTACGTGACTATACCCGGGTGCACGTTAATATACGTGAGTGTAAGTGAGTGCAAGTGAGTATACGTGCTTCATTCTTAGCGTTTTTTACAAGGCAAAAAAACAGAGACATTATTTATCTTTTCAATGTTGGTATCTCTTTTCTTTAGTACACCGTGAGTGTGAGCTTTCGTGATCACGTGTAAATCACAAATAGTACGTATTATATAAATAATTTTATGGAGTGCTTGACACTTAAAATATAAAATTTTAGTTCGAATGAATGCACATGATCATGCGTGAGCAAAATTTTTCCGAAAATTTTTGCATATAAAGCAATTCAACAATTTCGTTAATAGAAAACTAATTGAAAAATATAGAAATTGCCTTCCTACTTTGACGTGAGTTATCATGGTCACGGTGAGTCATAAACGGTCTTTATTCAATTTTCTGCTCCACATTTTAAGGTAATTTAGTTGCATATGAAATGCCCTAAGCAAGCGTGAGTTTGCGTGAGTACAATGAGTACTAATTAAAAAGTTGTTAAAAACATTTCATTTTAAATTATGCTTAAGAAACTAAAGAATTTCTTGATTTGACATGCATATGTGTATCTTTTAGTATGCACTTTTTGCACGTGAGGTTTTTCAATCACACGCCAGTTAGACACGATCATTAGTAATATATTTCTTCGTTATATTTTTCTGCAGTGCAACATAAAAATTAACAAATTTAGAGTCAGTATTTCAAGCAACAAATAAGTAATTATTTTCTCCCTGAATATATATCAAAATGTTTGAAGTGAGTAAAAAAAACGTGAGCCAACGTGATTGAAATTTTTGCCTAATTTCTAGTAAAATTAAGTCCTTATATTTGCCGTTGAAGTCCTTTTAAGAAAAATAGTTATTTTCTTTGATTTAACTGACACACATATTTGCGTGACTGCTCTCGTGAGCGTGAGCTTTTATATGTAGGTGTTAAACGTGAACTATTATTTTTCGCCTTAGTTTTTCGAGGGAATTTAAGTGCGAATACAACAGTTTTCAGCTGTAGTGGACGGCTGTAGGAATGCGTGAGTGTACGTGAGTAAAATTTTTCATTTTGTCATTTTGTGTAAATAAAAAACCAAATTACTAGTATACTTTTTTTGAACTAGTTAGTTTACTTTAGTGGAGCCATGAAATGAAATTTTAAAGTGAAACATGTTTTAGTTCATTTAACTTGCCTCTGGGCGTGAGTTGCCGTGACACAGAATATTCGTACCTTGCACTAACATGAACGTAAAATTACCTGAGCCTAAAATATATTGCTAAGTCATTCGCAAATACGCAGAAATGCATTAAGTGAAAAATTACTCACGTTACCAAACTATATCTACTGTTGGTCATTTTTGGCTATTTGGGTAATTTATATAATCAACACAATTCAGCCCTAAACTGTTGACTGAATTTTTATATATTCCTGCTGCTGGCACTTTTTGTTTTCTTTCAATTTTTATTTATTTGAACTTGCAGCAAAATAGACAAAAAAAAATGAGTTTTATATAATTTAAAAGTTATACAAACCATTAAGCAAGTTAAGATTATTAAAAATTTGTTTCGAGTATTATCAAGTTTCTAAGGCCACAGATTTTTGGCCATAAATGTTTAAAAACTATTTTTTCAAATAGTTTTAAGTAGATAAAGAAAAAGTTCTACAACAAGCTTTTGTGTTTCGGTAAGCTTTTATTTTATTTTTTTAAGGGATCTCTTATATGTGAAGCAAATTAGTGTTTGTTTTTAATTTGCTTATTTAAGGCAACCTAATTAAAATTCATTTTGTATTTTTGAGCTCAAATCATAAATGCTAATGTATTAATCATGAAATAGCAACTTAAAATATGCAACTGTTTACCACAATTACCGCTTGTTTGTTATTTATGCAGCCCTCGCTCTGTCTCTCTCCCTTTCTCACACTCTCTCTCTCTCACTAACACACACTACTTTCGTGTGATTATATTTCTAAACGAGTTTTTTTTACATTCAATCATAGACCTGACCAAGCCAAAAGTATTTGTTAACAGTTGATTTTGCATTTGCTAAATGCAGGCCAAAATCTAAAGCTCTGTGAAAATTACAACGAATTTTAAAATGTTTATTTGCTTAATTTTAAAACTTGTAAAATAAAATGCAAATGTAAAAGAATTTCGAAAATTTTGTCAGCTGCATCTCATGTAATTTGTAAATCAATGATATAAAACAAAATTTATTAAATTAAACACAGAAAATATTTTTTAAAGCAAAAAACAATTTGAAACTTTAATTAAATTTCAAATTTACTTGATACATTTATTTATTTGATACAAAATCACTGCCTTGGTCATACACAATCTCAAATAATCAAAAATGTTTAAAACCACTTCCTGAGGCCGTAAGTATTAATATCCCTAGGCCTTGTAACCATATAAACTTAGGAAATTGTGGCATAATGTCCTTCAGATTTTATTTCATATAAACAAGATTTTTAACAAAAAGTCTTTATTATAAATTTTTTTTTTTTGGTTTCCTTTCCTACACACAATTAGACATAAACTAAGTACTCCAAGCATAAACTAAGCAAAAACTCATAAGAAGAAATGTTTTATTTTTGAAAAATGTCAAACTTTTGTATGCCACTTAAGTTGAATGGATGCTTAACAAAAAGAACCCAACATATGCAGCATAACGAAACAAGCATTTTTAACGTAAATGCACCTTAAAGCATACTTTAAGGGGGGGACAAAATAAAAAATAACACCAACATGAATATACAATTTTGTGGTAAAAGGGAACAATGTCTAGCTAAAGGGTTAGTTTCACAAGACAGAGAGAGAAAGCAGGGCAACAAAGTAATCAATTCTTAAAATATGTGTATTACATAATTTTGAACTTTACAAACCTTGAGACAATTAAGCTTTAACAGATCCCTGTTAGAGTATTAACAGGGCTCTGTTAAAGCTTAAGACTTGTTTCAAGGTTTGTTAGAGTATTATCAAGGCTCTCATCCTTAATTAAAGACCACCACATTATGTTAAAACATAAGGTTTGTGCCAAGGGTTGAACAACAAGGAACAGCAGTTCCTGAAGGAAATTCAATCCCCTTTGTATGGAAGGTTGAGACGAAAACTTTAAAAAGACCGCTGCACGTATAATTCTTTGACTTCACTGCCAGAAACAGTTCCTGATATCTTACTCTTTATTTTCTGAGTTGTGAAGTTTGATTGAATTGGGTCTGGTTATAGCTTCGATTTCTCTCTCTCTCGTTCGATTTCTCTCTCTCTCTCTCGTTCTCTTTCTCTCTCTCTCTCTGTAAGGAATTTTGCATGCATTTTTATGTCTCATATTGTAAATATTACATTTTAATGCAGGTTTTAAGCAAACTTGAGTCTTATAGACAGAAATAACCAAATTCCTGAGTGAACCAGGTCATAGTCCAGCAGGTCAAGCCAGTCCAATCTTAGGAACAAGCCCATACTCATGTCCGGTGAGAGGAGATCAGGGTTCCCAGATTTATTTCGACTGCCATCCCCAATCTTAAAATGTTTATCCCCAAAATTCCCCAAAAGGCAATTTGTACTAATTTTACCACTTCTGGAGATGGATCAGAAGTGTCACAACAAATTCAATTATTTCTAAAATGTATATTAATTCGTAAGAAAAACTTCGTTCAATACAAGCGTTGCTCGTTGATACACAAAGTAAATTGAATATATACAATACTCTACCAGTTCTTTAAACGGCCGTGATCCAGCGGCATCTTGATATGAACAAGCTTCTGCCCGAAACATGTTTAAGTTGCTTGTTATTTGTATATAAAATTGTAAGCATCAAATATGGTAAAGAACTAATTGTCAAATAATTTAAGTACAAGTATAAGTATAGTACATACGTGTAAACAATAAAATTAGCTGATGAGCAATATCGCCAATGCGATGTCTTGTAATAAACCATATTTAAATCTTGTTAACAACAAATGTTAAAGACGAGTTCATTGTTACCATTTAACATTTCAAATGATATATGAACTAAAAAAAGAGCAATTAGAATATGTATTGAAATTAAAATATTGCGAGAAATAAATAAAAAAAATGAATATTAAGTTTAAATCAAATCCCCAAAAAATCTTATAAAATCCCCAAAACATAAAAGTTGTCCCCAATTAATCCCTCAATCCCCAAATCAAAATTCTTATCCCCATTTCGAAAAAAAATCCCCGATTTGGGGATAAATCCCCTAATCTGACAACACTGGAGGAGATCACAATATTTTCTTTACCATCTAGTGTTTTATATAAAGTATTTTGCTGTATTCACTTGCTGCAAAATTAATATTCGATTCTTTTAGTCTTCTTTTTAGAAGTTTCCAACGACAAAAACTTTAACATACATATATGCACTTATATATATATATTTTTTTTTTTACTTTACCCTTTCGTTTAAAAAAGATGATATGCAGATGCAGAAAGTTTCCTTTTTCAAATGGCTGAACAAGAAATGTGTAAATGAAGTAGAAACGAAGTCTTCCACAGGATGCTGAAAATTACAAGGATTGTGTGATTTATTTAATTGCTTGCTACTCGCAACACTTACTCACACTATCGCACGCTCGCTCTCTCTCTCCCTATCTCTCTCTCTCTCTCTCTCATACACATTAACCCTATAAGTATGGTTTGCATGTTCGATGCTGCCTCAAAGAAAGTTTTTGCAACATCATCAAGCAACTCTTTTGTGTGGCGTTTTTTTTTTTGAGAAAGAGAGCTTGTGTGTTTTTCAGACAAGTTTGCTGCTTGTAAGATTATATCCTTGATGTAACATGCAAGTAATTTACTTATGTAGATGTGTGATTGTTTGTAGGGAAAATTGTACAGGGCTTTTATTTCAAAATGACTAGTTATTTTGGGTAGTTTACCATTGTTGTTTCAGCAACACTAAAGGTAGAGAAAAATTAATGTGCTTGTGCTGAGGAAATGAAACGTTTCGCTAGTAGAGTTAGATGCAGCATCATAAATGTTTATGACATATAGTGTTTTTTAAATTTGTTGTCACATTAAAAAAAAAGAAGTGCACAAGTATAAATAAACTCAAATATGTCTTGCATTGTATTGTATTTTATGTAATGAAAAAGGAAATTTTGAGTTTTGTTTTCGTATTTTGTGTGGGGTATGCTGCTGCTACAAACTCAGTTGCAAGACAAAGGAATTTTTAAAATTCTGCTGTTAATAATAGTTCGAACAATTTATTTTATTGATTATGAAAGTCTTGGAGAAAAAAGTTTAAGTGCTTTAGAAAGGACATGCTCTTGGATGTTTCACACAATTTTGGTGTAAAAAGCAAACTTTTTAAAAATTTGAATAAACAGTGTTGCCAGGTTGAAACTTTATCAATATACTTATATATGTATGGTTCCAATTAGAAAAGAGACAATTCTTCAGCGCTTTTTTTTCATTTAACATTATCTATACATAATTATAAGAATTTATTTAATAATTAAGTTTTGCTTGAATTTAAAAAAAAAAATCTTTAAATTAAAAAATATTTTCTTTGGGATTTCTTACAACTTTTCAGGAAAGTTTTATAACAAAAGTAACTGCAAGAGTCTTATTTAAACTCTTTTAACAGAAATAATATCATACATATACAACTTAAATTTTGGGATTTTTAACTTTTTTTTTGGGAATTACAAATTTTTTTCCTCGGATTATTAACATATGTTTGAGAATTTTTTATTGAATTAATAGTCCACTGCCACAGACTTGTTGATAACTTTTAGGAGATACAAGTTAACACAATATTTTTCGGGGATTTTTAGATCTTTTTTTTGGGAATTTAAAAAATCATTATTTTTTTTTCTTTGTCATGTCAAACATACAATGCAACTGGTTATTGTCTTAAAAAATTATATTAAAAGTAAAGTGTTTATTACTGGGGACTTCCTATAAGGACTTTCTAAAATTTTCTATAAATTTCTTCAGAGCCAGAAAAAATTTTTTCAAATTTTTTATAACTTTTAAGGAATGTTTTATTTCAAAACAAAAATAATATCATTTACCCACAACTTTATTTTTAAGATTTTTACTTTTTTTTAATTTTTAACTTTGTTTGGGAATTACAAAAAAAGTTTAATACATATGTTTGAATATATATATAAATAATTTCTGGGATTATTAACAACTTTTTGGGAATTTTTTATTTCCCTCAAATGCAATGCAAAAAGTTTATTTAACAACTTTTTACAATTAATACGATAATTATTTCAAATTATTCGACCTTTGTACGTACAATGAACTTCTTTATTTGGAATTTAATTTTTGGGGAATTTTTTAAAAACTTTTTGGGAATTCAGAATACATACATACATAGGTATACTTATATTATATTAAGGTTAATATAAAACATACTTTATAAATTTATATACTAAATTTTAACATATTTAATGGCCTGAAAACTTGAAGTGGTTGCGGGGAAGTTTAGACATTTTTTTTTGAAAACAATTTTATTTTTATTTTCTAAACGCAAAACTTCTGTGTTCTTTTTCTTCCTACATTTTATAGTTTTACTTGAAAATACGGGAACAGATTATCTTGCCGCTCCTCCAAAAATAAGCAGAAAAAAATTAATTTGTTCAAAAAAGTCAAGGCGGCGTATACATATTTTTTTCTTCCTTTTATGTAGTCTCATTTTCTCCTGAAATAATATTCCCCTTTTCTAAGTATTTGGTGATGGAAATGCAAGGAAAAAGAGAGTTCTGAATTTTTGCTATCAGCTGTTTTGCCTTCACAAATGTTTTGTGTTATTTTAAATCATGTATTGAAATAGGTGGACAATGAGTTGGGGAAAAAATCTCTTAGGAAATTATTGCTTAGAATAAGGTTTAATATATTTGAAAATTTCGTGCTTAACCCACAAAAAAACAAACGAACTTTTTCAATTCGTGCTTATATGCATTTGGGTCCAAACACACATTTGAGGTAAATAGCTTTGAAAGCTCTTAAATTTGTTCTTGTTTCTTTGCAAAGAAAGAGCAAGCACTGTTGTTGCCGAGATGTGATTGGCTGTTATGCTCTCGCCGGTGTGAAAGCACAAAAGCTCTTTTGTAAAAGTTTGCATATTTTTTTTGCACATGGCTTGTACGTAGCTGGTTTAAATAAAAATTAAAAAAACCTACATGCTTTTAGGTTTAATTCCTCTATGTCTCTTATGCATACATAAAAATTAAATAGTTATGCAATTAAATTAAACTATTATACTTTTCTGCACTCACTTACATCTTACAAAAACCAATAAGACACTAAATACAAAATGACTTAATTGAAATTTCATTGTTAATGGAAATCTCTATCTCTTTGAGCGAGAGTTCGAAAAATGTTAGATAATTCTAAAGCTGTCTTGAGTCTTAAGGGAATTATGAAAATTGCATAAAACTAAAAGCTTACATGTGTCAACGCAATATCTCCAGGGACACACACAATCACAGAAAAAGCAAAAAAGAAAAAAGAAAAAATAAAATATGAGAAAGAAACTAACTTGTAAAAATCTTTTTGGGCATACGTGTGGGCGTCCATAAGCCAACAAATAAAATAAATTGAAATTATCTACAAAGAAAAACGTGTAGAAAAACCATATTTTTTATAATAAAAATGAGAACTTATTGTAATTTAATTAAGTGACAAATATGTCATACATTTTGTCAAATATATGGGGTTGGTATTTCTGTCATGCACTCCCTCATCCAGCTAACAGGCAGCAATCAACTTGTTTGTGTGGCCAACAAGCAAACAACAACAGCAGGGGTTGTGAAATTTGATTTTACAACGAAATTGTTGTCATACTATTTTGCGGTTTTTGTGGAACATGTCATCATCATCATATTATATATTTTTCTTTTTGCGTAGCATAATTCCTGGCATGTGCTTATTATAATTATTAAATTTAAACCACAAATTTGTGGGGGGTTATTTATAAGCACTGTGATTTTAGTTTTTTCTATGGAAATTTATCACATAAACAGAAGGTATAATAAGTTTAATAGAAGAAGATGATGTTTTTAATATAAAAATATATCAAAATAAATTTAAAGCATTTCCAAATTAACAGTGACAAGCAAAAGTAATGGAAAATAATGCAAAATTTCAAAATTTATCTTTGTTTTGAATGTGAGTGTGCGACAAGTCGAGCTTTGTCGACATCGTGGGTCGCCCGAAAAATTGGTTTCATTAAGCATTACTCGTTCCTGCACGACACAACATATTTTATGGAACATTTTAACCCTCGAAATGTTTTACCACACCAAAAGTGAAAAGGAACCCAATTGTTTTCGCTATGATGTCCGTCTGTCCGTATGTCCGTCACAGGCTGTTTTCTCGAGAATCGTAGAGTTACAAACCTGTAACTTGATTCACTAACTTTTTGCGATCCGACAATCGTAATATTTATCGATCTATTTATTCGGTTGCGGTAACGATAATGTGATTCTGTAATTTTTTTTTTTATCTCGCCATTTGCTTGTATATCATGTGGCATCCCTGCATACAAAATGCCAAAATAAGCAAAAAGCACAAAGAAGAATTAAAGATCAAATAAATGAATTTGAATAGCAAACTCGATAAATTTTCGTTATATTTATTATAGCGATATGATTTTCGTAATAAAAGTTACTGAATCGAGGTGCTGATATTTTTACAGAATATACCGTAAAAAGCAAACTGAAATTTTCAAAAACACTAAAAAAAAGCTTAAAATTACAAAAAAAACCGGAAAATAATAAAAATAAAATAAATCGCTCAAATGCAAATAAAAATCACCGAAAATAAAAAGGTCCCCAAAAAATAAAATAAAAAACCCCAAAAATCACTTAAATTAAAAAAACCGCTAAACCTAAAAAAACGAAAAAAATCGCCAAAACGAAAAAATCGCTTAAATTAAAAAAAATCGCTTGAACTAAAAACAACCGAAAAAAATCGCCAAGACTGAAAAAAATCGCCAAAACGAAAAAACATCGACAAAACGAAAAAAATCGCTTAAATTAAAAAAATAGCTAAAACTAAAAAACCCAAAAAATCGCCAAAACGATAAAAAAAATTGCTTAAATTAAAAAAAATGCCTTAATTAAAAAAAATCCCCAAAACGAAAAAAAATCACTTAAATTAAAAAAATCGCTTAAGGTAAAATAAACGGAAAAAAATCGCCAAAACTGAAAAAAATCGCCAAAACGAAAAAACTTTGAAAAAAATCGCTCAAAATAATAAAATCGCTAAAGCTTAAAACAACCGAAAAAAATCGCCAAAACGAAAAAAGCGTTAAAAATAATTTGTGGAAGTCGGTCTTACATTTTATCTAGGGATGCAACCGATACCGATACCGATATATCGGCGATACTGCTGGTTTTCCGATATATCGATATCGGCGATATTTTACTGTCGATACGCCGATACTTTGTATATTTTTCTTTAGAGTTTTTTTAAGTCTTATTAATATCAATTTTAAATCTTGAGCCAATCTAAACTGAATGCCATCGTTTATTTTGTAAAATCATAAATATTGCAGACGTTTTGCAGTTTGAATCTTAGAAACTGAAATGTATTGAAAATTTTGATGATTTGAATGGCTCATTAATAAACACTTATTTTGTATAATAGAAGAATTACTCTACTTGAGTTTTGTTAATTTTTTACTTGAGCTCAATATGCGTATCGGTATCGGAATCGGTATCGGCGATATTTATTTTTGAATATCGGTATCGGTATCGGATCGGCGAAATGGCGTATCGTTACATCCCTAATTTTATTCTTTTAGAAGCGCTTGAGGGGCAGTTATAAGATTTTTCTTGGATTTTTACCCCTTCATCCCGAACTTTGACTACGATGCGGCTCGTATTAGTATTAAAATTTCAAAATGAGACTTTTACACAATAAGTTTTTTGCTAAAATTCAAAAGGTTTTCTTATTAAATATTGTAACTTTTCAAAAATAAGGAACAGTCTTATAAATATATTTAAAAAAAAATATAAAAAATATGAAAATCGGTTGTTATTGCAGGCCATCACAAATACTTTCCGCTAATCTACAGATTTTGGTCGAATTTTTACAATTCAATGCACTTTTTAAGTCCATAAAAAATCAGTGAATATTAAAAATCGATTTGAAAAAAACTTCTGTACCTGGATACAATAACTTTTTGCAAACCGAAAAACGTAATATTTATCAATATATTAATTCGTTTGCGGTAACGATAATGTGATTATATAACTTATTTTTTACGATAGTGTACATCTGTACTTTACTCGACATTTAATTGTATACCATGTGGCACATATGCATACAAAATTTAAAAAATAAGCGAAAAGCATCAAGAAGAATTAAAAAAAAATATGTTACTGAATAGCATAGTCGTTAAATTTTCGCTATATTTATTTTAGTGGTAGGATTATCGTAATAAAAGTTACTGAATCCAGGTACTGAAGTTATTAAAAAAAAAACGATTTTTTCGAAATTTTTTCGTCAACGATATCTCTCGAACAAATCACTCGCTTTTAGCAAAATGTGCGGAAAACGATGAGCTGATTATATTTTAAGCTTTATGGGCTTAGTAGTTAACAATGTGTTTAAGAAAAATAGCTTCGTAAAAATTTTATTGGTGAAAATTTTCGAAAGCTACCGAACCGAATCGATTTCCCAGCTTACGACATTAAAATAAGCTTAATATCTTTCGAATGCGGCAAATGCGGCGCTTCTGATCCATTGACCCGTTTTTAAAGTAATGGGATTTTTTTATGCACACATCCATATGGACATCATGGCAAAATTAGTCCGAATCGACTCCCAGGACCTCAAAATGTCGAAAATTGTGGTTGAGTTAATAGCCTTTTATTAAAATAACAAATAATAATATTTGTTGTTGGTTTAGTACGTCTGGATGCATTTCGTTGCTGCTAAGCAGCACATCAGTTAAATAAAAATAATTTATTGAAATAAATATTTATATTAAAAGTTAAAAAAATTAACAAGAAATATAAAAAAAAAATGTTAAGCTGTTGTTGCTTAAGCACTTCTAGATGCATTTCGTTGCTGCTAAATTATTAAGACTAACTTAACCAACAACATATTTCAATATACTGGCATTTCTTGAGTTGTCATTTCGTGGTGTCATTTCCAAAATGTGTGCAAACCGCTCAAATATTTTTTATATGGAATGAAATGCCACACAACGAAAAATATCCGAAATGGCAAACGTTGCCATAGTGTATACTCGACATTACATATCGAGTCATAACCGCTGAAATAGCTTAAGCGACACATTTTTGGATTTAGTTTTTTTTTTTAAAAAATCAACTATTTACGATGGCAAATAATCGATTTTGGTCAAAAAATTAAGTTCGAAAATTATGTAGCTTAAGCTCTTTTGGCTGTTATGTCACTTTAGGTATTTATACATATTTTTTCTAATATCTTTAGGGCTTTAAATAAATTTCCCTTTCTTAAGCCGGTTTTTGCTTTCCTGAAAGTCATTATCATGTCACAAACATTCATTGACCTTTTTCCGTTCGAAAGGAACAAAAAAAAAGCAAAACAAAACGAAGACTACATACAAAGCCAGTTAATAGACAAAAACTTCACAATGAAATTATAAATAAAAAAGTACAAACATCAACTTTTTATTGCGTTTGTTTCTCTTTTCTTATCAAATAGTTTGCTAGAGTTACTTTTTTTCCTCAGTTTGCTGTCATTACTTGCAAACAAAGGATATGGAAGCTGCTCTCAAATAGGTTTCAAAAAAAAAAAAGGCCTCAACAATTTTCCTTAGAAAAAAATTATGTGAGCTTTATAGAAGGAGTCTTAAACAAAACGTTTCCGTTGAATGTTTTATTTCTATTTTACTCTGTTATTTTTTTTCTTATTTGACTTCCCTACATTCTGCTGCATAAGAAAAAAGGATTTCCACTTGTGATTGTTGCAATAAGCAGGGATTCATCTATGGTTTTATGTACTATTTTTATTTTATTTTTGTACTGCATAAGAAAAGTATAGAATTCTTTTTTAGGTGTGCATGCATGTGCATGTTTTTTTAAGTTGTTTTTCCGTTTAAAAACATTTAAGTGGTTATACTCTGTCGTATGCTCATACTTTTACTTACTACAAGCCAGTTTTTGAAATCACATCAGCCGGAGTGGAGAGTGCATTGGCTAAAAGAAAAATGTTCTTTGTATTGTTGATGATTGTTATTAAGCTTGATTTCGGTATTGTTTTTGTCATGTCATCTATGGCAACAAGAAAAAGCCGACCACGCAAATGGTAGTATGAAATGTAAAAGGTTTAGACTAGCTTAAAGTTTGTAAAAGCTTACACAAATTCAATTGCTTTCAAGCCATGTGCACAATGTGAAAACTTTTACAAAAGAGCTTTTGTGCTTTCACATCGACGAGAAATCTCGGCCACAATAATGCTTGCTCTTATTTTGCATAGAAACAAGAACAAATTTAATTTATTTCTGTCATTTAACAAATATGTGAGTTTGGCATTTAAAGAGTTTTTTTCGTCCTGAATATGCAAAATAATTCTTAGACTGTTGTGTGAGGATTTTGGAGGGCGGGGAGGGGTTAGCAAAGCAGATATTGCTTGCCTCATTAAAATGATCATTTATAAATTAAAAAAACACTAGACTTATGATGCGTATTAATGTTCTTTATTTCCATATTTTTGCTTCATACGACTAAAACATCGATTTCGTTAATGCTTTGAAACCCGGGCCAGATCCTGTTATATGAACATCATAGACTTGTGCATTAGTATCTATGCTAATGTTGCTAATAGCAACATCCTCCTTCGTAGATATTCATAGTCGGCGAAGTAAAATAAGTAAAGTAATACGCCTACTTACCACTAGAGGCGCTGCACAGATGCCATACAAAATTACTAAAACTCACAATCAGGGCAATCATGAATAAAATTTTGCGTGAAATTTCTCCCTTTTAAAATTATAATTTTTTGTTTTTCCTATTACTTGCTATTAGTTGAAATTGTTCCCCGGGAAAAATTTCACATGGAATTTTATTCATGATTGCCCTGAATATCTCTTTCCGACTCTCAGCTAACAAAAGGAGAACTGTCATTTGGAACCCAGCGAGCAGAAAACTTATTTTTTTTGCCCACGAATTTTTTTAAAGAAAACTTTTTTCGACTGTTTACTTTTCTCCCCACCATATGTCGTTAAATATACTTTATTAACACATGCTACAGCACTTGGTTCTTATTCATTTGGAAAGTTACCACAACATCAAGTGCATTGCTTGCTCGGCCATTTTTGCTACTTGTCTTATGATTGTTATGAAGTGTCATTGACTTTAAAGGCAGGAATTTATAAAAAAAAATCATAAAAACGGGTATTCAATATTAGAAAAAAAAATATATATATAAATTTTATAAAAAAAGATATTTAAGAGTTTAAGAAAAAAAAATAAAAATAAAAAAATATAAAAATTATTTGAAATCCATTTTAAGAAAATTTTGTAGGAAAAATTTTAAATAAAATACATTTCAAACTCATTTAAAATTTTATAAATATGGCAGAAGTAAAAATACAAAAATAATTACATTCCTGTTAAATAAAATCATAAAAGAAAACATTAAAATGTGCTGAATTTGCCTGGACAATTAATTTTTCATTAAAGCTTGCATGCAAATTTGTAGCAATTATTTTATTGTATAACACCTGAAACTCTATTTGTTTCGAAAATTAAACTTTCTAACTAATTCAACTAATTAAGTTTAGCAAATTGTGTTAAATATTTAATTAACACCTCTGCAACTTTGGCCCAGCAATCGTGTGGCTTTTTTAAATAGAATTATAAAATAATCAAATTTAATATTACCTTCCCCATTAATTATTTAATTACAACACCACAGTTCATTAATCTTTAGGAGTAGAAATAAATAAAATAAAAAATACGTTTGAAAATAAAAACTAAATAAAACAAAATATTTTCAATGAAATGTTGCCTACTCTTAGGCATACAATAAACAAAGCTTAAACAAAAGCTTTTACAAGCATAAATTTAGTTCTAGCAAAGCAATTCAATTAATTCATATTTTATTTAGTATATTTTAAATAAGTATAAAATATTAAATAAAGGGAAATATTAACAAATTTATTTTTAATTTTGTTTTTTTTTTATTTTTTTGTATAAGGCAAAATGTTTTTTTTTTTTTGCTCTAAAAGCTGTGTTATTTTGTTTTATTTCATTTTGCCAAGTTTCAGATATTATATTAAAAAAATTTTAATCAATTATATTAAAATTATACCCTAAACTTTTAATTATAAAATAAGTTAAATTGATTTTCGGCTGCTTACACAATAATGCCAGCAAAATAATTTAAGATAAATTTTATGAATAATTATAACAACACCGTACCGGACTTTAAGCTGATACATAACCAAAATGCTTTTTTTTATAATAAAATCCTTTCAAATACCTTCAAGGCGCTTTATACCAAAATGTATGAGGCATACTTCTAGGCTGTAAAAAATTATATCAAAACTTCTTAAGCATGCTCTTAGGCTGGGAAAAAATTATATCAGAGAAAAAATTAATAAAAATCTTTTTAAAAGCCCAAAACGAAACTCGAGGCTAAGGAAAATCTTATCAAAATTCCTAAAGCATACTTTTTGGTAACAAAACATTTTTTATAATATCTTAACATACTTCTAGGCTGAAAAAAAATCGTATCAAAATTCCTAAAGTATGCTGTGTGAAGAAAATTTTGTCTAGGCTGAAGAGTCTGTCATATGGCTAAATAAAAAATTATATACAATCACTGCCAGATTTAAAAAAAAATCTTATCAAAATTCATAATGCATACTTTTAGGCTGAATAAAATTTTTAAAATCCTTAAACATACTTCTAGGCTGCAGAAAATATCACCAAAATAGCTAAATAATATTTCTAGGCAAAATAAAAATCATATCGTCGGCTTAGAGGGCAAACCTGCTAACTCACTTCCAACAAATTTTACAGGAGCGACAAAATACTGTTGACGGTTTCTATACAAAGCTTAAGGAATTAGCCTAATACATTAAGTTTCTTCGACATATAGAGCTTCATATTAAAATAAATATTTTAGCAAGTCGATGAGGCATCTCTTTCTCTTTCGAAAATGTCATATATTATAAAAAGTGGATTTAGCAGGTTTACACTCTAAGCCGACAATATACAAAATCTTCAAAACATATTTTATGCTGTATGAAATCCCACTAAAAATCTCTAAAGCACACTGCCAAGCTTTGTGAGAATCTTAAGAACAAATACATTTTTTATTTAAAAGCTTTCGCTAAATAATCCTTAAATTTTCGAAGCATGATTTTGGGTTAATTAAGTTAATAACTGGCTTTCAACTTTCTAACATTTTTTAGCTTAAGCTAGCAGTTTATTTTTCCAAATTTCACGTAATTGCTAATTTATTATGAACTACACATTTGTTTTATATTTCTGGAATTATCAATTGCAAAATAAATTACCATATGTGGTTTTTATATTACTACAATTAAAGTTTTTGTAATTACTATTTGTTAATGCTGTTTAGGTTTATTAAATTTTCAATAGTTCAGCTAATTTGTGGTTTATTGTAGGAAATTTTAGGGCATTAAACATTAAAATACTGTATAAATAAAACTAAATCAATTAAATGTTTTCGAAGATATCAAATTTTTAAACCATGGAGTTGGCATGAGGAAAAAATTGTAAGGGCAACTTTTATATAAAATTTTTAGAGCAACGTTTTTCAAAGAACATTTTAACCCTCTTGTCCCTTTAAAAAGAGGTTTCAAAATTGTACCCCAAATCAGTAATAAAACGATTTAAGACATTCTACAGAATTGGTTGGCATAAGATTTTGCAATGAACTTCTGAATACATCTAATCCCGAAGTTCATTTAAAACAACCGAAAATCTAGGTTTTATGGAATCAGCTTCTATGAAAATATATATTTCATGCAATATTTTACAATGAGTCACCATACAGGAGGAATCTACAAAATAAGGATGACAGCATATTTAGCAACAAACACCGTTTGCAGCTGAAAGTTTACTAATTTACATATTATTCAAAAAGAAAAAAAAATATTATGTAACATAAAATTAAAAAAAATTTCTCAAAGGAATTATTGCAGAAAAAAATTTTGGCGGTTCTAATTGTTTATAATTATATTATGAACATTTTTCAAACTCACTGCATTCCATAAGCATTCTTTCCTTTTTTTTAACCTTTGCAAAGAGTAAATTTCCACGCTCCTTTAAGCATGCTTTGCGAAATAAAACTCAGCCGGCAAAACTAAAACTTCCAATACAAAAGCAACATGTTGTTTTTCGAAATAAATTAATGGAAAGCAAATGAAATTTAATTCTCCGGCAGAGAACATGTTTTTTGGAAACTATAAAAATTCTCTCTTTCTCGCTCTCTCTTTCCTTGCTCTTCTTCTGCCCGTAATAACGGAGCATGTGCTGTTTATAAATATTCTTAAGCAACATTTGTTGCTCTACATTATCAACATGTTTAGAGTAAACAACATGTAAAAAAATGTTCTATTTAATATTGGTGGCATATTTTTAGGATGACATCATTGTTGTTAAATTTTTGGAATTTTTTGCTTAATTTAAACTACCTCAAGCGTACTTATGCTTTGTATGGCAATCTTTTTTTATTTATTTACCCAACTTGATTCTTTTGTTAAGGGCTTATGAGAGGTTAATTGTCATGGTTAAAACATTTTTTTGTTGCAGGTTTATACATTTTATATTTACTATACCTTCCCCATTTCATTTCTTTCTATATATGAAACAGAAAAAAAGTCCTTTTATAAGAAACAAGGTTAAAAAGTTAAAAACAAATGCAAATATTTGGCAGACAATGACGTCCCATATTTGAATTTGACAGCCATTAATAGCAGGCTACAGCGCGATTTGACAAGCAAATGAGGAAAAGTGAAGTTTTTGTGCCCACTAATAATAATTGTTTGCGGAAAAACTATCTTGATAGTGAGTCAAGGGTAATGTTCATAAATACTAAATGAATTCTTCACCATAAATTTCAAAAGTATATAAGGAGTTTACTGAATTTCGATGTAGCTGTACAAGCACGGAAGATACCGAACGTTCCGAGTGCTAAGTTGAGGTCTCCACAGCTGAAACAATTGAAAAAATTCACTACAACGCTAACCAGCGCTGCCAGAAGCTTGGGAAAGCAAATCATCATTTGCCGACGAAAATGAGAACATATTTAAAAAAAAATATCCTCACATATCCAAGTACGTACTTTTATGGAATATATATGTATATCTATATATATATTTTATTTATATACAAACATAAGCACATACATAAATATTTGTTTTGTGAAAAGAAAATATCATTAATTTTTTGCTATAGCGCAATTTATAGTAAGAGACCTATAGGTACTTTTGCACTAAAGAATTTGATGCAAACATTTTATTCCCCAATATAAACAATAGTTGAATATTTTATTCTATTTACAAAATTTTTAACATTATTAATTATTTCTGTTATTAAAATTAATGAGCAGAGATTAATTAAAGAGGACTTCAATGGCAATTTATTCACTCACATCTAAATTTAAAACTTTTGCAGCCTTAACTATATTGATATCGACACTTTAAACTGAACAAATACAAAAAAAAACTCTTGATTAAAGAGCTTCCTAAAATATGTTCAAGTACAAAAAAAATTTAGTTACACATTTTACCAAAAAAAAAAAAGTTAAAATTTTCCAGTCCTGAAAATATATTTTTTGTTTTCTGATTTTGTTATTATTAATTCATTTCTTCCTAAAATATAAAATATGTTTAAGCAAAAGAAAAAAATTTTTAATATTTTTCCCACAAAAAAAGTTTCAACTTTCCAATCCCGGAACCAATTAATTAAAGAGGACTTCAATGGCAATTTATTCACTCACATCTAAATTTAAAACTTTTGCAGCCTTAACTATATTGATATCGACACTTTAAACTGAACAAATACAAAAAAAAACTCTTGATTAAAGAGCTTCCTAAAATATGTTCAAGTACAAAAAAAATTTAGTTACACATCTTACCAAAAAAAAAAAAAAGTTAAAATTTTCCAGTCCTGAAAATATATTTTTTGTTTTCTGATTTTGTTATTATTAATTAATTTCTTCCTAAAATATAAAATATGTTTAAGCAAAAGAAAAAAATTTTTAATATTTTTCCCACAAAAAAAGTTTCAACTTTCCAATCCCGGAACCATATTTTTAATTTTTCTGATTCTAATTTTATTAATTTATTTCTTTCTAAAAAATAAATAAGAAAAAAAATTTTTTTTTAATTTTCCAGCTCTGGAGATGTGTTTTTTTAGTTTTCTAATTTTATATACAAAATCAATTTTTTTCTTAAACATTAAATATATATCATTTATAAAGAAAATTACAAAAATGTAATTTGACCTAGTTCCTTTTATATAACAAAGTGTAAACTTTCCAACCCTGGAATTATTCTTACAGTTTTTTCTATTTTGTTGTGCCAGTATATTTACTTTAAAATTACAAAATATGTTTAATCTATAGAACAAAAGATTAAATTAGTTTTAGTAGGTTACTTTTTTATGTTACAAAAAGTTCAAACTTCCCAACTCTGGAATAGTCTTTTTGATTTTTTGTTTAATTTAATACCAATTAAATTTTTACTGAAATATAAAAGAGGTTCAATTAAAAAAAACAGAAATTAGTTTTAGCCAAAAAAAAGCTTAAGTTTCCCAGCTCTGAAACCGTCTTTTTAATTTTGGTGATTTTTAATAACAATGTATTTCGGAGTATTTCTAATACACCTCATTTTTGGTGCAGAGTATAAAAATCATCGCACTGGCAACACTGACGGTAATTCTGCACTTACTGTAATTGTTTGTTGCTATAAGTTCTCACACTTACACAAACACAAACATATTCGTTACTCACTTATTTACAAAAACAAAATGTAAACAAACATGTTTAAGTAAGATTTTGTTAGTTGTTTTTGGCATTTAAGCATTTTGGGTACGTACTCGTATGATTTGCTTGTGAATGTTTTAAGTTCATGTATGCAAAAGTTTGTGGATGTGTGTAACAGTCGGATATTTACAAGTTGTATAAGGTTTAATTGTAAATAATACCTGAGGAAATTCCTTCTGTTATGTAAAAACATGTGTAGTGTCTGGGCAAAAAGAAGGCTTAAGAAATACATTTAAAAGTATTTAAAACAGATTTCTGAAAATTAATATATTTATTAGAGATGTAAACTAATAATGTTACAAAGTCTTACAAAAAAAAAATACTTTCTCATGCCTTTTCTTTTCTTATTAATCTTTTTTTCCAATACACTTTGTTAGTCTTCACTCGTTTATATAAAACTTAAATTTTTTCGTTAGTAGCAGAGCATTTAAGCTTGTGAAAGCTTGAGGAAATAAATTTTATTTTCAAATTAGTTTAATATTATTAAAATTTTTTTTGAGCTTTCTAAGCTAATCTTAATACACTTTGACCTAAAACTAATCCTCAGCTTTTATGCCATAATCCACAATCGAATACTTATTACTACAACACATTGATTGGAATTATGCAATCCAAACATTTAAAATTCATTTGTAAAATCTCCAAACAGTCCATATAAGAAACTAGATTATTAAAAATAAAAAAAAATCAAGAGAAAAAGCACTTGACTTGTCAACACAAGTCATTTAAGTCATTTGTAACCATTTGGGCGTTAAAACTTGAACAACGGAGGGGAATCCAGGCGCACACAATTTAATGCAAACTTCCACTAACAAACACAAATTTTGTTACAATTTTCTATGCTTCTGGCTCACTTGGCTTCAGCAATAGCCATAAATCTTAATTTAGGTTTAAAGCAACTCTTGTGTACATTTGTAAAAATATAACAGACTAAAATAGTCCTGCCAGCGCTACAGGGTAGTTACAGTATTTTGTACTATTTAATGATAAAATCTTTTTGTTTCTTCCCTAATTTTTTTATATATGCACTACACATATTTTTTTTTTTTTTTTTTGCAGCTACCAAAGGGAGTATTGTGGCAAATGTAAGATTATATATATATATATATTTTTTTGTGGGCTAAAATAAAATATTTGTCGCAATATTTTAAGCGAGTGCAAGAAAGAAACCCAAAATGATTTACATTCACTCTGACTATTTGTGAGGGAAAGTTTCATATTCATTTGTATGTAAAACAATTTTGTGCAAAAAAAAATATAAACAAAATCTTTTGGCATTATTTGCATTTGTATTTTTATTATTTTTTTTTCTTTTGCTTGTACAAATTGCCGCAGTATTTAGCAATATTATACATATTTTTCTTTGTCCATTTTTTTTAAATAAAATTTGTTTATCAAAACACTTTTAAAGGCAACAAAAGATGTAAGCAAGAAAATAATAGAGATAATTGTTTGAGTTTAAGTGACAAAAAGAAACTAAGAGCTCTAAGATTATAAAGGTTTATAATATGTATATCGAGCCATAACCGCCAAAAAAGCTTAAGCGACACATATTTTGGATTTACTTGTTGATGGTCCTTCGCATATTATGGTGCTGCGAACCATCATCCATTACCATTATGTTGACTTTTGACAACATGTTTAACCCACGACACAAACCAGCTGACTTAGCACAGCTCGCTGAATAGGAGAAGTAGAGCTCTGATTGCACTAGTGAAATTCTTAAAATTCTTTTGGGGATAAATTAGAATTCTAGGAGATAAGTGTTTGAGTTTCAATGACCAAAAGAAACGAAGTACTCTAAAATTATAAAGCATGTTACATAATATGCATGCTTTATTCTCATTCGAATTTCTTGATGGTACTTCGCAAATTATGGTGCTTCAAGCCAGCAGCCATTATCGTTATGTTGTCTTTTGACTTCAGGACAATTTTTATCGAAGGACTAGTCTATAGCGTTTATACATTTAAAGCTAGAATATGACTAATTAAAAGTTTCAAAATTGTTTTTACCCAAGACTCAGCTCCATGAATAGTAGAAGTACAGCTCTGTTCTCTCTCGCGAAAATTTTAAAATTCTCTTAAAAGAAAAATGAGAATTCTAGATTTTTTAATAAGATTTTATAATTTTTGGTGAATTTTCAAATTCGGAATTTTTTATTTACTAATTTTTTATTTTTGGGACCTTAGCACTTTGTAACTTTCACATTCTTCAAACCACCTAATGAGCTCGTAGTTGATCTCGGGGAGTTCTTTACAAAATGGTATAGTGGGTATTCTTTATACATTTATAAACAATTTTATGTTTATTATTATACTCAAAACCATGCAAAGGGAAGCTTCGCTGTGTACACAAAAATTCAACTTAAAATAAATTATATACATAAATGTTAAAATTTCATTTCAACTTCCAAGCAAATGTGCATTTGCCAAAAAATACAACGAAAGACATTAAAATTTACTACAACCATGGTTGTTTTTATCTAATTTAACCTTGTTCCGCTTCGAACGCCCACCATACTGTCAGCTTATTCGCAAAAAAAAAAGAACAAGTCAAATATATAAATGAAAACTGTGTTGGCATGTCAGTCATTACAGAATGACATTCACTTTCCCAAAGATTAAAAAAAATAACTCCATTTAAATGTATGACATGCAACAGCCACCCTCATTTTTTTCTATGTTAATCACACACATATATAAAACAAAACATTTATGGATACGAGTACATATACATGCATATAAGCAAATTTTAAAGCGTGTGTATTTTGTTAAGAATACATAAACTAAATTATTGTAATATATGACAAGAAGTATATGAGCATTTCCACCGAAAGGTGCACCGACACCAAAAAATTTAAATTTTTTGGAAATACTTTATTTATTATTTATTTATTTCCCATTTCGAGAATGCTAAGTCACAAAACTAGCATATTTTTTTCAACCAATTTTATTTATTTTGATAAACGTTCTTAACGATTGGCATTATTCATTGACTTTTGCTCTTTAAAATTTTTCCGAAAGTGCAAGGAGTCAAAAAAGAATGCAGAACTAGCTATGAGATGGCAAATAACTGCCAATTTTCGCTTGGCAAAATCGCATTATTCAATGTCACGTGCGACATCACAAAACAAAATTTTTATCAATTTGTAAAATCAACCAACACAACATTTTACAATTGGTCTCATGAAAATATTCCTTCAGGTTTCCAACAAGTCACGTGTGAATGTGATTAAAATTTAATACAAAAAATAATATGTATAAATTATTTTTGTCTAAAGTCAACAAAGAAAACATTCTTAAATTAGTGCTATTAAAATATTCCTTCGGGTTTTAAGCATGTCACGTGCGACTGCATTTAAAATTTATTTAAAAAAAATTATAAAAATCATTTTTGTGTAAAATCAACAAACACAACATTCTTAAATAAGTCCCATTAAAATATTCCTATAGATTGCCAACATGTCACGTGCCACTGTAATATAAATTGAAAACAAAAAAATATATAAATCATTTTTGTTTTAAATAAAATTAAAACATTCCAAGCTTAGTCCCATTAAAATAATCCTTCAGGCTTCGCTGAAATCAGCTTTTTATCGTTGAACGAAAAAAAACAACTTCTGTTTTTGTCACATGCGAATGCTATGGTTTTTAGCAATTACATATCTTGAAACCCAAAAATTTGCTCAAAATCAAACTCAGCACCAATGATGGGGCCAATTTAGAGCTCTAAATTGCATTTATGTTTAATATAAAAATTCCTTTAATCACGGTCACGTTCGACATCATGGAAATGCCCATATATTGCTTTAGACTTTTTAATCATATATTTAAATTTAATTTTGTTGCATGATGCTGATGTCAAAAAGATTATTTCGTTTGTAAAAACAAAATTTACTACAATTTTTAGTAAAGAGGCCAATCAAACAAAGATACAGGACAGTTTTAATGGTAAAGAAGTACAGTCGAAAAAGACATTTAAATATATTGCTACAGCCTTACAAGCTGTTTAAATTTTAAACTTTAAAAGCTACTAGCAATATCGTGTCATAACCACCAAGAGAGCTCAAGCGGCATAATTTTCGATCTTAATTTTTTGTTATTTGCAATCGCAAACAATCGATTTTCGTCAAAATAACGAAGTTGGAAAAATATGTCGCTTAAGCTTTTTTGCCGGTTATAACTCGATATATTTAAATGCAAGGTAGTCATTTTGTTAGTTTTCAATTAGTTGAAAAATAAGGATCTCGGCTTTAAGCACATGTAAAAAAGAAAACATTTTTATAAATCTCATTCAGTCTAAATTACAAAAGTTTTGAAAAATTTTACTCATAATGTACTCGTATCAGCCCACTTCTAAATATTCAACGGGATATAATTCCAAAGAAATGGAGAGTGAAATAAAAAGTGGGAGGAATATTCAAATTTTCGAGTTCAGCCAAAATTTATTTCCAGTCATTTTATTTTGCCTGAAATTTTGCAAATAACATTTTAAATTGCGGGAAATAAAAACTCGCGAGCTATGGTTATTTAGAATACGGCTATTTGAGAACTAGTAAGAGAGGTTTTGAGGATGCCTGACCTAAAGAAAAAGGGGAACAAGGTTCTCTCAATGAACTGAGTTTTTGCTTTAGGTAAAATATGTACGAACCTGCTCTGCTTTGTCTGGAATCTTTTTTAATGCAAATTATTATGTAAAGTTGAGGATTAGAGAGATACACACACACAGACTCGTTTCCACATACGCACACACACTCACACACACACAAACTGTATGAATTCTAAAGAAAATTAAGCATGTATAGAAAGTGTAATTGTAAGGAAAAGCCAACACACATACGCCAGCATTCAAACATTTTCATAAATTTATAAGACGCTGCCGTTGTGCTGAGAAAATATTTATGTTAATTTTTTTTTTTTTTTCTAGAAATAAATTGATATTAATGATGACGATAATAAGGATATTGTCATACTTAAATTATTGCTAACAAGAAATAAAATGAAAGAGATTTTGTTGAAGTTAAAAAAGGGCACACAATTTATGTTTATTTATTTATTTTTTTTTTTTTATATAAAAATCTTCGACACATTAAACAATTTTGAAACTCAATCATACATTTGTGTTGTCTTGTTTGATAAAGCAAAATAAAAATTTAAGTCAGAGAAATACATACATAGATACTCGTATGTAAATAAAATCAATGAATCGTATTATTGAATTTAATTAATTTTATCTATTTGTCCTTGGGCAGGCATGTGGAAGACATTAAACAAATTTGCTTTGTAAACGTATTTATATATATATATATATAAAGATAAATAAAGTCATAAAAAGTTGTTTAGGTAGATTAAAATTTTAATTTTAATACGACAAGACATTTATGAAGCTTGATTACAAAAAAAAAAAATAAAAATAAAAAATAAAGTCTAATTGAAGATTAGTTTGAAATTTAAGAACCCTAGACACAAACCCTGTTTCGAACTATTTCAGTAGCTCGTTTTAGATACAAACCAATAATCATACTCGTGTAATTTAAATGGGTTTGATCAAAGTTTTGTGTCTAAAACGAGATACTGAGACAATTATATTCAAGGGGACAGAAACAACAGCAACACTACAAATACTTTGTGTCATTTGAAGCTTGATGTTAAGAAAGATTATTACTCAAAGCTGATACTCCCACAACTTTACATAGCTGAAAATGAGTGGTATGCAAATGAGGGTTCCACACCATTGCGTGAGGTATTATCCTATAAGGAAGCAAAATCAACAGTACAAATACTTTGCAAGAAAAAGAAAGATTATTATTCACATCTGGTATTCCCATAATTTTGTAAGCCTGAAGATCCTTCGCAGGTTACCTTGGTTGATTTGCTTAAAGCCAAGAATCAGGGGAAAGGAGAGAGAGCCTACTACTAACGCTGCAGACATATTACAGCCTATAAAAAGTAAGAGTTTACAACTATATAGCCTCCAGATAAGCTTCTGCATTAGCTTGTACAAAACTAAATCATGGAGGTCCTAGTATTTCAAACAGCTGTCAGCATAATCCGTTCACTTTAGCAAATGGCACAGCTTAAGAATTTTTACGTCTTTATTTACACTTTTAGCATATTCCCACAATTAAATAAATATTCATATTTCTTAAAATTAAATGAATATTCTGAAATCCCAATTATTTTATCATCATTTATTTTAAGAACATACAAATATTTTTTGCTGATCTCTTGCAAAGCAAATATTTTGCATATCCCATATAAATCTTACAATTTAATTCCGATTTGTATTTTTTAACATATAAATCTTAAGAAAATTGGCAATTTTTTTTTAGACAGAGAAAAAAATTGCATAAAATATAAATCACTTTATGGAGGAAAATGAGAAAATAGAAAAAAAATAAACTTCTTTTTTCCCTCAACACCTAAAATAAAGGTTTGCAAACTTTAAAGCCCTTGAACAATTTCTAGTTTTTACACACACAGAATAAAACATGAAAATAAGAAAAATGCCTTCCCTACCTGCTGGAAGGAAAGCCAAGAAAATAATGAAAAAAAACAACTTATAAATCCTTCCAAACTACTTTTCATTCTAATTCACCAAAGACACATGCATACTTTAGACATGTGGTAGTCAAACAGGCATCTTACTCGTAGACTGACTGTACTTTATTTTAGTGAAACTTGTTGAAAGGTTGCATTTGTGTTTTGTGCTCCTTTCTAAATGTATGCAGCCATACATGTTAATAATCTCTGCAAATGTTTGTGTGTGACTTGAGTAAACTAAACTAAAAAAAAAGTTTTGGCAAACATTTTCATTACAAAGGATTTGAGTAGAGAGCGAGAGAAAAAATACAATGTGTATAGGATAACACAAGTTATAGACTTATTATCCAAGAAGAGCGCTCAGCAGAAATTTAGATATATATTTTTTATACCCTGCATTAGCATACATTTTCATAAGAAAACTACTTCTTAGTTAGGGTTACGTCAGAATCCCAGACTCACTTAGACCAGTTTGTTCCATTTTAATACCACGGAGACTCTGCTTATGCGGAGTCCCCATCGTCCAACCAATCTGAGCTCAATATAAAGCTACTAATACGTTGCAGTTCGACACTGGCAACGTCAGCAAGTTCTCAGAACTCCAGAGCGCCCATTGTGGTCATTCACTTTCTTGCTAGTCCATCACAGTAACACAGAAAATGTTCTACACTTTTCTCTCCATCGATGTGATGGCAACCACAGCAAAAGCCATTGTGTTCATGCTTAAATCTTTGTACGAAATAAATGTCGAGAGTCATTCGCTAAGATCACTTGAAGCTTCCCCAATTTTAGAAAAACAATGTAAGGATATGCTATCCATACTTTGTCGTAAAATCTACACCGCTCTTCTCTGGATTCTTGCACATAGTAACCTTATCGACAAAAAGTAATCATCTAGATTATACTTGAATGCATGCATGGGAGGATGAACTACCCAGGACTATGGACGCCTCTAATGCTTTGTCAGTTTCTATTCCGTTGGTTACCATTAAAAATATCCAAACTCTTATTTAAGTATATGAAAGACAGTCTTAAACAGAAAAGGATCCCCAACGGCAGCGTCGGGTATTAGAGTTTCCTACTCTTGATTATAAATGTATAAAGGAGGAAAATATACCACAAAAACACTACAAATACTTCTTTGCCATTGAAAGTTTGATGTTAGGAATGATTATTAACCAAAACTTATACTTCCACAGCTTTGTATACCTGAAAAGGAGTGGTAAGCAAATGAGGGTTCCACACCACACGGCGAGGTATTGAGAACTGCCTATTCCTAAAAGGAAGCAAAATCAAAATTACAAATGATTTGAGAGGAAGGGCAAAATTACTTTTCACATCTAATACTGCCATAACTTTGTGAACTTGAAGATCCTTGGGATCCAGATAGTATAGAACTTATGTAAGGGATAAATTGGATAAATTACAGTCTATCAAAGGTTTATATTTTTAATATTTCTATCATTATTTTCAAACTAATATTTATATGAAAAGTAGTCTTAAGCAGAAGGGGTCTCTCATGGCAGAGTAGGGTTTTGGGATTTGCCGATTCTAGCGTATAAATATATCCAAGAGGAAAAATAGCAAAAACAACACTACAAACATTTCATGCCATTTGAGGTGTGATGTTTGGGAAGCTAATTACTCCAAGCTAGTAGTAGCACAACTTTATATAACTGAAAAGGAGTCGTAAGTAAAGAAGGGTCCTCCACCACAGCGCAAGGTATTCGGGATTTCCTACTCCTGAAAGGAGGAAAAAAGAACACTACTAGTACTTCCTGAGGAAAGAAAATGTTATTATTCACATCCTCAAGCACTATCTTCAGAAGGCAGAAGATAAATGTATTAGTCATAGTTCGTGTAGCGTCCATGATTCCACAATAAACTGTCCGAACAAATAGCAAGCAAAAATAGGAATAGCATCTCGCACTCGGTAGCGGTATTGACGGTCCACTAGATGATCCACAGATATACTGCAATTCCGCCGCAGCTGTCAAGATGAGGGCACAGAAGATCTGATCTGCGAGTGCCCGTCATCGCACACTAAGCGATACGAATTTCTAGGAAAACACATATCGAATTTAACACAGATTATATAGAGGACCTCATGCGGTACTTTAATGCAATGGGGTGGAGTTAGTACAACTGATCACTGGATCTAGATCGCTATCATAGGCTAGGACTCAGACGAGTAGAGCCGTATGTAGTAAAACGGATTTCTTGTAAACCAACCAACCTTGTAAACCAACCAACTTCCTCCACCAAAATATTAAGTTTTTCATTTATAAAAATGTTTTTCATTACTTCTCAGTCACAGCTGGCCGATTGTAGGGTACTTGTGTTCACCGAAAAAAAAAACACGCAATCGGATTATTACATAAAAAATTGAGCCTTAAGAGAGTCAACGAGCTGCTTCATACAAATTAAATTTTCAGTCTTTCGTAAGATGATTATATTTTCTCTAACATACTTACATTTGCTAACAATCTAAAGCATATGTTAAGGCAGAGTAATAAATATGAGAATGAATGCTAAGAGCAGAAATATGGTAGAGGAGGTTCACAGTTTATTAGATTACAAGTGACGTAAAGTCAAAATACAAAATAAAACAAAATGGACAATTTAGCTGGGACTGCACTATTAGAAGGAATTTCTATTAGAGTCGAATAGAAAAAAACAAATTAAAACAGTACAACGGAAACTGTTAGTACCCTGAATATTTTGCTTGCTCTTGTGTGAGAAAACTAAGCTCAACCTCATTACTTAGATGCAAGTTGATGGTTAGGCAGTTTTTTCATTTCGAACACCTTGATTTTTCAATTTCAAATGTTTTCCCGCAATTTCTTTATGCCAGAAAATTTTTCAGTTCAACACAATATCCTCTATTGACCTGATTTGAAAATTTCTTTGGCATTTTACCGTCATTTTTCTTTTTCTGCTATCATTGCCATCTTTTTATTTGGGGACTTACATTTTCAATTTTATGTTTTTTTTTTCAATTCATGTAAAATAGTTGTTGTTATACTTCAGCTGTGTTTGTGCCACAAAATTGTAATAATTTTCAAAGGCTTTAGTTTGGGGTTAAAATAATACTATGCACACACGTACTTATGAATCGTTAACATTTGCTTATACGAGTATACAACATAGTGAATATTGAAATAAAAAGAACAACAACTAGAACAACTGACTTTCAATTTGATCCCTGCTCAAGCATAGAAAATCCTTTAAAAAATGGCGATGTAGTGGAAAACGTCACTGTGCATACAAACATAGAGTTATGCAGTTATGCATTGTGTGTAGGATAGAAAAATTTCGCATGCAGTGCAGTCAGGTAATGAGAAAAAATCCTTTGCACTATGGCTCAAAATTTTGTAAAATACGTATGCATGTATTTGTTATAGAAATAGACATGGCTTACATAATTTACATGAATTACTTATGATTGTGAGTAATTTTTTCTTTCATCAAGTGAACGTGAGTAGACGTGAGTAAGCTTTAATATATTATTTAAAATTAGAATAAATATAAATAGAAATCGACGTCGCTAATTTGAATGACGTGAATCACGCTTGAGATATACATGGTCGTGAATAATTTATCTTGCAACCCTATTCGGGTGAGTGTCCGTGAGTGACGCAAGGAAGCGTTATACGTAAATATAAGTGAATAAGTGAGTATGAGTGCACGTGAGTGTGGGCAAGGAAGCATAAGTGAACGTAAGTATGAGTGAATATGAGTGCACGTGAGTGAACGTGGGTAGCACTTCAATCACGTGATGCTGAGTGAAAGCGATCCAAAACAAAGCAGTCACGCAAGAGCGTGCAAAAGTAAATTTTTCACGCACAAATGTAAATATTATTACTTGTAAGTCAAGATTTCATCACGAAGTTGAAGTTAGAAGGTTTATATATGTGAACGTGTGTATGCATGCGTTTGTATGTATGTGTTTATTATAGAAATAGACACAGCTTACATAATTTGCATGAATTGCGCATGGGTCGTAAGTAATTTTTTCTTTTATGAAGTGAACGTGACTAAGACTAAAAAAAGGGTGAGTCAAATTTTTGGCTGAAAGCTGCAATATGTTACTCGAAATTTCACAAAACCAAATTATTACAATTAACAAGTTATAGAGATCGACAGCAGATTTGAGCAGCATGAATTTTGCGTGATTATACAAGGACGTGAGTGATATTTCCTTTAACCATTTTAGCGTTCGTGACAGCGAGTGAATAAAAGTAAGCGTGAGTGAATGAATATGGACGCTTGTCCAGTGAGTATAAGTACACGTGAGTGAGCGTGAGTAAAACTTCTATCACGTGATGCTGATTGAAGGTGATGCAATTGAAAGCAGTCACGCAGTAGCGTGCTTCAGTAATATTTTTATGCACAAACGTCAATAAGCTTGCTTGTAAAGGAAAACTTATTCACGCTACCATCACTAATTTGTGGTAAGAAGACTACGCATCCAAAGTGTGTGGTTTAAAGGAGCAATTTTATTATATTGCCTACAGTGTTCTATGGGTTAAGCGAATGTCACTGCATGTAATCATCCAAAATTTCGTAGCTCGTAAACTTAATTTACCATTGTTTGCTTATTTGAGTACACGTGTATGTGGTGGTGCTTTCAGTCTCATATGTTTATGGATGATTTTAAATATTTGCCAGCTTAACATGCAAATATTTACTTAAACAATCGCAAAGCTATGAGCAAGTTTTTGATTTACACAAATATTCTCACACATATTTTTAGAAGTACGCTTGCAAAGTCCTGCCTTGTCTGTGAGTTAATATTGTAAGATTTTTGGAATAAAATGTCATAACTACTCGTATTCTAAGTATCGCAAATTTGTAATAAAGGTAACTTAATATAAGTTATTAGTAATTATTTTCCAAGGTTTTTGTTACAATTATTTAGTGTAACCCAACAAACAAGAGGGGTACGAACCGAGCCTTCTTTTCTATATATAAGAAAAGTGTGCTGTGACAGACATTGGATTTTTTTATAACAGTACTAGCTTGCTGATAATTTCCACCATCTTGTTTCATGCATGACCAGTTGATCGTCTTAAAGAAAATTGTAATCGAAAAATAAATTGTGCACGAAAAATTTCGAAATTTCCTTAAGTAGTCGTATTTAAAAGTGTGAATAAAGATTGAAAAAAATTTAAAATAGAGAATACGTTTACTACACACACAAAGCAAAAGAACTTTCAAGACTTGAAAATCTCGTGTCAAAATCGTTGAAAATCAAATCTTGTGTTAACAACAGTGAAGTTAACATTGTGGTATCTTAGCAGAAATAGTTTAACATTGTTGTAGAGCAAAAACTGTAAATATCGGTGTTGAGTAAATGACGTATTCTAATTAAGTTAAAACTTGGCATCTATCAAACCCTCCATCAATATCTTTAAAGGTTTTAGTATATTGGTTAGTCATGTCATGCGAAATTTCTACAATATTCATATTCCAGCAATAAATTGTATATATATTCTGGGTCCTTATGAATAGGAAAGACGAATAAGCAATTTCCGTCTGTCTGTACTTTCCGAAGCTCCCAAAAAAAAGCTAGAGACTTCAGTCTTACATTGGTGTATCAGAAATAATCCGAAATAGATTGTTATTGAAAATCAGCAAAATCAAAAAGATGGTTTCAGAGCTGGGAAATTTAAGCTTTCCTTTTTTTTTGCTTAAACTAATTTTTGTTTTGTTAATTAAACCTCTTTTGTATTTCATTAAGAATTAAATTGGTATTAAACTTTAAAAAAATCATAAATACTATTCCAGGGTTGGAAAATTTATACTTTTTTTATTACGAGTATATAAAAGTAACCTACTAAAACTAATTTTTTTTCTCAATAGATTTAACATATTTTATGCTTTTAAAAGAAATAAATTGCTATCACAAAATATATAAAAATCTAAAAGAATGATTCCAGGATTGGGAAGCTTACACTTTTTGTCATATAAAAGTAACTAAGTCAAACTATATTTTTCTTAAATAAATATATTTTATGTTGTAGAACAAAATTGTTTTGTTTTGTTTGTAAATTAGAAAAATACAAAACACTTTTCCAGAGCTGGAAAATTTAAAATGAAAAAAAAACTATTTCTTTCTTTGTTAATTGAATATTTTATATATTTAAGAAAGAAATTAATTAGTAAAATTAAGATCAGAAAAATCAAATATATGGTGCCAGGGCTGGAAAATTTCACCTCTTTTTAGTAAAATAAGTAATTAAAAAAATTGCGGGAATAAGTTATAAATTAGGCGCGATTTGTTAGGTTATTTTATAACTTGTTTTTGACCTGAAGTTGGCTGTAAATTCAAAGACAAACACATGAAAATGAAAATTGTTCATTGTTCACAGTTCTAAATGTTGTATAATTTAACATTTAATTTACAAAAAAACAAAGTTAATAAATATTCCGTTTTGTCGTCTTATGTGTGGCCCTTTTCTTATAACAATTGTTTTACTTTCTGTCACTAAACTAGCACTTTGTGTTCTGTTTGTTTTTGTTTTATTAAAAACACTAAAATATGACATCATTTATTAGCAACAGCTATTCGTACTTGCTTCCTTTTCTCGTGTTCTTTTGTTTTAAAAGAAAATTGCGAAAATTTTGTTTTTCAATAAACAACAGCAAATTTTCTTAACTAAAACAGAAATTTTAATTCTCTAGCAGACGTTTTATTTGAAAACAAAAAAGTTTATGTATATTTTTTCCTTCAATGCGGAGGAGGTGGAATTCAGCTGAAAAAAAATTTGCCCCAAAAAAGTTTATTTATTGGTTGCACTTTGCTTAAAAATTCTAGTAAAAAACAAATGTGTATGTATATTTTCCTTAAAAAATTTTGCATTTAAGCCAAAGTTTATGTAATGCTTTTTGTTTTTTTTTCTCTCTATTTTTGGAAAATATACTCATTTATGCTTTCAAGCTGTCACTTCAATAAAATAAAACTTCATAATTTGTGCATTTGCACAGGTGGATGATAAATAAATAGAGTAAATATTTTCAAAAAAATATAAATAAGAATGTTCAAAGTACAAAAGCAAGCTTAGAGAAAATACGTGTATAAATATAAATATACATTAATGATAAACGATGTTTTAAGTTCTCTCAACTAAACTCATATAAATGTTTTTCGAAATTAAGAGCCTTATTTTTTCAGCATTTAAATTAAAATATCCTTTTGGATTTATTTTCCAAGGATTTCTTAAAAGGTCCTTATTTTAAATCCTTCTCGACTTGATAAGAACTCTCAGGAAGGAATATTTGCGCCTTAATTTTACTGCTAGCAGATGGTAATATAAGCTCAGTACGAAATTGAAAAATTCACTTAGGAAAATTTTTTTATATGCAACAAATAAGAGTGCTATATTCGGCTGTGCCAACCCTGGAACCATATTTTTGATTTTTTTTGGATCTTACTATTATTAGTTTGTTTCTTTCTAAAATATAAAATATGTTTAATTAACAAAGCAAAAAAATAGTTTTGTTTAGTTACTGTTATATACCAACCAAATTTTTAAATTTTCCAGCTCTGAAAAAAAAAATTTTGAATTGTCTATACAAACCAATTTCTTTTTCTAAGACATAAAATTTATTTAATTTATAAATAAACAGAAAAAAATAATTTGTGCCCTTAATTGTGAAAGTGGTCATCATTTTTATTTCGAAATTCGAAATAAATCTTAAAAAAACTTCAACAAATATTTAATATATAAATTAATCCATAATAGTACAAGTCTTAATTAAAAGTTTTCATAGTATAAAAGTAATTCTTGATTTTTTCAAATGTAATCTACTAAATATCTCCACCAAAAAAATATATGACTCAGACCACTTTTATAATTAAGAAAGAGTGTAAGCTTCCCAACCCTGGAATCATTCTATTTTATACTAATATTTTGTAGAATCATTCTTTGAGATTATTCTATTTTATACTAACATTTTTTAATACCAATTTATTACTTTTAAAAGTATTAAATATGTTTAGTCTATTGAGAAAAAGAAAAAATTTGTTTTAGTAGATTACTTTAGATTACGTACTAAAGAAGTTTAAATTTTCCAACCCTGGAATAGTGTTTATAATTTTTTTTTTATTTAAATAACAATTTCATTCTTAATGAAATACAAAAAAATTAAAAATTAGTTTAAGCCAAAAAAAAACTTAAATTTCCCAGCTCTGAAATCGTCTTTTTGATTTAGCTGATTTTCAATACCAATTTATGTATGACCATTGCTGATACACCAATGTAAGACTGAAGTCTTTAGCTTTTCTGGGAGCTTGGGAAAACCGATTTCACTTGCAGACAGACGGATTGACGGACGGACGGACAGACGGACATAGCTAATTCGTCTTCACTATTCTTAAAGACCCAAAATATATTTACTTTATTGCTCGCATATGAATATTGTGGAAATAGCACACGGAAAGACAAACTTTTATATATCCTTTATCATTTTTGGTGAAGGGTATAAACATAGATTTTACGGTAAGAAAATATTGTACAATATTGTCAACATATTTCACAGTTAAAAATCAATAATATTTTGATTTTGCTCGATATATTGTGCCCTCAGCAGTATAACATACACATTAGCGATATTATAGTACAATATGATAAATTGCACAATTATATTGCAAAAGTATGGGCCGCCTTAGAGTATTTCTGCCTAAATACTAAGTTAAAATTCTTATAAAAATTTCTTATTAAATTTATCCATTTGCTAAAATTCTTTAAGCACGAACAGTTGTTGTGCCAACTTTATGGCATATTGCATTATTTAAATAAATCATATTTAATCTATAGTTTAAAATATAAATTTTAAAATTATTGCTTTACATTAGTTACACACGACGAAGGCAAGAAACAAAGTTTGTCAGGTGTATGAGAATATTAATAGCAAATGAACGTGTTCTACTCGGCAGTGTAGAGAAGACAAATCTGAAAACAAAAACAAAAAATAAAACACTCAAGTTAAAAGTCCTTTGAGCTTTTCAGTAAATAACATATGCTTTGAAAACGGCTTAAGCTCGTAAAACCCATTTTGTTGCATTTGTTCTGTGTGTGTGTGTTTTTTTTTTTAATTTTCCATAACAATTGCATATTGTTTGCGATTTGTTAAGTTAAGTCGCACAAATTATTATTTACCGCATAGTCGTGGCATTTTTAACCTTATTTTCAGTTTTCAATTTTGCATGAGTTTAGAAAATTAATTTTACAAACAATGCTTGTGCTATGTGCTTGTATAAAATAGCACACACAACAAACTAATTTTGTTAACAAACAAACGCCTGCAGTTATTTAAAATAATTAGAAATAATCGGATACAGCCAATTTTTTTTTTTCAGTTTAAGTCTGTAAAATGACGGTGTGATAAAACACATTAAAAAAATTTAAAACAAAAAAAATATGTATACAAATTTAACACATGAGAATGTTATTACCATGAAGAACTAGAAAAACATAAGAGCAGTGTTCGCAATTTTCATCTTTTAAGCCAGTAATCCTAAACTTTCAATGCATAAGCACATAACTTCTCCGCAAGGTTAAGGTTTACAAACGGACCTTTCAATATCACAAACTGATAAACTTATCCTCTAGGTATATACTTCTTCGTGAGGTGCCGGCAAAGCATATAACTACTTCTACTCATCCTCCTCCCTCAGTTTCTCAATGGGTGCCAAAACCTCCAATTATTTCCAACTTCCAATTCCTTTCTAACACAGGAAAACGGTTGTTTCTTCATTGTAACTGGACCTAGTGTTTCCCTTCAATATCACAAACTGATATACTTATCCTTTAGGTATACATTTCTTTGTGAGGTACCTGCAAGGCAAATAACTACTCCCCCTTCTCTTCCTACTACTGCTACTTCCTCCTACTCCTCCTTTCTGCTACTCCTCCTTCTTCCTACTTCTGTTTTTTTTTCTAAACAGCCCAATCCTCAACCTACTCTCCCACTTCTCCTCCTCCTCCACAATGTCATCCTCATCCTCCTCTTTTCTCATTGTAACCGTTTTCTAGCACGTTTCCATGCCTATTATTCCCATTTGATAAGGTTCGCCATTTCATATAAAGACATCCTGCACCCAGAACAACAAACTCGAACTCTCTCTCTCTCTTCTTATATTGTACTTATATTGTTCATAATTATTTTAGGAGGAAATGCCTTCGTTGGCTTTTTTATATTTCTATTGGTAATTGCAAAAGACCACAATCATATAAGGATGCTGTCTCTGTATACCTCACGGTAACTCAACCAGTTCATCCCTTCTTTACGGCCCACAGTTCTGCTTTAATATACAGTTTGTTTTATAGAAAGGAATAATAAGGTATTCTAGACCAACACGCACACAGAAACACAAATTTGGATTTTCTCTCCTTGTGTTGCGCCTACAGACGCTCGCACATTTCCGTGGCTAGAAATGTCAAATGAGTGGTTTTAACATTCAGATGGGGCAGTTTACCGTTTCTTTATGCCTTATATATCTTTCTTAATCACGCTGCAAAAGCTACATCTTTCAAGAAACGAGGCACAACCAAGTTTAGTACAATACTTTAGTAATATTTCATCTGTGCGAGAAAAAAATAAAGTCGCATTTAATTAGCAGGCTGACGGTCTTCACAACTATATTATTCAGCGTAGGATTTTAAGATACTCTATACCCATACCTCACGGTATTTTATCCAGCACTACCACTACTTTCAAGGCTCATATTTTTGCCTTAATCACTCTACTTACATAACTCTAGCCCACTGTAACAAAAATATCTCCCCTTTGCAAAATATTTAAAATTTCTGCTAAAGTTTTTAAATTTTGTGAAAATTGTAAATTATTGCATGATCAGGTACAACTTAATTTGGCAAACAAATTTTAACTGCATATAAAACACTCAAAACATTTGTGTTTTATGCCCAAAAATAACACATACATACATATTTATATGAGAACACATTTACTAATTTGAATATTGTGGTCAAAGCTATTGCAAATTGCAACTGCTCTAAATGGATGGAAATGAAAATTTCAAAAAATGTTTTCACGCCACAATCACATAAAATTAAAACAAAGTAATTCCTGTTACTCGCATGCTATGCAAGGGCAGCTTTTTAGTTAAGGGAAAATAGCGAAAACCAGAAAACAAACCACACCATTAAATGTTTAAAAATAATAGAATGGCAGCAGCGCCATCTACACGACTTGGAAGTCTCTCAAGCACTTCTAGCAGTAACTTTGAGTTCTCTTCCTTCTGGATGCAGGGAAGATAGCCAACAAGAACTTGGAAGTCTTACAAGCAATTATAGCATTACTTGGAATTCTATTCCTTCCCGAAGCAGGTAACTTTTTGAACAGACACAATTTAATGTCCGATATTTTGAGGGTGGCGTTGGCTGAATTAGTTAGCATGTTGACTACAAAACCGAAGATCCTGGGTTCGAACCCGGTCACCGACAAAGTCATTAAATAACCACACCAGGCAGTTTTCTGATGTGCATTAGTGTCCCTTTGCGTCAGTTGCTGTGGGAAAGTTCAAGTAATGAAAGCGTAGGCACTGGTCACTGAAGTAGTTACACTGGCTTCTCCCAGATACTAATCCTAATGTAACATCAGAGCACCCTCCTTTGTCGTTATTGTGTAGCAAAATCATCGTCAAAGTAAAAAAGCCAATAAAATGGCTACTAAGCACAAAATTTAATACGCCTCATTGACGCCAGAGGCGCTGCAACGCTGCCTTACTAAAAACGTGCAAAAACAAGCAGAGTTGTAAAATAATGAAGCTTTCCTCTATCTCTTCCTTCACCACCTGTCTTCTTTATAACTTCTCTTTCTTAAAGAAAGTAACACCTAGTAATAGTAGTAGGAGAGTGTTAATTCTCTTTAAAAAAAAAATCTATAACTTTTTATTTAAATCTTCATTAAATCGACCGAACAAGTTGGCAGGCATAGTATTCATAATTGACTGTTTTGTGCTCTTGAAGTTCATCAGTGGGCCTTCTTTGGTGCCAATTTTGACGGCTGTTAGGTTTCTTGTGTGCTGTAGTGGATCCACGTTTCGTCTACGGCTATAAAACGGCACCAAAAATCGTTTATACTGCGGTTGAACAACATCAAACACTTCTGCGAAGCTGTCACAGGGTTGGTTGCGTTTGCGGTCGATTGCCAGCAAACGCGGCTCTCAGATCGCGGAAAGCTTTCTCATGCCCAAGAGATCATACAAAGTTAGAAGTGGCCTTACACAATCTTTCTCACTTTCAATCTCCGATCGGCCAGCACCATATCTTGAATAAATATTATTTTTTTGGGTATAGAGACCTCAATTGAGGGTCCAGAACCTTCATCATTTGGCGTACAACGAAATTCATTCATTCACTTTCTTACCACTGAAATTCATGGTAAAGTGTGATGGCCTTTTTGACAAAAAATAATGCGCAAATTTAATTATTTTCCATTTATTCTTTTCTCAAATCACATGGTAGTCTGCTATCAATGACTGTCAAACACAAACTAAATGATGCAGTCAACTGACAACTTGCTTCTGACGGAAGAAGTGTTGCCTTTTTAGTTAAAAAGCGGTAAATGAAAAATGCCTAATGAGCCACCCTCGTATATTTCGTATGAATTCAAATTCAGCCCCAGCAACATTATTTCTCTGTACTTTACTACAATTTAGAGTTCTCTACGTCGAAAAATATCACCCTGTCTAAGTCAGCAGAAAGTTGAAATTTTTTTTTTATGAAAAACCCTTAATGCTTTGGAATTCTTGTGCAAATATTCAATTTCTTATACAAATTTGCTTTTCATCAAATTATTTGCTTAAGCCTAAGAAAACGTAACAGTTCGCATTTAATCCTTTCAAAAGAACAAAACAAAAACACTTGAAATTGTTTTAATAAAAGAAAAAAATATTGTTTTGTTACGCACTATACAGGGATTAAGTTATAGTTTCGCCTTTACTTTCTTTTTTTTTTTGGGGGGGTGGGGGCATCCTTAAATAGGGGAGACACTTTCCAATAACACCAAAATAATAAACTTAGCAAATGTTTGAACTGTAGGAGAGTTGTAACATTTGCTTTGTTTTATAAAAAGTATTTCTGTTTTCTCTGCAACATGTTTTATTTACCTTTTAGTTTATTTTGGTTTCATTTGCTCTGATTAGAAAGCAGAAGGAGTTGGAGTAGCTTTAAAGCTTTTTTATGATTCCCTTGCGGTTACACATATTGTATATTTGTGTTTCATTTACAAGCTAAATTGAAAATGGCAGATAAGGAGGAGTGAGCCTTGCTCACTTTATGACGGCTTAGAAAAAATAAAAACAAAATAAATAATTTGATTGACAAAAAAATGATAAGAAAAAATTCTATTTTGCCACCCCTAGGAAATTGTTTTGTTAAATTTTACCTCCCCTCTCCACCCCCAACCACTTCTTCTAATAGAAGTTACATATAGACATAAAAAATCTTCCTACAGAAAACTGCAAAATTATGTATGAAGGCAGACGACAGTAAGTACAGAAACATAAAGACGAACTCATTATATTACAATTGCTGATCCTAAGGTTAATGAGACTCTTACATTTCCAGCACAAGTGGTACTTTGACATTTCTGTTTCCTTCAGCAATATTTTGGGAAAGTTGACTTTTAGGGAATCAAAGAAGGAAAAAAAGCCAAACATTACAAATGTTTCTGTGAATTGCACAAGCAGTTCGTCAACAATAACAAAAACGAAACCTTAAAGTTAAATTAGGCTAATTAAATCTTTAAATTATGTCTTTTTAGACAATGTGTGCAAATGAAAAATTTAAATATTTTAAGCAAACATTAAGCCAAGTAAAGGAGATGTTAAGAGTAAATAAACAGGATAAATATGGTATATCCTAGAGAAATGACACAACAGGCTGAAGTCGAGTTATAATTGTTGGCGGCGACACGAAATCATCCTAAAATAAACCGGAGTTCTAAATATATGTTATTTATTCTGGTCTCTTTTGAAAATATTTCATAAAAGGAGCAGCTATAAGCCGACTCGCAGACTACCGGTATTCAGGCGAGACATCGAGAGTGTGACAAAGTATCCTCTCGTAGGATTTATTTTATCTTCTTTTTAGGGTTCCGCAGACCACAGGTGAAAAGGAGCACAGAAAAAATCGAGAAAACGAAAAAAAACGCGCCAAGACTAAAACATTTCACTAAAACTAAAATAAGTCGCCAAAAACCGAAAAAATCACAAAAACTAAGAAATACTCAAAAACCGAAAAAAATCACCGAAAGGAAAAAAGAAATCGTCAAAAACGTAAAAATCGTAAAAAAAACCAAAACAAAGCGTCAGAGGTAAAAAAAATCTTTTAAACTAAAATACGTAAGTTGCCAAAAACCGAAAAAATCGCCAGAGACGCTAAAAACTCCAAAAACCGAAAAATCGCCTAAACGAAAAAAAAATAAAAATTAAGGGCCAGTCCCACGATTTCAGATTTCATCAACGTTCGACTCGTCGCACAATTACATTGAAAACAATAACAAAATTTAATTTTTATTTGTTTTTAATTTGGGACTGGCCCTTAATTTTTATTATTTTTTTTTCTTTTAGGCGATTTTTTCGGTTTTTTTTTTTTTTTTGGTGACATCGTGGGACAGGCCCTAAGAAAAAGCTGATAACCAAAATAAATTGCCCGATGTTCGTCTCTCTGTCACAGGCAGACAAATCGCCCAAAACCGATAAAAACCGCCAAAACGAAAAAAACGCCACAACTAAAATATCACAAAATCTAAAATAAGCCACCAAAATTGTAAAAAAAATCGTTAAAAACTAAAAGAAAGCCCAAACTAAAAAGTTGCCAAGAACAAAAAAAAACTCACCAAAACGAAAAAAAGCGTTACAAACTAAAAAAAAATTGCTAAAAGTAAAATAAGTCACCAAAAACCGAAAAAATCGCCAGAAACGAAAAAATCCCCGAAAACGAAAAAAATTAAAAAAATCTAAGAAAAAGCGCAAAACAAAAAAAATTGCCCGGTGTCCGTCTGTGTGTCACAGGCAGCCAAAATCGCCAATCCAAAACGGAAAAAGTGCCAGAACTAAAAAAATAGCTAGAACTGAAATAAGTAGCCGAAAACCGAAAAATCGCCACAACAACAAAAAAAGCTAAAACTAAAAGGTCGCCAAAAACCGAAAAAATCACCAAAAACGAAAACAAACTAAAATAAATGACTTGGACTAAGATAAATTGCCAAACATAAGAAAAATCACCAAAAACGCAAAAAAGCCGCTACGAAAAAAAAGCCAGAAACCGAAAAAATCCCAAAAATAGAAAAAAATTTAAAAAAAGAATAGGCCAAAAACCGAAAGAATATTTTCCGTATGCTTTAATTTTTTTTTAATTTCTACATCAGATGAGATATTCGATTATATAGGCTAAAGTTTGTGTAAAGTTTGAATTTAGTTTAATTATCACTTTGAATAAACAAAGAATCCTAAAAGCATTTATTATGTGTATGAAGCTAGATTTTAAAATGTATAAGCTTTGAAAGAAATCTTGAGATTTAACAGAGATCTGTTAGAGTGATCACCGAGCTCTGGTAAGCCATAAAAAATTCATTAACGCATTTCGACTGGCCTTTTCCAGTAACAGAGCTTCCCTTCGTTTTGCAAGAGTTTATGAATTTTAATTGAATGTTATGGGGATATTGCTAAGCTTACTTATAAAGAAAACAGCGCTTCAGAGAAATTCATTAAATTGGAGATCAAAGTTTAAAGAAAACCTGGCCAAAATACAGAGTTTTAAAAAACAATTTCATTATAGAGAAAAATTCGTTATAACGAAGTTCGTTATAGGGAAGTTTGATTGTAAGTTATGGCCGGTCTCTGATGTGCTGCTCTATAAAATGTTTCTTTTTGAGGTTTTCCAGTGTAAAGTTGTTCAGTGATGGTCCCATTCTCGCCAGCTTATCCGCCTCTTAAATCCTTTTAAAGAAGTTGTTATGAAAAAAATAAACTTTTATATTTACCAACTCTTTTTTTTTTGTTATAACTTTTATTAATTTTAATTGAAATAATCCACAAAATTTAAATGGGTCATAAATGTAGATTAAAGCAATTAGAGTTTATATCCCAAGTACTTCTGCATATGAGTATATGCAGCAACAATAACACTCGTGTTTATACCTGACTAAATGCATCAATGACAGCAGTTAGTGTTAAATAGCAAACCGAAGCAGTAAACCGAAATACCAGCTAACCTTCAGCCACATAGTCATTTGGCTTTAGCAGCAGGTATTAAAATAATAATTTCATATAATAAGGCTTTGGGTATTGTGGTAGTTGTTATTGTTAAGGCATCACTTGAGACTCGCAACCGACATTAAATTAATGATTAAAATAAGTGTTGGATCCAACATACACATGAATAGAGTTGTGAAATTGGCTGCGTGCTGGAGAGTGATGGGGAAAGGGAGAGATCATTGAAACATTAAAGAAGCCAGCCAACGGTGTCATTACTAGTTTAAAGCAATTTTAACTACAGCACGTTCTCGGGTTGCGCAATAATTTGCCACCGTTGCTATATTTGGTTAAAAACTGCAGGCTTCTATTCGAGGAAAATATATTTTTAATCTTTAAAAATATACCTACATGCACAGATATTTATATATGTCTACAACATTTGCCTCCGTAGAGCTCTACCAAGCTTCTGGCAGCGAACCATCTCAAACAACAATCTGTGGCCTGAAACACGTCAAATACCGTTATGTGTAGAAGTACAGAGAAGAAAGTTGAACTGGATTGAACACACACTGCGTAAGCCACTGTCCGATATTGCCAGGAATGACATCGAATAGAACCAGCAGGACCAGTCACAAAAGAGGCCAACCAGCACATACATGGTGTAGGCAAGTTGACATCGAAAAAGATAGATAGAAAAATTTATAAAAGCTGAAGTGAAATAAAACTTATTGCGATGAACAGATCTGCATGGAAGAAGTTTGTTGAGGGCCTTTGCTCTTTATAGCATCGAGGGGAAGATGTTTATATGTATACAACATTTGTTATACAATAGTGTGTGCACATCTAAGAAAAATCTAGTACTTGCGTATCTCATATACCCTTCACCGACGCACGTTTATGGAATATATATCTATACCAACATAAGTACATATTTATTTTTTTTTTTTTTTTTGCAATTTATAATAAGTGGCCTAAGGTGATAATTTTATTCTACACTCTGCATTTCAAAATTTTTTACATTATTAATATTTTTGCTTTTTAAAATTAATGAGCAGAGATTAATGAAAGAGGACTTTAACGGAGATCAGCACTTTCTAATGGCAATTTATGCAGCCACATCTAAAGCAACTTAAATGTGCATAAAAAAAGTTAAAACCACGTTGATAACGACACCGAAAACTGAACATATATAAAAAAAACTCTTGAGTAAAAACCCTCCCAAAAAAAATATAGCAGATGTTTAAGAAAATAAAGAAAAAAAAAAGTTGCAATTTTCCAACCCTGGAAACATAATTTTAATTTTTCTGAACTTATTATTATTAATTTATTTCTTTCTGAAATATAGTTTTGTTTGATTAACAAAGAACAACAAAATATTTATTTTTTTATTTTAAATTTTCCAGCTCTGGAGATGTGTTTTGTATTTGTCTAATTTTATTTTTAATTTTTCTGAACTTATTATTATTAATTTATTTCTTTCTGAAATATAGTTTTGTTTGATTAACAAAGAAAAACAAAATATTTATTTTTTTAATTTTTAATTTTCCAGCTCTGGAGATGTGTTTTGTATTTGTCTAATTTTATATACAAAACAAGTTTTTTTTTCAAAGACATAAAATATATTTAATTAATAAAGAAAAAGAAAACACAAATACTTTTACCTAGTTACTTTTATATATCAAAAATTGTAAGCTTCCCAGTCCTGGAATCATTCTTTTAAATTTTTCTATTTTGTAATACCAATTTACTTCCTTTAAAAGTATAAAATATGCTTAATCTATAGAGAAAAAGAAAAAAAAATAAAAGAAAGTTAAAACTTTCCAACCCTGAAATCGTCTTTTTAATTTTTTTTTTTTAGAAAAATTATTTTAAATGGTCAAGTCTTATGGGATGTAAATAACCAGTATTCTTTAAAAAAAAAGAAATTTCTTTAATATATTTTAGCTTAAATATTAAACACAAAAGAGAATTTTAAATAAAATAAAATAATGAACCTGGACTTAGATAAAACATGACTTTGCACTTACTTATATTAGCACTGCAGCGCAGCACAACCATCCCTTCCTTAAGAAGCCTATGCCAAAGACATACATATCTATATTACAAGTAACTATTAAACCCAAACCTCTGCCAAAAAAAAAATTAAATTCTTTACAGTGGGTGTTGCAATTATTCTCCTACAGCCAACATTATTTTTATTCAAGCATTTCTTTTGTAATTCTGTCTTCTTTTTACAAAAAAGTCAGCAAAATTAAATGCATATATTAAGGCGTTACTTGGCTTTCACAAACTCTCTTACATCTCTTACACACACACACACACACACACATATGTGTGTGTATATATATTATATACTTTAGGGATATTTTGTGGAAACATTCGTTGGCAAATATTAGCTTAAGAACTTCAAGGGGGTGAAATAATTTTACCTAATTTTAAAAGTTGTTAGTTGCTGATTTAATTGTAATAAATTATAATTAGAAATGTCAAGGGTCTTGTCTTTTTTTCTTTTTATTTCAAGTTTCAGCCAAATAAGAAGTATAGAACAAAATATGTGGTATATAGAATTCAGTTTACAATCAACCAAACGGATAAAAATACCTTGTTATGAAATATTAAAATGTAGATTAAATGTAGAATGAAATGCAACACTGAGAAATGTTAGATTTGTACAAAAGTTTAACTTATTTTAAGAAGATTAAAGTAACATTTTGAAATAAGACAGTTAGTGCTTAAAAACTCTAAATTGAGTTTTTTTATTAATTAATCTAAAACTATACACGTGTGACTTTTATTTTGTTTGCAATTACGAACTTAAATAAATAAGAAGTTTTAAATAAAAATACATAACGAAGCAAATTTCAATATGCAAATATTAAATAAGTGAAAATTTAAAAAATACGTGATGAAATAAATTTAATTTGAGTTTAGGTGAGGCTAGGTTAAGTCAAGTTGATAAGAGTAACTATTAGTATCGTGTCCCGGGACACCACTAGGTTAGGTTTGAAGTAAGGGCAATCAATGTTGGCCCAATCCGTTGCGAATTATGCTATTGCTCTTGTAGCACACTTTGCACTCTTAGAAGAAGTATATCAAACTAGGTCAGGTTAAGAATCTCGTTTCTTAGGTTTATCCTACCTGAATCTTTAAGATGTTCTATATCTGGTATTTTTCCCAAGTGTTGGGCTCTTTAAGCATAGGATCTCTTTTGCTCTTCCACTATTTGGGCTTCTCCAGAGAAGGTCGCTGCAGCTGCATCTTTAGCGTTTACATGACATGTGATGTCAGCTAATTTAAAATTAGAGTACACGGTAGTCTCATGAATTTGGTCTAGTTTGATATTTTATGCAAGCCAAAGTCCATGCTTTAACTACATATTCTAAAGTTCTGCCTACAGTCCATTGTAAACTAGAAAAAAATAATGACTACTAAGTATATGTATATGTATGTCTTTTTATTTAAGGCCCATACAACAATTAATATCTTACTCTACTCAATGAAAGCAAAATATATTTTTCTTACTTCTTTTAAAACAAATAAAAATATTTTTCAATTTCAACTTATGCCCAACGGCACTTAATCTCGATTTGCAACTACTAACACCATTGCTACTAAAATATGAAACAGCTAGTAGTAGTACATCAGTGAAAAAAAAAAAGAAAAAAGTTTATAAGAAAACAAAATTGAAGCAGTTTTCACTTGAAATAAAATAAAATTTATAAATAAATAACAACAGGAAATAAACATTTAACCAGGCAAAAATAAATGTTTTTAAGTGAAATGGAAGAGAAGAACTACATAGTAAGACTGCTAAAAAGAGTCAATAACCGTAATTACAACTTGCAAGTAGATTATGGTCCTTCGAACCATATCATACCCGTCTGTCTGTCCGTCTGTCTGTACGTGAAATCTAATTTCCGAAGCTCCCAGAAAAGCTATATACTTCGGTCTTAGACTGGTGTTTCAGAAATGGTCCGAAATAGATTGGTATTGAAAATCAGCAAAATCAAAATGACGGTTTCAGAACTGGGAAATTTTGGTTTTTTTTTGCTTAAACTAATTTTTTATATTTCGGTAGGAATTAAATTGGTTTTAAATTTAAAAAAAAAATACCAAAAGGACAATTTCAGGGTTGGAAAAATTTAAATTTTTTTGGTATATCAAGTAACCTACTTAAATGAATTTTTTTCTCTATAGATTAAAAATATTTTATGCTTTAAAAAAATTGCTATTACAATATAGAAAAATCTAAAAGAATGTTTGCAGGGCAGGGAAATTCACAGTTTTTGGTTGTATATAAAAGTAACTAGGTCAAATTATTTTTTTTTATAAATTAAATACATTTTGCTTTAGAGAAAAAAATTTCTTTGTATATAAAATTAGAAAAATACAAATCACATCCCCAGAGCTGGAAAATTTAATTTTTTTTTTGTATATAAGAGTAACTAAACAACAACAATTTTCTTTTCTTTGTTAATGAAACATAAGTTATATTTTAGAAAAAAATAAATTAATATTATTCAGATCAGAAAAATCAAAAACATGGTTGCAGGGTTGGAAAATTTAAAAACTTATTTTGCTAAAAGAAAGAGTGACTAAATATTTTTTTTTTCTAAAACATATTTCATATTTTAGGAAGGTGTTTGCGCAAGAGTTCTTTTATATTTGTTCAGTTTTAGGCGTCAGATACATGGTAAAGGCTGGCAAAAAATTTAACTTATACATATATGCACATTCACGTTGCTTTAGATGTGTCTGAATATATTGCCATTAGAAAGTGCTGATCTCTGTTTAAAGTCCTCTTTCATTAATCTCCGCTCATTAATTTAAAAAAGTGATAATATTAATAATGAAAAAAATTATGAAATACAAAGTGTAGAATAAAATATTCAACTGTTGCTTATATTGAGAATAAAATCTTTGCATCAAATTCATTGATGGAAAAATACCTCTTGGCCACTTAATATAAATTGCACTATAGTAAAAAATAAATGGATCTATTCTTTTCATAAAAGAAATATGTATGTACTTATGTATGTCTGTATAGATATACATTCCATAAATATACGTCGATGAAATGCATACAAGATTCGTCCAGCCGAATATAGCACTCTTACTTGTTTTTGTTTACTATTAATAGTAAATTTTAGGGCCGGATCATATAAAACACTTCACCAAGTGATATATTAAATGGAAAATAGAATTACAAAACTTTTTTATATAAGATGTTTTCTTTCGAAAAATTATGAAAGGCAAGGCAACGGCTGAGTTTTCTATGCATATTCTTCGATGAAAAAATTTTTTTAAATTTTTAATAGAGCACTAATTTATTTTACCCTGTCTACACAATTCTGGCAGGCGACTGACTTGTCTATAAAAAATTTTATAAAAAAAAATTAGTGCTTTTCATATAAATTGCCTCATCAAGTCGACCGTCCGTGATGCGAAAACAGGAGTTTTATCGAGTTCAAGTTCAGTATTTTTCATTTCCTATAATAGAATGTAATATTTTTAATAATTAATGTGAATTTCTTAATAAGGTAAGAAAATGATGAAATATTTCATCCATTCATTGAAAAATAGTGAACTTGATTGAACCCGAATAAAAAAGTTTTCCTCGGCTCAAAATTTTTTATAAATAGTTCAATTAAAATATGTAATAAATATGTAAGCCAAAATTTTTTTTAAAATTCAGTTTTCATGGAATTTATCGCTCGGTGTGGTCTTTTTTATACTCAGACTAGTTTCTATGAAATTTATCTCATAGTGCGGTATTTTATAAAATTTTCATTCCACTGAATAAAATAGCTTAAAACATAGTCTGGCAACACTGTTGATATATTCCTATTCCAAAATTTGTATCGCAGTGAAAACCTAATGAGTGTGCGAAATTTTTTAAAAATCGTTTGTAAAGAATTAGAAAAGTGGGCGGTGGCATGCCCTCTAAAATAACATTATAATGCTGAGTTTTAGGGGGTATGGTACCACGCAAAATCGTGCTATTAAACATTTTTTTTCAATCGTTGAATTTTGGTTGAGTAAAAGCACACAAAATATTATATAATATTTTGAAGATTGCGTGGAGTGGGCGGGGCCAACTTTTTGACTCGGGCAAAAGGAGTTATGAAATAACAAAATAAATAAACGATTAAAGCTTCTATTTTACAGTCTGCGCAACATATGAATTACATACCTCTAATGGCTTAATTAAACAACACAACTTTTTTCAACTTTACACCCCACCCTCGCTTTACAAAAATAAACATCTCTTACCATCAATACCCTGGCTACAAAAATATAAAGAAACAGTTTGCAAAACAAAAGTTTATTTATTTATGGCTACGTATGTGCATTAATCTATATGAAAGTATTTCTATTCCTGTACACACTCATACACACACACCAATGCATGCACAGAGCTGTATTTCCTTTTCATCCTTGTGATGATGTGTTTATTTGTCTCTACTCGTATGTGTACATGTGCTTAAAGGGTAAAGTAATAAAATAAAAAGTTTGTAGAGGGAACATTTAAACGTGAGTGTTGATAGAAATTTATTGTTATTATAAGCAGGCACACACACACACAGAGAGAAACTTACAGACAGAGAGAAACTTTCATTAACTTACAAACACTCACATTTATCTCTACTGGTAATAATTTAAAAAATAAAAATGAAAAGATTAACTCACACAACCTGCAACACTTTCATAGGATGTTGATATTTATATAAAGGTTATAATGGCAAAATTGAAGCAATTAAAAAGGGAAAGAAATGAAGACAGACAGACTGTTCGAAAAAGAATTCAACAGAAATGAAAGAGCTTGGCCCTAGAAAAGCTGCAATAACTATTTTAAGCATTTGGGTGTATTAACATTTAATATAATTGTTAACTGCTTCACACTAGTTAGTTTAACCAATTTCGTTGGTTAGTGCAATTCTAACTATCAAAATTGGTTAGATTTACCAACGACTTTTCACTTCAGTACAAAGTCGAAATTAAAGTTTAGATCAGACATTGGAAAAGTTTGTAAATTGTAGATTACATAACGTACGGCAGCTTAAATAATATTCTATACCAGGGGCCCGTTTCTCAAAGCTACAAGTTACAAATCTAGCAGTAAAAAACAACAACACTTTTACAAATTTTATTGTGATTTTGTGTGTATTTTTTTTTTGTAGATTTGTAATTTGTAGTTTTAAGAAACGGGTCCCAGATGCTCTCAGGCATTCCAAAATATTGTAAGTTGTTGAATGGAGATCATAGGGCAAGTTACGTTAGATCTTAAATCAGACTTTAGACTAAAACTAGAACGTCTAGCAAATTCTACAGGTGAGAAACTAAAATAAATAAGTTAAGCTTTAACTCTAAGATTAAAACTCAGAAACCTTGCCTTAACTGAACTGCAACCGATTTAGAAATTTTGCACTTTATTATTTTATTTGTGCTACAACTGCTGACACATCATGCCATTCCAATAATTATAATCCTTATGCTTTTGCTACTTATATATAGTTTATTGTGTAATTTGGTAAATTACTTACAGCAGACATAATAATATTGCATACTACGTCTAATATGTAATATTTTTGCACGTCATTTACTTTTATATCATTAAATAAATCCCCAAGTATCACCATACGTTTGCTCTCTTCTCACCTGAATGCATTTAATATGCAGTTTATATGTCTGCATGTTTGCTACAAAAGGTAAATCTCTTGTCATTTCTAGTTTATTAATATTTTGCCTGCAACAGTGACGCAAGATTTATTAAATCATAACTTAAAGCAAAATGCTTCAATAGCAGCTGTGATACTAATAATAATAAAGAGGCGTTGTAATGTAGTTGCTGAGAAAAAGCTTGCCTTTAAATGAAAGCAAGTGTCATCAGTAGATGCTTAGAAAGTGATGGGAGGATGTACAGCTGTAAGTGCTTTTCACTCTTTAGACTACTGTAAGTAGTAAGAATACAGTAAACTCTCAATAATTTGCAATTTAGGGAGACAGCAAAAAATTTCAAATGAAAATTAATGATATTTGTAAGTATATCGTGCTTATAATCAACTTTAAATCTCTGAAAGAGTTTAAAGGTTATTTTACACTTTCACTGCCGCATTTATAAAAAAACAACCTTTACTTGAGTTATATGGTAATTTCTATCTAAGCAGTTGTCAATTTCAGCTCTAATTTTTTTATTCATGAGACAAATAAACGATGACTGCTTGTCTGTCTGTACGTGAAATGCCACACAAGGTAACAACTGCGATAACATGTTTTGACCAGCTGATTAGCTTTACACATGGAAAAGCCGTTTGGGTAAACTATAGTTTTTATACCTACAATAATGTTATCAGTCTATTTTGTCTTAGCAGACCAATCCAAAAAATTATTATAAAGCGAAAAAAGTATACATGCGAGAATTTTAATACTTTTTTATACTTCAAATTATCGATTAATACAAACTATCGACAGTCTACCGTACTTCAGTCCTTTCTGTGCACACAAGTAATTTAATTTAAAATAATGAAAGGGAAAATGTTTCCATTATTGTTGTTAATATTTATTTCAAATTTATAAAGTGTCTATGCAAGGTTGCAAGTGGGTGAGAATGCAGAGATTCTTTTATTTATTTATTAAGGTTTGTTTCGAAAAATTTTACTGACGTCTTGTTTATGTTGCCATTGAGGACCTTGCTGAAACTGGATGTGCAAGTAGTTTACTTGCTACACATTTACACTATTCTATTACCTATATCTATTTCTTACTAAAGGATTACTTTCATTGTTTTGTGCTTTTAGGGTAGACCGTAATTATATTTTTTTTTCAATATAAAGGAATCCCTTAAGGTCTGTCTGAAATTTTGTGGCTTTATTTTACATTTGCCATTTTGGTTAAGATAAAGGTTACATTAAATATAATTATTAAATAAATATAATCAGTGGTTAATCTTATAAACCAAAAGCAAGGTGAGACTTAGAGTACACTGCAAAAAAAAAAACAAGAATAACGATTCATTCTTAAGGTACACCCACGCATTTGCAATATTATTGTGTAATAAATTGTACAATAAAATTGCCAAAATATATATTAAATAAAATCGAAAGACTTTCGATTTATATTGCTTAACAAGAAATATTTTGTAATGTGTTGGAAACATTGCATCAATAAAACTAAACCCTATTTTTCTATTTTTTGTACCCTTCACCCTAACTTGTAAAGCGTATATACATATACGTTTGTAACTCCATGTGAAATTTCCACAATACTCATATGTGAGCAATAAAGTATATATATTCTGGATCCTTATGAATAGGGAAGAACGAATAAGCAATGTCCGTCTGTCCGTCCTTCCGTCGTCTGTCTGTACGTGAAATCGGTTTTCCGATGCTCTTGAAAAAGCTAGAGACTTCAGTCTTAAATAAATAGATTGATATTAAAAATCAGATAAATCAAAAAGACGGTTTCAGAGCTGGGAAAATTGAGCTTTTTTTTGGTATATAAAAGTATTTGACTTTAACTAATTTTTATTGTTTTTTTATTAATTAAACCTCTTTTACATTTCAGTAAAAATAAAATTGGTATGAAATTTCAAAAAAAAGAATGAAAAAGACGATTCCAGGGTTGGAAAATATAAGCTTATATAAAAGTAACCTACTAAAATAAAATTTTTTTCTCTCTATAGATTGAAGCTATTTTATACTTTGAAAAGAAACAAATTGGTATTATAAAATTTAAAGAATGATTCCAGGGTTGGGAAGCTTACACTTCTTGGTATATAAAAGCAATTAGGTCAAATAAATATTTTTTTCTTTTTCTTTTTAAACTAAACACATTTTTTGTTAAAAAAAAATTGTTTTCTATACAAAATTAGAAAAATATAAAATACATCTCCAGAGCTGGAAAATTTAAAAAAAAAATATATAAAAGTAACTAAACAAAACTATTTTTTCTGTGTTAATTAAACATATTTTATATTTTAGAAAGAGATAAGTGAATAGTAATGATCAGAAACATCAAAAATATGGTTCCAGGGTTGGAAAATTTAAGCTTTTTTTTGGTGGAAAAAGTAACTAAATAACATATTTTTTCTATATTTATGACTTGATTAGGATGAAGTTGTATCGCTTTGTAAGTCAAGTTACATGTGAAAATTATTAATGAACAAATAACAACTTTTACTTAAAAAATTTTTTTTTATATTTTAGGAAGGTCTTTTTACTCAAGAATATTTTTATACTATACTTTTAATTTCAAATCAAATCAAAACCCTCTTACTACTTCTTAAAACCACTACTTAACGAGAAAAAAATCATTGTTAACCACAATGCCACATGGCAGTAGAGTTTTCTGGCAAACAAGAATAAAAGATTAACAAACAAAATGTCATTAAAATTTTGACCTACATACACATGTGCACAATAACTTATAAAATCATACATATGGCTAGCTAAAATGCAAAAAGGCGTAATTAATAAAAATATAATTTTACAGGAGAAGCAAAGAGTAAAAAAAAAACTAAACATATATGTAGTTAAGTCCCCTTGTTTTTTGTTAATAAAAGCGTAATTTTTGATCACAGAAGTGTAAAATTTTGTCAAGACATGTAGTTTAATGGCATTCATAATAATCAATCAAAAACTCGATTTTGAATTTTTTGTTAGTTACGCCTTTTTGCATTTTTGCTAACGATATATACACATATGCACGCCATATACAAGGTGTTTATTTGCCGTTTGGGATTTCAGTGCCAGAGTTTTCTAAAAATTGCTTAATAAAGCTTTAATACAAGGTAAAAAAAAATCGACCAGAGAAAAGTTCAGCACATTTAACTGAAATTGTCACGCGTGAGAATACGTGAGCGTGACTGAAAATTTTTTTTCACTTTAATTAATACAAGAATAATAAACAAAAAAAAACAATATTTTTTAAAACTTTTCGACATTTTTAATTTTCTGTCCCTTTATCAAGTCTTTTGTCTGTGATTGGGTATGGTAAAGGTTTTCATTATTAAAATTTATGGTTTTTGAAAATTAAAAAAAAAATATATAAAATCACCCATATTGCGTATGTCGAGTCGAATATTCGTCTATATACGTTTCCTTTAATCTAGTATGAAATTCCATGATTCACCCGTATTATCGAAGCTGAGTGTATTATTAATATGAGTGAGAAGTTCTCATGCGAGAGAGCACGTGAGGATGAGTAATAATTTTTTTGTTTTCATAAGATTAAGTGATAAAATCTTTAAGGACGTTAAGAGAGAGGCTTTCGAAATTTGATTCCAAAAAAAAATTATTTCAATCGGTTCTGCCGTTTGGCCATAAAATGGATAAAATTTGCTATAGTTCAGGTCTGTATTTTCTCAAAAGTCGTTCGTCTATGTCACTACTAACCCTATCAAGCATATCCTCAAATTATGTACAGCCCATGGGACGTGCTTTCTTAACAACAAATCCCCATTTCAAGTATACATAATTTGGTTGATAACTAGTAAGGGAGTGTGAAGTGGCTTGTTGATGCCTGTTCTAGAACATACATAAATTGAACATTCTTAAATTATTTCAAACTCTCTTACTGTTTTTCCAGTTTTATATAAAAATTATATGTAAAATATGCTAGAGCTATTAAAAGCAATTACGCTGTGGATAACTAATCTAAAGCCTGGTACTCTCTTTGCAATTTCGTGCGCAATGCTTTCAAACTACATGTAAAAGTATTTGGTATGAAATATTTGCGAAATAAACTTGCAAAAGTAGTACCATGGCAGCATGTTTTTCCATGCAAAATGACTCTGGCATCATTTTAGTTTCAGCTGCGAAACAACTTGAGCCGTACTTTTTCGTGCGGAATTTTAACAATGTTGCATACTTTCAAGTAATAAAAGCGACAAATTTATTTAAAAATAGTAAATTTAAAATTTTGCATGCGAAATAATCAATGTTGTTGGAAATTTTTCATAACTTCAAACAGAGTACTACGCTTATGATGATGACATTTTAATGTGTTGTGCATAAATCCTTTTTAATTAAAAAGCCAAACGCTTTAAAAATCGTTCTATAAAATCCATGATGGTATTAAATAAAATAAGACCAGCAACATGATAATGTCGCTTTGAATAGAATAAAAATCATAAAATGTTTGCATTTCAATGCACACATGAAGTGTAGAGCATTTCAATACTCTCGATTTTTTTCAATTCATTTTTAATATTTGCTCTTTTTTTTGTTCTTCCCCTCTTACATTTCATTGTTATATTTACATTCAAATTTTTTATATGTATTTATTCTCTTTTTGACCCATTATTCGAGTATTTATATTTCGATTGCCAACGGGACTTTTAGCACACGCACTCACACATAAATGCAACACTCTCGATTTGTTGATGGTTGTTTGCAAAACATTTATTCAGTGACAATTTCTATGGTTGCAACAGCGGCAACGACAATGATATCAACAACACAACCAGCTAGTATTGTGGCCTCTACCAACTGCAGCTGCCGCTAAATGTCGCCTAAGGATGGACTTTACATACATAGATAGTTTTTCCCAGTTCTGCGTTGTTCAGTTTGCTGTCTGTTTTTTTTTCTTTTTTGTATAGAATTTCGTAGCTGCCGTTTAATTTACATATAATATTTATTTGTAAAATAACAACAACTACTGCAAAAAGAATTGGTACAGGAATACGCACACATACTCTCATATACATACATACATATTTTATGCTAAAGAAACTAAGCAAAAGAGGACCAGCTTGGAAGAGAAAGGTCTTTAATCACAAACCAATAGAACTTATGAAATCGATTTTTAAAAAATGGTTTGTTGTTTGAAAAATTTTAAAAATATTCTGCAAGTCCACTAAAAATATTTCATGAACGAAAATATTAAGTCCTTTATGGTTTGAATCAACAATGACCCAATCAAAAACTTTACAGCTTTAAGCTTTGCAAAATATTTTTTATTGCCTTATTTTGTTCCGAAAAAGTTTTATGTTTTCGGTCATAAAGTAATTTAAAAGTTTTAATTTATAAAGGCTGGTACTCACTATCCTCCACAATCACTCGACTTACGAAAAAATACAACCCTGATCTAATGAATTGTTATTGTCTTTTGAAAATTTTCATAAGCTCCATCATAACGGGGTTGTATTATCTTAAAAGTTGCACGATTGTGGAGGATAGTGAGTGCCACCAGCCTTAAGAATTTTTGAAATATCTGTGAAAAATTGAGAGTGATTTTAATTTTGATTTAATTTACAAAAGATCTAAGACATAATTAAGAATATTTATAACAGCACCTTTGACGATTTTCAGAAGAATTGACAAGCTCTCTAGTTCACTTGGTGAATTGTGCAAAATTTCAACTTTGACCTCATGGCTAACAATTGTCTGTTTTAGCTCAAAATTTCACCGTATTAGTTTTATACCAATGTAGTTTTTTTCTGGAAAACATGTAAAATTGTTTATAAAAAAATGCATTTAGCGTTCGTTTAAAGAAAAAAACTACGCTCGTAAGGCATGATACAATAATTTATAATAAACTATATATTTCCAAGAATCCTTTCATTACGAATTTTAATTGAAAAATGCAATAAATGTAAAATTTTTTTCTTCCATAAGGTTCTTCATAAACAAAAATATAGAAGTGCTCACAAAAAATATCTTTCTCAATGTTATAAAAAATTTTTCGATAAAAAAATTTTCATTTAAAAAATACTTTTAAGCTTGAAATATTTAAAAAAAATAGCTGATATTTTTATAAATTTTTGAATTGAATCAAATTTTGAATACAAGTAGTCATAATAAAAATTGTTAAAATAAGCTAGATATGAATGTAAATGAAACTGCACTCACCTTAAAGCCAATTAGTACATTGAACCACATCTGAGCCAAGTTTTCGAGCAGGTTTTGCAGTTATTGATTTTGATGATATTAATATTTCACTTTAATCACTTTTTATAAACACATTTAATTGATTTTAATTAATTGATTTTTTTTCTCTTTTCATGTAATCATCTAAAATGCAAATTAAAATTTATGTACCTAATTCAAAAGTGCAAGGCATCAAAATACTTTATTTCAAAGGCAAGTACTTAATTTTAATAATAATAATAGTAACTAAAATTATCACTTTTGTAAAAAATTAATTTTTTTTTGCACTTTAGATGACATTTTATATCACTTTTATATTTCATGTAGGTACCTATTATTATTAAATATGTGTAGGTACTGTTTCTTTTTTTATTCTACATCGAGCCTTATTTTCGATTTAATCGCAAGCAGCATGTAGTAAAAAAAATCACTTTTTTATTGCAATTAAAATTTTTTTATTAGGATTACAAATATATTTAATTTCCTCTTAATTCCATAGAAAAAATGTTTTTTTTATTTTCTCTTTTGATTTCCAATAAGATTTTCTCTTTTAAGTACGAATATCTTTACTTTTACTAAGCTTTTATTTCCTCTGTTATATACAATAACCATAAGCACTCATTCACTACACCAATTCTGTTAAAAACAACAGTCCACTATTCTGTTAAACGAACTGCAGCAAACCTGTCTGCTCTTTACAAAAACAACATAAAACTAACAGAGGCTGCGCTGTGTATGGATGTACGTAATTATTATCAAACACATTTTCTATAAGGAAAACACAAACTATCTGCACATTATTATCTTAATGTGTTAGTTAAAAACCTGTTTGTGCTATTTATGTGCGGGAGTGTGGTGGAGACTGGCCAAAGAGTTGAGAAAAAATGTGAATAAAACGGAACTTTAGCAAAAGCAATAACAATAACAACTACTGCAGCATACACATCCATAGGCACAACAACAACTATTGATGAATACATACTGTAAATTTTTAGAAAAATGCAATGTTGGATTGCGATCAAATAATTTCTAACTCACTTTTTACAATGCAGAAACAAACTTTTTGCACATTTTCTTTTTTTAACTTATAAAATACATATTAATTTACTTTTATTTAATAGAAACAGACATTTTTAAACACTTTTTACACTTGATTTATGCAAATGAATATGACAGTTACCCGAAGACGTCCGCGCACCACAAAAATTTCTAGAAACTAAAGAAAATCGTATTAAGAAGGTGAGTATAAAAAACTGTTTGTGCTGTTTATGTGTGGGGATGTAGTGGTAACTGACCAAAGATGTGGGGAAAACGGAACTTTAGCAAAAGCAATAACAAATACTGCTTCGTATATGTACATAAGAACAACAACAACTATTGATGCATACATACTGCAAATTTTTGGGCAAATTCAATGTTGGATTGTGATAGAACAACTTCTAACTCACTTTTTACAATGAAGAAACAAACTATTTGCACATTTTCTTTTTTTAACTTATAAAATATATATTAATTTACTTTTATTTAATAGAAACAGAAATTTTTAAACACTTTTTACACTTGATTTATGCAAATGAATATGACAATTACCCGAAGACTTCTGCGCACCACAAAAATTTCTAGGAACTAAAGAAAATAGTATAGAGAAGGTGAGTTTAAAAAACATGTTGCGTTGCGTTGTGAGTGGTGGTGAGTGGGAGGCTGACCAAAGAGTTGAGAAAACTGAAGTCATGCAAAACCAATAAGAACAACAACTATTGATAATTAGAAAACAACGTACTTCCGACTTACGAGTATTAAGGGTGGCAGAGTTGGTTAGCAGATATGTCAAATGTGGCGATTTCTCGCCAAACGTGGCAATTTTTTCAACTTGTTTGATTTTGCGAAATGGCGATAAAAAAATTGTTGGCGATTTTTACGGCTGTTTTTTTTGCAAAATAGAACTTCAAAATTTTTGAAATTTAGAAAAATTAGTTTCTTAAAGAAATAGTTTCAAAACAAAACCTACCAAAACTCGTCTGCAAGAAATTGAAACAATTTGATTTTGATCATTTTTCAAATATCAATTATAGTAATTAATTCGTTTTGAATTTGGATGAGAAAAATTAAAAACAAAAATAATATTTGGCAAGTTTCTGCTACATTTTCATTTTATAAAAATTTTTATATACAAAAGTGTTTGAATATAAAAATAAATTTAATCAGGTATTTGATGGGAAACGATCGTTTTCAAAATAATCGCTTTGAAAAGGTCTGATCAAGTCCGATCGATTTTGAGTATAATTTTTCAGCTAATTTTAAACTACTGGCTTTTAAAAAGCACACTAGAAAATAAAATATAAGCGATATAGAAGGGCTTTGAAAATAAATTTATCAACAATGGTTGGAAAAACTATAAAAAAAAAGTTTTAAAATTATTGACAAAATGACTATAGGAAACATATTACACCTTTTATAGTTTTTATTTTCATCACATACCCGTTAATCAAATATATGTATATATATTAAGAAATACTACATAAAATTGATTTTGGCGACTTTTGGCGATTTTCAAAATAAATTTGGCAGAATAGGTCGGAAAAAATCTGACAACCATGCTGGGTAGTTGAATATATACAATATACATGTGGATGAGTTTATATGTATTTTGGATATCTATTTAATTAACCATTAATAATTTATTACATATATATTAGGGATTGTAATATGTTTTTATATAGTTAGCACCAATAAGTTATAGTTTTATTTGTAATAATTTTTCTTTTGACTATCTATATTTGTAAAAAATATATATAAAAATCGGCTTTTTTAAGTCTCTCTTAAAGTCAGAAACCGATTTTATTTCTGTTCGCTTTAGTGCCTCTAGGGTCAGTTTAAAAAGAAAAATAATAGGTAAAACAATAAAACAGATTAAAAATATAATATAAATAGTAATAGTTATTTTATAGCGAAAATTATGGTACGTTTCACGATTGCTACGGAGTTGTTATATAGTACTTGCCAATTGTTTATTTTGTTCTGGCATCTGTCCGAAGTATGCCTACATAGGCTATATATTTTTGTTAAGTGTGATATAAATGGACAACATTGGCAATCGGAAACTATCCAAGCAATTTTTATGACACAGGTTTCATATATTTTTTTAACAGGAACTAAGATAAGTGGATCTGCGTCTTGAGCAACAAATGCGTTTAATACATTTGTAATATAAAAACTAAAATCAAGAGGAGGCTGTTGTTATAGAAATGGCTGTCTCAAATTTTTCGTTAAGAAATTGTTAACATTTTATTAGTTGGTCACGTTCAGTTTTAAGCAACTCAAGTGCTTCAGCAGCCTTTGCACTAGCGGTTGCTATAGCGATACCCGTTGTTATTTTCCCATCCGCTGCAACTGACACCACAAGAATTTCCTTAACAACTATTTTAAAGAAGGCTGAACAAAAACCTCCCAAATACATACCAACATATATACATATTTATGTGCTCCGTATTATTTCCATTTTATATACATACATACTTATTTTTCATTTTTGTATTAAGCTTTTTAATTTTTTTCTATTACAGGATAAAGCTTAAGTGATTGTGCCTAAGGAATTTTTAAAGTTCTGTTCAAAATAATGCAGAATGGATTTTTTTCTCTTTTGTATTTTGGATAATTTTTTTTTGTTGTTTTCAAGTGTTTCGTTGTCATATTTCTATTGCAATTGCCAAAAGTTTGTGAAATACTTTTATAGTTTCATTGTAAAATTACTCTTTTCCCCCAAAAAAAAAAAAACCAGCAAGAAAACAGTGAGAAAAATTGTATGCTAAAATTTTCATATTAGAATTTCTTTTAAAGGAAGTTTATGGAAGGAAATGTTTTTAAAATTTAATTATCTGTGAATGACATTATAATGGATTTTTTTTAAAGAAATCCATTAATTTATTTAGGTAAACGATATCAAAAGAATAAGTTCGTTTGAGAATTTATATGCGAAACAATAATAAAATGTGAAACTCTGTTTTTACTTGCATATATTTTTCTCAAGTGCTAATGCATAAATGGCAACGTGGCTCAAAGCAATGCGCCTACTTAACACCAGGGGCGCTCCAAAAATGTTGCACAAAATTTCAACAAAACAAAATTCTCTATGGTAAAATTCTTAGCAAAGTAGGTGTTTGCTTAGTTTTGAATCTCTCCGCATATATCCCATATTTCTAGATTTGTATTTCTACGTTGCACTTTTTTCTGCAACTCTTAAATGTGTTTTTTCCAGTTTTACACATTTATATAGTTTTAAATTCTTTAGCATGAGAAGGTCTATTAGAAGATCAATTCCTTGAAATCTTGGATTACAATAAGCTTTTAAAACTTAAAAGAAGTGAAGATTTTGTATAGCTATTTTTTCTCTCTGTGTACTTTTGCTTATTTATGCTTAAAACTCTGTTCATAATGCGGCAATTTTGGGTTTTTAAACTACTTAAGTTTCTCATTTGCACACTAATACTTTTGTATGGTGTAGATGTGCACGTGTGAGTGTTTATGGGTTAGTAGTTGTAATAAATATGATGTGTGTGAGTGTTTTTGAAAGTTTTGCATAATGTTATGGATTTGTTTAATGGTGTGTATGATTTTAGTTTACATTTAAAAAAAAGAAAAAATAATAAAGACAAATTAAATACGAATTTAAAAATATAAATATATCTATATGTATTCATATAAAAAAAATTTTATAAACTAGAATCTTATTACGAGATATAGTTTCATGATGATTTTCAAATAAAGGAAACAATTAATGGTTTTACAGAAAGAAACCTGGGAGTTGCTATGGGCTATTTAATTGAAAAATGTTAGGGCAATAAAGGAGTCAACTCAAAATTTAAACATTTTCAGTGAAGGCAAAAAGGGGTTTATTTCCATAGTATTATATATTACAAAGAGGAACACAACTATATTTTTCGTTTAAAACTAGAATGAATTATGTAAGATTTTTACATTAGGTAGATATGACCACTGTATATCGTTTTCTTGCAAAAATTTAAAACTGCTAAATATTGAGTTGATCTCCCTCCCTACACGAAAAAGTGCAATATGTACATAAATCATGAGGTAGGTACTTCTTTGCTTTATATTTTGTGTTTCAGATTTTTCATAATTTTACTACATCACAAAGATTCTCTACGAAATAAAATTGTAAAAATTTACAATGTATTATATTATTTGACAAATATCCTATAAAACTTCAAAATAGTTAAATTGGCAACACCGATTGCTATTGAAAAAACATCGATACATAAATACATACTTGCTCTTTTGAATGTGCCTCTCTATCGTGTGTAAAATTCACCACTAGGTACCAACATGTTGCATTATTTCCATTTCCATTTTAGTTTCTGGATATTTTTGTGCTGCGCGGACCTCTTTGGGTAATTGTCTCAATAAATTCAATAAAACCATTGTAAAAAGTGTTGAAAAATTAATATAACTTCTATAAAAGTGTAATTAAATACATATTTTATAAGTTTCAAACAAATAATGTGCAAATAATATAATATTTCCCAGTGAAATTTGTGTCAAAAGCTTTTCATACCAACATATGAAGCAGAGCAGCGAGCAGGGCAGTCTTTGTTGCTGGGTTCATGTGTTTGATAATAGAAGCAACGGTGTTTGTGTACGCAGTTGGTTTAAGCAGAATAGCGGTTTGCGTTGTTATTATAATGAGTGTATTTCTTTTGGGAGGATACAAAATCGCAATCATCGTGCACAAGCAAATGGTTTAAGTTTTAGAAAAGATAATGATAAAGCAAAGAAAGTGAAAATCAATATTTCTTATACATATGTAAATGAGGAAGTTAAGACACATATCGCTCATTTACACAAAGAACGTCATAACTCAAAAAAATAAAATTTTCTTTTTCCATTAAGTTGTGCGTAGCAAACTATTTTTCTTTTTAGTTATGACGTTGCTTGAGTAAATGGGAAATATGTGGAGCTTTAAAAGTACATATTTAAATGAAAATTAAAATAAATTAAACTAAGTTGCATGAAATAACATACATATACCTAGCTAAATTAAATTAAAGTAGAATATAATAAAATAAAATGAAATAAAATTAATAAAATTATGTACGTAAGTATGTATAATTAAATACCTATAACTTAAAACAAAATAGTACAAAATAAAATAAAGTTAAACAAAATAAATTAAATTAAAATTAACTAAATCAAACAACATAAGTATAAAATAAAATAATACAAAATAAAATATGCAACATTGAAGTTTTCTAAACATCAATAGTTTTTGTTGTTATTGCTTTTGCAAAAATTATGCTTTCTCAATTCTTTGGTCAGCCCCCACTCACAACGCAACACAGCAGGTTTAAACTCACCTTCTTAATACGATTTTCTTTAGTCTCTAGAAATTTTTGTGGTGCGCGGAAGTCTTCGAGTAATTGACATATTCACTTGCGTAAATCAATTGCAAAAGGTGTTTAAAAATGTTTGTGATTATCAAATAAAAGTAAATTAATACATATTTTATAAGCTAAAAAAAGAAAATGTGCCAAAAGTTTGTTTCTTCATTATAAAAAGTGAGCTAGAAGTTGTTCGATTACAATCCAACATCCAAAAATTTACAGTACGAGTATGTATGCATTAATAGTTGTTGTTGTTCTTATGTATACGAAGCAGTAGTTGTTATTGTTATTGCTTTTGCTGAAGTTCCGTTTTCCCCACATCTTTGGTCAGTCACCACTAGATCCCCACACGTAAACAGCACAAACAGTTTCTTAAACTCACCTTCTTAATACGATTTTCTTTAGTTTCTAGAAATGTTTGTGGTGCGCAGACGTCTTCGGGTAATTGTCATATTCATTTGCATAAATCAAGTGTAAAAAGTGTTTAAAAATGTATGTTTCTATTAAATAAAAGTAAATTAATATATATATTACAAGTTAAAAAAATAAAATGTGCAAAAAGTTTGTTTCTTCATTATAAAAAGTGAGTTAGAAGTTATTTATTTGATCGCAGTCCAACATTGAATTTTTCTGAAAATTTACAGTATGTATTCATCAATAGTTGTTGTTGTGCCTATGGATGTGTATGCAGCAACAGTTGTTTTTGTTATTGCTATTGCTTTGCTAAAGTTCCGTTTTATTCACATTTTTTCTGAACTCTTTGGTCCGTTTGGTTTTCAACTATGTAATGTGCTCATAGTTTCTGTTTCTCTTCCTTGTAGAAAATGTGTTTGATAATAATTACATATGTACATCCATACCTAAATTGAGTAGAGCTGTCACAGCGCAGCCTCTGTTAGTTTTATATTTTTGTACGAGCAGACAGGTTCAGTTCAGTTTAACAGAATAGTCGACTGTTGCTTTCAACAGGGTTAGTGTAGGGAGGGTGTATGTTTATGATTATTGGATTTTAAAGAGGAAATAAAATGTTAGTAAATGTAAATTTATTTAAAAGAGTAAATCTTATTAGAAATTGAAAGAGTAGTCAGCTACTTAATTATCTTGGAGACGGCAGCAGCACCATCTGCACCTCATATTTAAGTAAAGGGTGTTTTTTATTGAGGTATAGAACTTTAAGTTGGCATCACTTTTTTAACTGGCGGCCATTTTGTCAGCTGTCAAGTGATTAATATTTAGTTTGGTTTGCCATTTCATCATGAACAGGTTAACAAAAGAACAACGCTTGCAAATCGTGCAAATTTATTTCGAAAATAATGGTTCAGTTCGCGAAGTTTACCGCAAGCTCCGTCCATTTTATGGTCGACATAATCGTCCATCAGAGCAATTAATTCGGTTAACCATGGATCGTTTTCGCACTACGTTTACTCTATGTGATAATACGCATCTGCTGAAGTCGCTCGTCTACGCCAACAAACCAGAAACGTTAGGGGACTTGGAAGCCAACCTTCGTGGCGTTATTGCCAACATACGGCTCGAAAAAGTGGTTGAAAATTGGACCTGTAGAATTGGCTTTATTCGAGCCAGCCGCGGCGGCCACATGCCCGAAATCATATTTAAACGTTAATGGCATAAAATTATCCTTCCAATAAAGCCAAATTTATGGACATTAAAACGATTTTCTTGTGTTTTATTTCAATTCGAAGTTCTATACCTCTAAAAAAAACACCCTATATAAGTACATAGTTCAGTATTGCAACCTTCAAATATTTGGTATTTATAAAAATTAAATTACTCTTTAAAAATGTACTTATGTGACGTAAAAGTATAAAAATTAATCAATTTATGCTTTACATAAATTTTTGGATATTGTTTCTATTAAATAATATGAAATAATTGTACGATATAATTTATTCAACATTTTGTATTATACTGGCAACACTGAATTTTCTCACTGTAGCCAAAGAAATAGAAATTAGTTTAATTGGACTACAACGATAAAATCAGCATAGACAACAAAATGCCGCCCTGTTGCCTTGCTGTCTTCAAAAGAATCACTCTCATATAAACATGTGTATTCCATCCTTGACATTTTGTAGTCGGTAGCTTGCTGTGGTGAATGTGTTTAATGCATAAATGTTAGTGTAGTGTTATGTCAGAGCAAATTAAATATTTATGTGCCTATTATATTAAAGAATACATATTCTTTTTATTTTTAGTTAAAGCGTATTTTTATAAAATACAAAATAAGAAACATAAAATAATACCATGTTGCCATGTTTCGACTTTGAATACTAAGTTTTTGTAACAGATTAAAGATCAATTCAAGATTTTTTCTTTAATCTGTCATCAAACAGTCGTAGTCACAGTCGTAATATGCCAACCACGTTAAGGGCCAATAATAATATGTACCTACATAAAATACCTTCAAAATTTATATAAAAAAATGTTGTCATCTAAGGTGTAAAAATAAATTTTTCAGTTACCAATGCAAAAAATCTAAAACATACCGCCGCTTTATTGCAACATAGCCATATCTCAAATAGAGAATCAAAGTAAGTTTAACTTAATTAAAATAAAATAAAATAAAGTAAAATAAAAATAAAATAAAATAAAATAAAATAAAATAAAATAAAATAAAATAAAATTAAAATAAAATAAAATAAAATAAAATTAAAATAAAATAAAATAAAATAAAATAAAATAAAATAAAATAAAATAAAATAAAAAAAAATAAAATAAAATAAAATAAAATAAAATAATAAAATAAAATAAAATAAAATAAAATAATAAAGTAAAATTGAATTAAATTAAATCAAATTAAATTAAATTAAATTAAATTAAATTAAATTAAATTAAATTAAATTAAATTAAATTAAATTAAAATAAATTAAATTAAATTAAATTAAATTAAATAAAATAACATAAAAGAAAATAAAATAAAATCAATTGAAAAAATAAAATAAAATGAAGTAAAATCAAATTAGTGGAATTACACAACATCCTATGAAATTTATTAAGAGGCAAGAACGGTTAGGAAGGTGAGTCATAAATAAATAAATATACATATATACAGTATAATAATATATCGGGCCATAACCGACCAAAAGGTTAAGCGGCATATTTTTTTAACTTTGTTTTTCGATAAAGAAAATCTATTATTTACGATTGCAACCAATTTTTGCAATCGAATCCAATTTTTAGACGATAATCGATTATTTACGATCGTAAATAATAGATTTGTGTCAAATAAATAAGTTCTAAAATTGTGTCGCTTAAGCTTTATCCCCAATAGCCTTTAAGTTTCTTCTCTTTATTATTTATATAATTGAACTTATTTCCAACTTTGAAGGAATGCAGACAATAAATTTCTACATATATTTATAATATGACTTAATATTACATTAAAATTTTTCCGAAAATAAATACTTTCTAAGCTGGACAATTTATATTTAAATAAAACGTTGGAGCTTTTATTGTTTGAAATGTAGATTGCTTTTGTCTGAAACTCTCAGGGCATATTTTAATGCTCTTAAATTTGAAAACATATGTCATGACTACATTTGTTTTGCTCATAAAATTTAATGCCATCATCACTATTAGCCAGCATTTATATCGTCAACGTTGCCATTAGCAAAGAAAACAACAAGTGTGCTTATTTTAGCAATTGTTTGTTTCGCCAATAAACACACTGACTTCTTTCTAGCAGATGGTTTATTTGTTTAACAAAAAAGCATTCGATTTCTTTTGCCTTTTTAATGGCTTGTTATTTCCTTTTTTTTTTTTCCTAATATACAATTTATTGCCCTGCAGCTAGAATTTATTTATTTTTTATCTTGGTTTTTTTGCTTTTGGTATTATTTCTTATGGCAAATTTTTTTTTAAATATTCTTTTTATTTCTTATTTTTTGCTTGATAATTTAGGTGTAAATACTTCAAATAAATTTTTGATTAAGCAATCAGGACAACAGATTCAGCAAGGAAAAAGAAAATTGTATTGTGTTGATTTCATAGAGTCTATTCTCTTAAGGCGGTTGGAAATGTTTGTGATCAGAGGGGAGAACGTCTTGATATGCCTTGCTGGGTAGTTAATTTGCTTAAGCTGAGGATAGATAATGGGAAACCTCAAAGTCTTTCAAGTGTAATGAAATGTAAAGAATGAATGGGGAAGATTTAAAAAAAAAATTAAAAACTTATTTAATTTAAAGCTATTACACATATTGCAAGGAATACCCTTGGCATTTTGTTTTTTGTTATTTCATTTATAATTTTCCCTTTTTTCATTATATAATTATCTAGAAATTAGTTTTCAAGTTCTTGTGGGCAAACAACTTCCTTTAAGTTTCGAACTTTACTCTTCATATTTTTAAAATGTTTTTAATTGCTTTTTTTTTCCTTAACAAAATCTTGGTGTGGCAAACATTCTTATGGTTTCAAGCAAGAAAAAAATAATAATATTAATAATGAAATTGCCTGTGGCAATTTAATAGGCCGGATATTATACAATCGGAAATGTAATGACAGTTTGATAAATTGAGTGTTGTTGTTATTACAAATTCACTGCGCTGCATGCTGCATGCTGCTGCGTTTTTTTTCCCCCATTAACGCTGAGATAGGAAAATTCAATTAATATGTTATTGGCTGTATTGGATTTTTGTGGCAAATAAATTTAATATTCCCGCCAAGTTATGGGCATGCTTTCATATTTAAGTGCTTTAAACAGCAGGAGAGAAAGCAATTATTCTTTTTCGCAAACAAATGCAGAATATAAAATTCACTTGATTTTGGGTTTGAGTTTAATATTCAAAAACAACGTTTCGTATGGGGAATAAGTATTTGTAATATACAATTCTTTTTCCACACTCTTCTTTTGGACCAGATGGCTTAGGTTTGCTGTAGACTTTATATTTTCGATGATATTGAGTTCTTTTCAATTTCAATTATTTTGCAAAATTTTTGTTGTACTTTAAAGAATTTTGTGCAATTTTAAAGGCATTCATTTAATTTGTTTATGTTGTTGTTTGTCACTTGTGCTATTGCAGTTGTCGTTATATGTATCTTGTCCTTCTGGTACCATAATTTTTAACTGAACTAATCTTTAACATTTATTTTCCTTTTCTCTTCCACTTCACTTTATGTTTATTTTGAGCTTTTTTTATATTTGTGTGCATTTAATTTCCCAACGAACAACAATTTTTCTTCTGGACTAAACATGCATGTTCAACAAATGCCTTATTTTTTTCGTCTGCTTTGAAGGCGTCGAGATGAATATATCGTGGTTTAAAAAGTTATTTCAATTGTGTTATTAACTTCTTTAATTTTTCATTAAAACTTGTTTCAAATATTTTACCGTTTCAGCGATTTTTTATGTACTCACGTTTTTCTTCTTTTAAGCGTTCTTTTTATTGCTGTGGCAACTCTTCCTCGTTTAAAGAATTTTTGCTGTTTTGGGACAATTTCTATTTTAATCCAATGTGTTTCCACGTTTTTTTTTAATTTGGCATTCTTTTCTGTTTTTATTTTAGATTTTTTAGTTTTGAAGAATTTTTTGCTTTTGAGATTTTTCGGTTAGAAAATTTTTCTTTCTTGCGCTATTTTTTGTTTTAATCGAAAATATTTACACTCTGAAATTTTTTTTCTTTTTTGGCGATTTTTCAGTTTTAGAAAAATTTTCAACTTTGTAATTTCTCCGGTTAAATTTTTTCTGTTTTGGGCTATTTTCTGTTTAAATCTAAAGTTTTTCCACTCTGGCGATTTTTTTGTGCAATTTTTTTGGCGATTTTCCAGGTTTAGGGAATTTTTCTCTTCTGAGATTTTTCGTTTAGATATTTTTTCCTGTTTCGGGCGATATGCTCTTTTGATCGTTAGATTTCCATTTCTGACGATTTTTTTTTCAATATCTCAATTTTTTCTGTTTTGGCGATTTTTCAGTTTTAGAGAATTTTTTACTTTCTCGGTTAAATTCTTCCTGTTTTGGGCTATTTTCTGCTTAAATCTAATGTTTTTCCACTCTGTCGAAATATTTTTAATTTGGCATTTTTTCTGTTTTTTGGCGATTTTTTAGTTTTAGAGAATTTTTTACTTGTGAGATTTTTCATTTAAATAATTTTTTCTGCCTTAGGCGATTTTCTATTTAAATCTAATGTTTTTCCACTCTGACGATTTTTTTGTTTTGGAGAATTTTTCATTTCTGAGATTTTTCGTTTAGATAATTTTTTCTACTTTGGGCGATTTTTTTCGGTGTAAGTAATACACCAACATTTTGGTGATTGTTCTCTTCTTTTTTTTTTTTTTTGCAAAATTTTACTTCGTACTACTTTTCCCGCTAACGTTTCAGTAATATTTACCCGTATTGGGGATTGGCTATTGATTTTTCGATTGACAATTTTTTTTGCCTAAGAAACTTTTTGCTTTCGTTCGCTTTTGTATCTTTCTGTCTATTTTTACGGGGCTTTATCTCCCGTTTGGGCGATTTTCCCATTTTTTTTTTTTGCATTTTTTACTTTTTATCGATTCTTTTCAGTTTTAGCGACTTTCCACTCTAGAAATTTTTTTGTTTTTGACGTTTTTCCTCTTTAGCGTTTTTATACTGCCTTCGGAATTTTTGTACTCTGTCAAATGCTTAAACTTTAGCGATTTCCTCCCATCAAACCATTTTCCTTTTTTCAAGATTTTACATTTTCCTTTTATGTTTTTAAATTTTTGGCGACTTTTGATCACTCATTTCTGCGTTTTTTCTATTTGGGCGATTTTTTCACTTTCAGAAACTTTGTCATTCTGGTGGCTTCTACTTTAGTTGCGATTTTTTCCGTCAGTATTTTGTGATTTTGTTGCTATTCTATTGGTTTTGTAATTTTTTTCATCATTGTGATTTTTTTCTCTTTTTTAGTTTTTTGTTTAGCTTTTTTTATTTTTTTCTACTTTGTGGGTTGTTTTAGTTTTTTTTTGTTTAGTTTGTTTTTTTTCGATCTTGTAATTCGATATTTTGCCGCTTTGGCGATGTTTTTCGGCTTTGGCAATTTTTTCCGTTTGAGAATTTTTTTAATTTTGGCCTTAGAAACTTTTCGTTTCTGACGATCTTTGCCGGTCTGGCTTTGTTAGTACTAATTTACACTATGCAAGTCTTATTGCTAAGCTGATTAGTTTGTTAGGAAAGAGGGACGAGGGAAAAGAAACGTTACTGTTCCCCTCGTCTCTCTCTCCGTCAAACTAATCAGCTTAGCAATAAGACTTGCATAGTGTAAATATGGACTTAATAGTGTTTTTTCAGCCTAATTCTTCCGCTTTGGCGATTTTTTTTTTCGTAAAAGAAGAGTTTTTCATCCAGTCGTTTTTTTATTTTTAGAAATTTTTTTTTCGGAATTTTTTTATTCAACGATTTTAACCGTATAGTCCCCGTGCTGCGAAACTTTTGAGTTCGTGGATGAAGGGGAAAGAGGAATGGAAAAGGGTACTTTGTTTCATGTACATGCAGTTCTTGTTGAGTACGTCATTCTCGTCGCATTCTCATGAGAAATATATGAGAAAATGTATTGAGCTGCAAAACAAAAACTTCACAGTGTGGACACGAATGCAGTTTTCAGCAAATGTTTCACTGTATGGACGGGGACATAAAGAGATGTTTTGCTCTGTTGATTAATTCCATTTTTAGTGTTTTTTATGTGTAAGCATTTTAATTTTTTTTGTGATTTTCTTAATTTTTTTCTCTCTCCACTTTTTTTTTATAGATTTTGCATTTATTTTAAATTTTTGGAGGTTTTTCTGGCAATTGTTTTATTGTTAGGTAATGCTATTTTCAGAGCGAGTCAAAGAAAAGCTTAAGTTTACTTTTGAAGAGCCGGAGAAGTATTCTCTCCGGCAAAAAATTACTTGCAAATTTTATTTAAATTTTATTATTTTAATTGGCCATTTTACATTAATTTCTGAAGTGCTCAACAACACATGCGAGTATTTTGCTGGGTTGTTGTTTTGTTTTTGGTTTTTGTAAATTTACCGTTGCCGTTTGTTGTTGCTTGTTAAACATTTATTTTAACTAAACTCTTTGTGCCAAAAATATAACCCGGCTAATCTTTTACAACAACAGCAACAAGCTCAAGACTTATTTTATTTAAAAAAATAACAATAATAATGCTTTTGCAGCATCTAACATGAATACCTACGAACAGCAAAAGAAAAAAAGACAACAAAGTAAAGAACTACATTCCAGCACCTGTGTTGAGAAGAAAAAAAGAGGTAAAAGCAAATATTAAGAGGAGAATAATATGTAACAGATCTGTTTGTATGGAGAGGAAAAAAGCAGACTTGAAAGGACCTTAACATAAATTTTAAAAATGTATGTATAAGTGTATATAAAAGGAGTGTGCTTTCGAAAAATCTACTTGAAAAGCTTGCTTGCCGATTATATACAAAATAGTTTACTACGCTTGCAAAGTATTGAGTCCATCCTTGAAGCCTTAAACAGGAAATTGAGTTATTTAGACACAAAGCCCTGATTATTAAGTCTAGCTTAATTCCTTTAATTCCTACGAGGAACATAGGGCCGTAAAGTCTAGCTAATAGGGAACATCAAATTGCTTTGCTCTCTGGAAGGCACCTCACTGGATAAAACTAAGTCTTCCAGCATTTCATAGGAATGTAAAATGCCTAAGCAAGCCAAACGGCTTCCGAGTGTTGTCAGTATATATGCCCATTGACTGTCCTTTTAATCTAAACAAAACAAGAAAAAAGAACTCAACAACCAGCATAATAACATTGTCTTGCTACAACACAACAACACACTACATAAATAGATAAACTGCTTCATTACTTTTTCTCTCACCATCCACAATGTCGCCATATTTAAAGCTTGGCACCATTGTCTGGTTTAAATTTTATGTAGCGTTATAAACGAACTAATGTTATTATTTACCATTTTCTAGTTTCCTCTTTTTTATATTTATTGTAGTTTTTCTAAGGGTTTGTTAACTTGGCTTAGTAGATTTCACCTAAACTCCAAATGCTTGGCATCTGAGAGATATGCACATGCATTACGTACAGCATAAGCAAAGGCAGCATCAAACATATAATAATAAAGTATACTTTAAGGGATTCTAAAGTATTATTTGAACTGTAGTAGCTGAGCATTAAGCTAAAAATTAAATTGTAAAAATTATTTTAAGCTTTAAAGGCTTTTTTCCCCTTTGGCTAATTTAAATTTTTATTAAGAAAATATTTTTGCACAAAACTCTTGCTTTACCCGAATGTGCCCCAAAGTTTTAATCTTCTTTTCCATCATGTCTGGGGATTTTTTTCTTTTTTTTTTTTTGCTTTTGCAACAAACTGTCCAAATCAAATTGAAATCTTTTAACCAAAAATTGAATCATTTTTCTCTAGATTTTTTTTTCGTTCTCAATTTCAATGCATTTTTTGTGGAAAACAATACTTTGTTTTTTTTTGCATCTGGTATGAAAATGAATTAAAAATTGGTTTGATAACAGCAAATATGATTCACATGTGGATTTAGCAGAAGGTTGCCAATACAAAAAAAAAAAAAATTAACTGAGGCAAGTAAAGTTATGCTACAAATGACAGTAACTGAAGTATAAGGTAGAAGAGATGAGGAGAGGAGAGGAGAGTATAGGTGTAGGGAAGGAAAGAAATAAAAAAAAATCTTAATTATATCACTAACAATTGTTTTCAAATATAAAATATTTGTATAGCCAACAAAGCACAATGGGCCAGTTATAGAATATTGCTTAATTGAGCCCATGATTCGGGAAAAGCTCTAAGTCATATATTTTTTTAATTTTCTGTTTCGATAAATTAAATAAATATTAAACAGATTTTCATAACAAAAGACTAATAAACTTCTATTTTAAAAAGAAATAAAATTTTATATAAAAAAACAAAATTCTTTATAAATTCTATATAATATAAAAATTATTTTAAATGTTTTCAAACTTTATACATTAACCTCCTGTTTCCACAACTCGGATGGTTGGGTTGAGTACAAAATTTATAGCAGTGATTTTCAAATAAATTTTCTGGACGAGTCTGCTTATAAATATCTGGAAACAAAAATATACCAATAAAACCAATTAAAATTAGAGGATTTTTAGAGATTCCTTAAAAAAGAATTTAAAAAATCTCGAGCCTCACAACTTCGAATTGGCAACACTGTTTAAGTTAGTTTAAGTTAAGCTGAAATAAGGAGCAACTATGTTCACCCAATCCCAAACGGGATTACACTTTTGCCCAAACGAGCAAAAAAAAAATTTCTTCAATTTGTTTTGCAAAATAAGTCATTTGCTCTCCATAGTGCCAGCTACAGCAAACACATGAAACGCTTAATAGCGAAAAAATAATCCTTTAAAATGGAATTAACATCAAAGCCATGACACTTTTCTCGCCACCCTCCTTACCATGCACATATATACATACATATATATATATATATACACATGCAATGATTTATGATGTGTGCGCTATAACTCGCCTGATTGAACAATATTCGCTATATGAACAATGCATCATCCTTTTTCACAACAAGAGACAAAATATTTAAACCCATCGTTTGTGTTCGTCTGTTTTATTTCCATTTTCATTGAAAAATAAAAGAATATGAATTGAATAAACTTGTTATAAAAAAAAAAAGTAAATGCATATAAAACATTTAAAACTCAGACGGAAATTTTTGTTGCAGCTCTAATTGAAATGAAATTAAATTCTTTTATTAATAGTTTTAACATTGTATTTTTATCACCGCCATATTTATTTTTTTTTTTTCAATAGAAATATATTTTATATTCAGAAAGGAAATAAAACTTATTTGCAGCTGAAATTTATGGAAAAAATTGATTTTTATTATGTTTGTTTTAAAATAATTGAGTGTAGGCTCAATGTGCTGGCTCGAAGGACCCATTTATTATTTGAGACTTGCCAAATCATCAATTGGCTCCTGGTTACATTTTGGTTAAAAAAAGGCTTGCTGAAACTTAGATTTTATTTAAGAGAGAAAGGGAGAGGGAGAGAGAGAGAGAGAAAGAAAGGGATAAACACAGAGGAGAGCATATGTTTTATACTGCTTTCGCTGCCTTTTTCTCTTACAAAAAGCAAATGCAGTCTTAAAATAATTAAACTGATTCTGCACACTGATTTCAAATGGAGTTTTCCTAACATTGTTTTATTTTTTACCACAGTTCTCATTCAATATATGTACATACATACACAGATATTTGTTTAAGAAATTACTAACTTACACACACATGCATACATATGTCGGTGGTTTTCATTAATAACAGCGTATTTCCAACAAAAAAAAAAGGTCTCTTTAAAGCTTATTTAAACAAAAAGTAGAAGTGTTGCTGTTTTAGAAAAAATTATGTACAAGGTGGGCCAAAGAAATCACCCTATTGGAATATGCTCTTATTTTTGAAAATGACGGCCAATTTCAAATCTGTTTTGACATTTGTGAACTAGACAGATGTAGAATACAAGTGAACAAGCTATGAAGCTATTCACTTCCCTAAAACGAGGAAGAATCGTGTCTATTTTTTCCGGGTCGCCTCATCTCTCGTTTTGGGTATTTACACCGGCCTGCAAGATCGCCCGATTTAACCGTTACAGAATTTTTTGTGAGGTTTTTTTAAGGCCCGTGTTTACGTGAAGCAGCCCGAGACCCTAGAAGCCCTCAAGGATGATATTCGACACGAGTGTGAGAATTTGTCGTCCAAAGTTTTCGCCGAAGTGATGAAAAATGCCATAAAACGAGCAATCAATTGTGACGGCGCCCCATTTGGCCGATATCATCTTCTCGACTTGACCAATAAAATTCTAAAGGTTCAAATAAACATAATCAAAACACAGTATCGAAGTTTTTCTTAAAAAAAAATTAGAGCCAAACAACAAACAACGGATGACTTCCTTTGGCCCACATTATACATGCGTCCATATTTTTAAAAAATTTCTTAAAACTTTCTAAAAAGCGTTTAAAGTATTTTAATTTGATATCATAAACTCGAAATGAGAAATATATAAGATACGTTGTTCTTAATGAGAAATGTTCGTATATATGTATGTTCGTATGTATGCACCTTTCACTTACAAATATATAAAAATACTTATAAGGAATTCAATGCAAACAAGAAAACATTGCATTAACAACAGTTAAGCTACGGAGAGTAAACACACACATACATACATACATACATACTTTTGTATATGCTCTCACTGACCCAGCCGGAAAAAAAAGGAGTAGGGATGCCTTCTAGAAGGCTTTTGTCCTCCTTCTTTTGGACGTACAAAGCCTGCTCATATCTTTTTTACACGCGTTTTTCAGCTCTCAGTTCTTACGGCAGAGATTCTGAAAGACCATCAAAATAATAACTTTTGCTTTGGTAGAAAAAATTTTTTACTCCTCCTCTTTCTCATATAAAGCATTTTTTTTTTTGGGAATTTAGATAAGAATACCCGTAGTTATTTAATTAAAAAAAATCCTAAGCAGGTCTTTTATAAGGCCTGAAGAATGTAGCCAGGTCTTCTGAGTTTTCGCGCTGAGTATTTAAAATTTTAGAAAATGCACTAACACATTTCCAAGCACACGTATGCATACACACACTTATGGAGGTATAATATAACCGCTCTTTTATATACAGATATTTATAAATATATAAGAAGATAAATAAAACTGTTTAATGCTATTTGTAAGTGGAAGCACTGCATGTACAGTGGGCAAATGTGCTTAAATTATGCTATAAAATACAAACTTGTTTATATATATATTTTTTTAAAGAAACATTTTAACGCTAAAAATTATCTTTTAAATTAAAATTTACAAAAAATAATTGCTTACTAATAAAGGATTAACTGCACAATGGGATTAAAATAAATATATACTTTAAAATTAAGAGCACTCAACTGAACAAAAAGACTAATGCAAATTTTAAGCAGCATAGTGCCCTTAAAGACTTTGCACAATGGTCTGTATATATGTATACAACCCGTACTTAAAAATTTGTCTATTAAAATTAAAAATTAAAAATATATAAGTTTCCGCACAGTGGGCAGCAAAATAAAATGAAAATATATTTTTACGATATACCCATGGCATGAGTATCAAAAATGTCGTTTAAAAGGAAGAAATCACTAAAAATAATATTGATTAAGAATTTAAAAATGTTTTCACAGTGGGCTTAAATAAATAAAAATCAGAAAACTGTCGGCGTCCAACTCTACCACAGCATCATTTAATTTTATAACATAAAATTTATATAACACAAAATGTTAATATTGAACAGATTATGTGTTAAAAACTATGCACAGTGGGCTGTATAAAAAAATTTAGATTGTGAAAGAAGAAAAATCCAAAAATTTTATTTTTATAGACCTACAAGGCTTTCTATTAAAGGTGAAAATGTGAAATATAAGTATTTTTGCACAGTGGGCTACTAATAAGAATTAAAAATTAAATTTCATTGTACATACAACTATTCACATAATAAAATTAAATTTTTATTTTGTAGCCCACTGTGTAAATATATTTATATATTGTATATTTTCAAGTTCAAAAGAAAAATAAGGCCTAAAAATTTAATTGGAAAGAAGAAATCACAAAAATATAATCCATTATGAATTTAAAAGGCTGACACAGTGGGCTGAATATAGTTAAATTAGAAAAACTGGCACAATTGAAGTATATGTAAAGAGTATTAAAAAAAATTAACGAAATAGAATCTTATCTCAACTTAATTAAATCTAAACGTTCGTGTGCAGTGGGCAGGGAAACAAAAGCAATAATATTGTTAAATAATTTATTTTTGAAATTATTTATTTTCACATAATTTTTTATTGAGCTTGAAGATGCAAAAATAAAAATGGTGCCTACACAGTGGGTTGGAAAATAAGACAAATTGTAATTCTCAATAAAAAGAAAATTATTTTTTTTTTATATTTTCGCATGAACACAAGTGTTTCTATTAAAATTTAAGATGAAACATAAAAAAATTTCTGAACAGTGGGCAAAAAGTAAAATATTCCAGTATACTATTGCACGGAAACCTGAAATTTCATTTAAAAATTAACTTAAAACTGTTTCCACAGTAGAAATCTTGTTTTTAACTTCATAGAACTTAGATACTGTGCACAGTGGGCTGTTATTTTTAACAGAATTTTTTAAAATTTATTATTATATGGAATTGTAAGTATTTTTTTGTTTTCAAACTATAAAATAAAAAACAAAACATATGTTTGCACAGTGGGCTATAAGACAAAATTAGGTGAATTTTTAGCAAAATTAAATTAAAAATTTTAATTTTGATAGATTTGCAAGTTGTTTGTTCAATTTGGAAATAAAAAATACCGTGGAAACTGCACAGTGGGGAAGAAAGTAAAGATTGAAAGAAATTTTTTTAAACAAATATTTTAAAGAGTAGTTCGCCTGAGAGTTCAAGTTTTAAGTTACCGATTTCTTTTCAGCACTGGCGTGTTTCAACAGTCGAGATAAGTGTATAAACTTAATTGCGAATACTACAAAAATTTATTTTAAAGAGTTTTGGATAAATTTTTGGGATTTGTGATTTTTAGATTTATATAAATATTTTTATGAAAAATTCCCTTTTTGGGAGTTTTTGTGGACATTTTTGGGAATTTGATTAATCTTTTTTTTTCTTAAATTTTTATATAAAAAACAAGTTATTTTGATGAACTATATCTGTGATATTCATGATAACTATACAAATTGCTTGTTATCGATTTAATAATTTTTGGGATTTGTGATTTCTAGATTTATATAAATATTTTTATGAAAAATTTCCTTTTTGGGAGTTTTTGTGGACATTTTTGGGAATTTGATTTTCTTTTGTTTGCTTAAATTTTTATATAAACAACAAGTTATTTTGATGAACTATATCTGTGATATTCATGATAACTATACAAATTGCTTGTTATCGATTTAATAATTTTTGGGATTTGTGATTTCTAGATTTATATAAATATTTTTATGAAAAATTTCCTTTTTGGGAGTTTTTGTGGACATTTTTGGGAATTTGATTTTCTTTTGTTTGCTTAAATTTTTATATAAAAAACAAGTTATTTTGATGAACTATATCTGTGATTTTCATGATAACTACACAAATTGCTTGTTATCGATTTAATAATTTTTTTATATATTTTTTGTAAGAGAACAATGGCTCCACTGTCTAAAATTGCTTTCTCTTTTTTGTAAATACTCTTAAAACATCAAGTCCAATTTGTGTTTTCTTTTTTATCCACTTCATCCATGAAATATTTGACCATTGACTGCAACCACTGGCAATTGTTGGCAATAAATACGACAGGGCAAGAAAAAAAATGGAAACTCTTTATAACAGGAAAATTTAGAAAAACTGATTCTATGTATAGTCTGCAAGAAAAAGGAGCAAGTGGGTCGTCATCATTGTGTGTTGCGGCGTATTGTGTTTGTGCAACGTTAAAATGTCTGCTGCTAAACACCACAGGGTTCAATTTCAATTTAATCATCATGTGTATGTCTTCATTCTTTACATTCTACTTATTTTATACTTTTTATTCAATTTAATGTAACTGCCTTTTCATGATTTCTTAACAACTCGTGTATGAGAAAAGGACTTAAATATTTTGTTTTTGGTATTTTTCATAAATTTTTTGTGGCAGCAGCTACTAATGGTCGGTCGGGTTGTGTTTATTCCCTCGGATGCTGTGTAATGAATGTACATGATTGTTTGCTAGTAGTTGAGTTATTGCAACAAGCATAATACATGTATGGCACGTTTTTTTTTACTTGTGCATATTTTTAGTCCTTTTTTTATTAATAGTAGGTATTTTTGTGTTTTATTTCCGTTGTTGTATGTATCGCAACCGCATGTTGTCAATAGTTGCCATCAGTATTATTTTAGCACAACATTGACAGTATCAATAACGAGTTTTTTTTTAAGAAATATTTATTTATTTATCTATTTATTCTGCTTTCTCCATATTTAATGCTGGGAAAAATATTTGCAACACAAAGCTGGTAAATTAAAAAGAAATAATATTCTTATAAAGCAATATGTGCTGTATTTGTTCAAATAAGTAAAATAAATTCACAATTTAAGGAAGCTCATTCAAATGCCACTGCATTTCCTCTATCGATTTTGATTGAAAAAAAAAGATCTACTACTATTTATTCAAGCTACAAAATTCCACATTAGCTGGCACAAGCTCAATAGTTTTATTAAAGTGGAGAAATGTGGTAAAAAAAAAGTACTTTTTACAAAATATTTAATTTTGCCGCTAAATACTTAATCATGTTCTTGGCGTTTGGCATGATTATAGTTTATGCTTTTTAAAGCACATTTTGCTAATATTAAACAAAAACAAGATGTTTTTCATAACATTTATTTTAACACAAAATTTCACTTCAACTAGTTCCAAAAAAAGAAAAAAAATATGAACAAAAAAATGTCAAGAGGCTGTTAGAAAACAAATTGCAATCAACATTCATGAAATTTGCCATTCACCTGCAGACAGACACTTGCGCGACTTGCATGTATTAACACATTGATTTTTGCAAGCTCACATTTGGCAACGAAATCAGTTTAAAGGATTTTTTTATTTTGGATGAAAATAAAATTAAATGAAATAAGGAAACGTAAAATCATCATAATATTTGCGTCATATGCAAAAACGTGCTTTCAAAAAGATTTGCGAAGGTGAAAAAAAACAACAAAACAATTTCTGCTTCAACAGGCACTAAAAATTCCAGATTTCTAGAGTAAAAATTAAAAAAAAAAAAAAATCAAGGAGTAGTTTTGTTTTTAAGTAATGGTAAAATATAAAGGCCCATTTAAAATTTATAAACAAGAGTGAATTTTAAGTCAGAGCTAAATATACTCGTGTTACTATTTCGATTTTACAAAAAGAGCAGCGGTGTCAAAGTTCACCCTGCCGTGCTATAAAAACATTTACCGATTAAAAAAATTTTAGTTGATTTCGAAGATGTTTAATTTTTGGGAGTTTAAATAAGAAATAAAAGAAAAATTTGCACTTAAATATGAACTTGACTTGACTTTGAGAATAGAATAAATCATTTATTTTTTGCTATAGTGCAATTTATAGTAAGTATTTATTCACCCACATCTAAACATAAAACTTTTGCCAGCCTTTACCATGTTCATACCTTCACTGAAAACTGCACAAATATAAAAAAAAAACTATTGAATAAAGACCTTCCTCAAATATGAAATATGTTTAAGTAAAAGAAACAAATTTAACTAATACCTTTTTATCAAAAAAAAATTTAAATTTTCCAACCCTGGAATCATATTTTTGATTTTTCTGATCTAATATTACTAAAGCATTTCTTTCTAAAATATAAAATATGTTTAATTAACAATTAGAACGGAACAACTTTCTGTTTTCGAAGGCCACTACACCTTCATCATCAGCGCTCTTTGTGTTTGGTCCACTGTGTGTGGTGTCAGTTGATGTAAACAATGGCAAGACTGTTGTAAATTTAGAGATGGTAAAATTAAGCTTTCATTACAAAAAAGCTTTCAGCAAATTGTTATCCAATGAATCAAAACAATTCACATATTCCATTTGCAATAAAAGTTGCGTATATAAAGCAGAAATCTACATCAACTGGCGCCACACACAGTGGTCCAAACACAAAGAGCTCTGATGATGAAGTTGTAGTGGCCTTCGAAAACAACTATTTGTTCCGTGCTACTACGTGTTTGTCAGAATATTCACAATTAACTTTGGTGCTACATATTAGTTCATTAATAATTATCACATGTAATTTGGCTTACAAAGCGATACGAACTTTAGCCTGATCAAATCATAAATATAGAAACGAATGAACTTCTAGCAATAATAATTAAAATTAACTAAAAAGCAGTTTTGTTTACTTACTCTTATATACCAGAAAAAAATTAAATTTTCCAGCTCTGGAGATGTGTTTCGTATTTTTCTAATTCTATTTACAAAATAATTTTTTTCTAAAACATAAAATATATATAATTTATAAAGAAAGAGAAAAAAATAATTTGACCTAGTTACTTTTATATACCCAAAGAGTATAAACCTCCCAACCCTGGCATCATTCTTTTAGATTTTTCTATTTTGTAATGCCAATTTATTTCTTTTGAAATGTAAGAAAAAATTAGTTTTAGTTGGTTACTTTTAAGCATATACTAGATAAAGTTCAAATTTCCAACCCTGGAATCGTCTTATTTATTTTTCTTTTTAATTTTAATGCCAATTAAATTTTTACTGAAATATAAAAGAGGTTTAATTAACAAAAAAAAAAAACAAAAATTAGTTTAAGTCAGATACTTTAATATACCAAAAAAAAGCTTAAATTTCCCAGCTCTGAAACCGTCTTTTTACCATTTTTGGTGAGGGATATAAAAATATTTATTTTGTTATATATATTTATATATATAATAATATCGTGTAGTCTAAAGGCTCCTTAAGATGCGGCCTATTTTCCCTTAAGCTTAAGACATGCCCGTTCATGCTCCTGCTCTCTCTTTCATATGTAAAATAACTGATGCAGTTGTCACTCTTGTTAGAAAATGCAGTAGATATGTCAGCACTTCCGGAATTTTATTTTTTTTAATAAAACAGCAAAGAACTTAACTCTTCATACACTTACAACTGATTTTTTTTTTTATCATTCTTGCGACACACACACAAAGTGAATATCTAACACCAGGATTGAAGTTAAGTAAGGAAAGGTGTCACGTACTAGTGAACAAAGATAAGTGATGCATACCTTTAACTGCAACTGCACTAGCAATAATGGTGACTGTGAGAGTGAGTGTTAACAGCAGAAACTGTGGCAATAATAATAGATCCACAGAGATGTTAACTAACGCATGTAGAGAACAAGTGCAAAAGATGATGTTGGAGGGTAAAGAGACGTTGACAAACACTACTTGCTACTCAAAAATGCACATAAATGTCATGAAAAACATGTTAAAGTGGGTGACATTTCTTAAGCGTATTCCCTACCTGGCTCCTCTTAAAACAAACAATCCCAGATGAGTGTCTCCATTATGGCCTTATAAAAGCAAATGTAGTTTTAGAATTTTTTGGTATTTTCAATCACACACAAACAAAAACAAGCAGGATATAACAAGCAACATGATTTTTATTTTAGTGCCTGCCACAAATACTATTGACACTGCATTCAAAAATCATTTTGAGCAAATACACGTGCAAATAAGAAAAGTTTTTAATTTTTCAATAGCCTCTTCTATACAAAAACAAATAAATTTTGAGACCCAAATATTAGGTCAGATTTTTTTTAACTTTTGTGTGAAATATCAATTTTTGTTATTTGTAAGCACAGTGTTGCGAAAAAAACTTTTCGTATTGAGAATAATCACAAAAAGTATTTTTTCATTATAATGACTTTTTCTCATAAATTGTTTCAATCTGTCTATTGCCATCCCCGAAATATGGCACATGCGAGTTGTTCTTGACAATACACAAAGATCAAATTTTAGAATGAAAAAAATATCTTAAAAATCAGAAGAAAATAGTATTTAGGTATTATTAAAAATACTGTAAAGTTATTTTATATTGTTCTTTATATGATTAGGTAAGTAGTTAAAATCATTTTGGTTTTTTTCACAAAAATATCGCTATCCCAAAAAATAGTAGTAGAAAAGTACTTTTTCTACTACTTTTTGCTTTCTGTAAAATATGTTTAGAATACTAAAAACATCTTCCGAAGTAGCTCTAAAAATTAAAACAATTAAAAATTAAGACATTTTCTACTACTATTTCTATTACTTTTCATACTATTTTTCGTGCTATTTTTTTCTTTTCTTATAACATTATGTTGATAAGGAAAGCTTCAATTAAATTTCAATAGCCCAAACCTTCTTATAATATTTTAGAAATTTTGCACAAAAAAAATTCTTGTAAAAAAATTGTGGCAGAAAAGTACTTTTTACAATTTCAATAGTTTTTTTTTTAAATTTCATTACATATCAGTAATTTGTGATAAAAACCATGTCAATTTGTTGAAAGATATAATATCATACTGATTAAAATAAAAATTTTAGTATAACAAAAATATAGTACTAGAAAAGTACTTTTACCAAAATTTGTAATATTTTGCAAAATTTTTTAAAAATATATGTTTTTTGATCAAGCCTGCTAAAATATTAGACTTTATGCTAAAAAAAAATTTATAATTTGCGTAACAAAAAATAGTAGTAGAAAAGTGCTTTTTATTATATTGTACTTTATAAAAAAAAATTTCTTGAAAATAAAAATTTAAAAGTTAAAATCCTTAACATTTTTTGAAATCCAATATTTCATACCGAAAAATATAAAAATGTTTGTAAAATAAAAATAGTGGTAGAAAAGTACTATTTTCGATTTAGTGCTTCCTGGCAATTTTTCTTAGAAAAAATATCTTTTGCGAACAAAACCATTTTAATTTATTTTTAAACTAAATTTCATACTGATTAAAATAAAAATTTTCGTACAAACAAAAAAAGTAGTAGAAAAGTACTTTTTTCAACTCAGGGTTATTTGGAAACTTTTATTGGAAACTAGACACAAGTGACCAAAAATGTTTTTTTGAAAAACTAGAAAAAAATAATTTTCTTGTGCAAAAAAAATATATGGAGTAGTAGAAAAGTACTTTTTACAATTATGAGATTTTATAGATATTTTCCTAGAAAATTTATATTTTGTTTAGAAAAAATTTCACACTTAAAAAAAGTTAAAAATTTTTGTATTGAAAATAGTAGCATAAAATTGCTTATATAAAATCATGCTATTTTAAAAAAATTTTTGAGCAAAGGAAAATTAAGAGGCTAAAAACATTTAAATTTTTGGAAACAACGTTTCATACTGCAAAAATAATAGGGAAACAAAAATAGTAGTAGAAAAGTATTCTTTCAATTTAGTGCTGCTTGGAAATTTTCTTAAGAAAAAAAGATATTTTGCGATCAAAAATATTTCAATTTGTTGAAGAACAAAATTTCATAGTAAAAAAATAAGTATTAAAATATAGTAGTAGAGAGGTACTTTTTTTGCTTAGTACTATTTTGCCAATTTTCATAGTAAATTATAGATTTTGTAACTAAAACTCTTGAAGACTAAAATTTGATACTAATAAAATTTAAAGTTTTATTATTGAAAAATAGTAGTAGAAAGATACTTGTTATTATTTTATACATTTTCAGCAAAACTGACATACTAAAATCATTAAAATTCAATATTTTATATTTAAAAAAAACAAAAGTTTTCCTATAAAAAATAGTAGTAGAAAAGTACTTTTTTAAATTTAGTGCGTTTTGGCAATTTCTCTAAAAAATATTTTACAAGCCAATAAATTTTAATTTGCTGAATTTTTTATAAACAAAACAGTAGTAGAAAAGTACTTTTTAGCACTTTAGTACTTTAATTACAAATTTCCTCAAAAATTACATATTGTGTATATTTTGTGTCCAAAAATCGTTATAAAACAAGATTGTTTACCAATAAAATTAAAAATTTTGGTTTTTAAAAATAGTAGTAGAAAAGTAATTTTTGTTAAAATGTTCCGTTTTTAAAAAATTTCCTAAGAGTGAAAAATTTAAAGGCTAAAATCCTTTAAATTTTTGAATTATTGCATTTCCTACTGAAAAAAAAAACAAAAATATTTGTAAAACAAAATTAGTAGTAGAAAGGTACCTTTTTCGTTTAAGTGCTTTTTGTAAATTAAAAACTTGTTAAAAGCCAACTTGTATACTGATTAAAATAAAAATTTTGTTATAACTATATTTTTTGCAGTTTAGTACTTCACTTTTTTACTTTTTGCCAATCTTTATAGAAAACTATAAATTTTGTTAGAAAAACCGTTAAATAAAGTTAAAAATTTGTGTACTAAAAAAATAGTAGTAGAAAACTACTATTTTCCATTCAGTGTTTTTTTACAAAAAAAATAGTAATAGAAAAGTACTTTTTACAATATCAGTATTTTTGGAAAAAATTTATAGAAAGACGAGATCTTGTGCGTATTAAAATAAAAAATTTTGGTATTAAAAAATAGTAGTAGAATAGTAGAAGCACATTTTACAATTTCGAAATTTGGTTCAGAAATTTTCGAAAGAAATTGGTATTTGCTTTTATTACTATTTACTATTTAATTTACTTAACTATAAATATATTGTATATTGTATAATTTTATTTTGAAAAAGTAAATTATTTTATTTCCATTACACTGTTGTTTATATTTTCCCTAGATCTTTGTAATATTATTGTTTCTCATTTAATCTCAATATTTGTAGTATGGTAAAGTATTTACTTTATTTTATAATGCATTGTATATGAGCTGAGTAATGCAACATCTGTTGAAAATTGCTTTAAAATTTTTGACAACAATAACGAGGAAAATGGCAGAAAAACAAAATTGAAGTATGCTGTTTTACTACACAGCTACACTCATACGCATGCAGAATTTACATTTGCATTTGCATACACAGCCACTTACACATTTGTAGCTTTCCCTTTTTTTAGGTTGCAAATAAATACGAATTGTAAAAATGATGCAACAATAAAAAAAATCCTCAAAACAGGACGTATGAATAAATAAATGTGTGTGAGTAGCTGTGAATTTGGTTGCATGTGTGTTTTTGTACGGTTGTGTGTGCGTGTGTGTGTGTGTGTGTTTTTGAATATGAATTGCAACGTGAATCATAAACAAAAAATGCTAGTCACGTTGCAATGTTGTAAATAATGTATGACATCATGTGGAAAATATAAAAATTTCTTATTTAAAGCGTGATGAGGTTTAAATATTTTTTTTTCCGTTTCAATTTTGTTGGTTGGTGTTTCTGCAACAAATGCACAATAAATAAAGAATGTATGTTGAGTATTTTAATGTTGTTGCTGCTGGCTGGCTGCACTTGTATATTCGCGCTACCATTTATGTAAAATACTTTTTTCTTTTATTTTTTGGTCAATTAGCACATTAATTTGATTATGAGGAAGCTTTTACGCGTACACACACACACACCTATCGCCACTCTAATTTATTTGTATGTGTGTGAGAGAGAGAGAGAGAGAGAGGAAAAATAACAGGATTAGTTGTAAATCAAAGCTATGATTACACCAGGAAATCGCTGTCAGGGCACATGAGAAATTTGACATGAGAAATTTTACATGAAAATTATTTAAGTTGCGAATTAAAATCTCTACTTTGTATTTTATGAACAAAAAACTACATAAAAAACTACTTTTTTATTATTATAAAAAAAAACTAAAATAAAAAAATTAATACAAAATACTTGTGCATGCTTGAAGGAGTAACAAGTATTTTTTATTGTTTCCGTTACGATGTCCGTCTGTCCGTCACAGGCTGTTTTCTCGAGAACCGTAAGACCACACAGAATATGTAAAACTTTGGCCGCTACAACAAAAAATATATGACAATTTTAAATTAAAGGGTGTTCTAAAGCGAGCAACGAAATATGTTGACATCCTAATGTTATCAACAGATATTTACATACTGACACTTGAAATTTTCAAAGTTAGTGTATTTTTATGTAGACTACACGAATTAACACTGAAATTTAAACAAATTAAAATTAAAGGGTATTCTATCACTATTTTCACTATATAATTTTGTTAACTTAATGTATTTTGGAAACAAACTCTTGATATTTTCAAAAACGCTAAAACTAAAAAATTGCAAAATAATAAAATTTCGAAACGAAAAATTGGCAAAATAAAAATACGCTTAAATGAAAAATGTCATCAAAAATAAAATAAATTGCTCAAATGCAAAAAAAAAACAGCAGAAGTAAAAAGGCCGCCAAGAAAACCGAAAAGAAATCGCCAAAACCACAAAAAGCACCAAAACGAAAAAAAGTGGAAAAATTTAAAAAAATCGCTAAAACTAAAAAGTCCCCAAAATTAAAAAAGCACCAAAACGAAGAAAAGGTGCCAAAACTTAAAAAATCGTTAAAAACAAAAAAAAAAAACGATAAAAATAAAAAAATCGTCAAAAGGAAAAAAGCGTTAAAACAACGAAAAATTTAATAAAATTTCTACATTAGGTAAGATATTCGATTACGAGTAATTGAAAAAAACGCTAAAACTAAAAAACAATAAAAAAAAGTTTTTAATCGCCAAAACGAAAAAAATCGCTTAAACGAAAAAAAGCACCAAAACGAAAAATCGCGAAAAACAAAAAAAGATAAAAACAAAAAAAAATTCGGCGAAAAAAAAGCAATAAAACAAAAAAATTTCAAGCAATAAAAATGTTTAAAAAATAACTACATACATCAGGTAAGATATTCGATTCTGTAGGCTAAAGTTTATAGATATAGTATTACGTATGTATGGAATTCTTGGTGTGCGTTTTTTTTTTAATTTATTTGTTATTAGGGAAAAAAAACTAAAATTAATACAAAAAAAAAAATACTCGTGCATACTTTAAGCATAAAGTTCACTTTTTTGTCACGTGCGACAGCAAGCAATTAAGCTTATGCTGCAGAACACTGTTACTGGATTTTGCTTAAAATTTTATCTAATGTAAGACTGCTGACGCCCTATGCAAATATATAAAGAAAAAAAAAGTGTCGTTTTCTTTAAAAAAAAAAACACCAACATATTTGTTGGGTGTCGCACACTACAAAAAGTTGACATTCCTGTGGAAATGCTTATATTTAATATTGTGTGAGCCAATTTAGTGCCAAATATTTAAAAAAAAAACATATTTCATAGCGTTTTATTAAAAATCAAGTGCCTTTAAAGACACATTTAAAAATTTATACATTTTCTTGCAACTTACTTTTACAGATAATTGAACAAATTCCCTCAAACAGCAATTGCTTTTGAGAATATTTTTAATTGATGTTCCAACAACAACTTATATGGCATTGGCTCTTTAATAAATTTCAACCCCTTGTGTGTTTAAGAATGCAAATAACTTCTTAAGAGTGTTAATAAATATTTCATAGAATCAGCAAGTTGATTTTTCAATATTCTACCAGCTCTTCCCTTTCAAAATAAAAAAAATTTCTAAAACTCTGCATTTAAGTTCTTTATGTTGAATTTCTAGTGTTTAATAAAGCTTTTCAATTTGTATTTCATGCAGCGTTTCTTCTACCAAGGGGTGCACTGACTCATATGTAAATATATTTTTAATATAAAATCTTGGAAATTTATTAAAAAATAATAAAATATAAAAGATGATATAATATTGTATAGTAAATCAAAGCAAAAAGAAAAAGAAAAAGTGAATGTTTCAAGAGAAAGGAAGGACACATTTAAACCAGTTGCAAGAATTTGAATTTGAATGTGTGAAACATGAAGAAGTCACTCTTGGGATGGTGTGTGTAATATGTGCGAGTATATGTGCGTTTTACAAACATAATTTAAACTTATGTCACTAACACACATACACATGTACATCACACTTTTTTAAGAGCGGAAGCATGTTTAAGTGCATATTTTAATATTTTTCTAAAGCAACGAGATTTCTTTCTTCTAAGTATTTCTCCCTTGGCTTCTTAACTGTTTCAAATTTTGAATTAAGTTGAGATATTAACATTTCTCAAGTTGAAAAAAAAGAGTAGAAAGGAAGCCTGAATGAAAATATTTTACGAAATTTAGTATATATTCAAGTTTTTTAAACCTTGGGTTTTGAAAACCTTCATATTTATATAAATCAATAATGTCCTTGCATCGTTTTTACAAAGATTATCTTGTTTAACATTACTAAGCATACTTTTCTTATCACATCCTTTTCACCAAATCCTTTGCATGACTTTTCCATCGATTCTCTTTTTTTATATATTTTAAATCATTTCCTCATAAATTTTTTAACTTTACATTTTCACTGATTCTTTTATATAAAGGGTCCGCCATCTAACGTTTTTTTTTCAACTAGTGCTTATTTCGTGAATGGTAACACTTAGCTCATGTCTGATTTGACAGATAATTAGTTTTATCCTTCCGTTGAACGAATATGGTTGAGTATACGCTTGAACAACGCTGGGAAATATTGCGACATTACTTTGAAAATCATGGTAATTTTGCAGAATGTGTGCAAAAATTGCGTACGGATTTTGGAAGAAGAGAAGCACCGTCAGCTCCGTATGTTCGTTATCTCGTGAAAAAAGTGAAAGAAACTGACATCCTCATCGATAAACCAAAGCGTGAAAAGCCAAAAACAGTGCGTACACCCGAGAATATTGCTGCTGTGGCAGAAAGTGTGCGTGAAGCGCCATCAACATCAATTCACCGTCGTTCTCAACAATTGAACATTTCGAAGACATCATTGAGACGAATTTTGCATAAAGACCTTGGTATGACGCCATACAAAGTCCAATTGGTTCAGGAGTTGAAGCCAACTGACCATCCAATGCGTTTTCGCTTCGCTAAGTGGGCCTGCGATCGACTTACAGAAGATGCTGATTTTGCCAAAAAAAAATCATCTTTTCAGATGACAAGCAAAATTGTCGCATTTGGGGCACAAAAAACCCGCACGCATACATTGAAAGGCCGATGCACCCAAAACGAGTCACTGTTTGGTGCGGATTTTGGTCCAGAGGCATAATTGGGCCAATGAGCAAGGAGTGGCCGTTACCGTAAATGGCGATCGTTATCGGGCCATGTTGAACGAATTTTTGTTCACAAAAATTGAAGAGGAGGATATTGGCAACATTTGGTTTCAACAGTACGGCGCTACTTGCCACACAGCCGAAGCTACACTCGATGTTTTGCGCCTTGTTTTTGAAGATCGCATTATTAGCTGCAGAGCTGATGTCGTTTGGCCACCTCGGAGCTGCGATTTGACACCGTTGAACTATTATTTGTGGGGTGCCGTCAAAGATAAGTGTTACGCCGACAAGCCAGAGACAATTGACGCTTTAAAGTACAATATTCGTGAAGCCATTGGTGAAATACAGCTGCACACAGAAAAAAGTATTCACCAATTAATATTTTCAATTAATAATTTAATTGATTCAATTAAATTTTTAATTGTATTGATTAATTTGAGTGGAAAAACTTAATTGATATTATCAAATTGTTTATAGGTGAAAATTTAATTAATTTTTTAATTAATATTACAAATATTTTAATTAATATTACAAACACATTCATATTACTTTTTTGTGTGCACACAATCGATAATTTGCTTAAAAATTGGACCGATCGTGTAGGCTACTGCATGGCCAGCCGAGGCAGCCATTTGAATGAAATTATTTTTCATTATTAACCGGAAAGATTGTGCTTTCAAATAAAAAAAGAAATTTGAAAAAATATTCAGTAGTTTTTTTATAGCATTTTCAAAAAAAAAAGTTATCTGGCGGACCCTTTACATAAAAAATTAATTACTGAAGGAGTTGTGCTTGAAAAAGACATGAAGATATATATCGAGAATATTTCCCTTTAAACTCTATTGCAATATATTGAAATTTCGATCGATAACGAATGCTGTAATTTGACTTCAGCTTGCTCAGCCATACATTTGCCTTGGAATTTTTATCGGTTCTTCAGAATAGCTTTTCCCTTACTCTTTTTGAATTACTGTTTCATTTAAATTGTTTATAAAGCTTCTTCACTGACTCCCTTGTTTGGCTTTCAAAGGGGGTCCGCGACAAAAAAAAATTTGCAAAGGGTCTGTGAACAAGAATTTTGTGGGCACCCCTGCTACAGGGAAACATTTTCGTTTTAAAAAGTTTCAAACAAGCTTGTTAAGTTAAAAAAGTTCAAGTAGTTATTAATTCTATTAATACAAATAACAATCTAAACTTTAAATGTTGGCAATTAAGAATAATAAAAACCCAAATGTTTATAAATATTAATTAAACAAAACCGACTTTTAATTACGGCCTAAACAAAATTACAATAGCAATACCTAATGTAAAAACATGATGGTTAAGCAACAAAAACCAACGTTTGTTATGCCTAGAAGCAATAAAATATTTGAAATGTAAAAAGAAACAACTGTTTAGAGGCGTTAAAGCGGAAACAAGAGTTGTATTAACAGCCGCACACAATTGCAAATGTAGTAAAATACACTTAAAAGGGAAACGAGTAAGAACAAAAATAAAAACAAAAACTCTTTGGCCCCCTTCTGGCATAACAAATGTTTGTTAACAAAGTTCAAAAATTGTTTTGGTATAATTCAAATGCTTACTGGGCTGACTGACTGCTCTGCTCAAGGTAACGTTAAACTAAAGCCTGGTAAACTTAATTTAAATTTAAATAATACTAAGAAATGATACACATACACACATACTCGTACACCCGATTATGTTTGTAAAGGCAAACAAATTTTGATAGTCCAATGTGGAAAGACTTAAAAAAATATTTCCTCTGTAATATCTTTATTTTTTTCGAATTCGTATGCTAGGAAGCGGAAGTTGTCTGTTATGCTTGCATTTTATTTACTTACATTTAAAAAAAAGGCAGATGGGGTTTCATTTAGCTTGTAGTATTTCAATGTTTTTTTTATTAATATTATTTCATATTGTTGGCAGTTTTCCTTTCTATTCGTTTCCTCTATATATTTATTTTCAGTTATAACACATTCTATCTATTAAAGAAATTTATATTTTACAAAAAAAAAAAGAAATACCCTACTAAAACACATTTGTTGACTATGTTTTGTATACATTAACAGTTACAAGACATTGCAAAACTTAACAAAACCAGCTACTTTTTGAGCAAATTCTAAAAAAAACTCAGTAAAAAGCGGCTTTGACTCGCACATGAAATGTTTGTTCCGTACGGACACTACATATTTAATATTATACGAACTTTAGACTATATAGTTGAATATCTTCACACAAAAAAGTAATATTTATAATTTTGTAATATCAATTAAACTATTTGTAATATCAATTAAAAAATTAATTCGATTTTCACCTATAAACAAAGTGATAATATCAATTAAGTTTTTCGACTAAAATTAATTAATACAATTAAAAATTCAATTGAATCAATTAAGTTCTTAACTGAAAACTTTAATTGGTGATTACTTTTTCCTGTGTTATCTGTTGTAGACATTTTTTAATGTATTATTATTTTTTTTTTGGTTTTTGACGATTTGTTTAAGTTACTAGCGCTTTTTCTTTTTGGCGATTTTTTTTTTGGTTTTCTGCAATTTTTTAATTTTTGGTGGCTCATTTGGTTTGGCGACTTTTTTCAATAGTTCGATTTTAAGTTTTAGCGCTTTTGAAAATTTCAAGAGTAACGGTTTCCAAAATAAATATAGAAATATTAAAATATTTTTCTTAGTTTTGGCGCTTTTTTCGTTTATGGAATTTTTTCGGTTTTTCGCTTTTTCTAAGTTTTGGCGTTATTTCTCGTTTTAGGAGTTTTTTTTTCGTTTTGGATTTTTTCCGTTTTAGAGATTTTTAATTTTTTTGTGATTTTTTTCGTTTTGGTGATTTTTAGTTTTCTGAGATTTTTTAGTTTTGGCGGTTTTTGGGTATGGCAATTTTTTTTTTAATTTTGGATTTCTTAGTTTTGGCGTTTTTGAAAATTTCCAGTTTCGGTTTCCAAGATACATATAGAAATATAAAATATTTTTCTTAGTTTTGGCGGTTTTTTTGTTTATGGGATTTTTTTGTTTTTTTTTTTGGCGATTTTTAGTTTTGGCGTTTTTTTCTTTTTTGTTAATTTTTTTAGTTTTGGCGTTGTAATTTATTTTTGGCGATTTTTTTCGTTTTGGCGATATTTTGGTTTTTGCATTTTTTTTTAAGTTTTGGCGTTTTTTTTTGTTTCGCGATTTTTTTCAATCTTTAAATTTTTAGTTTTAGCATTTTTGAAAATTTCCAGAGTTACGGTTTCCAAGATACATATAAAAAAATAAAATATGTTTCTTAGTTTTGGCGGTTTTTTCGTCTATGGGATTTTTTTTTAGTTTTTTGACGATTTTTAGTTTTGGCGTTTTTTTTCTTTTTTGGTAATTTTTTGTTTTGGCGTTGTTATTTCCTTTTAGGCGATTTTTTCGTTTTGGCGATATTTTGGATTCTGCTATTTTCTTAGTTTTGGCGTTTTAGTTTTTGTTTCGCGATTTTTTTCAATCTTTGAACTTTTAGTTTTAACGGTTTCCACGGCGTTTATTTTTTAATTTTTTGTTAATTTTTAGTTTTAGCGTTGTTATTACCTTTTTGGCGATTTTTTTCGTTTTGTTTTTTTTTTTTTTGGTTTTGTGCGTTTTTTTAGTTTTGGCGATTTTCTTAGTTTAGCCATTTTTTGGTTTGGCGTTTTTTTTTCAATTTTTAGATTTTTAGTTTTAGCGCTTTTGAAAATTTCAAGAGTTACGGTTTCCAAGATATACATATATAGAAATATAAAATATTTTTCTTAGTTTTGGCGGTTTTTTTCGTTTATGGGTTTTTTTTCGTTTTTTGACGATTTTTAGTTTTGGCGTTTTTTTTTTATTATTTGGTGATTTTTAGTTTTGGCGTTGTTATTTCCTTTTTAACGATTTTTTCGTTTTGGTGATTTTTTTTTGTTTTGTGCGATTTTTTTTAGTTTTGGCGATTTTTTAGTTTGGACATTTTTTGGTTTGGCGATTTTTTTCAATCTTTAGATTTTTAGTTTTACACTAAGCTTAAATTACATTAGGATTTCAACATGTTTCGTTGCTCGCTTTGGAACACCCAATAATTTTTTACTGTCATATATTTTCTGTTTTATATATTCTGTGAAAATTTCAGTTTTCGTAGCTCTGACAGACAGACGGACCTCGTACCGAAAACAATAGCGGTTCTTTTCACCTTTGGTGTACGTTAGCCTAAAAAGCAAAAAATAAATATAAAAAATAATAATAAGCTTTAGACGACAGAGCAGACTTGGCTTATAAAAACAAAAATAAAAATAAAATACACTTTAACCAGAGTTTTAAATAAAGTTCATATTTGAACTTGTTACATAAAAGGAGTTAAAACTGACCGGCTTCTGTGCCTGTTTTATTTAAAATCTTGCCAGCATCATTTTTGTGGAACAGTTTAACCTTCTAGTTTTTGTACTTAGATGTCTGGTTTATCCCTTTTTAAAAAAAGCGTCATAACGCGTTAAAATCTTCTACAAAAAAAAATCGCCATAAAGTTTTACCACAAGCCTTTAGCTCGAAGCTAGGTCAACTTATACATCCGCCATTAGAGAAAAACTCAAAATGTGTTTAAGGGTTAATTTCATACTTATTGGCATCTGCATTTTAGGTATAAAAATGCTTATAAAAATGCTATTGAACCTCCCGATCTTTATCCATATAAAGTGGCCGGGCACAAAAACATCTTCTTGCAATATGCATATTACATTAAAGGGTATGCCGCTGGGAGTGGAACATTTTAGTTTTTCTGGTTCCGAGATGACCTTTGAATATTTAATTTAACAACTCAAACTAGTAAAAACTCGAAATGCTCTTGAGCGTTAATTTCCTATCTACTCACAGCTGCATTTTATGGGACTTATGTATTTATAAATAAATATTTTGAAGTGAACAAATTTTAGAAAATTAGAAAAATATTATTGTAAGTCTTGAAAATCTTCCATATTTCTATATAAAGTTTGTTGGTGCTGCTTTTCTTAGAACAAAATGTCTCATCTAATCATCGAAACCATTCAATTGTTCTGGCACCACCGCATACACACACACGCACACACACACACACACTCAAACGCAAATGCATGTATTGTACATAAAACGCCAACAACAAATAGGTAATGACTAACATTTTAAGTGTCTACTTTTAGGAGCTTTACAAATGTTGTTTAACGTTTGGCATGGTCGTGTATTATTATTGCGGCTGCAGTTGTTATATGTTCTCGTTCTAACTGTTTGTTGTTGTTATTGCTGTTATTGCCGAATTACAGTATTTCGCTTATATTCCATGCGCTCGTGGCTGTGTGTGTGTGTATGCAATTTGATGTCTGTATATGTTCTAAAATTGCTGTTAGTTCAGCAATTTGCTTTCTCAAGAGCCATGTTTATATATTTTAACTTTAACGATTTATTTATCAAAGGCAAAATATGTGTGCTTGTGTTTGTGTTTTGAGTTTGTATATGTTTTGTTGTTCTTGTTATTGGTGTTGCCTTGCAGGCATTTAAGATGCCACAGTTTTGATAACACCACTGTTATTACAGTGGTAATGAGCAAGAGTGTGATAATCGCAATTTTCTGTGCAAAGCGTAAAATTGCCACTTAAAGGAAATAAAATTTTGGTTTGTTTTTTTTTGCTTCTTATTGCTATTTATACTTGTTTTTATTTTTTATGGAAAATTTTAAGAAATAAATAAAATATATAAAATCTAAACGTAAGATATCAAAAGAAATAATAAGTTTGAATTTAATAAAATGGGGTGGAGGTGGGGTTGGCGGGCACTAGATATTTTGAGGCATATTTCCTTAAACTTAATTTTAAAGGCAAGCCTTAACCGACTACTGTACTACAAAATGCAATTATTTTATCAAAAGCTTATGAAACATGTAAATTTTTTACCCAAATTCAATTAAATGTAAAACTACTTATTTAAATTTATGCTTTATTAGACTAATCCTAAAAATATACTTCATTTATTATGTTACTTAATACTTCCTTTTTTGTATATTACATACTTAAGTCGTGCTGAAATATGTAATCAAAAGCTTTTTACTCTTAACACTTAAAAACCATTTGCATTAACCGCATAAGTTATAATAAAACTTAAAGTAGATAAGCGACTGACTACACACGTAAATGCATACATACATATACTCCCGTAAGTATGCTGTAAATGTTATAAATCATTTCTATAGCAAGCAACAATAATAGTTATCAATGACATAAAAAAATAATCTTTAGTTTCAATGCAACATTTAAGATAAAAAAAATTATCAAATCATATTAAATCAATCTGAAAACTTTAATTTACTGCCAAGAAAATGCAAATCCTGCTGGTATTGTATTGAAATTTAGAACAAAATTTATTATTTATTTATTTATTTCTCAACAAAAAAAATAGAGCAGATTTAATTTTTTTAATCCCTTATAAAATCTTTTCTTAACGGGCTCAAAACAAGAGCTTTAAAGCTCTAAAAAATTATTTTTCCTTTTCCAAAAAATTTGTTTTTAATTTCGTGTTTTAAAAAAATTACCTCTTATAAAATTTTATTAGCAATAGCAATAAATAAAAATTAAAATAGAAAATATTACCTTTTAAGAAATCTAATTATAAAATTGTTTTACAAAAAAGCTTCAAAAAAAAGCTTTAAAAATACTTTGAAAACTCCAAATGGCTTATTTGACACTTAAGAAACCTAATTCGAAGCAATTTTATATAAATCAACTTACGAAAAAATTATCTAATAAGAAGCTTTAAAGCTTCTCGTTTAAGGAATCTTAAAATACAAATAATTATTTGTAGCTGTAAATGGAATATTTTTCTAATATGTTGGCTTAAAAACGTTTTTAAACTCCTGTAAGAACTTTTCTAAAGCTGTTTTTAAAAAGTACTTTTTAAGAAAAAAAAATAAATTCCTTTAAAAGCTTTTCTAAAGCTATCTTAAAAAAACTAGTTCTTTAGAATTAAAGTTATTGCTAAAAAAGCTTCAAAGTTCCTTAAAAACTGTTTCAAAAAAAAAAAACTTTGAAAAAACAAAAAGCTTATTTAAAATAAAAATGAAATATTTTAAAGTTATTGGGTGTAAAGCGCCTTACAAGACTTACAAAAAATCAGGGTTTCTTACAAATAAATATTTGTAACTGTAACCGGAATTTTAGCGGCAAGATTTGTATAAATAACATCCAGTTAAAGTTCACGTTAGCTCTTAATCACTTATTGTGAAAAGGGACGTAAATAGAATAAAATAGAAACTTGTCTTCCTTTAAAAGTTTTCCTAGAGTCGGTTTAAACCCCAGTTCTTATTAAAAATCAATATATAGAGCAATAAATAGAAATATATATAATTAATTTCTCTTTTTAAGGTTATTTCCGAAAAAAGCTTCAAAATTCCTTTCAGCTCTCAAATAATAATAAGTGTTTGAAAAAAAATTTTACAAAAAACTCCATTCAAAATTGTTGTGTATAAAGCACCTAAAAAGCTTACTGCGAAAAAAGTCTTAAAAGCTTTAAAGCTTAGTTAAAGAATCTTAAAAGCATGAAAACAGTTTCTTAATGCTTTGGAAAGTCCAATTTCAATTTATTAAAATTTGAATTGTGCATAATTCCTTGAGAGCTTTTTATGAAATTTCTTCCAAAAGCTCTTCTCCGGAAACTATTTAATAGTTATAAAAATTTTTTTCTTTTAAAAACTTAATATCAAGATAAGTTGTACAAAGCTGCTAGAAAGCTTTACATGGAATTTCAACTATACAAAAGCTTTAAAAAATTTTTTTATTAAGATAAAAGCTCTTCAAACGATTTTTTGTACAAAGCAAAGCTTTCAAACTTTTTTGTTATTATATTTAAAAATCTGTGTATAATATTAAAAAGAAACTATTTGGAAGCATTGAATAGAAATTAGGAAGTTTTTGAGAAAACAAATAATTAGCTTAAATAAGCTTTTTGGGTAAAATAAGTTATTTTAGGTTTCTTTGAAATTAAATAGCTTTGCCCTTTTTAAAGTACTATTTAATAGTTATATAAACCTTAGAATAAGTATTGAAATGCCTAAAGTGTTCTTACAAAACTTTTGAAGATTCCTTTTGAAACCATCTACATGAGCTTTTTTTAATCAAGCATGCTAAAGCATGACCGCTAATCGTTTTTTCTTATGCATGCATTTGAGCTCCGCGTGAGTTAGCAAAACGTTTGAGTGACTGTTTCGTGACTCGAAATATATGAAAAGTATGTCTTTTAAAAGCATAAAAATTATTTACTTTGAATTTTATATTCGCTAGCGTGAGTTGATTTTGCGTTCAAGTGAGCTTAACATAAGGTTAAGGCAGAAACTCGCGAACGAGGGTACATCATGATGATTTGGCGTACAGAACGATACGAACTTTAGTCTAAGCGAATCATAGATGATCAGTTTTATTTTTTATGGTTTAAAAAGCTAACAGCCAAATATAATACATATACTTTTGAGCTTTAAAGCTTCTCCCGCTAGGCTTTCACATGCAGTTCTTTGTTTTTAGTTTTTCTTCGAATTTAAACTGAAACTTTTTATAAAAAAGTGTTATGCAGCTTAATTAAGCTTGAAATTAAATATTTCCTTTTGTTGTGTCGTTACAAGCAATTTATTTTCTTTTAATATTTTATATCCTTTGTTGTTGTTCTCATTTACTGCCGATATATTTAATGCATTGTTTTAAGGAATATTTTAAATATGTGATATTCTGTATTAAAGTTTGCTTCCTAATAGTTTTACCAACTAACCCTTGTCATTTTTTCTTAAATTGATATGAATTTATGTATATGTGTGCGTGTTTAAAGATGAATGTGAATTAAGGAAAATATATGAAGCTTTAATGTTATTTATAGCATTTTCTTTATATTTATTTAATACAAGTCCCTTGTTGTGTGGGTTTTAAAGTAAATAAACTGAAATTTACAGTGACTCGAAACAAATATTTTGTGGGAGTCAAAAAAAATTTTATTTAAAATTTAATTAAGCAAGTCTGTTAGAAAATTTCCAAACTAAAGGCCTGTCCCCCAATGCTGACAGAAAATGATCGATTGAAATGCTTAGATTGAAAGCATAAAGAAATTTTATTTTTATTGCTGTTCCCAATTTTTGTTGCTTCCAATACGAACGTTTTCTGGCGACATCATGGAACAGGTCATAGGAAATTTGTAATCTCCTAAAAGTAGGCTTTGAAATTTCTTCTAGGTTTTTTAATTTTGCATGCGGCATGCTTTGTAAAAACATTTTGTTTGCAAGATTGATTTTTTTCATGTTTTATTTTGCGAATACTTTTGTTTATATTTCAAACCACTGTATTTCACTTCAGTGTGTTATTTTCTTAACGAATTCCAAGAAATTCCTAATAGTCATGCACACATGAATGATGTGCTTGCTGCATTTTAATTTATTAAAAATTCTCTAATTGTTCTATTAATTTTTGTTGCACTTCAAGATTTATTCTTTTATTTTTTTTTCCAGTGTGCACTAAAATGCCAAAGTCATTATTTAATTATAAAGTAAATGGAAATTTATTGCATGGTAATAATTTATGAAACAAAATGTATAGCATACTTTAGGGATTAATATTTTTTTATTTAAATTTGATAGATTTTCAGTTATGAAACAAATAAAGTTCATACAATATTTATTATAGAGAAATCAAAAAAAAAAAAAAGATTTAAATTAAAATTTGGCTTGAATATAATAATTTTTTTAATCACAAAAATTTTTGGAAAAAAATTTACAATTTTAACTAAAATTATTATTGCTTTGCCAATTCAATTTGTTTACCTGTCAGCTGTGTTTCTTTCAGTTCTTTAAAAATTTTCACTTTCTATAGCTGTGTAGCTGGTTGAAAATTGAAATAAAATTTCTTTTCTTTCATTATAACTGGCGCCTGCAAAGAGTTTGAGTTTAATCGAATTAATTATGCTTGAGTTTACGTACAAAACATGCAGCCGCCGGAATCTCTAGTTGTGTATGTATAATTTGATTAATTAACGCCTAAATGTATGCAGACAGTTTTTCCAACAATTTCTATTTCACTTGATTTCTGTTTTACGTTTTCTACTTTTGTTTGCAGTATCTACATTTGAATGAATGGCTGACTGTTTGCCACTGAAAGCCTGTTTGTGTTGTTGTAGTAAAAGCAAAAGATTTTGCTGGAGAAGTCAAAAAAAGTTTTGAATATTCAACAGTCAGACATGACAGGTTTGTTGTTTGTTGGTGGGAGTGTAACAGAGTATTTTGTGGAGTATAATTTAAGAAGTTGGACAAAAATTATATTTTTATTACTCAAACTTGATACCACCACGTGTACTAGTTACAAGTGCATGGATGGCTACATGCATTGCACGCCTTAGTAACAAACAAAATTCAGTTTAATATATGTATGCCATTTATAGCGTGAAACTTTAGTAACATGCAAAGTTAGAAATAATAAAAATTTAAAGTAGTCTTCTATCACTAAAGGCCCTTTCACAAGGATACAAAAGTAAACTTTAAGAATTTAAAACCAGTATTTTGTATTGAAATACTGGTTTTAAAAAAGCATATCAGCTAAAATTAACACAAGAGTGCTTGACACTCTTTATCTCATTAAATAATTCAACAGATAATTTTGTAGATGTCTTTGTCCTTGCTTATGATTCATAGTACACAATTGCCTAAAAACAATGGCGCATATTCATAATCAAAACAAAGTATACTTTAAAAATTTTAAACCAGTATTTTGTATGATACAAATTTTTAAAGTATGCTTCGACTATGAATATGCGCCAAAATATTTTCAGTTGATCCCACTGTTCCAATACCTGCATTTACATTTCCTTGGCTTATAATTTTTTCTGAGTTTTTCATATTAAAAACCATCAATTGCTACTGTTATAAATTAATTTGCAATATTTTTTTTTATCTAGCCATTAGTTCATCACACTTATTTATTCTTAGCTACAACTGTTTTTTATTTATTTTTATTCATTGGATGTCTATCAACAGTTTCCTTTAGCAACTTTTGCCAAACACTCTTTTCTATCGGTCCTCTAGCATCCCATCCCATCGCATCAATACAATAACGAAAAGTTGTCGGTTGCTTAATCGCTCTCGAGAACAATTTTATGCTATTGACTATTTATTCCTATTCTCTAAGGTATAGAAAATATTATGAGTCTGTCAACGATGAGTTTTTTTCGACAACAGGTCGACAAGGGGCAATTTTTGGCATTGTCTTGACGTGACGTTGACAAATAGTTACAGGATACAGAAGGGGGAATATTTTAGGCCTCTTAAGGATAACAAAATTTCAAATATACTAAGTAAACTTTTTTTATCGATAACTAAAAATTTCATTAAAACTCAAGATAAAAAATTTTATAAATTTTTTTTTAAAGAATCATTGAAACAAAGAAAAATTTTTAAAAGATTTTTTAATCGATACCATACATTTAAAAAAATGTAAAAAGAAATTTTACTAACGATTAATTTTCTCAAAAAAAATCCTGTTATCGAAAATTTTCACAAAACATTTTTTAAAGAAATCTTTTAATCGATAGCAAAGAATTTTTCTAACAAAAATGTATTCCCAATAATAATAAAAAATATTAGAAAAACTTGAAAATTTATATTTGAAAAAATATAGACAATGCTTAACCACAAAAACAAGCACAATTTTCAAATTTAAAAATAAATTTCTGTACGATATATTTTAAATAACACTTTCCTTATCGATAACATACACTAAAAAAATTGTTTAAGATGGCAAAAAAAAAAAAATAAAAAATTAAAGATACCTTGTAACTGATAACGTAAAATGTTTGAATAAATTCCGTTATCGATAGCAAAGTCTTTCTAAAAAAATTTGTTATCGATTACAAAAGATAAAAAAATATTTCAAGAAATCTGTTTTCGATCACAAAACTCTCCGGGAAATTTTTTTAATAACAAAGAAAACACGAAATTGTCTCATCGATAACAAAAAAATCTTAACAAAAATTTTCTCTAGGAATGTTCTTATTACTATCGATAACAAAAAATTTTCAACGAAATTTACTACTTGGTAACAAAAAAATCTTAACAGAAAATCTAAAGAAATCTATTTTCAATAACAAAAATTTTCTAAAGAAATTGTTTGTCGATAACAAATAATTTTCTTAAAACAGTTTATTTTCGACATTTCAAGAAAAATGGTTAACGATAGCAAAAAAAATTTCTAAAGATATTTTTTTATCGATAGTAAAAAATCTTAACAAAAATGTTCTAAGGAAATTTTATTATCGATAACATAAAAATAATCGAAAGAAGTTTTGTTATTAATAGATAAACAAAAATAAAAAGTAAAAATAAAATTATTTTCTTAAAGAAAACAGAAGAATTTAAAAGAGACTTCCTTTGTTATCGACAACAAAAAAAAATTACTTAAGACATTTTTTAAAAAGACTTGCTTTCGATTACAAAAAATTAGGCAAAAAAAATTTGTCTAAAGAAATACAATACATATGTACTTTTATCGAAAAAAAAATAATTTTTTTATCGAAAAAAAAATTTCTAAGAAACCTATCTACAAAAAATGTTTGATAGATAACAATAACTTTTCTAACAAAGTATTCAACATAAAAATATTTTTTTTTTAATTTGTGCTGGATAAACGAAATTTTAAAAGAAATTAAGAAATTGTTTTATTTATGGCAAGAATTTATTTCAAGGAAAGTTTGTTATCGATAACCAAACATTGTCTTATATGTTCATTATAAATTTTCTCAATTTTATTATGCTAACAAAAAATTTGATAAATACAATTTTATGGGTAAATTTTGTTATCGATAACAAAAAATTATGTTCTCGATAACAAAAACTATGTTTCAGAGAAATTTTTTATTATCGAAAAGAAAAAATATTCTAAAGAAAAATTAAAAAAAAAATTTTTCTAAGATACTTTGGTATGGATTAAAAAAATTTATAGAAAAAAATTTGTTATCAATAAAAAAAATTGCCTGATAAAATTTTGTTAGCAAAAACTTTTTGCTATCGATAGCAAACAAATTCATAAAAAAAATTTTAAAAATATTTCGTGTACAACCGACTTCGACTACGTTCGACTTGTCGCACAGTTACATTGGAAACAACGACAAAATTTTGAAATTTCTTTTTGTTTTGAATGTAAGTTTTCCAAAGGAAACTTTTGATTAAAAGTTTAACTAAAGCACTCAATAATTTTTTTCTACTTTATCTTTTATGTTAGCAAACTATTTGCATACGATTCCTAATTGTTGGGACAAATAAATGCAAAATGTATTTATTATTAATCCTCAAATTATGCTATAGTTATTGAGCGTATAGTGCAGCAAGTTAAAGTATGCTATAATAAAGGCAAGAAAGATCTAATTAAAAATGCAGCAATAATCAAGGGAAGAAATAAACTATAGCAAAAAAAAACCTTGAAATAAAAACTTTTTTAAAACAAATGTACATATATCTGCCTTTCCCAATTCAATTCCCATGATGAAGGCATTCATTAAAACGCAACCACATTGCTTTGTTAAAAATTAACATATGGTTAGCAAAGTTGCACTTTAATTAATTGCAAAATGAGCAGTAGGAAGCAAAAGCATAAACACTGCAATTCAGGTTGCTTAAGTTATATTTCTTATGCATTTACCTTTATGAACAACTATCAAGATATATTTATTCCCTTTCGAGTACCACCAACTTTACCTTAAGAATTGCCTTTATTTGTCTTCAGAAATTTAATTATTTTGCATGAAATACATATTCACCTACATATTTGGATTATGCCCCCCCCCCTCCTCCCTCTTGCACATTTGATTACACCTTTTACACAGTTCAAATTGCATTTGATGTTCGTTTTGAGCATCCGAGGAATTTATTTAATTTTCCACTAAAACAATGTTTAATACACACGTGTGTTCGTATGTACGCAATTCCTCTGCATGCTTCCTTTACTTACTTTGTTGTAAAGGATTTAAAACTAGTTTGAACTTAACGCACCGAAATATGTAACGGAAAAGTTTTGTTGTAGTTTGTAAAGTTTGCACATTGGCCCACAACTCCCAAAGATACATATGCAGCATTTTAATACGAATTAATTACAAATGTATGTTTCTGTGTTTTGTTCGTTGGTTGGGTGGATAAGAGCGGTTGAGGAATTTTCTATATGAGCATTTTAACCGCAAAATGTTTAACTCTAAAAAAGAAGTTTGCTTGTAAATGAATTTGAGGGAACGCAACAATTGTAGTAAAGACGAATATTTTCTAATGGGGCCTCAATTCAAATCTTTTTGTAATTCATGCGTCACACGAAAAAAATCATGACATTTTCAAATCTCTATTGGCGTTGAAAGGCCACGTTTCGGAGGGGGCATTTTGTTATCGATAAAATTTTAAAAACAATAACTAAAGGCCGTGATACACTATCATACAAAGTCGTGCGATCTATGAAAAAATACAAGCCTGGTATGATGGAGTTTATGAAAATTTTCAAAAGACAATAACAATTCATCACACCAGGGTTGCACTTTTTCGTAGATCGCACGACTTTGTATGAAAGGAAAAAAATTACTTAAATTTTATTATCCACCCAAAAAAAATTCTAACCAAATTTTGTTATAGATAAATATTTAAAAAAAAGTTCGTCCATGACGATTAATTAAAAAAAAATGGAATATAAAAAAATTTTTCATATCGATAAGAAGAAATTTTTAAGAATTTTTATTATTTATAAGAAAAAATTTTTCTAAAGAAATTTTTATATTTAAGAAAATTCTTTTTATCTAAAAAATTTTCGATAAAATTTTTTTATCGATTACAAGAAGCTTGTTAACAAATTTTCAAATAAAATTTAAAAAAAAAACTTGCGATAGTTTTTGCTGATTTTAAAAAATTTTTGAGGAATTTCTCAAAAAAGTTTCGTTATCGATACCAATTATTTTCTATAGACATTTTGTTATCCTTAACAAAAAAACAATTTTGTGAAGAAATTTGTATAAATAAATTTTGTTATCGACAAGAACTTTTAAAGAAAATTTGGTATCGATAACAAAGGATTTCCTACAGAAACGTGCTTATCAATAAATAACCAAAAAAATTAAAGAAATTTTTATCGATATCAAAATTGATTTTAATAAAATTAATTTTGTTCTTGATAACATTTTTTTGGGGACATTTTCTTACCCACAACAGAAAACTTTTTTTGAAGAAATTTTGCTTTCGACTGGGATTTTTTTTTAAATTTTTTTATCGATAACAAAATTCTTAAGAAATGTTGTTATCGATGAAAATAAATTTTTTTACAAACATTTTTGTTATTTATAACAACAAATTTTTTTAAATATTTAAGAAATTTTTTTTATCGATAACAAAGATTTCTAAAAAAATTAAATAAAAATCTGCTATCGACTACATGCATTTTGTAATAAAATTAAAGAAAAAACTATCGCAAGTTTTGCTGATTTTAGGAAATTTCTAAGGAATTTCTCTAAAGTTTCGTTATCGATACCAAACATTTTTTAATGGAAATTCATTGTTATCCGTAACAAAAAACTTTTGTGAAATTTTTATTAATAAATTTTGTATATCGATTAGATCTTTTTAAGAAAGTTTAGTTAGAACTTTCTAAAAAAAACTTGGTTATCGATATCAAAAAAATTATTATTTTTTTATTATGGATAACGAAATTCCCCCTTATTATTACGACTTTGAGCGAACAACGAAAAGGCCCATTTTGTTATGGAGAGCAAATGCCTCGTTATTTTAAAACCTGGGATTAAACCTGTCGTTTTGGTTTGCAAAACTTTTTACATCCAAAATAGCCAGTACACACTACATAGGTAAAAGGCATTGTTCCCATTTTGTTTTACTGTATTAAATGCAAAAAAAAAAACAAACAAAAAACAAAAAGTTCACGACTCAATTGAAATTCTAATTTGTTTGTAGTCGAGTTTTTGTGGGATTCCATTTTGTGGTTTTCAATGATTGTTTGTGGGGGAAAATACTTCAATTCAGTTCTCTTAAAACACTAACAAAAATATCGAAAAAAAATTTAAAAATAAACAAAAATATACGACTTAATATTAACCAAATTTTCTTTAATTCTTAAATTTGCGCAGTAAACCTCCCCGCCCGGCCAGAGAAGTAGCAGTTGACGCCGCTCCACGGCGAAAGCGTGAATGTGTGCCAAATTGTTTGCCAGCTGCCAACATGGCAGCAGAACCGGATACTTCATCTTTTTCGGGTAAGTGAGCCACATGTAATATATCCCATAATAATTTACCATTTTCCTGCGAGTCCAACATGGCAGCAAGTTCAGCCTTGAATAAAAAATAAAACATATTAAATTAATCAGAAAGAAATACTTTTTGAAAATCTGGCTCACCTGCGACTTCTTCAGCAATTCTTTTAAACTGCCGCCAAGTCTCATTAGTTTATTTACATTGCGGGTATTGACACCAGGCAAACGTAAAAGAAAGTCGTAAATATTGGCATTGAACTTCAAATCGTCATAGGCGCCTGCATCGTCACTACCCAAGGCAGCTGCCTGTTTAGGATCGGGTTCTGTTTTACCCAATTTCAGCTCTTCGAATAATTGGGCGGTAGCGTAGGGACTAGGCGACCATATGAGACGTAACTTGGGAAAGTGTAATGTTAAAAGTTGCAATTTTTTTAAAATATCGTCATTGGTGGAGGTGGTGTTCTGTGAAAGCATGTATTTGCCTTGCAAATGGAATGGTTTATTTTGGTCAAACTCTATAAGGAGTATTGGTTTGGCATAGTAACGTTGCATTTGTATGCATTGATTGTAGAGGCGTCCCGAATTAAGTGAACCTATCAAATCTGATATGGATTTACGCTCCACACAAATTTCGGGTGTTAAAATATAATCGCCAATCTGTAAGGAAGGCAGCAGTAAAATAACTCATATTTCTCATAATGGAAAATGTTCCCTTACCGTTATAGTCACTGGGATGACTTCAATGCCCCTTTTGTGTATGAGACACGGCAAATCTGAACGAAATTCACGCATATCCACTATGACTTTGGGATTTTGTTCTATTTCAGCTTCCTTGCTCATTTCTTGGCCGCCTGCCTTACGGGTTTGATCATTAGATGCCTCAACAGATTCAGGATCCTTATAAGCTTTAAATAAAACGAAAGCTTCATCCGTTTTACCATCTTGATACTCAGGTATGACCATTTTCTGTTGAAAAAATTAATCATATTACACAAAATTGTAATCCAAATAATTATCGTTACCTTAATATAGAAAGGCCCTAACTCATTATTTTTTTTAGTCGAGTTTTTTGTATATTTCGATAGAAGAAAAATTCAAGACTCTCGATTTGCAAAAAAAAAAAATAATGAGTTAGGGTCTTTCTATATTAAGGTAACTGAAACTAAGATAATTAAAACTTACGCTTTTCGTGTCGATTATCAACTCAAATGCCTGTTTTTCTCTTCTTAAGCAGGTAAGATACGACTGTTCCTCTACAGTTCTGGCATGTATTAAGAAGAACACCTTCATACGTTCTTTGGCCGCACGTCGTTGACGGGCTTCGTATATTTCCAACTGCCTTATAGCCGTCACATTACAATGATACATTACCACATACTGTGGAGCAATTTCATCTAGAATCCTTTCTAAGGCCATTGGACCTTCCTTTTCGGTCTTAAAAGTTTGCAAACATATTAAAGGATGTTTACGGGCAGCAATGGCTGCTGTTATATCTAAATTTTCCATTTCTGGAAATGGTTCGAATACTGAATTATCCAGCGTAGCATCTGCTTCATCATCGCTATCATTTAGAAGTGGCAAGACTGAAGTGTCAAGTTGAGTTTGGGTCATGGTAAGCATGTAACTTTCTTGAAAACAACTTGCTTCCGCCTCATTTAAGTCGCGACTTAAAAGCTGCGCGAGTTCAATGGTTTGTTGTGAACTTTCTGATTCATCCGCTTCATTGTTGCTTTTCTGTTTATTACTTAATTGCTGCTGTGTTACAGCCATTTCCAACTCTTTGCCTGTTTGTATTTTGTCAAATATTTTTCCCAATTTTCCTATGGGAATTTCTTGCTGCATAGCAGTGTAGAGCAAGAAACGTTCGCCACTCTGCGTTAGGAACTGGTTGAGTTGAAAACATGTTCTAGTATCTTGGCATAAAATTAATACTTTGGGTGGATCACAAATATCTGGTTTAGAGCGTTTCATATCGGCAGGTATTTCAACTACTAAAATTTCATTCAAATACTTCCACTTAGGACAAGGTTCAGGTTCGAATTCTAAAAAAAAAAATTTTGAATTGTGTTGGTCAGCGTAAAAGTAAAATATATCCGGGTGTGTTCTGTATTCCAAGTTAATATAAAACGTGCGCAATTGCCATAGAATTGTTGTTGGAAATGGGAATTTATAACAACAATGCTATGGCAATTCCGAACGATTTTATTTCACGTGGAATACAGAACATAGCCGATCACTTCATTTTTAAGATTTAATAAAAATTTAGTGAATATCCCTCTTACTTTATTGAGAGCAAAATTAAATTGCAATTTAAAGATAGTGCCCAATTCCTGAAAATGTTAATTATTTATATACATACTTCAAAACTTACCTCCCTGCTCATTGTAGACTCGTTCTTTTGATAGTTTAAAAACTTGCTCTGCTGAATCCAATAGAGTCCAACCAGAGTTTCTATGAGCATATTCTGCAGTTCTATAGCGTTTAATTAAAGCATAAGCGCTCACCGCATCATTATACATGGTGGCTCTAAAATAAAAAACAAACCATGAAAATACATTTCAAAAGTAATTACAAAATCCTACTGACTGACATCATTAGACTTCTCAAGATTTTCAAATCTGCCACTATCAGTTTTGTTTGCGAATTCAATTGATGCCATATGGAATCTAATTGTGCTTGCAATATTTTATGAAATTTTTTCGTTACACAATTTTCCACCGTAATTTCTTCCATATCTACTGTACGATTTATGCGCTTTATTTCACGCACCAAATAGTTCATAATATCGAGTACATGCGTTTGTATCATTTGCATTTTGCTCGACAAAGGAACATGTAATTCTATAGTTTGAGCCTCATAGGGTTTTAGCGAAGCCTGTACGGTGGCATGAAATCTAGGCCATATAAAGAGTTCTTTTACAAATAAATTGCGCATTACACGTTCAATGTGACCATAACCCATAGTAAAAGCCTCAGCACTGCTGGAAAAGGCTTTTATAAAACCCGTTTTATTACGTTGTCTATATAAACGTAAAGCGAAAGCTTCCTGGCAGGATTCAATAATGGTATGAGCCCTTAATACAATAATACCGGTGATTAATTCTATGGGTATGCGATTTTTCAAAAGATCTACCACTAGAATGCGAGTGGTAATGAATTGTATGCCGCCTTCTAAGTAGATACGCTCTCTGAAAGATAAAATAAAAATATTTGAAACAGTTGATATTTAATTTATTTCTGTGAAATTGAATTTTATTTATGTACAATCTGGCCTGTTCTGCATATCACGGCTAAATCATTGCTTTTGTAAATTGCACGATTTAAAGCGTTGGAAGAAAATATTCTATTATAAATGACAAAAACTTAAAATACAACAAAAACCCACTATGAAGTCAGCTATTAGTAGTTTACTTTTGAAATTACGTGATTTGAAATCACCGTGCTTTTCAGAACAGGCGCGAATATTAAGATACATATTTAACCCACCTCTCTTTAGCTGTATTGGCAACATCATGTACATATTTCTGCTCTAATTTACCTTTATAATACTCTTCTTCCCAATCGGAATTGTTTATGACCAATATCAAATTCCCGGCATCACTGTAAACTTTTAAAATATTCAACACTACACGTTGATAACTAAGGCCCCTAAACAAAAGGAAAAACAGTAAAACGGTATTAGCCAATTATTTAAAATCTTATGTAAATTCACAATCTTACTTGGCACAAACCATCAAAGCGTCTGTGTGCACCATATCCAAAAACATTTGCTTCTCATAGTCCAGTAGGCAAACATTTTTCTGCAGTAAATACTCCTCGGCTGTAACAAGGTTGACCAAATCCTGCTCATCTTGCTTTTCTTTAGCTTCTGTGGATGACTTGCTGCAAGAGGGCTGTTCATCATTGTCGTTAGGCGATTTCGATTCTAAATTCTCCATTTATTTGAAAATTTCTTTTGAGAGCAATATTTGTTTTTGCAAAATGTCTTAAAAGCCGGGCAAATTTTCTTTTGTTTATGTTGAAATGTTACAGCTGTTTGGTTAATGTTTTTTCTTTATGCGAGTACTGTATAAATATGATTGTTTTAGGTTGCTGAGTTTGCTGACAATTGCGTGTTAGTGCTGCCGGACTTGATTTTTTTAACTCTTGCTTATGAATTGTAATAGCAGAGCGGGCTGATGGATAAAAAAATGTAACGATATGTTTTGTAATTGTTTTAAGGCAAATAACTGTTTCATATAATTAGAGTATCATTTAAGTAGAAATTCCTACAAATGTTTATATTAAAAAAAAAAATTACAAATAATAGGTTCTGTTACAGGAAAAGGCTGGTATTTTGTAAAAAACTTGAAACTTTCGACTCCTAAACAATAGGTCCAACTACTAGTGTCGTATTTCGACTTCGGCAATTTTGTACTAGATTAAAGAAACACGTTGCAATGCTCTGTAGCCTTTCACAAAACCGTCGTAGTCGAAGTTGAAATGTGACTACAGTAATTAGAGCCAATAAGTGAAAACTAGTTATGAAAATAAGTGCATACTTTTTTAATTACAAATGGAGATGTTTATATATATTCTTAGCTTGTGTTTGCGTTTTAATAACTAATGCCGTTTTGTTTTCTAGAAAAAGTGCATAATTTTTTAACTTTTTATTAAGAAAACTGAAATTTAGCGTTCATTTAAAGTAAAAATTTGCGGTCGTAAGAGTGATACAATAATTTTTAATGAAATCTCTATTTTAGAAAAAAAAATTATGGCAAGTTTTCATAAAATAAATGCAATAAATGTTATATTTTTCCTATAAAAAAATAAAACCTTAAAATGTCGTTTGAAATGATGTTTTTATCAAACATATTTCTTTGAAACAACCCTTTTATGAACGTGTAAAAATAAGTTCAAAATTTTAAAACTGATATATTATACTCTACTTTTACAGACTCATTTTCGTCTTAGACTATTTTCTTCAAGTTTTTTTTATTAATCGTTTCACCACAAGGAAATACTTAAATAAACCCCCTTTTTATCAATCGAAGTGTATATAGTATTTATTCTTTGTTTTATAAAAATACAACAAAGCAAGAACATAAACAAATCGAGTAGAGTTTGTTATGTGCGACTTTTTGTTTTCCCGCAAAATGGGGATATATGTTCGCTTTCTGGGGAACAATTACATCAGGGCACCTTTTATTATTTAGATAAATGTGTGGTTTTCATGAAAAACAACCTGTGTTATATATAGGTCCGCCAGATAACTTTTTTTTTGAAAACAGGGCGCAAAACATCGAGTGTAGCTTCGGCTTTGTGGCACGTAGCGCCGTCCTGTTGAAACCAAATGTTGCCAATATCCTCCTCTTCAATTTTTGTAAACAAAAATTCGTTCAACATGGCCCGATAACGATCGCCATTGACTCCTTGTCCATTGGCCCAATTATGCCTCTGGACCAAAATCCGCACCAAACAGTGACTCGTTTTGGGTGCGTCGGCTTTTCAATGTATGCGTGCGGGTTTTCCGTGCCCCAAATGCGACAATTTTGCTTGTTTACATACCCGCCAAGATCAAAATGAGCTTCATCTGAAAAGATGATTTTTTTTGGCAAAATCGGCATCTTATGTAAGTCGATCGCAGGCAACAAGCGTATACACAACCATATTCGTTCAGCGGAAGGATAAAACTAATTATCTGTCAAATCAGACATGAGCTAAGTGTTACCATTCACGAAATAAGCACTAGTTGAAAAAAAACGTCAGATGGCGGACCCTATATTTCTCATTTCGAGTTTATGACGTCAAATTGTTATATTGTAAATGCTTTTCATTGATTCATCATATTAAAATTTTTTTAAAGATTTTTTTATATTGAAAACTCAATTTTAATATCACCAATTTACGACAGGCTTGCCATTGTTATTTTTTCTTAACTATTTATGCACATGGCTGTTTATTTACTTATTTTTGTTTAAAATCTAGTTTTCCCACTACTTTAGTCAAAAATTTCCTGGAAATTTCAGTGCAACTCTTTACCAGCAATTGTCGTTTCACAAACCCTTGCTTGGATTGTATACAAAGTTGCTTTTGATTGAACATTTTTAAGATTAGTCATGATTTTCTATATATGAATGTACTTGCCCCGCACCATATCCTAAATATGTACATGTATCACGTTTACATTCAGGGTGGTTAGTTTGGAAATTATAGAAAATAGCGTTACAATTGCTATGAAAAATTAATATTAATTGCAGTTGTTAATGAAGCAAAAAATCGCAATGACGGTTGTGTGATCCTCCTGACATGAACTTTGAACAGCTCTCGCGTCATCGTAATTATTTCTTAAGTGCGGTCAGGCTTTTGTGTGTTGTTTGGAATTCGAGAGTTTTTCGTCTCGCTCGCACTGGTTGACTGATCTGCCATGGATAACCGTATATTCTTGCGGTTCTTTTGTGGAATTTCTTTAACAACCACATTGCTACTTCCTATGTGAAGGCATAGGTCGTGTACATTCAGTCACAAAAACTTTTTTAAATACTGTTAATACCATCTTGGGCATATGGTCTAGTTACCCCGCCCATATTTGTGCAACAATACTTTGTAAATTTACTTTGTAAAGTATTTATGAAATAAGTAAATAAACAATTATTCGTGTCTTTTGTATATTTTGAGCAAAATTAACGTTTCTTGTAACTTATATTTTAGGTAATATCTTGCAACTCCACTATACGTATTTTCCCGCGCAATGTTTTTCTTTTTGTACATAGTTGATTTCCTCTGCATAATTTGACTTTTCTCCCGCAATTTTAATCATGAAATTACTTGATTTCGCAGCAGCCTGAACGGGCTATTATGATTTTTTTGTGTGACATGTGTAAAAAAATATAGGATGTCGCTTAAATGTAATTCATCGCTCTGTCTTTTGATGTAGTCTGTCGTCAGAAGTCTCAATTGTAATTGGTGTACTAGTCAGTAAGGACCAATTTGTGGGTTCGAGATTAAACTTAGTTTCTTGCTCTAATTAGCTAATCTGAAAATTAACTTAATCTAACATTAATTGAGCTTGATGTTTTTGAGTAGTAGTAATGTACGTAGTATTACCATACTGAGCAAAAAATAGTGGCAACATTTTGTAAGCAAAAGTCATAATGTTATTAATACACTTTGATTTTTTGTGGAAAGAAGAAGAAACTGCTCAATTTTATTAGTTACAAGTAATTATTCATTATTAATTTATTATTTTATAATATAAAATATTGTATATGTATATATTTATTTATGTGTGTTTGAATTATTTCATCATGTAATTTTTGAACTTATTGCATATAAACTTACTTATATATGTACATATATACCTGCCTCTTTACATCTCCAGTTGTGAGAAAATGGTACCCTATAGATGCATCATCCCAGAGAATCATTTATGATACGATTTGCTGAATCAGTGTGGAGCCATTTTCTGGTAATTTCAGGAAATCATTATTTTATCATACAGATGAATCATAAGTGAATCCTTTGTCAATCACCCAAGTGATAAATCAGTTTTTAATCATCCAAAGTGAGCTGAGGAGAATCATATAAGAGATTTTTGCAAAAAATGATCACCCAAATGCTGGCTGAGTCTTAGAATGTATAATTTTTTTCCTTGGAAATACATACATACATACATATGTATGTATTTGTTTTAATGGGGATGTCTCCTAAGTGTTTGAGTGAGATTCATTCCATATCGCTATTAATACGAGTATGCGACTGTCTTTAGTAGTATCACTAGACTCTTTACATAACTTTTATTTATAAAATAGGAAATTAACCTAATATTCGCAGATTCATTTGTTTATGTCTCACGCGTGTCTCTTTCTTCAAACTCTTGGTTCATGGAAGCAATGAAAATTTCACAATGGGAATTTCCCATCGTATTCAACTCAATTTTATTTCGGTTTTGCTTTTCATATGCAGCAACATTATGAATTTAATTTCTTTTATTAAAAATTTTTAAATAAATTTTTTTTATTATAGTGTATTATTTGCATAGTTGTACAAAGGCCATGCTGGGGGACGCATTGCCCACCCCCCTTAATTTATTTTACATATCCCTCGAATTATTAAAAATTTCATTTAGTTATTTATTTTAATATTACTCATGGAAATCACCAGTCCGAAGGTTCGAGTTCGAGCCCGGGATCCAACGGTCATTAAATAACAACACCACTCATTTTTCTGATGTGCATTAGTGTACCATTGTGTCAGTTGTTGTAGGTAAGTTCATGTGATGAAGGCATAGTCACTGGCCACTGAACTATACCGACTTCAGCAGATACTAATCCTAATGTAACATCAGAGCGCCCACTTTCGTTGTGTTGCAGAATCATCGGCGCAGTAAAATAACCAATAAAATTGCTACTAAACACAGCTTCAAAAAATTTAATACGCCTCATTTCACACCAGAGGCGCTGCAACACTGCATTATTAAAAACGTGCAAAACGCAGAGTTCTAAAAGAATGAAGCTTTATTCTATCTCTTCCTTCACCACCTGTCTAGTAATATTTGTTAATATTTGTAGTAGGCATTCATTGCCTGAGTGTTACTTCTCTTTAAAAAATTATACAGTTTAAACTTTAATTATAATAAAAGCTTTTGAATTATAACTTTAATATTTTTTTATAAAACAAGAATCTGCTTTAAGGTCGCATCATAATGAGAAAATATATGTATGTTTTTAGTAACGAATTTTTTTTCGAAATTTCGCATCTTAAAAATTTGCATTAAAACAGAATTTAATACATGTTTTCGTCTACTACTGTGATTTCATATAATAATTAAAAAATAAATAAATTTCAAAAATATTTAAAAGTTTCGAATATAAATGACAAAGAAAAGCAAAATTTTCTTCGGTTTTCTCCAAGAAATTCATTCACGCAAACCTTATTAATTTTATATTCTTATATATTCTAGCATTCCCATAGGAAATCCATTACTAGAAAGAAAGCTCTGACGATTTAAACTTTCTTAACACCCCACCAAATCGTCTCTTCTCACTATTGCATCATTTATTTGAGTGCATGTATTAGTGAATTAAGGGAATTTACCGGTATACAATTTTATTTTGATATAAAATCTCGTCTGAATTGTGCTCAGAAGTCAGTCTAACGATTTCTTTTAAAGTGATAACATCGAGGATAAAATTAAAAAAAAAAATAGATTTTTCTTGTTTGAGACAATCTAAAGAAAAATTAGAGGATTTTTTAAAAATATTAATTAAAAAAAAAACAATATATATAAATGTGTAAATACAATAACAAATTAAATTACAATAATAAAAGTGCTTTGTTTGGTGGCATTTGGTTTTCTATTTGGCGTGTGTGGCGTTATTCAACTTGAATTTACAATTTTCGTGGAAATAGACGAGTACTTCAAAAAAAAAGAGAGGGAGAGAGATACCCAATTTGCAATTGTTGTAATAGATCTTTACACTTTCTCTTAAATGGGATTAACAACGAAAACGGAGGTAAATTGAATTATATCTGATTAAATTGTACACTAAGGCCATTAATAGATATTAACTAAAAAAAATTAATTGATTGTTATCAAATTGGTATCTTACTGTGGTGGACTCCACATTAACACACTTTTTACATGTTCAGATTCAAATCTTTTGTTCGATTAACGATCAATTTTGCAATTTCTTATAGACTACTGAAGAATATAAAATGATATTTTAGCAATTTTCAAAATGAAATTCGAATTGTCCAGCAATCGAAAATCGCAAATAATCAATTTTTAATAAAAAAATGAAGTTGGAAAATTATGTCGCTTAAGGTTTTTGTGGCAGCTATGGTACGTTGTGTATGTACTACATGTCAATTTTTAATTTTTATAATTAGTTGTGAGAAAAAATTTTCGAATTCTAGTTCAGCTATAAAATAATTTTTTCATTAAATTGTTTAACAATAGTTTTTTTCGACTTTTTCATTCAAAATAATATGCGAATTTTACATATAAAATATGTTCATATATTTATTCTCCATAGGCGTAGCTACAAATTATTTAGGGGTAGGAGAGGGAGTGAATCCCATAAATCCCACACAGTTTGCTTATACATATCGCACATTCAGTTCAATAGTGTCATATCTCAAAAAAACTAGTTTTGCAGAAAACACTTGTAAAGTTTTTAATTTACATGCAACTCAATGAAGGCATGAAAAAATATTCTTCTCTCAGGAGATGATAGTACAAGCTACATATTTATATGAAATTTTTACGCAAGATAAAATACGAAATGCAATATTATTCTGCATTGAATTTTTTGAGTTATGACACTATTGAACTGAATGTGCGATATTATCAAAATTACTCTAGTATTAAAAATTTCTAGGAGGGCTAGAGCGGCTTTAAGGGTGGCTTCCTCCCTCCCCCCACACCCTTAAAGTTCTAGCTACGCCAATGCTGTTCTCTAAATTACTAATTTCACATTTTTTTTATTGATAACAAAAGAAAAAACCACAATATTATCAAATTTCAATATTTTGAGTTAATAAAAAAAGATTCGTTAAAACGGATTTTTGAATTTTCGAAATTGTAAAAACTCTTAGAATATTTTATTTATCAAAAACTGCAATATTTTTCGAATTGTACGACCGTTAAATCAGCTTTTTGCCAAACTTCTACACAATGTTCGAATTTTCGAACATAATAAAAACATAGTTTTTTTATTAAATCAGCTTTTTGACAAACTTCGACACAATGTTCGAATTTTCGAACATATTAAAAACATATTTTTTTCATAAAATCGGCTTTTTGCCAAATTTCGACACAATGTTCGAATTTTCGAAGACAATAAAATCATAATTTTTTCACTAAATCAGCTTTTTGCCAAACTTCGACACAATCTTCGTATTTTCGAAAATAATACAAACATAATTTTTTCATTAAATCGGCTTTTTGCCAAACTTCGACACAATGTTCGAATTTTCGAAAATAATACAAACATAATTTTTTCATTAAATGGGCTTTTTGCCACACTTCGACACAATGTTCGAATTTTCGAAAATAATACAAACATAAAATTTGTGCAACAATACTTTGCAAGTTTACTTTGTAAAGTATTTATGAAACAAATAAATAAATAAATAATCAGAAAATTTTGCAAATATAGGAAAAAAGTTTTTACATACAAATTTATTAAAAAGCAAAATGGAAGGTTTTTTGAACAAAGTTGAAGTTTTAAGTATATTTGTGCACATTTCTTTAATATAAAAAAATGCTTTTTTTTCAAATAACTCTCGTAGCTTTTACTTTGATGGAACTTATTTTCATTTACTTTCTACAGCTGTTGCCAATGATGCAAAATTTTTGTTTTTATAATGTTATGCGTTTTAAGCGACTAAGATCACTTAAATTTAATTTAATGTAAAAAGTAAGCAACATTAGTATTTCAAGATGTGCCATTATGGTTTTTTGCGTTCCAGCAATTTTGGATAACTTTTGTATTTTCAGAGAGTAATTTTCTTTTTTCTCTCATTAGTCCGAACTTGAACGAAATCTTGTGGAACACACCTATTGTAATGATCATTAGTTTGACGTATTGTTTATTGTTTTATTATTAGTTTATGATGTTTTGTGTCAAATTATTTTGTTATCAGTAGTATTCCCTTAAATGCTTGGTAACCATTTCATATTTACATTAGAGATTCTCTCAGTAATAAGCAATAAAAGTGTTTTAAGTTTAGAATTTTTTAACGCACTAATAACCCCAAATTATTATTTTACTTATTAAAGGCCATGATTCACTATCCTACACAATCGCGCGTTCTACGAAAAAATACAACCCTGATCTGATGAATTGTTTTTGTCTTTTGAAAATGTTCATAGACTCCATCATACTTGGGCTGTATTTTCTCAAAAATCGCACGATCGTGTAGGCTAGTGTATCACGGCCTTAAGTAATATATTTTTTTTATTAAAAATACAATTTGAAGCTGATTATTGAGTTCTTGTTTCAACTTTGTTATTTGTTGAGCTTCTCATTTGTTTAAATGAAAGTTTAATATAATAACTCTAGTTGTTCTAAGAAATTTTTGGGTAAAGGCTCCCTGATGATCTGCATTAGCAACAGTGAAATGCGCATAGGATCCAGCTAAACCCCTCAAAATTCAATTTCAATGTATTTTTATAAAAAAGTATTTTACTTAATAAGTTAAATAATAATTTGAGATTATTAGTGCGTTAAAAAATTTTAAACTGAAATTGTAACAATTCCCGTAAAAAACACTAATAAAACTTTTTATTCATACTTACACTGTTTCCTATTGAATTCGTAAATTTTTTTGTTTTCAAAAAACTTTTTTTTTTTTAATTTTTGAATAAACATATTCAGTATAGTGTGTTAGTTGTTATTTTTCATGAAATTGATGATACGAAATTAAATTCCATGTGAACAAAATATTTCAGTCAAAAATTTTGAAACGTAGGATTCATGCAATAATATTATATTTTATTTTTATTTTTGTGTTTCTTTCTGTACAACTCGATATTTTTTTTTCTTTTTAGAGCTCATTTTCGCCCCAAAATTTTAGTTTAGTTACTGAATTTATTTAATAGCTGAAAACAAAATCTGGTAACACTGGTGTACAAGATCAAATACTGCCCGCTTTTCTTATGATAAATTTATATCGCATCAAGAGGTTAATATACTATTTATATGCCAAATTTAAATGCTGTTAAACTTTAGTGGGCGTGGCCCGGCCCATTTTTTTAAGGCAAGTTTGTCTCATATTGAGCGAATAATGTAGTTCTAAAGTTGCGGAACAGTCAGTTGGCTGAAAGTGCATAAAATATAGTATTAAATTTTAAGAGGCGTGGCGCCGCCCACTTCTTTCAAATATAATATCGTGTCCTATTAAAAACTTAAAATGTTTTGTAAACTTCTCAGCAGTCTGGTGGGCGGAAAAACATACATTAAATATAATATTAAAATTTAAGAGGCGTTTCCCATTTTTTTAAACACTATTTTGTGCCACTGTGAAGTTTTTTGCCAAGTTTCGTAAGAATCGAAAAAGAAGTAGTCCATTAAATTTAATATGGTATTTAAGTGGGCGTCATCCCGCCCTTTTTTGGAAAATTGTATCAAACGGCAGTTATAACTTTTTAGAAAAATACATTAAGGGAGCTTATTATAACTTAAATCTAGTTAAAAGCAGAATTTTAGTGGCCGTATAAAAAGTTTTTCATCATTACCATTTTAATTAGTGTTTTTTTTTTGAAATTGTTACAATTCAAGTTTAACACAAGGCGAATTGACATCAGGTGATCTTAATTCACTGCTGTCAATCAATGCAAAGCGTTAGGAAATATTTTAACAGCAGGAAATTTTACACTAACAAATATACAAGGCGAATACGCAGAGTTGCAAATTAGAACCACCTGGTATCAATTCGCCTTGGTTTAACATTTGTTAACGCACTAATAACCCAAATTATTATTTTACTTATTCAGTAAAATATTTCTTATTAATTTTACTTTAACAATTTTACTTTAATTTAAAGTGAGCGATAACTTAAAGGCGAGTTTATCCTACCTGGTAAATTAAATTAAATTTTTAATAACCACAAACTTATTATACTTCCGATAAACTTACTACTTACTTAAACTTACTTTTAACTCACTTTAAGTTGTAATAATGGCTCTAATACACTTGTGAAATATATATTTATTTTTAAATTATATGATAACATAATTCAAAAATACAAATTTCCTTGGATCACTGTGGACCCAACTGTGTCTCCGAGTGGAGGTGCGTTATAGTACCACCCTTCCTAACCTAATCCTAATATTTTACTGGTCAATAATAAAATTAGGTAGTTTCTTCTTCTTCTCACAAAAAAATCAAAGTGTGTTAATAACATTATGACTTTTGCCCAGAAAATGTTGCCACTATTTTGTTTGTCCTCAGTATGGTAATACTACATACAAAAAGAAGTTTAAACTGCCACGCAAAAATATCAAACTCAATTAATGTGGGATTAAGTTAATTTTCAGATTAGCTGCTTATATAAAGAAACTAACAGCAATATGTGCTTCCCTATTTTCAGTCGGATCGTATGTACAATGACGTATTGCCCTCCCAGGTTAATCCACGCCAAAAGGCGAATATGTTCTCACAACTTATATTTGCTTGGATAATGCCTTTACTATATAAAGGCTCCAAGCAAGGACTCAAAGAAGTGGATCTGCCAAAATGTTTGCCAGACGATGAAAGTAAAATTTTGGGTGACAAATTAGAAAGGTGAAAAAATACTTTTAAAAAATATATGTATGTAAATTTTAAAACAATTTTTTTTTTTTAGAAATTGGCACCGAGAAATGTTGGGCCTTAATCCCAGCTTAAGAAGAGCCTTATGGAAGACAGTTTGGCCTTCTGCAATAATTGATGGTTTCGTTTGCTTTTTCTATATTATGCTCAAGTAAGTATATTATTACACTTAGATCATGTTCCCCGATATTGGTTGAATTTATAGGGCTAGGTGTACAGCAGAGCGCTGCATGAACACATTAATTTGTCAGGCCTTATTTTGTAAAACTCGACGCTTAACGTTGAAAAATGTTCTATAGAAAAAATTTAAATTATAAAAACAAAACACCTACAAAATTTTTCAACGTTTTATAAAATAAGGCCCAATATTCACTTAAATATATATATAAGGCGAACTCACTTCAGGTGATCTCAGTATTAAATGGAATGCAACACTACAACAAAAAGGTGTATATTTGTTAGTGTAAAATTTTCTGCTGTCAAAAAGTTTCCGAACGTTTTGCTTTATTTGAGAAATCAACAGCTGATCATGATCTCCTGAAACGAAATCAGCTGGTGTGAATTCGCCTTGTACATACATACATATATATGTATAAAAAATTCAATGAGAAATAAATAAGCTAAGCAAAAAGAGTGAATGAGATGTGTGTAACTGCTCATTAGGGATATGACATTTTAGCGTGACTTGCTTAGAAGAAAAAATAGAAGTTTTTGAAAATGAAGATACAACAAGTGACTGTTTTCCCCCCGCAAACTGTTCAACACCTTAAGTCATCAAACTAAAAAGGAATGCTTTCTCAGTCATGATTGTACCCATGATGTGGTTGCATGTAAAACATAGTCCATTTTGTGTTCTCCTAATGCAGTCTTCTAAAATTACAAATTTGTTCTCATTCTGAAATTATAACAACCGTTTGAAAACGTAATAATGATATCAAGGGAGACTTTTTTTATTCAAATATTCTTTTTTTCGACAGATCCTTAATACCTCTTTTACTGGCTCAATTACTGAGAGAACTACAAAATGCTCAAAATCCTCTTACATCTCTTATTCCTTTAAATGCAACAGATCTCAATCAAAGTGTCACAATTGATACTAGTAATACTAGTTTAAGCGAAAATAATTGGTTATGGCTTTGGCAGGATATTTATTTACTTGGAGCCCTGTTAGTGGGTGCAACATTTATAGGCTGTTTTATCAATCATCACGTGGATCAGAGACAAAAGCGTATGGGAGCCAAAATGAGAATTGCAGTTTGTTCACTTATACAAAGAAAGGTGAGTAGTTCAAATTAAGCATGAAGCAAAGAATTCTTAGTTTAACGGTTTACTTCTTCCTCTATCTTTCTTCATCAGACCACTAAATTGTCCATGAAGACTGCTCGTAATATTTCAAAAATCGGCCATATTGTCAACTTGATTTCCAATGATGTTAATCGTTTGGACATTGGTTTCGTTTTTGCCCACTACCTCTGGATTCTACCCATACAAACTTTATTAATTGGTTATCTAATCTGGCAGCGTCTAGGCTATGCGGCCATAATAGGCATAGTATCACTCCTACTGCAAACTATTCCCGTGCAAATGTGCTTAAGCTCTTGGACCGCCAAACTAAGACAGCGTATTGCCCAGAGGACCGATGCTCGGATAGGAAAAATGAACGAACTTATCCGTGGTATACAGGTTATAAAAATGTATGCCTGGGAGTCCTGCTTTCAGGAGGTGATAAAGGAATCTAGACGCCAGGAAATACGTGAGACACGCAAAGCAGCCTATTTAAGAAGTTTTTATTTGAGTAGCATGATTTTGCCGGAACGTTTGACATTATTTATCACCATAGTGTCAGCAGTTGAAATGGGCGCTGTGATCTCCGCAGATGTCATATTCTCGATAGCAAATTTGTATCATGTATTTCAACTGGTTGCGGGTATATTTTGCCCCATGGCTATATCATTTGCCTCGGAGGCTTTTGTTTCCATTGAGCGGGTACAAAAGTTTTTAATGCAGCCAGAAAAGGAAAATATTAAACGATCTTCGCCTTCGTCGGACAATGCGATAGAAATTGAAAATGTCACTGCTACTTGGGATGTCAAGCCAACGCTCAAAAATATTAGTCTGAAAGTGCCCAAGGGTAAATTATGTATCATAGCCGGACCTGTAGGATCGGGTAAGGTAAGTGTACAAAATAAATTTTATTAATTAAAAGCACCAAATTGTGCGTTCAAAAGTATTTATACGTTAATGTATACGCAACTCTGGAATGGTTATAACTGATAAGCTGGTTTATGTAGTGATGGCGGGAGGGAGATATACGGAAAAATGTTCTTTTCTCTACCCTACCAGGCAATGCGAAAGTACTTTATTGAATCCCAGTGAAACGGAAAATGCAACTCTGTACTTGTTATCCATTCAAACTGAATGATTATCCCATGCTGACATCGCATAGTGGCGCTCTTTGATTTCTTTCGATTATAAATTTTTTCGAGTTGTAAAGCAGCTCTCACGTCATTAAAATTAATTATTTCTAAAGTGCGATCAGGAGGTCTACTCCGTAGTACGAAATCAAAGAAAATTCTTCCGAGCTTGCGTTCGAGAGTTTTGCGTCTCACTCGCAACTAACTGCTTACAGTTATTTTGTAATATTTTCCATTATCAAGTGGAATATATGTATATGTTTCTTTCAAGCCCATTGAAACACAGGGCGCTAAAAAATATAGACTCAATATTTGCAAATTGTAACTAAATACATTCTTCGTAGTACTTTCGTTACTTTCTTATGTGCCTTTGTAATGGAATGAATGGGCATAAAGAGGCTTCCAATATATTTCTTTATCTCAGTTTTTTTTGTAATATTGGATTTTGCATTCTTAGAGGTTTTCCGAGAAAGAGAGAGAAAGAGAGAGATCTGAAATTTGTAAACTGTAATTTGTAGATCCGTTTGATTACTTTTCCAGTAAAATCCAGTAGTTGCGTAAATTTTGGGTAATTTGAAAATTTTACTTTCAATCCTATATATTTTCTCTTTTTTTCCAGAGTTCTTTGCTTCAGCTAATATTAGGCGAACTAAGTGCTGATGCAGGCAGCATTAAAGTCCCAGATAGTATTTCTTATGCTTCTCAAGAGCCTTGGCTTTTTAGTGGCACAATTAAGAAAAACATACTCTTTACTTTACCCTACCGCCAAAGATACTACCAGCAGGTAGTGGAGTCATGTTCGCTATTGAAAGATCTTCAGCAATTTAGATACCAAGATCGCACATTGGTGGGTGAGAGAGGAACTGCGTTGTCAGGTGGACAAAAGGCTCGCATTAATCTTGCTCGAGCTGTGTACAACGAGGCTGAAGTGTATCTTCTCGATGACCCTTTAAGTGCGGTTGATGCCAATGTGGGCCGCTCGTTGTATGATGAAGTAATAGGGCCGCAAGGTCTATTGCAAAATAAAACAAGAATTTTGGTTACCCATCAAACCCAATACATTAACGAGGAAGCGCATTTAATAGTTTGGGTAGAGGATGGTTGCGTTAGAAGCGGCAATTGGCAGGAAATGCGTGACACTGTACAATTGGCGGGTGTGAAAGAAAATAGAATGTTGGAAAATGCTTTAAAAGAGCAAAACTCAAACGAGCAGAATAACACAGAGCTGCCAGATGATTCCAGAGAAACTGATCATCTGCTAAATGGAAAGGTAAGCTTTAAAAATACATTTTAATAATAATAATAAAAAAAAGTATGTACTAAGATTTCTTATATTTTCCAGCCTAAGCAGCAGGAAATAAGAGACCAAGATGAAGGCTTACAACTAGTATCCGAAGATCAAGGAAAAGGTTGTGTTAAGGCTGGGGTTTGGTGGTCCTATTTTCGTGCCGGCAATAGTATTTGTGGTCTGATTTATATCATCTTCATGCTGTTCATATCTCAAGCTATTTGCAGTGGAGCTGACTATTTTGTTAATATTTATACGAAAATTGTTTTTATAGACAAACAACTTCACCAGGACTCTCTTATAACACAAGATGTTTGTCTAATAATTTACTCTGTACTAATAGCGGCATCCATATTTGTGAGTTGCGCTCTTTTGTTTCTTGTTTGTTTCTCTCTTTGTAGTTGTTCTTATGTGTATGTACTCGTATGTATATTTCAGATGATCATTTACCGTTGTTATTTGTTTTTGAAAACCTGCATGCACGCCTCCAAGGTCTTGCATGATCGCATGTTTGGCTGCATTTTAAAGGCGACCATGCGTTTTTTTGATACTAATCCCTCTGGACGTATTTTAAATCGCTTCTCCAAAGACATGGGTGCCATTGATGAGAGTTTGCCGCGTTTTATGTCCGAGTTCACTCACTTGGCCTTAGTGATGTTGGGTGTTTTGGTTGTGATTTCCATTGTTAATCCCCTGCTACTAATAGCAGTGGGCTTAGTGGCCATAATTGACTGTATCATTATCAAATTGTATTTGCGTTCGTCACAGGATCTTAAACGATTGGAAGGAATACGTAAGTCAGGAAAATTTCTTATTTTGAAAGATTTAAAACGAATTTTTTTCTGCTCTCATTAGGTCGTAGTCCCGTATTTTCCCATGTATCAGCCACTCTAAGTGGTTTGGCGACAATACGTTGCCGCAAATGTGAAAATACCATGATCCAGGAATTCGATAATCTACAGGATATACACAGTGCTGCTTATCATCTAACCTTGACTTCAAATACAGCTCTGGGCTTGTGGCTGGACTGTGTGAATGTAATTGTGCTCCTAAACTCTGTTACATTCTCATTTATACTTCTCAATCAGGGTAAGTACTTTATAAACTATTTCGATGAAGGAAAAGCTAAATGTCAGTCTACATAAAAATGGGCTGTAACATACATTTAAAATATATAGTCATGTACATATGTATATCGATTCCAGGTACCTACAGCGGCAATGTGGGCCTCGCCATAACGCAAGCCATGATGCTAACGGGTATGGTGCAATACGGTTTGCGGCAACTGGGTGAAGCTTTCCAACAAATGACCAGCGTAGAACGCATACTAGAGTATACAAAATTGGAACGGGAGATGTTTAATGGCCATATCCCAGCAGAAAATTGGCCAAATAAGGGAGCTATTGAATACAAAAGTGTTAATGTACGCTATCACGAAGGCGGTCAATTGGTCTTGAAAGATTTAAATTTTACCTTTGCTGCCGGCTGGAAAGTTGGCATCGTCGGCCGCACTGGGGCAGGCAAAACATCACTGATTTCCTCCTTATTCCGTTTATGTGATGAGATTACTGGCAGCATAACCATTGATGGCCAAGATACACGTAATATCGATTTGAATAAGTTACGTTCGAGCATCTCCATTATACCACAAGAACCGGTGCTGTTTGAAGGAACCCTACGCTACAATCTGGATCCTTTTAATAAGTACCAAGACTGTGAAATGTGGGAGGCTCTAAGAAATGTAAGTATCAAGCATACTAAAACACAAAGACAATGAATTCTCATACACGAGTAACATTTACAGGTACAACTGGGTCGAGATTTATCTCTGGACTCTGAAGTTTCGGAATATGGCAGCAATCTTAGCATTGGCCAGCGTCAATTGATCTGCTTGGCGCGAGCTTTATTGGGTAAAAAATCCATTATAGTCATGGATGAGGCTACAGCAAATGTTGATCAAAAGTAAGCTGAAATTAATTGTCCTTGAAAAAATGTTTGATTAATTTTTATCTATTTAAGCACGGATCATTTAATTCAACAAACTATTAATCAGAATTTTTCTCACTGTACTGTTATAACTGTGGCTCATCGCTTGAAAACGGTTATGAAATCAGATCGTATAATGGTTTTAGACAATGGAGAATTGAAAGAATTTGATATACCCTATAAATTGTTGCAAATACCAAATGGTCTGCTGAGACAAATGGTTGCAGCTACCGGCAATGAGTCGCGCTACCTTATAGAAATGGCCAAAGAGTATTACAATGGAAAAATATAAAATATTTTTTTTAATAGTTTTAATAGACTTTATTCCGAAAACGCGTTCAACTGTGAAAGCTTTATTATAACATAATATTTAGTTTTAATAAGTTAAAAAAGTTAATTTTTTAATTAAGCACACACTCTCGACTTTGAACTAAACTTTTGACAGACTGACTCAAGATTAGAAAAAAAAAGTTGTAGTTCAAAACCGGGAAATAACATATATCTAAATAATTACTGTAAATAACTCACTTCGATTAAAGAATTTAAGATTTCAAGAAATAATGTAATAATGTTAAATAATAAAAATTCTGTTACAAGTGATTATAAAAAAACACCAATGTTACTAAAATACACTCCACAACTGCAGCAACCGCCAATTTATAAGGATTTTGTTTTAAAGTCTGGCAACACATTGTACTGCATACACTACAACCCTGCACTCATAATCTAATTTATACAGTACTTGCAGAACATAAAAACAATCGCACGTGCTGAATTTGCAATTGTTTAGTTTAATTATTTTTCGGAAATTCCTATAATTAACAGTTAGTTTATAAAAATCGCAGTAGGCTTCCAAATTTTACTAAACAGTAACTAGCGGTATGTAAGTGATATAGAAAATGGAATATACCAATAAGCATTTAACAAATTTTGCTCAATTTGCTGGTCAATTTACTAAAGTTTTTATGCCTATAGTTGAAACCGCCGTAAAAATGTCCGAAGAAGAGCCGGTATCAGCTTATGCAGTGTTTAAAGCAGCCAAAAATATGCCCAATGGCAATAAAAAGGCGAAGAAAAATAAAAATGCTGCTGGGAAAGCCAAAAATAAGAACAAAGGCGCTGTAAAAAAAGTAGTTCCTGTGCCCACAACACTAAGCAGCGCGGGCGGAAAGTTGAAAAGTGGTCAGAAAAATAAAAAGACAAAAGGTAAAGAATTTCGGCAAAAACAAAACTCTATGGACAAAACTACAATTCAAGGTCCAGCTGCTCTTGAAATGTTTGAGGAATTTTACCCAGACAATTCAAAAAAACTTACAAAAGCCCAAGAAAAAAAGAAAATGGATCTGGAAAGCTATTTGGTCCAACAATTGGAAATGGTCGATAATGTTCCGTTAGTCGATGATGAAAGTTTTGATAGTGAAGTTGCACAAGAAGAATATAGTTACTCGGGCTCTGATACATACTCGGACGAATATGCAATTAATGCAAGTAGTACTTTGTCGGATAATCAAATTGCTGATGGAGAACCTTCTACTACCACAGAAGATGATAGTCCGCAACAAGGCGCAACATCCAAAATCAATAAGAAGAGGAAAAGTCCTGAAGTGGACTTGATTAGAACAACAGACTCTAGTGACACCACCATATATAAAGCACCCGCCGAAGTAAAGAAATCTAAAAAGTCTGATGACACCAAATCATTTTCACGCAAATCTTTGCCTGCTGCTAAAGCCGACAAAGTTGCTGAGAAGTCCAGACTTCTTCACACTTCATTAGATTCCCTAGACGATTCTTCCACAAAATCAACTAACAAAAAAATTTCCAATAAAACTTCCACTACAACAATTAAATTAGGGTCCATATCGCCTCCTGGGAATATTACCAAATTAAATAGTATTGAAGAGGGTAAGCGTGCCTTCAAATGGTTGCTCAATCCGGTAACGGTAGATGACTTCATCAATAAATATTGGGAGCAAAAAGCCTTTTTCATTAAGCGCCAACAATCGAACTATTTTGGACACTTGATTTCATTTGAGACCATAGACCAAATGCTGCTAAAGAATCATCTCGAATTTACTAAAAATATAGATGTCACATCTTATAAAAATGGTATGTACTATGTATTAACCTATATCGCACTAGTTCCTCTAAATTTTTAAATTTTCAGTAGAGAATGTTTTTAATTTCATATAATTTTCTATTAAAAAAAGGGATAAAACCGTATTTCTTTTCGGCTAAAGAGTAGAGAAAAGATAGAAGATATGACCACTGTATATTCTTTTCTGGCAGAAAAAATTGAAAATTACAAAATTTTTAGTTCTTGTTCCTCGTACGATATGTAAATATCGTTTACTTGAACAACGTCATAACTCCAAACATTCGATTTTATGAGTTCATACAGAATTAGTCCACATATCGTTATTCACATTGTGTAAACATTTCGTACAAATATCTTGTATGTTCCAATCTTGCGAAAAAATAAAATTTTATTTTTATAGGTATTAAACTCGTTTTCCGCAAAACTAGTTCTTTTTGTAATTATGACATTGTTCAAGTGAATGCACCATATATACGTATATTTTATTCAATAGAAAATGTTAAAAAAATTTTACAACTGTCGATAATTTTTTATGAAATTTTTTCTCATGGGAAATTTGTTCAACTATTCGATAACATTTCGATGAATGATAACATTTCGATTATCTATAACATTATCAATAACATTTCGATAATCAATCACATTTCGATTATCGATAACATTTCGATTATCGATGATGATGTTGTTGCCTATTTTAAAAATTTTTTTTAATACATAAATTACAAAGGTGTTCGAGAGACATTAAATCCCGAAGGACGTGCACTTCCCCCTATTGTCTGGGATCATTATGGTCAAGGTTGCAGCATACGTTTGCTAAACCCTCAAACGTTTTTGCCATCCTTGTTTATGTTAAGCACAACAATGCAGGAATACTTCCATTGTTTGGTGGGAGCCAACGCTTATCTTACTCCGCCTAATAGTCAAGGCTTTGCCCCGCATTATGACGATATTGAGGCATTCGTTTTGCAAATTGAAGGACGTAAACGTTGGAAGCTTTACAAACCACGCAGCACTTCGGAAATACTTCCACGCTACTCTTCAAAAAATTTCAGCCAAGACGAAATTGGCAAACCAGTCATGGAGGAGGTAAATTTTTCCTTTTCGTTTCAGAAATAATTATACCTATTAAAAGACATTAAATTTCTTTCGAATAGGTATTGGAACCTGGCGATGTTTTATATTTCCCTCGCGGCACTATACATCAGGCTTTCACAGAGCCCGGCTACCATTCCCTGCATATTACTTTGAGTTGTTATCAAAAACAATCGTTTGCAGATTTGTTTGAGAAAATGTTGCCTTTAATGTTACAAAAGGCCATTGCCACTAATGTGGAATTGCGAAGAGGCATGCCTTTGTATACATGGCAGCATGCAGGCATAGTTCATAATGCCAATTCTACCCAAGAAAGAGCGGATTTAACAAAGAGAGTTACTCATCTCATGCATAAATTAATAAATGATATGCCTTTGGAGGAAATTATGGATGCTGGGGTAGACCAATTGGCTAAAAAGTTCCAACATGAGGCCTTGCCTCCCGAAATTTTACCTGCTGAAAAGCTGCACACCATTTTCGGCTCCCACAGTCGTACTAATGAACATGGCGAATGTGTGTGCGATTACGATATAGATGAGCGCACAAATGTACGTTTGTTAAGGGCCAATATTTTACGTTTGGTGGAGGAGGAGGACAGACTACGCATTTACTATTATTCTGACAATTCGAGGGAATATTGTCAATATGAACCAAATTTTATAGAAATTGAGCCTGTGGAGGCTGCAAGTGTTGAAGTTTTAATCAAATCTTATCCTCAATATGTGGGAGTATCGCAATTGCCTTTGTCATCGGATGAACAGAAGATTAATTTGGCTACTGCCTTATGGGAAAGAGGTTTACTGATGATGGAAAAACCTTTTAGATGAATTGAAGTGTAAGGGCTTTTTTTATACAACAAAATTGTTAGCTTAGAGTTTATTATAAATATATTCTTTAAATATTTGTAATTGTGAAATTGCAAAACGTTTTGAATGTTAAGTTTTATGTGATTTTTGTTAATTCAGTCAATAAAAAGAAAACAACATAAAAGTGTACCTATAGTGTTCGAAGAGAGAAAAAGTATTTAGAAGATTTGAATTATAAAAGGTATAAAAGCCCATTATCAAACCAAATTATTTGTTATGAAGAAGGCCATACAAATTTAAGTAAAATAACGGTAAGTCGATGTCCCTTTGAATTGGTACTGTATAAAATAAATAAATAGTATGGCTAGCTGTGATTGTGCTATCACTCCATTAAACATGTCAGCTGAAACTTATCAGCTGTTCTACAAACATATTTCTTGCGCAATTTTTGAGTTTTGGTGGTATAATAAAAAATATTTATCATCAAATTAAAAGAAAAACATGCGTTTGACGAATATTTTATTGAAAAAAGTTAAAAGCAAGTAAGTTTTGCATTCAGTATATGATATTTATTATATAGAAAAACGAATTGAAAAATATTTCTTGTCAGACGCATCATGGTCGTTGTGGAGAGTGTTGTCAGCGGCCATCAATTCAATACAGTTCGCGATCGCTTAGCGGATAAAATTGAATTGGTGCGTTTCGATCCTTACAGTAAGTTGACTTTGTTTTTTCAATTATTTATGATATAGACATTCTTTATTAATTCTGTTCTGTTGTTCTTTTTCTACATGTTCTTAATCTAGTTCAAATGGATAGTGTCTATCGCGAGCGCAAGAAGATACGTAGTGCCTGAGTGTAATTTCATATAAATCATTAATGTTTGTTTGATTTAATTAATAAAATTTTTATTTTCAAATTAAAGAGATTGTAAAAATGCTGTAATACAGTGAAATCAAGTATGAAATTCAATTAAAAAACCTGCTGCCAGGAAATCTTTTTGTGAAGAAGAAATCGGGGGCAGGTGAGTTAACGCCTTTTTCATATAAAACTTCCTATTAACAATTGGAGATCACTGCGAAGTCTGTTAGCTCAGGCAAGTAAATATTTTTAGGGAACTGTATAAAAGCGCTCTAATCAAGAAATCATATACATACTTATTTAAACAAAATGAAACAACGCCGTACATTGATGTGTTATTGTACGGGTGTGTTGAGACACTCGAATTTCGCATAATATTTGCGATTGTGACTTGAACTTGCAAAATATTAAAAAAAATATACATATATGGGTTGCTGGAGTATATCCAAATCCAGCTGTGCAACCTTGAAATTTTTTAATTCAACGCCCATTGGTAGAAATTTCTGAAGAAAGTGTATCCACTGAATTCAGCGACATTAAGAGTCTGTTCCTTTAAATGCGAACGAAAGATTCGCCTAAATAGTTTCTTAACTGAAAACACTGTTCGAAATTAAGAAATAATAGATCCTTGCAGTAAATAACAAAGCCATTAACTACCGTCGTGAATTAACGTATTCACTCTAATGAATGAATGCTTTTGGAATGATTTCTGAAAAGAAATTTGAATATTTCTATTGTTTATCAGGGCAATCATGAATAACATTCTGCGTGAAATATTTCCCGGGGAACAATTTCAACTAATGGCAAGTAATAGGGAAAACAAAAAATTCTAATTGGAAAAGGGGGAAATTTCGCGCGGAATTTCATTCATGATTGCCCTGTATATATTTTCATACAAGAATCCGATATTTATTTGGAATTTATGTTTACTTTGTTAGTCAAGCGACGTCTGAATGCATTTCGATTCTGCTCAAGAATTTCATCAAATTTGTTTTGTAAAGGCGTTTGTTTGAGGCTTTTAAATTTATTCACCTTTATTCCAGTTGTCGACATCGACGTCACTTTAACATAATACCAAAAAATTGGGGCTTGATTACTCGCACTCGAGAACAATTTTGTGTTACTGACAATTTATTTTCGTTCTCTAGGGTCTAGCAAATAGCATAAAACTGCCAGCATAAGTCAGTTGTTTTCGACAACGGGTACAATTATTAAATACCAATTATTTTGGTATTGTTTTAAAGTGACGTCGATGTCGACAACTGGAATAAGGGTGATTATGTTGGAATATGTGATTATCAATAACATATTGAGAGTCTTTCTATAAACATATGACGTTTTTTTTTAGCTTATTTCAAAAATCGTTTGGTTGAACTCTACTGACGAAATTCTTGACCAGCATCGACATGCAAATAGACGTTGTTTATTTATTTTTGACGCGAGTCCGGGTTTTACCAGCAATATTATATACACACTATGGGTTTTACTCGTGGTATATAAAAGTTTTCGGAGATGTTCTATATTCCACGTGAAATTAAAACGTGCGGAATTGCCATAGAATTGTTGTTGGAATTATGTATTTACAACAGACAATTCCAAAAGATATAATTGCATGTGGACTACAGAACATTTCCGATTATGTTTTATAACTATATCAATTTCCAATTGCAATAAATACATCAAGCCAGGTAGCTATTTAAAAACAGCAGTCTCCGGATTAACTTGCATAAAATACTAATTTTCTGTCATTTCGACATCATGAAAGAACAAATAATAAAAAAAAATTGATAAAATTTTTAAGAATTTGAGTAGTATGATGTGGCCGACTATGGCCCATAGGCTAGATATACATATACATATATGTATGTATATACATAAATGAAATGAATTACATCCCTACAAGAATAGTATCAGTCAATTGACCGATCAATTGACTGAAAGTCATGCACGATATATTCATCATTGCGTAGAACAAAGTTTCTATCACATTATTAAGGGCAAAATGAAATATATGATGGAAACTTTTGTGTACGTGTGATATTGCATCTCACTCTAATGACTATATAGTCGCACTGCTCACTCTACTTCTTTTTAATAATCAATGATAGCATAAATATTAGTCAAGTTTGAATGATCATAATGGACATATATATCCCCCACAATTGAGCAATGATACATGATTTATAAATATAATTTTTATTATTTTAATTATTCTTTTTTTATTACAAAAAGTCACTTAAATATATAAAATTTAACAAAATATTAAAAACGAAAGTATAGTCAGCAAAACAGAATATCCTATGCGGTTATAGCCCTCTTCACATCTTTTCACCACCAACGCATCTTACTTTTTACAAATGTCTAAAATTTTGAAAAGAAATATACATATATTAAATTGAATTTTGTAAATTTATTTTATTTTTTCTTTTTACTTATCTTTTTTAATAGTTATAAATTTTAATTTCCACAGACAGAATGAATTTTATTTTTTTTAATAAAACTCGACGTTTTAAAAGTACATTAGATGTTTCACTCTAACATATATGCTAGAATAGAGCAACTATAATTAATAAATAAATCCATCATCACTTCCGATCAAATGACTAGTCAATTGACTGTCAATATTGATTTCAATGTAAAATTGTTGCAAATGTGTTAGTAAAGAAATTTTGTTTGTGTTAGTTTCAGTCATTCATTTCTTGTAGGGATATAAACGTTTCCTCAAATTTTTTTTTGGTTTAAGTTTAATTTGACTACTTTTATGAACAAGAAAAAGTTTTAAATTAAATTAACGGTTGCTGCTAAAACACAGGAAAACAAAACGACCCGAAACCTCAACCATCACAAACAAAGAAATAATAAGAGGAAGTCTTACAAATTACTACTTTTCCTTTTGTTCAATGCCAAGGCCAATTTTACCAAAAATAAAAATAAATAAATGAAAAAAAAACACAAACAAACTACATTTAATTGAAAATCAATTGAAACCCTATAGATACACATTTAAACAATTAAAGTTAAAATGAATAACATTTCTTTGCATACAAAAATATTGCTTTTGTATAAAAATTTTCTTGGAATTTTACATACGAGTTCACTCGCTCTAGACTTGTAAATTTTTGTTGCAGCAAGTTTTTATTTTGCAGTGAAAAAAAAACAAGGCCGGGGATCTACTCTGTGTTTCGGAACGAAAGAAAATGCTTTCGAATTATAATGTTAATAACATCAAAATAAACATTCTAACAGCTCCGGGGGTCTACTCTGTATTTCGGAACGAAAAAAAAATGCTTTCGAATTTGCATGTTATTAACATTACATTACATAAGTTTGTTTGTGTGTTTTTCATTCATTTATTTTTTGGTAACATTGGCCTTGGCATTCGTATGTTATGTTAACATTGCACTTCGATAACATTTGCTTTCGTTTCGAATTAGAGAGTAGACCCCCAGAGCTGTTAACTGTGATAACTGTATCTGTTGCTCTTATTAATTTTGTTCAGATAAGTGATAATGGCGTAAGACAATGTAGTTAAACTGTTGTTCACACCTGCTCATTAAATACATATATGTGTGTGTATAGTTCTTCGAAATTTATTTCTTTGCAGTCCAGTGTTTTGTATAAGTTTTTAATATTTCTTACTGTGAGTGGGAAAAAGAGCGAGTTGCATTAAAACAGCATTCATAGCGCATTTCCATTAATGCATTCATACATGTCTGTGGCTTGTGATTAAATCCCTGCACATTTATATCTGTGTATGTAAGCATATCCCTTGACTATTAACTGTTAATGCATTTCGGTTTTTTTTTCTGTGGCTTTTAGCACTACTTTTTTTCCCATTTTCTTTGCCAAAATGACGGTCAATAGTGCCTTCATTGCAAAATACGCTGTTGTGATTCGAGGTTTTTCTAATGTTTACTTCTATTTTCATGAACGTTTTATTTGGAAAAATGTAACACATATAGATTAGAATGCATACATATATGTACATACATGTGTATATGTGTACATATAAATATACATATGTACCATGAATTTGTATGTTCGGTCCTCGGTCCACTTGAAATTTTATAACAACATACATAAGTATAACTCCTTTATTTTTTGTTGTTACAATAAATTTTTATTGTAATGATTGAACGAATATAAACAAATTTTAAATTTAAACGCGAATAAGTTCCTTCAGCTGCTTGTTAATCGGTGGGGTTGGGACGGTAAAAACTATACTTAATTTAATTTAAATTATTTCCATCTGATTATATTTTTTCCGTTAAATTAAAAAAAAAATCCTAACTTGATAACAGTTTTAAGTGTAACGAATTTTTCGCGGTTTTCAGGAAACTGGAAAAGCTCGTATAAAAATTATAAAACTGTTATATGACTTGAAAATTTAAAATTTTTTTAATTTGCATTGCATCCACTGTACTCTATTAGCTAGTGCATATAAAACATTTAAAAAATGTTTGTTATACAAAAATAAATTAAAAAACTGGTACATTGACTTATGTGAAACTTTTCATTAAAATTCAAACACAATATAAAAAGACATGCTGTATAATATTTTAATCTAACTGTTATTTATATGCGCTTGTCACATGTAAAAATTCAGTTCATGTGAAACTTTTCATTAAAACTCATACACAATATGGAAAAACATTGTGTATAACAGTTTATTCAAACTGTTATATTCGCTTATCACATTTAAAATTTCAGTTTATGTAAAACTTTTCATTAAACCTGAAACAATATGGAAAAATTTTGTGTATAACAGTTTAATCAAACTGTTATATTCGCTTGTCACATGTAAAAATTGACAAGGTAAAACTTTTCATTACAATTGAAAGAATATATAGACATAATTTCCGAATAACAGTTTAATCAAACTTGCCACATGTAAAAATTTACTTTATGTGAAACTTTTCATTAAAATTCAAACAATATAGAAAAACATTGTGTATACCAGTTTAATCAAACTGTTATATTCGCTCGTAACATCTAAAAATGTACTTTATGCAAAAATTTTAATTTAAATCTAAAGAAAATATAGAAAAACATTCTGTATAACAGTTTAATCAAACTGTTTTATTCGCTTTTTTTTTAACTCGGAACTGTTAAACAAAATTATATACATACATAGATATAAAATCCTTCATTATAATTAATACAATGGTATGGTATATTACAAGTATAATAGTTTTTTATTTAGAAGAAGAATTTTATAAATTAAACTAAATAAGGCTTTATGATACTAATTTTTACATATATAGCCAATCCACTAAGTGTTCTAATGTGTCATATTATCATAATGTACTAAAATTTTTGTTTGGAAGCAAAAAAAATATATATATATATGTACATATGTATATTAAAATAATTTACAACATCATGACAATATGACATACTAAAACACATTGTGATTTGGCCAATAGAGTTTCTTTGTAGAAAAAGTATAACAGTTTTAAAACTTAAAAAAAATTATATAACATATCAAATGTGTTTTGTAAGAAAAATAAATAAAATAAAAATCGTGAATGGTATATAATATGAAGCAAAATTGTTATAATATTTTCATATAAATATATAAACTTATATAAAGGAATATAAAAAAGAATATAACTAAGCCCACATGAAAGTAGCGCTCTGTCTATATTTCAATGATTTTTTTTGGCTCATAATATTTTCAAGTAAACTGTTATACACTAGAAATTTGTGTATGATAAAACATTTGTGTAGTTGTACAATAGTTTGCTATACAAATTTATAATGTGCATATGCACTTAAGGCTTGGATTCACTACCCTACACAATCGCAAGACTTAAAAAAAATACAACCCTGATCTAAAGAATAAACTCCATCATGCCAGGGTTGTATTTTCTCAAAAGTCGTAGCCTTTAGTGTGGGTTGAAAGAAAACTTGTATTGCTTAATTTACTTTGAATTTTATTTTCACAGCGCTTTCTTTTAAAATACCCTCAAATGAAAACACGCGCTGTTCTTTTTAATATAAAATCTTATTAAAGTTTTAGGTAATAATAGGATTAAAATAATTAATTCAAATAAGATTCCTGCTTTGAGCATTATAGAAGTGTACTGTTATACGGATTCATATGTATGTATATGTACCATGTATGTATGTATATAGATGTATATAACATTTTTTTTGCTTCTCTAATTAAAAAGTCACATGTTTGCTTAAAAAAAAACTAAAATCTAAATTACATTAAAAGCAACCTTAAAAATATCTAAAATCAAGATAAACAAGTGTAAAGAAAAGCAATGATAGTTTTAGTTCCATTGGTAATGAGGAAGTCTCACCGAACTAAGGAAATAGCAAAGGTGTTCATTATGAGTCTTAAAAAATAAAAAGATCAATGCTAAATTTCTCAGTAGTTGCTTGCAGGTATTTATGTCTGTGAACAGAAACAAGAAGGTGGCAACTGAATTACTCGAAATATTTTTAGATATTTGAATTTTTGAATTATGATGCTCTTAGATATTTGTTTGGTAGTCAAAACATCTTGAAGGATATAAAAAGCATTTGAACGTGATTATTAGGTTTTAATTTAATTAATTCACGAAAGTTGAGAGAGAGAGATAGAGCGAGAAAGAGACAGAGAGAGCGAGAAAGAGACAGAGAGAGCGAGAAAGAGACAGAGAGAGAGAGAGAAAGAGACAGAGAGAGAGAGAGAGAGATATATAATAAATTCAGTTAAGTGCAACTTAACTGAACTAATACTATACGAACTTTAGCACATATAATCGAATATCTTACCCGATGTAGAAATTTTTTGAAACATTTCAAGTACCCGGTAAACTTTTTTTAGTTTTTTTTTAGCGATTTTTTAGTTCTGGTGCTTTTTCTTAGTTTTGGCCTTAATTTTCGTTTTTGGGATTTTTTTCAGTTTATTAACGTTTTTTAGTTTTGGCGTTTTTTGCGATTTTTTCGGTTTTTGGTGTTTTTTAGTTTTGGCGCTTTTTTCTTTTTTTTTGCTATTTTTTGGGGTTTTGTCGATTTATTTTCGTTTTGGTGTTTTTTTTTCGTTTTGAGCGATTTTTTTATTTTGGGATTTTTTTGTTTTAGCATTTTTAAAAATTTCAAGAATTTGCCTCTTACGGTTTCCAAGATACAGCAAGTTGTCAAAATTACCTTAACTGATAGAATATTTTTTTTAATTTTGATTATTTTTTAATTTCAGTGTTAACTGGCCTAGTCTACATAAAAATACACTAACTTCGAAAATTTCAAGTGTCTATATATATAATTGTCTGTATATTACATTAAGAATTAAAAATTTTTCCTTGCTTTAGAACACCCTTTATTTTTTAACTGTCACATATTTGTTGTTATAGTGGCCAAGGTTTTACATATTCTGTGAAAATTTCAGGTCCGTAGCTGTTACGGTTCTCTAGAAAATAGCCTGTGACATACAGACAGGATGTAGCATTAATCTCTGAAGCCTTTTTGGGCAGATTTTCTGATCAGATTTTCTTTACATTCTTCCTTTTGACAAATATAAAAATTTTCATGCAACTAATTTCATGAAAAAATTTATAGTGTAAATTAAATATTGCTTACAATTGCTGAGGAAAAAAATTAAATGAATGAAAAACCTTTAAAGTGACTTTAAATTACTGCTGAAAATCTATTAAAAAAAATAGATACAAATTGTTAACCTCCTCCTTTTTTTTGAAGTCGGTTAAAAAAATAAAATATGAATCTATAAGCTAAAGTTCGTATCGCTTTGTTAGCCAAATTACATGTGATAAGTATTACTGAACTAATATGTAGCACCAAAGTTAATTGTAAATATTCTGACAAACACGTAGTAGAACGGAACAACTAGCTGTTTTCGAAGGTCACTACACCTTTATCATCAGCGTTCTTCAAAAAAAGGAGGAGGTTATCAATTCGTCTCTATTTTTTTGGGGGTGTTACTTCATAACTCTGTACATTTTAGATTGTAAAAATTCTTTTTTTTTTGTCTGAGAGGGTATAGCTTCCCATTGGTCCCGTTGTAAAAAAAGTGGGCAATTTTTTTAAATTTAATTTTATGATATTCACACCTTTGGTTCTTGGGCGTGTCTACGCCCATTAAAATCTATTATTATATTTCACGTGGTTCTACTCAACCGATTTTTACGAAACTTACCACACACCTTGAGCTCACAAATAGACACAATCTTCCGTTTGAAAAAATGGGCGGAGTCAAGTCCATTAAAATTTAATATTTGATTTTAAGTGATTCTACTGTACCGATTTCTACAAAACTTAAAACACACGCTGAGCTCTGAAAAATACAAAATCTTGCATTTAAAAAATGGGCGGAGGGCCACCCATTAAAATTTACTTTTATATCCCATACAATTTTTTCGAAAATTTCTATCAGATCTTTGCATTGAAGTCGTTTTTTTTATTTTTTTTTATTTTTTAAAGAGAAGTAACACTCAGGCAATGAATGCCTACTACTATTACTAGGTGTTACATTCTTTAGGAAAGGGATAGTGATAGAGAAGACAGATGGTGAAGGAAGAAATAGAGGAAAGCTTCATTCTTTTACAACTCTGCTTTTTGCACGTTTTTGTTTTTTTTAATAATGCAGTGTTGCAGCGCCTCTGGTGTTAAAGGAGACGTATTAAATTTTTGAAGCTGTGATTAGTAGCCATATTATTAGTTATTTTACTTCGCCGACGATTCTGCTACACAACGAAGGAGTGCGCTCTGATGTTACATTGTGATTAGTATCTGCTGCAGTCGGTATAATTCAGTGACCAGTGACTATGCCTTCATCACATGAACTTTCCTACAACAACTGATGCAAAGGGACACTAATATACATCAGAAAAATGCGTGGTGTTGTTATTTGATGGTATTGTTTTGGCAGAATTATGTGTTTGGTCCTCTGTGTGTAGTGTCAGTTGATGTAGATTTCTGCTTTATATACTCAGCTTTGAATATGTAACTGCAAGACAAATTGTTTTAACCATTATTTGTGCCTATATCGTTTGCAGAATAGTTTGGCTTGAAAAGCAAAAAAATTAGCTTGAACTTGCAACTCGAAAAAGTTATTTTCAAACTTTGTTTTTTATTAGTGCTTATGCAAAATGGAAAATGTTTAATTTAAACTAACACTGTAATAGTTTTGCATATTTTCAAACTTTTTATTAATGATTATGCAACTTGTATAACAGTTTTGAGTTCTGCTAAGGAAATGATTTTATTATGAGTCCATAATCCCAAAACGGAAAAGGTTTAATTTTAACTAACAGTATAATACTTTTGTATAACATCTACAAAATCTAATCTCAGCCTGCTTTAAAATGTTTCATTGCAGCTATGGATAGCTTTATAACAGTTTTGTATAACAGTCTGGAAATCAGTTTAAAAGCGACAGAATAGAAAGTTGCAAAATAAATAGTTATGAAAATGAGTTTCGTGGTGATCACTTTCCGTTAACTTTCTTACGGAGGATGAACTGAAGTTAAATTAATATGATAATCAGGCTTATCCTAAATAAAATTTCATATGGAAATTTCCGAACGTGTGAAAAATCGGTATCAAAAAACTTCATACGATTGCGAAATAATCTGACAATTTATAAAAAAAATCATTCACATAGATTTGTCTTTTGGAAAAAGTGGAAATATGTTAGTTTTTAATATTATTAGAAGTGAGTGATTTAACAAAATTAAAATCTTTGTGAACGCAAAATATGATTTGGAAATTTGCACATGTAGAATTCATGATAAGGCTGAATATTTATTTTTCCTTTGCTAGTTCGTATAATTCCGTTACTACCCTCTTTAAGCATATGCACAATATTTCCACTGTTAAGGTCAATGTAAAGTTTGTAAATGTTTTTGTGTGAAACTACGCAATAACAGATAAACATGTTTGTTGTCTGTTCTGCTGCTAAATAAATGTTACTGTTGTTGTGTTTACAGGTGGTGCAAGTACTTAACATCCCACTTAGAAAAGCAAAAACACAACATACATATATACATACATACATGCATACTTACATACATATGCATAAATCCACCCTCACTTTTATTTACATTGAACAAAGTCAAAGCAGCAGAGTCACGTTTTTCAGTTGTAATTTTTTGTTTGCTTGTTTTTCTTTTTTCTTTTTGCTTACATACATACGACACATATGTATGTACATATCTATAATTTTACTTCTCTTGCTGTTGCTTTTGTAAGCAATTTGTTTTTTTTTTCCTTAGGCTAGTATAATACAGAATACCAAGAAACTAATTCGTCTTACCATAATGAAGCATTAGAAATGTTTATTTTTCAAATAAGCTTTTATTGCATTAAAAAGCTTTTTTATCTAATGCTTCTAGGCCATTAGTATTCTCTAGCCAGTATGCAATAAGCGAATGAGAGCGTATGAGTAATGTAGAAAAATTATAAAAAACGATGATGCCAGATGGGGAAAAAATACATATTGAGAAATACAGGGGGAAGTTACGGCGTTTGATATTGAACGAAATTTAAAAGTAGTTCAATGTAATTTATATGGAAATATTTAAAAATTTCGATCGATATCGAATGCCGTTATTTGCCAACATTCATTTCATTTACGACTGAAAAACATAAAAAGTTGTGGTGCACACACATATTTATTTCGGTTTCACTCTGGTTTTGCTTAAAATCGAAATCTTGGCCGAAAATAAGTTTTTTCACTAACAGTAAAAAAGGTGTTTGTTAATGAAGTTCGATTAAGAATGTGTCAAAGCAAATAACTGCATACATATTTGGTTTTTGTAAAAAACAAATGTCAGCCGATTTATGGGCAGAAGTTGAAGTTTGCAAACAACGTGCTCAGTGCAGTATAAAAAGTGTAATTTTGATATACTCGTATGTAAATTAAAACGTTTTTTATGAGTTATTAAAGAAAAAGCAGAAAAAAATAAATAAATAGTAAGTAATTGAAAAAAAAGCCAAAATATTTTTTGGTGGTCTTTATTGTTTTTTTTTAACAAAACGTGTAATTCTAATTTAACCTCAAATAAATGACTTTTTAAATAAATGTAAACTTCGCATAATCTTCTTGGCCGTGGACTGGCGTATTTTTCCTTGATGAAATGTGTTAAGAAAATAAGTTTTCTAAATTATCATTTTCTTTCAGGCATCCTTATCTTGAAATATAGTGAATTTTTTAATGTTTGGATTTGTGATAAAATAAACAAAAAAAAACTGATGCTGTCAAAAATTTTATTTTCAGTGAAATTGATTTAAATAATGTTTCAAAACAAGATTTGGCTTCGTTGAAGCAAAAGGTACAAACTTTTTGCAAAAATTTATCGTAAAGGTGGCCCAAGGCCCACGGAAAAATTAACGACTTTTCCAAGCAAGATTTTGGCTACATGGCTTATGCGCCATTTTGTTAGCGTAATTTAAAAAAAAATTGTCCGTTCGTTTTCGAAATATTTAGGGCCAGTCCCACGAATTCGCCAACGTTCGACTCGTCGCACAGTTACGTTGCAAACAACGACAAAATTTTAAAATTTGTTTTTGTTTCCAATGTAACTGTGCGACGAGTCGAACGTTGGTGACATCGTGAGACAGGCCCTTAATTTTTTCATATGGTGGCAACCATAAACATTTCCAGTATTACAAAAATTAAAAAAATCCAGCTGTGCCGGTTCATGAATAAATATTAAATTCTAAATTTCAGCCATATCGGTCAATAACTTTAGTTTAATTTAGGTTAGCAGGCTGATGGTAAGGAAAGGTGAAATTTTAGAGTCCAGCTCACTTGGGTACAATACAATGATCCCTTTGTGAGTTGAAGAGAAGATAGTGAGAGAGAGTGATAATGATAGAGAAGACAGGTGGTGAAGGAAGAGATAGATGAAAGCTTCATTCTTTTACAACACTGCTTTTTGCACGTTTTTTTATAATGCAGTGTTGCAGCGCCTCTGGTGTCAACGAGGAGTATTAAATTTAGAAGTTGTGCTAAGTAGCCATTTTAGTGGCTATTTTACTTCGCCGATGATTCTGCTACACAACGAAGGAATGCGCTCTGATGTTACTTTAGGATTAGTATCTGATGCAGTCGATATAGTTTTTAGTGACCAGTGTCTTATGCCTGCATCACTAGAATTTTTCCCACAACAACTGATACAAAAGACACTAATGTACATCAGAAAAATGCGTGGTGTTGTTATTTTTAATGAATGTCGGAGACCGGGCTCGAACTCAGGACCTTCGGTTTTGTAGTCAACGTGCTAACTACTTCAGCCAACGCCACCCTCAATAAAAATAAAAAAGTAAGATGCTACAAAATTTTTTAATACCAAATTTTCGATTATGATTTTTTTTTCATGAAAATATCCTAAACTATAATTATATAATGAATTTAAGTTTTAACGTAGAAAAAAAGTTCTGCAGAGAACTTAGCCGCGATTTGTAGTTTATCGTTTTCATATTTCTGTGGAATAGACATGAGTTTCTGTTGTATAAAGGAAAAGAAACTTTTAAATGTTGTATTTAAAAAAATTATATGTAACTGGTTTACAAACGCCTTAATCGGCAAATTTCCAAAACAAACTAAAATTTAATACACCCATACATGTTTAAAGTGAACTAAAGATTTCCCTCTCGGTGGCAGCACCATATTTTTTTTATGCCTCCCTAAAAATATGAGAGAGTAAGCAAGCAAATTACATTAAAAGAGCCTAAAAAGAAACGGAGAGCCCCTAATTGAAAAGGCCTTAATGCTCAGGTACTCATGCAAAACGAAATCAGTTCGTGTTTAACATTCATACGCAGCGCAGTTGTAATAAATAGCAGAAGGAAATAATGAAAATATATCGCTTTAAAAGCAGAAAAAAATATATAGAAAAAGTGAAATGTTTTAAGGAATAAATTATAAATAAAAAAAGGAAGCAAATCCTTAAAAAAATAAATGAAAATTTCAACCTTAAAAGTGAAGTGCAGAAAAGTGATTTGAAAATATGTAAATGGAAAGTATGTACGAGTATGTTCAAGAATTTTGTTAGATATTTGATTTTAATTTAGAAAAAAATTAAATACTACTTTTAGGCGTTGCTTAACCACTAACAAAAGAGCATACATACATACATACATACGAGCACATATGCACATGCATACACACACATATTAAGGATTTACTTGTCGTATAGCAACGTGTTTTTCCGGCTGTGTGCTTATTCCCGTTATGCCTTTGTTTGTTTGCTCTGTATTACTCTTTGTTACTTCATACTTATTGTTGGAATTCATTATAAAATTTGTAGTGGTCAGCTGAATTGTGTTTCTTTTTGAAGACATTTAAAGTTTATTTACTTTTAGGCGCGCAGGACTATAAAGTAACACAAACATTATTAAGGCACAATAAAGAAAAAAGGTTTGAATGACATTCCTAAAATTAATTAAATGCAAAAAAATAAACAAATATTTCCTGCATTAATAAAATTACATTCGTTCCCTCTCCCCTTCTAATGTTACTCTCTTATTACAAATTTTGTTCATACATTTTCTTGTAGGCGTTATTAAACGGAGATTTTCTGACATTTCCCTTATTTTCTTTGTGGCTTTTTTTAAGTGGAGTCATTAAATCCTTGTTGCTTTTGTGCAAAATGTTGTGATGTAATTTCTTTTTTGTATACTTAGGCATGTCCTTTGTCTGCTTTAAAAAAGAAAATGAGTTAAAAATTTTCTTTGGAATATAATTATATAAATTTACATTTATATTTATATAAATTTAAATTGTAAAATCACCTAAAGGTATGCTTTAATAAGTAGTTGTATTAGTAAAAGCATAATTTCAAGCTGAACATTTTATTATTGAGGAAACTTCCAGAAGAGACGATAAAACTACGAAAAATCGTATTAGTTAAAAAAAAAAACAACAACAAATTAATCATAGCTCAAAAGGGAATAAAAACTGTGTGGAAAAAAGTTGAATAAAAAAAAATTAATTCCTGAATTTTTTGTTTTGGTTTTGTATTACAATATGTAACAGTCTATTCCATAAGGAATTTCCTTCAATTCGCCTTTGATGACATCTCCCCGGCTGCGTTGCTTGCTATCTTAGAATATACATATGTGATTTTTTTCTTCAAAATGTGTCTTGACTTCGAGGAGACACAATTATAATGTATTCTTAGCGCCTATTTCACCAACTTATTTAAATATCAGTTCATATTTAAAAGTAAGTTTTCCATACAAAAATTAATGAAAATCGATATTTAAATATGAATTGATATTTAAATAGAGTTGGTGAAATTGGCCCTTAGTATCTGTAAGGCAAACCAGTAACCACCCGACGGTATGGCTCCACAACTTCCAATTCACATAATTATAATTTCAGTACGCCTTTTTCTGGAGATGTTGTGAAATTATGGATTTAATTTTTTTTCATCAATATATAATTTTTTTATAAGCGCACCTTTTTACTAAAAAAGCATGCATGATTTTTAAAAAGACTCAACAGCAGTGTTGCCACAAAACTAATTTAGCCTCTTGTCCCCAACTTGCAACGTCACGTCCCAATAAAATCCCCACTTCAAAAGAAAAATCCTAATTTTTGTCCCCAAAAATATATCAATCAATAAAAAACGAATTTTTTTAATTCTTATACATATTTTATTAAAATATCCATTACATTTCCAAAAATAATAAAAGGAAATTATTATAAATTTGCTTCTGGAAAAGTATCAGGATTTCGTTTTAATTTTAATTAATTGTGAATTATTTTAGTGAAATAGAATAAAGACAGAAGGAGGAATACTTTCTTCTCTTTCTGGCTTTCACCCAGCTGGATTTAGACTTTGTAAAGTAAAGTTTCCGTGTGTAAAGGGGGTTTATATATATTTTCATTTATAAATTTTTTATATTATTATACATCCATATTCGTGACACAATAATCAAGGTAAAGCCGCTCGTAGAACAATTAAACAATCCAACAGTTTCATTTTGTTAGTATAAGATATTCTCTACAAATCAGTAAAAGAATAAACACTGCTCAACAGCTTCATAAATTTAGAATTTTTTATTTTATAAAAAAAGTAACATTCAGGCAATGAACGCCTACTACTATTACTAGAATTTACCTTCTTTTATGAAAGGGATAGTGATAGAGAACACAGATGGTGAAGCAAGAGAGGGAGGAAATCTGCATTCTTTTACATTTCTGCTTTTTTGCACGTTTTTTATATTTTTATTATAAGGCAGTGGTGCAGCGCCTCTGGTGTCGATGAGGCGTATTAAATTTTTGAAGCTTGCAGCCAACTTTACCTCTTAATGCACATTTAAAAACACAACATTCAATAGCTGAGCGTTGCCATTGCTTTATTTTGCTTCATAAAAATATTGCTGATACTGGACTTCTTCTGTCTGATTAAAAATGATATTGCACAGAAAAAATTATCATAATTTTTTTTATATTTATTTTTTGTTTGTTATTAAAGTCAGGTGTGATACGTTATTGAAATTTATTTAATTTGTTAATTGATTTAATTATTTCTTTAAATTAATTTTCAATAAACTCTTTAATTAATTGTGAATTTCTATGCAATTAAAATATTATATTATTATTATTATTATAATAATCATACATTTTGATATGCGTCGACTCAAAATTTATGAGATTAAACTATGTTGTGATTTTAGTTAAGGCCTTTTACCTTATTAATTTTATATATTTAGTAATTCTCAATTATTTCGTGGGAGTTTTTGTGCATATACATACATATACACGAAGTTTCTAAGCTTTTTCCAAAGACATTTTCTTGGAAGGTTCTCTGATAAGTTAAACAATGAAATGTACCATACATTCAACTAAATCAATAACATACATGTTTGTTTTAATTTGAAAGCATAAACCAATATTCTTAAATTAAATTAAATTAAAATATCTACTTAATTTATGTCTAGTGTGAGTTTCAATTAACACGCTTGATTTATTCAATACACATTTACGCCCCTATTGTCGTTCTTAACTCAACTCAAAGTCAGTTTGTTTGTCTGAGAGTCAAGCCCAAACTTTCACACAACACAACACAATTTAATTTATTGTTTATTATTGTGAATAAAAACAAATTTTTACTTGAACATGTTATTACACAACGCAACTTTAAACTCAGACATTAATTAAATTGTGAATGGCAATACCAGTGTTTAAATTGGGGTGACAATTAAACTGAGTTGAGTGGAGAACGACAATAGGGATTTTAATGTATTCTGGTCAATATTTATTTTACTGCACTGGATTAAGTGATTTTTGTTTCATTTTCAATTAAAGTGCTGTATATTTTTAATTAAATTTTTAATTAAAAATAAAAATGGTAAAAGGCTTTTTAAATTTTGCAATTCTGGGGTCTATAAATATACAAATTTTAAAGCATGCTCTTTCGTTAGGGGAAAATAATAAATTTCGCCTACTTGGGGAGCGAGCTCCCCTTTGCGTTGCCTCGCGTTAAGTTGACAGGTGAAAAAAGTAAGATTTAAATGAGGAAAGTGAACATAGATAGAGAGATAAAGAGAGAGAAAGAGAGAGAGAAAAGAGAAGATCATAGTGGGCCAAAATGGCAGTAGGGTGCCAAACTTCATTCGGTTTCTTATACAAATGAATACACCAGCGATGCCAACTTTTTTTGGCTCTAAAAGCACATGAAATTTTTAAAAAGCACTAAAAAGCGTAATTTTGAGATCTGAAAGGCGTAAAAAGCGCTAAAGTGAAAAACGAGTGAAGATCCAAACGAGTGAGTGAAGCTATTCTCTATTTAATGAAATATATCAGACAAATTTCTATTAAAGTAATTTTAAGAAATACACAAATTTCTTAAAAGCACTACGCTCAAAATCTGGTGTTTTGAGTCTTCAAAAAGAACTAAAAATAGTGACAAAAGCACCAAGTTGGTTTCGCTGGAATACACATACAAGAATACATTTCTTTCGGTAGCGAGCCCTTAACTTAATTTTATAGATTTCGAATCATCAATATTGCCAACCACAACTCCTTATAAAGGATTACAGATTCTTTAGATCTATTGTTGATATCTAGTTCTGAAATGCGTTTGGTAGGTGCAAGACTGTATTTTTATGTTGATTTAATGCATTTTGTTGACTAAAAACATTTGTTAGTTTTTTCTCCTTGTAGACTTGTGAAAAAAAATTTTTTTAATAACTGGGGCTCGCATTTTAATGACTTAAAAATACAAGGTGGGCCAAAAGAAATCACCCTATTGGAAGATGCTCTTATTTTTGCAAATGGCGGCCAATGTCAAATCTGTTTTGACTTTTGTGAACTAGACAGATGTAGAATACAAGTGAACAAACCATGGAGCGATACACTCCCCAAGAACGCGGAATAATCGTGTCTATTTTTTCCGGGTCGCCTCATCTCACGTTTTGGCGATTTACAACTCGCTCGCAAGATCGCCCGATTTAACCGTTCCAGACTTTTTGTGTGTTTACGTGAACAAGCCCAAGACCCTGAAAGCCCTCAAGGACAACATTCGACACGAGTGCGAGAATCTGTCGCCCGAAATTCTCGCCCAAGTGATGAAAAATGCCATAAAACGAGCCCGTATAGCAATCAGTTGTAACGGCGCCCATTTGGCCGATATCATCTTCTCGACTTGACCAATAAAATTCTAAAGGTTCAAATAAACATAATCAAAAAACAGAATCGAAGTTTTTCATTTAGAAAAAAAATGAGAGCCAAACAACACACAAATTATGACTTCTTGAATTAACTCTAGAAATATTTGTAGATATGCTGTACAATGTCCCGAAATCCTGATTATTAAATTTTTTTAAAGGTAATGGAGCCTTGAAAAACTTACTCAAAAAGTAAAAAAAAGTGGAAAAATTACTTTTAAAAAGAATATATGTAGTTTATACGGCATTTCTGTATGTACAGCAATCTTAAAAACAACTGCAAAAAATTAATTTTTTATTTGAAATCCGAACCCTGGTAATGACACACAAATTGATTTATGGCTCTTATTCGAGGGCATAAGTTTGCTCAAAACCATAATAATATGAAATGTCGAAAGTTCCCAGATTTTGAGTTGACTGTAAAAAGTCTTTAATTAATATTAAAAATCCCTCAGGTGACCATTAACAACCTGAAATTAGATTGTTAACGCCGGCAGTTCTTAAGGGAACTTGAAATGCAGGCAAAAAGGCTGTAAAGAGGCAAGAATAGCCGGTCAGTTTTAGCCATAAAGATTTTTATGATGTGAAACTCGTAAACGTGGAGCGATAAAATTTTCTCTTACTTACTGAAAGTTAACCAATTTAATTTGTTTGAATTAGAGTTGGGGAAAAAACATACATTCATAAATTTTTACATGTTATTTTTATCTGCAAACTATATTAATGGGTTACACTGACGTCTAGTTTTCTATACCCGCACCCCACAACGAAGAAACCCTATTTATCAGATAGAGACATGTTGGTTTTCTGTTACGCGTGGTTTGTTTTTAGTGTTGCAGTTTATTTATCTACTCTTTTCTTTTATAAATATGTATGTACAACAAATTTAATGTAAACATTTAGTCATGATTTGTACTTTCCTTATTGTAGGGTGTTACTCTTGCGATCATTGATTTTATTTCACTTAAAAATAAATATAAACAAATACCTGCATATATACATACATACATATGTATGGTGCGTACATATGTACATACATTAGGGCTGGTCAAATTTTTTTGTCAACCAAGAGTACAGCAGAAACGTAAGAACCTTTTCCTAAAAAACCACAAAAGTTTATAAATGATTCCTGAACTAGCACAAAATAAAAATACAAAAAAAAAAGAATCGGAGACTTCATTTTGATTTTAGAACCATGTTTCGAAAAATTTTCTTAGAATTTTCCGCAGATTACGTTTTTGCCTTACTCCTCGTCAAACTTTTTGATCCCAAAAAAATTTACTCTCCCTAATGTACGTATGTATGTAAGTACATATGTATATGTATGTATGTTTGTAGTACAGACATACATACATACATCCATATGTACATATCATTACCTTAATATAAAAAGGCCCTAACGCATTATTTTTTTGTAATCGAGATTTTTGCATTTTTCGATACGTTAGATGCTCTTTTGAAATATGTGACCTGCTCCACGAAAAGGGAACTTTTTTTAATTTTCAAATATTATCTGTCTTATTCATAAAAAATATTTCAGACTTATTAAGCGCTTATTTGACATATTTCTATGGGAAATTTGTCAAATAAACCTGTAATAAACCTAAAATATTTTTTATGAATTTCACCGTATATATGTATATCATCTGTTTATATCACATTTTTAAATTTTTTCATTAATTATGTTCATCTTTACAGGTGATTTGTAAAAAAAATAAAAGACATAGAAACTTGCGGTTTGCGGTTTGAGCGTTTTTTTCCTATAAGAATCACTCAAAAAGTAAAAAAAAATTTTTTCGGCGCAGAAGTCTTTTTTCGTGGAGCAGGTCACATATACAAAAAACTCCATTTCAAAAAAATAATCAGTTACGGCCTTTCCATATTAAGGTAACGATGTGTATCTATGCCTTCCATTACCCAGTTGACCAAGACTTTCGTTATTGATATCGATTTCGAATATAGCTCGAACATTTATCGTGTAAAACTATCGAGAGTGACACTAAAAAATGAATAGAAAAAAAATCACCTTTCGTTCAGTTTTGTCCCAAAAAACATTCGATTTCGAAGTTTCGCTAGCAATATCAAAAGTGAGAGAATATCTAACTAATTTCGATAACGCAAAAAGGCAGCAGAAAATTAAAAAAAAAGTAATTTAATTTTTTAATTTATTTATTTTAATTTACTTACTTTTTTAATTTCTTAATCTAAGCTGCAGGATTTGAACGTGGTGTAGTACCTCCATTCTAACAGACTCGCACACATCCACTAGGCTATCGTGGCAAATTTTTTTCTGTTCAATTATTGCACATTGAGTGACATTTACTTTTATATCCCATCAACCCATCCATCACGACTAGACAAAAGTTTGGCAAGTTAATCATGGTCAAAATCTGTACCTCTTCTTCCGTATAGTTTTTGATCAATTAAGGAGGATCACAATATAAGAAATCTATAGCTCAAGAAATAAAAATAAGGGATCACTTCGTGGTGATCAAATGTTTCTGTCCGTCTAAAAGGCAGTAACACATTTGGCACTCGTTGTGAGATAAAAAATTTGAACTCGATACGTTATATTATGCAATTTTTATCTTCACATTCGAGTTTTGGTCTACTAACAATTAAAATTTGGACGCTTTTTGTAGAACTGTATAGTGAAGCTATGTATATGAAGAGGAGTATAGCCCTCTTTGGCATCATTTTCATTAATGCAGATGAAACTACGAAAGAAGGAATATAGCAGTATGTGTTTTTTTTTACTTACAGTGCTGTCATGGTTTGAACTTGGTACCTCTAGTCTAACAGACAGCACTCATCCACTCGGCTACCGTCACACATGCGAGAAACTATCGAGAGAAGTTCCAAGTGCGAAGCTTTATCGAACATTTGAATTTTTTTTAGGTTTGCCTAAACAACAACAATTTAGTTTCGAAATTTCTTCGCTTTAGTGAGCACTCGTTTATATCGAATCTCAGGTCAAGTGGGTATTAATTCCAATGAGAATAATTTTTTTTTTACTATGTGTGAATGTTTGTTTCTTTGAGGGAAAAATAAGTAAAACACGAACATTTTTTTGTTAAAAATTAAAATTTTTATGTGCATGTAGGTATGTTTGTATGTAAGTATGTATGTACATAAGTACATACATTTTTCTCGTTTTGTTTACAACATTCATAAAAACGGTGCAATACAGTCTGACGTTTTTGTTGCTCTTGAAAGTTACACACTTACATGGATGTTGTTGTGTGTGTTTAGTCTTTTCAGAGAAAAATGGGATGAAATGTTAAAAAAAAGAAGAAGAAAAATAGAGTACTTTACTTGGTTGGGAGCACAATTGTTTACTTAATATTTTTTAATTTTTTGTTCACATTACGGTACAATTGAGTTGCCAGATGGGGAAATTATTTGTGGGTGGAGTAGCGCAATTACAATGTGTTTTATTATTAGATTAGAAAATTTAGAAAATAAATTTTAATTAAAGGATATTACATCCTAAATATATGTATGTATGTACATACATATGTACATGCATACATATGGATATTGGCTTATCATCGTGCATGACATTTGTACGCCTGCAGACTCGAATCGATTTTGCATATTCGGATCCCTTTTTTTAAATATTATGTAAGAGAAAAATAAAATAAAATACCAGGAAGTAAAATAATAATTATTCAAGCGACTGAAGTAAAGTTTCTCTATTTTCATTTTTAATTCGTCTGATTGTTATGATAAAGATTTGAAAATTTCTAGGGACAAGTGTTTCGATGTAATGCCCAATTTTAAATTTTTGTTAGTTACGTGATTTTTCATTTCAGCGGACGATATGTATGCATGTGTTGTTTGTAAATATCTAACAAAGGAATATTTATAAAAAAGGTTCTACTTGATTTTATTTTCCAAAAATTCCAGTCAGTTTTTAGGTAAGATTTTTGTCTTGTTTTATTAGTATTAAAAATAATTTAACACTTTGCTACGTTGATAAATGCTTTTATTTAATTACTGTGCGAATTTGATTTGGAGCGACTGTATGCATTAAATTGACGATTTGTCTTCCCTTCCATCCGGCAGCCCTGTGTTATACATACGTGTTATAAAAATTATCGTCTGTTTAAAAGTTATTAGTGTGAGAAAAAAGAAAAAAAAAACAATAATTTCTATCATAAATAATCAAAATAATTTTATAAAGACTAAAAAGCAAAACTGAAATTCAATACCAAAAAAAATACGCGGCTGCAGAAAATAAGAATTTAATTGCTATTGCAATAAAAACTTTAAAAGCAAAAAATTCTAGGCAAACTGAAAAATATGATAGAACAATAACAAAAAAGTAACGTGATAAGTTGGCAAGTAAACTTGGTTTAACCCTTGACACAACAGCGTAATAATAACAGATGCATGCATATGAGAACGAACCATAAATAAAAAATCAGTTCACATAAGTATTTTTTTTTCAATTACTGCGTGTATCTTCTAGTTTTTATTTAATACTATTCAAGGCTGTTTCATACTGGCCTCTAGGCACAGACGGTTGACGTCACTTTAAGTACATATCAATAAATATAACTGACAAAGTTATTAACAACGTGTTCCTTTGCTCTTCCCTACGCCCCATGATTACATGGTTAGTTACCACGAGCAACATTAATTGTAATATGTACATGTTTAAGATCTATTGGCATTAAATAAATTGGGATAAAAAATTTCCTTGCAACAAAATAAGAAAGTAAATCTCTGCAGCGCAAAATGTTTGGTGCTTAAAGGGTTAAATATCTAAATATATCTCTGTATATTTGCGAACCACTGTCTCAGTATTTATTTGAAGTACTTTCTTGTGTAAATATAACTGAAAAGCTCTCCTTTTATTTGAAGTAACTAAAAGACCTTTTACTTAAAATAACAAAACGTATTTTTTTTAATTAAATATTCGTTCAATTAATTTTTTCATGATATCATCAATAATAAAGGCTGGATTTACACAATGATGTTAGGTGCACATTTATGGCATTTTTTTTTTAATAGCAAAGACATAAAATGAATCTTCAGAACATTAGTTTTGTAGGGGATTTCAAAAAAGGAGAAGGTTATCAATTCGCCTGTATTTTTGTATGTTACTTCATAACTCCGTAATATTTAGACTAGATTTTTTATCATTATTTGTTTTTGGCCCCATTGCCAAAAAAGGTGGGCGGGAATACGCACATTAAATTTTCTCTCTCTCTTGGTTTTATATACTTTCACTTGGTCTTTCAGGAACTTGAAAAAATGGGCGGGGGCACGCCAATTTAAATTTAATATTATATATCACGTGCTTCTACTTAAAAGATTCTTACAAATTTTGCCACACACTCTGAATTTTGAGAGCAACAGGATCTTACATTTAAAAACGTGCTCGTGGCCACGCCCATTAAAGCTTAGTATTGAATTATATATATACATACATATATGCAGCAGTTTGAGTTATTTAAGTGACATAATCTTGTGCTTAAAAACCTGGGGCGGGCCATGGCTATTAAAAATTAATATTATATTTAACTTGCTTCTACTTGACCGATTCTGACTTGGCACTTGGCACACAGCTGCCCTAAAATATTAAAACTAATTTATATTCAGTTAAATAAAATGAAGTCGGTGTTAGTTTAATGTTCAACTTTTAAATGTGTGTAAAATTTAGTTTTACAATGTAAAATCCTTAACACAAACCTTCCACTTTAACAGAGCACCGTTAACATGGCTCTGTTAAGCTATACAAGTTTAATTATTGCGTTTAAAAAGGACTTATTCAGGGAAGTAACCTATGTAGGAGGAACAAGAGTAAATTTACGGACAAGCTGGTGCTTAATCAATGTCCATACACGAAAAGTTTGAATTTGGACCAGTTATTGCCAGGTTTTTAAACTTTTATTTAGGAAAGCAGAAGGGCAAGACTGATCAAGAATTGAGTACCAGGTGGTCCCCTAAAAATGTGTATAGTCACAATTGCAAAATTTTTAATTCGAGCAAGTTTTTGGAAAAACTTAAAATATGCCCAAGTACAGTTTTAAATGCATTAATTAAGTTTTTATAGCTTAACAGGGCTCTGCCAAAGCAACAACAGAGCTCTGCCAAAGCATTAATTAAAATTTTATAGTTTAACAGAGGCATGTTAAAATGACAACAGAGCTCTGCCAAAGCAAAAGTTTAATGTCATGGGTTACATATTTTATAATTTAACTTCATACAGATCATTTTAATTTTTCTTCCAAAAGTAACTTAATAAAATTATTTAAATTATTAAAATCCGTTTCGAGGGCTTTTATTCAAAAAGTGTTATCTGCAATTTTCTCGAAAATTAGTTTACATTAGGTATTCACTAATTGAATTATTCTTTTGATATGTTACCTTAATTTATAAAAAAAAAATAACGTTTTTAAATAACATCGTAAAATATTGGTGGGAATAAATAAAAAACACAGAGTTTTTTTAATTGCTGCAAATAATTTTTTAGTTATTTTTGGAAAACTGCAGCAAATTTTTAATAGTTTAGAAACTGTGATTTTTAAATAAAATCCTTGAAAGTTATTTTATATAAAATTTTCCAAAAAAAAAGTACAAATGTATCATGTCAAAATTGTAAACGAATTTTGCTTTTATTGAAACACATAGATAATTCATTTATTTCTCCCTTTTTCTTCCAGTTGACAACCACTCAACGTTAATTTTATTTCGACATCATAAATTAAATAAAAACCAACAGCAACAACAACAACATTCGAAAAAAATTTTATTTCACAAAATTTTGTGAAAAAAGTGAGTTGATAAAAAAATAAGAAATCATTGTGTTAACCGTAAAATATTTAATGGAAAGTTAAAAATAAATAAAAATCCACTAAATGCTAGAAATATAGAAGAACAAAAAAGAAAAAAATCATCAAAATCTAGTGTGTTAAATGCAAAAAAGTGCTTATCTAAAATCCATAAAAAAACTATTAAGCTTTAAAATTTCCATAAAACAAATTAAAGGAAATATTTCAAATAAGTAAAGAAGTCAACTGTAATCTCAACATAATTCAAAAGTGTAAACAGGAAAAGTTTTTGTGATTTATCATTGAAGGAATATCGTTTAATTAAGGAAATTACACAGCAAATGCGGAAGCAACACGGCCCTTTGTCTGTCGTTGGCAAAACAACTATTTAAGGTAAGGAAATGTTGTAAATATCTTGTGAAAATAATCAAAAATGAAATTATTCAATATTAACTTAAATTACAAAAAGCAAATAGGTAACTTCGCATGGTGTTGTAGGGCAGTTTAGGATTAAGATTTGGCTCTCCAGAATCTCATTGCTAAGCCAAAGTAAATATGTAAATCAGTTAATTTTTGTCCCACTGGCAGATGCATAGAAGTCATCTTCGCCCGCTTTTTTATGCTAATCTTTTTAGGGGGACATTAAATCCCCTACCATGTGTACCTGTTTCTACTCTTCGTGCTTATATATGTATGTATTTTAATTTTTCTTATTTCCTTATAACTTTGTCAAAATGACTCAGTTCAAAATTTTAATATTGATGACCTAGCAAGGGTCATTCAAAACATTCTAAAAATTCTCGTAAACTATAACCATAAATTTCTAAAAGAAATAAAACTCTTTTTTTCCTAATATATTTTAAACTTATAATAGCATTATTTGTTGTTGTTTGATTACTTTATTTCCCTTTGTTTTCTCTCCATGCTTGTGTGCTGAAAGTAACCTGACTACCGACTCCTTTTTTACTTGTAAATAAAAGATAGTATGAAACTACCGGAAATGTAATATTATTATTAATAAAAAACTTTCCATCATATACAAAGTTACATTAAAAGATTGTTTTCTTTCACTTTGCATTGAACAACTTCTATATTATTGCCAGGGATTAGTTATTTTGAATAGGAAATGTGTTTTATTTTGTTATCCAAAGAAAAAAAAAATAGTTAGACAGATAGACAAAATAAATGCTATCATAAAACTCAATAGATCTATTAATAATGTCTAATAATATTAATAAAACAATTTATTGTAACTACATAAACAATTTTGCTTAATAGTTAAGCAGATAAAGAAAGTTATTTGTACGCAATGAATGAATATCTACTTAGATTTTATGAAAAAAGAAAATTTTTTTCTTTGTTATATAAAATCAAGATTTATTGAAGTGTCAAGAAGTGAGTTAATGCAATATATTAGGGTGGTTTCTTTAATGGATCTATTCAAAGTCTTGCTTTAGAAAAGGTACTTTTATATAATATTATTTGCATAATAGGTACTTTTTATAACAGATGCTATTCGTAAAGGTGCTTCTTGTAAAAAGTACTTTTTGCAATATGTACATTTTTAAAAGGTACTTTTTATAAAAGGTACTTTTTATAAAGGACACTTTTTATAAAAGGTACTTTTATAAAGGATAGTTTTTATAAAAGGTACTTTTTTATTAAAGACACTTTTTATAAAAGGTACTTTTTATAAAAGGTACTTTTTATAAAAGGTACTTTTTATAAAAGGTATTTTTTATAAAAGGTACTAATAAAAGGTACTTTTTATAAAAGGTACTATTTAAAAAATTTACTTTTTATAAAAGGTACCTTTCATGAAAGGTACTTTTTATAAAAGATACTTTTTATAAATGGTACCTTTTATAAAATGTACTTTTTATGAAGTAATTTTTTATAAAAGGTACTTTTTATAAAGGGTACTTTTTATAAAAGGTATTTTTTATAAAAGGTACTTTTATAAAGTGTACTTTTGATATAAGGTACTTTTTATAAAGGTACTTTTTATAAAAGGTACTTTTTATAAAAGGGTACTTTTTATATAAGGTACTTTTTATGAAAGGTACTTTTTATAAAAGGTACTTTTTATAAAGGGTACTTTTTATAAAAGGTACTTTTTATAAAGGTACTTTTTATAAAAGGTGCTTTTTATAAAAGGGTACTTTTTATATAAGGCACTTTTTATGAGAGGAACTTTTTACAAAACTTACTTTTTGTGAAAGGAACTTTTTACAAAACTTACTTTTTATGAAAGGTACTTTTTACAAAACTTACTTTTTATAAAAAGTAAAGAATTGGTACTTTTTACACCAGGTACTTTATACTTAAGGTCCCCCGTTCTACCTTTTGTGTAGCATTCTAAAATTTGTTTTTTTTTTCACAGAAGTATCAACTTTAAACTAAAGCAACCTTAGCAGCAACAAAATACTTCTAAAATAATAAGAATAAGTAAACAATAACAAACAGTACAAATACAAAAAAAAAAAAAAAGCTTGACCAAGCAACAGAATCTATTCACTAAAATACACCATAAACTAAACGACAAATGTTTAACAAATAGATATTAATAAAAGCAAGTAATTTGATATACTTTTTATTATATGGAAAAATAAATATTTTTCCTCTTTCCCATCCATTACTATTTTCCTGGCAACAGCCCCTAAAGCACACTTTTATTTTGCAACTGCAATAAAGAACGAATAATGAATTACTCGTACACCCAATAAACAAAAGGTCAAAGGTTTATCATTTCATATCAAACTCTCAATGTTTTGCTTTTGTAGGGAAACAAGGCAGGGAAACAAGGGAACCACACATGGGAATTTGCTCTTAATAACAGTTCTCAATTTTATGTTAAATTGTTATTTAAAGAGAGTTTGAGGGGTTTTGGCAATACCTGGCCTAGAAATCGAACATAAAATGCATCCTAGATTTAACACAAGTTTATCAGCAGTTGTAGAGCAATGCTTGCATATTCATGATTTCTTGTTTTGATGTGAATTGCTGTCCAAATTTCCTTCATTTCTTAAAGTAATATTAAATTTATGCAAAACTACAATATAAACAATGAAATGATCTCAGAGAAAACATATGTACATATACATATATGTACGAGTATGTATGTATGCACATATAAAAGTAATATATTAGCAACATTTTCATTACACCCTCTCCCGCCGACCACATGAGCATATTTTTTGTGTTTTAATACAAGCAATAACGCCGCCAGAATGACGGCGTCAAATTGCTAATTTTTAACATTGTATCTAGAGGTGGCGAACACGCACATGCATATCATAATAAAGAATTAATGGCTAATAAACTTGTAAGAATCTAACTCTATTATGGTTAATAAATTTAACTTTTACATTGTTATACATTTGTTTGACTTTGCATATCATACACTGCGTCTACAACTGATATACATATTTTTATCATAACATTTTTATGTTAGCTCTTTTTTCTATATGGAATTTGGCATTTGTCATGATAAAAATATATCAGGTGTAGACGTAGGGATATGAATGTGAGTGACAGCTTATGTTAAAAGATTATTGCTCAGCAATATATTATAACAGTTGTTGCTGAATATGTTTTCTATAGGGTCCGCCAGATAACTTTTTTTTTTGAAAACAGGGCGCAAAACATCGAGTGTACCTTCGGCTGTGTGGCACGTAGCGCCGTCCTGTTGAAACCAAATGTTGCCAATATTCTCCTCTTCAATTTTTGTGAACAAAAATTCGTTCAACATGGCCCGATAACGATCGTCATTGACTGTAACGGCCACTCCTTGCTCATTGGCCCAATTATGCCTCTGGACCAAAATCCGCACCAAACAGTGACTCGTATTGGGTGCGTCGGCTTTTCAATGTATGCGTGTGGGTTTTCTGTGCCCCAAATGCGACAATTTTACTTGTTTACATACCCGCCAAGATCAAAATGAGCTTCATCTGAAAAGATGATTTTTTTTTGGCAAAATCGGCATCTTCTGTAAGTCGATCGCAGGCAACAAGCGTATACACAACCATATTCGTTCAGCGGAAGGATAAAATTAATTATCTGTCAAATCAGACATGAGCTAAGTGTTACCATTCACGAAATAAGCACTAGTTGAAAAAAAAACGTTAGATGGCGGACCCTATAATAATAATACATGCGTTCGACATGGTAATGTCTTGTATTGGCAACAGTATTTGATAATTGCCAAACTTATTGCTCGGGTGGTCGGGGCGTAAAGCTGGATTCACGCATTGTTTCGAAATAAAATTAAATTCATCAAGTTAAACATTTGTTAACGCACTAATAATCCCAAATTAATATTTTACTTTTTCAGTAAAATATTTTGTATTAAAAATACATTGAAATTGATTATTGAGAGGTTAGCTAGATCCTATGCGCATTTCACTGCTGTTAATGCAGATCATCAGCGAACCTTTACCCAACCAAAAATGTCTTAGAACAACTAGAGCTATTATGATTCCATCATTTCGAGCAATTTGTCCGGAAAAATGAAGCTACCTTATGAAATACGTGTGTAGCAGAGAATGCACTTAGTACTCAAAAAAATAAAAAAATAAAATAAACTTAAGTAAATAGTATTAACTTTAGTAGCTGCGTGTAATCATAATTGTACGCTCAAATATTTTCTCTCGAGCTTCTATGACTAGAGCCGATTCAAACAGACAAGGGAATCTCTACTTCGTTTATGGGAAAAACTAAAATATGCTACAACTACAAATAATAAAAGCACATGCGCATCAAGCGCATTGACTGTCTGCCATATTTATAGTCGTAGTTTGCTTATACTCAGAGTATGGATATTTAGTCGGACAAAAAAAAATATATGCGCATGATACTCAGGATAATTATTCATCATTCGCTACCGTATACATACATTTGTGTATATAAAATGGAATGGAAAATTTGTTTTGGTTGTTTATGCGTGTGTGTAAACAAAATAGCACTTTTTAGACGCAAGTATAGCCGATTAATAGTAAGAATATTTTCATACTTATGCGTATGACTTTAGCTCATACAGCCTATGCATTTTACTTGTAGTCTTTTGTGCTGCGTAATTTAAAAAATGTGTGTGAGCATATCGTATTCATTTTAAAATTAATGCATATGTTTGGTATATGAGCGTGTTTTTTTTATTTTAAGCTGTAGGCATTCTCAATTGTTTGGCGGCCAATACTCAAAGAGTAGTTAAAACGATACTATTGTTGTTCTCTGGTGTGTATGCGAGACATATTAATTTTTCAAGGTGGCAACACAGCGGTAGGTGAATAAAATTTGCAGTTTTCTTGTGGTGTCAGATAAATATTTTTATTTTTTTAACAAACCAACAAATAAATGTAAAATTTTTATTACAGGGTTCTGTTTTCAAAACTCACAAGTGTTGTAATACAAATAAATACAATAGGTCGAATTAGTTATTATCCCTTATTCTGTAAGTGTTTGCTGACGTGGCGTCAATACAATCACCCCTAACGTGAATAGCAAGTGGAATTTTTGTTCCCGTAAAATTTTTATTCCCCTCGAAGGGAAAAATGCTATCGTGAATCTCTCGTGAATTTTTTCCTCGGTAACAGTCCCAGTGAATGTAAAAATGGGAAGAAGATTTGTAAAGCTTAAGCATTAATTGAAAATCAAACATATTTAAGTTTACATTTTAAGTTTCAAATTATTATTTTTTAACTTTAAAGTTGTGTTTTTAAATATTCTAGGCTGCTGTGAAAAAAAAATTAGTTAGTATACCATAGAGATTTGTACTCCATGCAAAAGGTGTTGCAGGGAAATATTATTAACAATCGAGAACTTTACTTACTACTAATCTTATCCTAAGAATAAATATTTATAACGTTTAGTACGAGTATTTAATTCGAAGAAAAATATCGAAATTATGAGATGTAATAATTCACTTCGCTTGCAAAAAGGAAAGTGAACTAAACCAAGAGAAAAGTGATCAAATCCTCCTGAATAATATTATTCATGATAAGGGGAATCAGAAATAGGTAAAACTTTTCTAGGGAAAAATTACTCACTAGTGCAATTTTGGGGGAAAGGGGAAATATTTCGAGGGAAAAAATGTTCACAATAGGGGTGAATATAAAAAAAATTGGCGCTTGCTTACCCGTTGCTGAAAACAACTGGCTGCTAATTGCTAGACCTTAGGAAATAAGAATAATAATAGCATACAATTGTTCTTGAGATCAAGCAGGTAGACCCCAATTTTTTGATATTGTACTGCCTTGACGTCGACAGATATTTACAGAATAAGAAGTAATTTGATTAAGACCAAATGTCATATATTACTGCAGACTCTGTTGCTTAATATTGTATTGTAGGATTTTCTTTTGGTCCATATTTAAATAAATAAAACTATTTTAGGTTTAGATAATAGAAACTGGTGCGCTGATAGAAATCAATTTTTTAGGTATCCAAAAAGGTAACTTTCTGTAAAGGAAATTTTATGTTAAAGTAAATCGAACTGATCTGAGTTTGTTCAATCTCGGAAATACAACATTTAGACTTTTATTTAATTTATATAAAAGTTATATATTTAATTCCAAGCATTTGACAACAGTGCTTAAAATTAAGTTGATAATCAATTTGTGACGGAAAATATTAAATTTTCTTTTATATGTGTGTGAAAAAAAATGATTTCAAATCATTGTCAATTTGTTTGCTGGGCTGCTGTACAGGGATGTACATATGTATGTACTATATAATAAATATACATTTGTCTATTTTGTTTTTAGTTGTATAGAAATTCGAGATGATCGTGAATAATTTCTCTTCAGTCACTTGAGCATAAAAAGTGTGGGCAAAAGTTAGTATTTTTATATGTAATAATTGACAAAATTTTGCAGGTGAAAGTTCTAAAATACTTTTTGCTGGTAAAACTAAAGCAAAAATTAGATATGTTAATTTGATTTTCTTTTTTAACTCACCTAAAAGCCGTTGTTCATTATCCTACACGACGTGCGAAAAAATACAACCCTGATCTGATGAATTGTTATTTTCTGTTGAAAATTTCCAAAAACTCCATCATACCAGGGTTGTATTTTCTCAAAAGTTAGACAATTGTATGGGATAGCGAGTCACGGCCTTAAGCGTTCATAAGAGTGAGCGAAACCAAAAAAAAAAGATTTTCTATTAGATCTTGCGAGCATTCATAACATTTAATGAAAAGTTACTCACAATACCACCCTTTTAAAAAAAAATTTATACAGCACAATTTATTATCATTTAATCCTCATATTTCTTTGTAATTTGTCTTTCTCTATTATTTGCTTTTCTTACTAATTTTTTATTTAATTACTTTATTTTATTAATATGTAATAATAATTATGTATTTGTAAAGGTAACAAATACTTATGTTATTAGATAATTAAATAGTGATAATGAATGGTTAGATGGCTGATGAATGCCTGCTGGCGCTAGAGGGCAAAACAATATAGAAGACACGTGCATGACAGCAAATTATGTACATATGTACATATGTGCATACTGGGAGCATTTATGGAACAAATGATTAGGTCGCCCATGACCATATACGCGACTTTTTTTTGTTAAAGTTTAACTAAAATATTCCAAATTGTTTTCATCAGTTTATTATACATAATTTCACAAATATACCCAGCAAAAAATAAATGAACGCGTTCAAAATGAAATAGTGTTTCATGATTTCTTGAGCATTTGTTTCTTCGAATGTATTCTGAATATCATCGCAAATCATAAATAATTCTATAGTTGTACAACTCATTAAAAATGTATGCGATATTACTGGATAATATATTGAAATAAATATCCAGCGAAAAAGGCATACAAAAACGGAATTAAATTCTCTATTTGACACATTTTCATAACACAAGTTTTATCTCCAATAAATAACAAGAATACAATAAAGAATAGAATAGCTCAGTGGTAGAGAGTGTGCCTGGACTATCAGAACAGCACGGTTCGTATCCTGGATGCGACAATATTTTTTTTTTTTGGTTTTGTATTTACGTGAAAAAACATCATATTCATGGCGAAATAGTTCATCCAATTGGCCAAATAATTCTACAAACGCATTTTATCGATTGGAGTAACTGAATAATATCCAACAAAAAAAAACATCATCGAAGCATGGGTTGAAAATTCATTCATACTAATGGATATCAAAGTATTTAAATTCTCGCACAAACACATGATCTCCAATGACAAGCTAATGTAAAAATCATGCATGTTTCACCTAAATCGAACCAATGCGTAATCACTTGAACCCATGATTCAACACATGAGTTGTCATGTTTTTTTTTTTTTGCTGAGTATGTATGTATATGACGATATTCACCACCCCTGTTGTGAATAACAAGTGAAATTTTTTTCCCCTCAATGGGGAAAATTCTATCATAAATCTCCCTTGAAGTTTTTCTGCCGATGTCAGTTCCCAGTGAATGTAAAAACAGTAAAGAAGATTTGTAAAGCTTAAAAATGCTTGAAAATCAAACAAATTTAAGTTTAATAATAAAAAATACAAAAATTTTGGATCTCAAACGAAATGTTGATAACATGGATGCAGTTTTTTCTCTACTCTTCGTCAATATGCCTTGCTGTACGACACATTTCATACAGTTTTCTCCCATGTTGTCTTCAATAATGTTCCATTCAAGAGCAGATGAGGACACCTGCATTAATTTGTATGTTAAACTATCTTAATATACTAATTTACTATCAAATTGCAAAACAATATCGATGAAAATGTTGTCTATAACTTATCTGGCCAACCGGGAATGATTGTCAGTCACTGCAGTTGTGATTGTGACTGTCTGCAACAGTGATGGGATTTGTTGAGTTTTTTTTTAGCGAAAACTTGCCAAAAATGTATTTAATATAAATAAATAAATAAATGTTCACATGTAGTGAATGTGTGTATGTATGTATATACAATTAATAAGAAAGAATTTGGTATATAAATATTGAAAGAAAAAACACTACCAAAATAAGCCTTTCCACCTTGTCACACATTAAAAAAATGGCACAACTGTGCCATAAATTCCATCACTGTTCGGCAACTGCAAAGAGACAAATGAGTGTCTATATGCCAGTCAGGTCTTCTTAATGACAAGATGCATGTGCAGGCTTGACAGAAAGAAATTAATTACACAGTCGGTGACAGGTAAAAAGGTTCATGCGAAACGTATTTACATAATTGTTTTATTTTCATACCCAATAAAAAAGATTTCAATACGGCAGAAAATTTTTAATGATTTTCAATCCAGACAAATCGATTAAAATGGAATAAGGCAAACTCTATTTTTATTTAAGATATGTATTCGTACATCGACTGCGGTTTGTTGCCAGGGGAAGTTATGAACGGCGCCACCCGTAGCCAAGTCCATTAAGAAAGTCTTTCGGCCGTATTAAAAAATAAATAAAATAAATTAATAGTTCAAGTGTGCTTTAATCAAAATTTTTATGGAAATTTTGTTTTCAAACCCAAATGATATTTGCCACTTTTGTCGCTCACTGTAAATGTTCTGTAAATTGATAATAAGTTTTCTTTTTAGAATTGTGCTTCAAAAAATATTCAAGTACATTTTCTTGTGTGTGTATTCTAAATTCAATTGAAAAGTAGGGAAAAGTTAATTACTTCTATTAGAAAAATGTGGGTGATGATTGACAGTTCAGGAAAGAGACTACTACGCAATAAATTGATACGATAAATAGGAAAAGAGCAAAAACGCTTATCAAGATATAAACAAATTCTTCTCAATTACATGTTTCAATTAAATTGTTTTTTTTACATTATTACACAACGTGAAGTAAACCAAAAAAAAAAACATTTCATTTTTTTATTTTTTATTTAGAATTTTTCTTTATTCTTTCCTCAGTCCCAATCTTTGTTTATTTGAATTGATGTTGTAATGAAATTAAATATGAATAAATATTTTTTTGTAAAGTTTAAAGAATTTGTAAGATAAGAAACATTTTTCTCTTATTGCATTAGTAATTGGCGCGCTAACAAGGTAAAGAAAGCACTTACATACATCAAAGAAAGAAAAACGAAACAAAAATTTCTATTTTTTTATATACATGGATACAATTATTCTAAGCACTCCAGAGTGAAGTGATGGCATGCTGGTGCTAAAAAGTATTCTAAAATAATATAAATAAAAGAAATATACTTATGTAGTTTGTGCATATGTATACAAAAGTGAATTTTTTCCTATAAAATTTACTTTTTAAGAGAGTGCCTTTCCAAAACGGGCAATTTTAATAAAAAAATGTACTTCTTATAAAAAGTTTTCCTTATAGAAGTTAGTTTTTGTAAAAGGTACTTTTTATAAAAGGTACTTTTTATAAAAGGTGCTTTTCGTAAAATGTACTTTTTATAAAAGGTACTTTTTATAAAAGGTACTTTCGTAAAATATACTTTTTATAAAAGGAACTTTTTATTAAAGGTACTTTTTACTAAAGGTACTTTTTTTTAAAAGGTACTTTTTATAAAGATACTTTTTTATAAAAAGTACTTTGTTTAAAAAATACTTTTTATAAAATTTACTTTTTATAAAAGGTACTTTTCCTAAAATGTACTTTTTATAAAAGGTACTTTTCGTAAAATGTACTTTTTATAAAAGGTACTATTCGTAAAATATACTTTTTATAAAAGATACTTTTTATAAACGGTACTTTTTATTAAAAGTAATTTTTATTTATTTTACTGTTTTTGAAGATGTACTTTTTCACAATGGCTATTCAATGTAAAAGTTATTTTTAACTAAGTTTTTTTTATAATGATATACCAGGTGTTTTTTTTAGAAACTTCACTTTTTAGTAAAGGTACTTTTTCAAAAAATGTACTCTCTTGAAAAGTCACTTCTTATAAAAGGTACATTTTAAAATAATGAAGTGATATATTTTAAAAAGTTTTTTTTTTATATTAAAGATACGTAAAAAAAACGTTTTTTTGGAAAAGGTACTTTTTCGAAAACGTACTTTTTTCAAAAGGCACTTTTTTTGAAAACGTACTTTTTTTGGTTTTTCTTAATTTCTGTTATCGAGATTTTACTGTAGCAGTAAAGTAGGTCAACCCGTTATATAGTAATATTTTATGTAAATACATACATTTAAACATACTCGTATACCAACATATACCAAAATTACTTTAACCCTTGTTTCCCAATGAAAAAAAAGAAAAACATTGAGCCAAATATTCTCTACAAACACGCACTTTATTTATTTGTACTATGTAACTACATGGAATTATTTCATTTTGAATGCAATTGTTCATATGTAAGGTCATTAAGCCTTTGTGCCTGCTTTTCTGCTTATTTGTCAGCTATTGTAATACTTACATACGAGTATGTATACATACTAGAGATGAGCGATTTTTCGAAACCTGTTACTTTTTCACAGCGATTGAAAAATCACTAATCATAACTGTGGCTGAATTCATCAAATAACAGATTTTGGAAATATAGTTCTTTCATGCAAACTGTAAATGTTATTGTATGCTTACTTTACAATAAATAAAGCTACCCCATGAATTTTTTCTCTGCTTCTTATACGACCATTCTCAATATTTGGATGGCGTTGATTGCTAATTGTTTGTTCTTGTCGCTCTTCTTATTAGTATTTATCAAAATACCAATACTAATAAATACTTTTAAAGCAGACGAGCTGAAATGTGTAAAACCGTGTTTAATTTCACTGCTGCTCTCGTTATTAGATTTTGTCAAAATAACAGAACTGCTACAAACAAAATACTGCTAAAATGTGATTGCAGTCACAGTTTAAAAGAACAGCGTTTTAGAAATCACGTTCACGAGGAGCAACGTTATTACAAAACTCACAGTATCGCTCAGCACTAATACATACATATTAGTTTATATATTTATTTATGTGTCCTTTTTAGTTTTGTTGTGTGCATGTTTCTGGGCCTGTGTAAGTGAGTGCTTGAGCCCTTTTAGGAGAGAATATTACTTACTTTCAATAAAATATACAAATTTGTAAATATTTTGCTCACATTAATGTTTTGTCCCTAGAGGCACATGAATCAAAGAATACAAGATTACGCATTGTGCATTTCTGTTAACTTGAGTGTGCTGGTGTGACTTCAAAATGACGTTGAAATTGAAATGTAAATAATAAATTGCTCTATACCAAATACACGTTTTTGTGTGATTGTGTTAATGTTATTCGGCTGATGTGAGGTACATGAGGAAAAAAATAATTTATTTCAAAAGCTGAGTGCGTAATCTTGTATTCTTTGATTCATGCTAGAGGTAAGCTCTAAGTTGTTCCCTTAATTGAAAATGTTCAAAGCCTAAAAATGCAATATTAAAAAAATACAAGTTTTGTGAGCAGACGAAGAATGATTTATTGTTATTTTTTTTTAATTTAATTTTTATTTTATCACATTAAAACTCAAAAAAAGTTACACATACAAATGTATGGCTTTGTTGATTCCCCGCTGTTTTGAATTTATAGCATTTTGAGTTTCCTTTTCTCTAACTATCTGTTAGTCTGTCTGATTCCACTTTCAGTTTTCATTTATGATATTTTTTTGGTCTTATTTGTTCTTCTTTATTTTATGTACTTGGTTTTACTTGTTTTTTCTGTCATTATTTACAAATGGGATGTTTGTTGAATTATTAATAGAGAATCAGTAAAACGAAAAGCAAAAAAATGAGGTTAATGTGCAAGACATCAGCCTTGCAAATATTAAAATGGTTGTTGCTCGGTTTGGTTGGCTGATTGTTGAAATGGTCCTTCGGTCCGTTGAATATGTTGGCTAAATTTTCTTGGTTTTCATTCAGGTGTTGAGTACAAAGAAAAAAAAAATTATATAAATTAACTGCAACTATTTAGTTCATTAAACCGTCTTGACTCACCAGGCTTAAAATGATACAACTGTTAACATTAACAATTGCAGCGCAGCTGGCGGCGGGTAGCCCTCATTTAAATTAAATTTCCTATCAGTTGGGTGTTTTTTATAATCTCCTCTTTGTTTTAAATATACCTTGTGTGTGTGTGCTTTTGTCTGGGTATATGTGTGGTGTGTGTGCATTTGCTTAAGTTGTGTTGGGGAGGAAGTTGTGACAGTTGCTTTAATGTGTACATTCTGTTGCCTATTTTTAGGAGCGTAAATGAGTTCAATCAACCTGTTAATGAGTGTAATTGAGTATAAAGTGTGATCCAATTACTTATTAATGACTTGCTGTTACTCGTTCTTGTTCTTTAACGGCTTGAAGTTCACCACAAGTCAGTAATTTGAAAAAAATATATTATTGTAAAATAAATTTAAAGTTTTTATTTAGAGCTAAAATGTTTAAAAAAAATTTTGAAAATCATTAACTTTTAATGTGTTAAATAAATTTTTTTTTCAAATGTCATATGCTTTTTAGCGTTATAGTAATTGTAAACAAAGATATACAAGTGATATTCTCGTTTGAAATTTAAAACGAAAGCAAAGGACGACAATTTTACCTTCAAAATGTACCGTATTACCATTTCAATATAAAAATGATAGTTTTTATGCATAGACAATAGAGCCAATTAAAAAGTTGTACATTTTTTTTGGAAAAACACAGAAATGGAAAAAAAATATTTTATTCCTTAATTTATTATTTACATAAAGTGTGTTCATTAGAAAAAAAACCTGGTTGGGGACTTTTTCTCCTTCTAATATTTTTTTTAGTTGTTAATGTAAGCAGATGTTTAAGATCGGTGAGGTGATGTTATTCACGTTCTTACGCCGAATTGAAAAATTTTAAGCTTATTATAAATGATTCGTGTATGCAATTGATTTAAGTAGGCCCTTTTTTAAAATTAAGTTTCTGTATATCTTTTGTATATCCAATTGGTATAATTTCATTTTTGTTGTTGGGCATAGTATCAGCCCCCGTTCCTGGATTTCGCAACCGAAATAATGTTCCTTTATTTTACTAGGACTGTTAAGTGCTTAACAGTACGCTGTTAACTGCAAAATGGGCTCTGTAAACTTTTTGGGTTTTTGTCTCTGCTAGTTAAATTTAAATTTATCTTCACACACATTAAATTTGTTCAAAATAAAATAAACCTCCTGTAGATGAAATTAGTGTATTTGTTGCTCTATTTTTTTCTGGGTTTTAAAACACTTATTTGACAAACTGTACAACAGCTGTTATTGCTTGTATGAAAAACTAAGAAATTTTACAATGAAAATTATTTTATATTTTGTAAGTGAACATTTTAAAATTATGGAAATAAAATTATTATTAAATTAAAATTATTATAAATGCAAAAATACATTATAAACTACACTTTTTTATCGCAGATGGATGTCAGTAATATCGTCTATTTTCTCCTCCTAAAATCCAAAGAAAATATTTTCGTTGTGTAACTAGCAAAAGTTTCTCTTTCTCTGGAATTTTTTAATTGTTGTGGTTTCATTAATTTTTAAGCTGAACATGTTTCAATCGGTATATATTCTTATTAACTGGTATAAACATTATCAGCTGCTTCCGGTCATTTTAACTTGGCAGTACTGAATTTACTTAAAACTAATTCTAACAAGGTTTTAAGTTGTTTTTAACAAAATCATTTTGTATGACAAAATCAAACCAACATTTATTAGAATGATGTCAGTGTGGAAACACCATCAGTGATGATGAGGAATGATGTGAATCCTTATACCAAATTTCAACTATTTACAATAACTGTTTCTATAAATGGCCGCTTGTTTAATGAAAACGCGACACTGTAAGACCTCCGCACTGATAGGCTAGCATACTACCCACTAGGCTACCGAGGTACCCAATATAAAATAAATTAAATTTAATTATGCAAAAATATCAATTGAGTCCTGATTATCATGTTACTTTTGCAAAGCAAGCAGTATGAAAAAGATTTTTGCTGGAAAACTAATGTTTTTAATTTGCTGCTAAAAGCATGCTGTCCCTCAAAAACACATTTCTTGCTCTGCTTCTATTTTCATTTGAACATGTCCTTCCAGCCTGAGTATAATTTGTAACAAAAATCCTTTTTTTTATATTTTTTCTTCTTTAACATATGTACGTTAAATGAATACAATATGTGTTGTAACACATCCCCTGTTGCTGCTGATGAGACCTTTAACAACAACAAAAAATAAAAAATAAAAAAAATAAAATATTGAAAATAAAACTTATGCAAAATAAAAACGACAGATAAGAATGACAAGTTTACATTGAAAATGTACCGCGTTACCCTGGTACCGTATTACCATTTCAATAATATGAAGTTACAGTTCTTATGTGTCGGTTTACAATGATACTCAAACGAGAATAGGCCTGATTGTGCTCGAGTTGTTTTTTAATGAATTTAAAATCCATGACACCTGGTGCCTTGCAATAGAAGTGATAGCATTCCCTGAATCTTCTTAAATTGTTTTGGTCCTGCGCTGAGTGTTTAGATAAACAAACAAAAATTCTTATAAATTCTGCTTAATTTAGATATTTTTCAAAATAAAGCGAAATCATTTAGTAATTTAAATTGAATTATTTTACAATTTATTAACCATATTTATTATCAGCTAAGGTACTTCATGTTACCTCACGTTGTCGTGCTGTTTGCTTGCAATTTTACCCTGATATTTAAAAATAGTAATTAAAAGAAATTTATTTTCATTTTAATTTTCATGAACAGAAAACACTGCAATTACTATTTCTTTGACACTGTTTAATAAGAGAAAAAGAAAACCCCCATTTCCTGTGACACTGGCAACGAAAATCTATTTATTTTTCTCCAGCACAGTTTTACGTTTCAGCACCTCTATTTGAGTTTCGTTCTATTTAAATATTTTCAAACTTAATTTAGTTTTGCGCTATAGAAAATAAGAATTTTTAATTAAAACACATTTTTACTTATTCTATTTTTAAACATTTACATAACATTCAGTGCGCAAGTAGGGAAAATCGTGGTTTTTGCTGGCATCAAGTCATAATTAATGTATAATGGTAATTTGTTTTACATGAAGGGTTTTTTCGTTTTTTTTATTCCTTCTTGGCTAGAAGCAAAAGTGAAAAATTTAAATAAAGAAAATCTTTGAATATTTGTATAATTAGAATTGAAAGGAAAAGGGTTTAAGCAAAATTATAAATATAAATTGCACGTGCTGGCATTTTTAAGTGGAAATCAAGCACATTTTTAGGGAAGTGAACGACATGCATTTCGTTTTTTTTTTGTTTGTTTTTATTTGAATAGAAAGTTTTAAGTCATAATAAAAATGAAAAATCAAAATTAATTTTTTTAGTTTAAGGACCTTTACCTTTTTTACATCTCAAGCCTACTTTTTTACCAAAATTTCCCATTTCCAAGAAAATTATATAATAATTTACTTGAAAATACACATTGTAGACGAGATGTAAAGAATTCAAATTTTACCTTTTTTACATCTTCGACTTCAGGTAGGGAATTAGTGTCATTAACAGAAATTTTTATCCATATTTATCTAATGTAAACAATGGCATATATCTTAAAATTTTACATTATGTAATTCATCCATATTTACCTAATGTAAACAATGGCATAGATTTTGAAGTTTTGAATTTGAGAAAAAAAATGTTAAAATTTATTTTAACACAAATTTTAAATTATTTAAATTAAAATTTACATTATGTAATTTAATCATATTTACCTAATGTAAACAATGGCATATATGTACATACATAGATATTTTGAAAAATTTGAATTGAATAAAATTTATTTTAAATATTTTTAATTAAAATTTTACACTATTTAAATGAAAATTTACATTGTTTGTGCATGTGTTAACTATCCAATAATTAAACAGACACCTTTTTCGTTTCCTTATCATCATTTAATAAAGCATTTCAATTGCTTTATTTGTAAGCTCTGCATTTTTGCTAAAACCATTCAAATTAGATGTTATTTACAACAAAGCATGTATTTTTGACCAAATGTAAACAATTGAAGGTGTTAACAGAAAATTTTATTATACGAGTGCGAGTAAAATACATATTTTAAGGAATGATTTTTGCTTGGTGTTTCCAAAACATTTCTTATTCATACAAATTATTGAAACTTTGCATTTACAATTTTACATTATTTACATGAAAATATAATATTTGCTCAACAACGAATAAATATGTTTCGGTATTATAATATAAATTGCTGACATTAGGTAAAGAATTTAATACGTAAAGCCACATTTTAATTTTTCAGTAAAATTGCATAAATATCTATTAAACTTACCCGAAAATATACATTATTTACACGATGTCAAGAATTGAAATTAGTATGAAGTTGTCAAAATTTCTTCAAAATTAATGCAAACATTAGTTAAAAATATTGGTTACCTGCAAATATGCATTGTTTACTTCAGGTAAAAAAAACTAAATACGAAAAAAATCGTTTTCACTTAAGCAATTTCCTTAATTTTACAAATCTTAACAATATGTAAAATTTACACAAAAATATACATTGTTTACAGAAAGTCAAAAATTTAATTTATTAAGAATTTCTTAGAACTTGTTCAAAATAAATGCAAATAATGGTTAGAAATATTTTTACTTGCAAATATACATTGTTTACGTGAGGTAAAAAAAACTAATTACGAAAAAATAATTTTCACTTAAGCAATTTCTTTACTTTCACAAATCTTAGCAATATCTCTAAAATTTACACGAAAATTACATTGTTTACATGAAGTCAAGAATTGAATTTATCAAGAATTTGTTAGAATTTGTTCAAAATAAATGCATATAATGGCTAAAAATATTTTTAAATGCGAATATACATTGTTTACGTGAGGTTAAAAACATTAAATTCTTAAGAAAATATTTTGTTTTGTTTTTTATAAATCTTAACAATATTGGTAAAAATTACACGAAAATATATTGTTTACACGAAGTAAAGAATTGAATTTATCAAAATTTTGTTAAAATTTCTAAAAAATTAATGTAAGCAATAGTTAAAAATATTGTTTACCTGCAAATATACATTGTTTATGTGAGGTAAACAATACTAAATTTGTAAAAGAAAAATTTTTTCACTTCAATAATTTTTTTAATTTTTTTAATTTTAAATTGTTGACCAAGTGTAAACAATTGAATAATTTTTTAATGATTTTTACATGTTGTAAACAATCACATTTGTGATTAAATTTTAAGCTTTTTCGTTTTTATTAAAGTAATTTACAATTTTTTTTACTACAATAAGATTTTACATTATTTTAGTAAAGAAAATTTATTGTGGACATGAGGTAAACAATTAAGTGTATTAAGCAAAATATTTAATTTCCAAAAAATTTTATTCGCGTAAGATTTTACATTAATTTCATAAAAATATACATCGTTTACATAAAGTAAAATATTGGGTTTAATAAGAAAATTATTTTTATAAAATTTCAATAAACTGCTGCTCAAACTTAGTCAAAACATTGTTTACATAAGGTAAAAAATTTAATTTTTCAAAAAATTATTTTTTTCTAAAATTTCATTAAATTTACTAAAAGTTAAAATAAGTTAAAATAATAACTAAAAAATTATGTTTACATGTTAAATATATTGTTTACATGATGAAATGAATTAAATTTGCCTGACTATATTTGAAAATTAAGAGTTTGTTATAAAACTTTCTTACTCCCTGGGAATCCAATAAATTTTATATTGTCGACCAGATGTAAACAATTTAAGGTATTCATTTTTAGAACAAGCAAAGCAAGGTATGGTATTATTTTTTAAATATTTCGTTTTCTTACTTAAAAAACTTAAAATTTTTTAATTAAAATATTAACATTATTTACCTGCATATATGTATGTATGTATGTATGTAGACATGAAGAAAAGAATTTTATGCATAACAAAATTTTTAAATTTTCATAAGAATTACATTATATACATACAAAGTGTACATTGTTTACACGAGGTAAATAATTGACTTAAGCAATAAATAATTTTTATTTTTTATAAAGTAAGCTGACTTTGTTCATAATTAAGTAAACAGTTAGTTATTTACATGTCAGTATACATTATTTACATGATGTAAAGAATTAAATATGCACATTTTCTTACTTAAATTTGTTTTAAAAAAAAATTCTTTTTTTTTCTTCTAAATATAGACATACATATTTTACATGATGTAGAGAATTGATTTTTTTTTTCAATATTTTTGTTTTGCTTTGTAAAGAGAATAGCTCATAAATTAATAACAAAAAATAATTAGTGTAAGATATCGCTCATTTAATGCAATAACGTCATAACTCAAAAATTTTAATTTTTTAAATAATAATATGAAGAATTTATTCTCATATTGGTTTTCATATTGTCTAAAAATGTTATACAAAGATGTTGTATACTCAACTCTAGAGAGAAAAATTCAACTTAATTTCTTTTAAGTTTGTGTGTGTGTGTGTATGTGTATATATATTGAAAATTGTAGCAAATAAGCGAAATTAAAAAAAAAAAATATAAATGGAATCTTATAATCAATTGGACTAGAATAGAAACAAAAGGTCTTTTTTGACCTGAATATTTTATTTAAAATAGTTTTAAATTTGAGAAATAGACTTAAAAAAAAAACTTATGAATGAAATTTAGTTTGGAGAGATTTAATGTTGTTTGCACATTGTTGTTGTTGTTGTTGTTGTTTTTGTTGTTGTTGTCATCCTAGTTCAAATTGAGTTAAAACTCTTAAATGACTGTACCTGATTCCAAGGCAACAATTTGGAGAACATTGATAACTTATGATGCTATACAATGACCTCTTACTATTATTTCCTTTATTGCTTTTTTTACTCCATCCTTTGTTTTAAATTTTCACACTTGTATTTTGAATATATATGTAGGAGGTTCTAAGTTTAAATATTTGTATCGACAAAACCCTAAACTTTGTTTTAACAAAAACTTTTGGGTCGTTGTGCTTTAAGCGATATGAAGGGGAAACCATAAGAAATCTTAATAAAATGAAAATTTGTTTGTGGTGGCCATAATTGTTAAAGACTTAAGTATATAAATAAATAAACAAATATTAAAATTTTAATAGGAATAAAAACCCACACAAAATACAACAACAACAAAACAGAGCTGCTGAGATGTCTGGAATACATATAATTGCAGCATAAATATTATTAATAGCCTTCAGATTGAAATGATAAAATATTAAAAAAAAAATACATAACAATAAAATGTTCAAGTTTTTGACAAATACCAATTTGAAAACAAAGAGAACAAAAAATCAAATAAAAAATGTTTTGCTTTTTGCTTGCGAATACGAGTACAATTTGCTTAAAAAATTTGATAAGGATTTGGACGGGCAGTAAGATTAATGTTAATTGGGATATAATAAAAATAGTCATAAAGCACAGATTTTATGCAGGTTATAGTCATACGAATAGTTTGACAAACTCTGCCCTAAAGCCTGATACGGAGTTCATACGTAATTTAAGGTTCCCATACAAACTGTCTGTAAAAAAAATTACAGAAATTCAGGTTGGTAAATTACATAAAGAAATTTTCATTTGCTAGCACTGACTTTCAAAATAAAAATACACAGAATTCTTTAAATTCATTGCCTATCTTAGGGATATTATAAATATAAGGGGAGACTTTTTCAGTCAAATGAAGCACAGTGTTTGGTCTTGAAATTTTGCACATTTCTAATTTTCATCAAATTGTAATTAATTTTAAGTGTTGTTGTGTGTTTTAAATTCAAAAATAAATGATTTTTTTTTTATGCAAACATAATTCTACACAAAAGGCTACACGATTATTTTTCCGCGTAGAAACAAATGTAAATTTACAAATGTGAAATTCTGTAAGAACTCTCTACTGGGCTTAAACTTGAAATTTAATTGTGACTCCTTAAAGTAGGCAACAGTAAATAACAAAAGCTGTCCTAAGACTCTCTTGCAAAAAAGGCATAATCATACATCATCTCAGTACCTAAAGAAAATTTAATATTCTCAGGAAAATTTAATCTAAGTATGTTATTGCTGAAAAGGTTTTTAAAGCCCAGAAGTATGCTACGCATTTATATTTATTGAGACATTAACTAGCAAGGCGAATTTACAAACAGCCACATGCCAAACTTTGTTTTGATAATTTAATTTATTTTGTTTCGTTTTGCTTGCAATGAAACTGGATTATAACGAACCCTGGGGGACTTGAAAAAAAATTCTTCTACTATACTGACATGTATCAAAGTGTATACAAAATATTTCATTTTAGTGTTTTTATTGCAAAAAAAAAAAAAAAGTAAACATAAAATAAATTTCAAAAGGAAATTCTATAATAAATTAAAATTCGAAATTTACAAAAGTTGTCATCCCCCCATTTTGAAAATTTATTCTTATTTTTCTAGTGTTATATGTGAGAAAAAAAGTTACTTTGTTGTATTGAATTGAGCTTGCGACTACCTAGTTGATATGCTTTGAAAAGTAATAATCCTGGGAATTAATACAGCCTTTGATATCCTCAAACTTGAAGCTCTTGCTCAAATGACTTCCATAAATTAAAAAAAAAATAACAAGTAAGAGTGCTATATTCGACTGTGCCGAATCTTATGTACCCTTCACTAATGTACGTTTATGGAATATATGTATATATGCAATCATAAGCACATACATAGATACATATTTGTTTTGCGAAAAGAGTAGATTATTTATTTTTATAGCTATGCTATTTATGGGGCGATACAGGAGTTAGGACGTAACAAAAATAATCGACGCTATTACAGTTATAGATTAATTTTTGTTTTGATTTCTTTGTACTTAAAAGCAAATTGTTTGATTTTGTTTTGTTTAGTTATTTGAAGTGAGAGAAACAAAAACAATGAGGACGATTGCTCAATTTATTTTTGTTTTCTTTTTGCACTTGAGCACAAACCAGAGAATACACTCGATCGGCTGTAAACTGACAAACAGCCGTCGCCGGCCACAAACAATACATTAATTTAATCGGAAATAAATGCAAACGTTTTGAAATATTTGCAGAGAATTTGACATCATATAATATAATTTTATTGCATTGTTATTTAACACATTAAGTTTGCTTTATATAACCAAACAGCATAGCTACAAAAGGTATCCTAAGACACCTCTCTTTTTTTTTTTTTTGCTATAGTGCAATTTATAGTAAGTGACCTATAGCTATTTTGCCACTAAAGAATTGGATTGCCAAAATTTTATTCCCAATATGAGCAAAAGTTGGATATTTTATTCAACACTCTGTATTGCAGAATTTTTTATATGTGTTATTTATATTTTCCCTTTTTAAAATTAATGAGCAGAGATTAATTAAAGAGGACTTTAACAGAAATCAGCACTTTCTATTGGCAATTTATGCAGCCACATCTAAAGCAACTTGAATGTGCATATAAGTTAAAACTTTTGCCAGCCTTTACCATGTTGATACCGACACCGAAAACTGTACAAATTAAAAAAAAACTCTTGAGTAAAGACCTTCCTAAAATATAAAAAATTATTTCGTTATTTTTTTTCAAAAGAACAGGTTAAATTTTCCAACCCTGGAACCATACTTTTGATTTTTGTGATCTTAATATTATTAATTTATTTCTTTCTAAAATATAAAATATATTCAATTAACAAAGAAAAAGAATAGTTATATACCAAAAAAAAAAAAAATTTATTTTCCAACTCTGGAGATGTGTATTGTATTTTCCTAATTTTATATAAAAAAAATTTTTTTCGAAAACAAAAAAATTTTCTTTCGCTTATTTATATTGAAAAAAATTTACAAAGAAAAGGAAAAAAAAATAATTTGTGCTAGTTGCTTTTATATGCCAAAAAGTGTAAACTTCCCAACTGCGGAATCATTCTTTTAGATTTTTTTTTATTTTGTAATATTTACCAATTTATTTCTTTTAAAAGTATAAAATATGTTTAATCTATAGAGAAAAAGAAAAAATTAGGTTACTTTTATATACTAAAAAGTTAAAACTTTACAACTCCTGAATCATTCTTTTAGATATTTTTATTTTGTAATATCCACCAATTTATTTCTTTTAAAAGTATAAAATATAGAGAAAAATAAAAAATTAAGTTTTAGTAGACTAATTTTATATACCAAAAAAAGTTCAAATTTTCCAACCCTGGAATCGTCTTATTGACGAAAAATAATTAAAAAAAAACATAAGTTAGTTTAAGCCAGAAACTTTTATATTTCCAAAAAAAAAGCTTAAATTTCCCAGCTCTGAAACCGTCTTTTTGATTTTATTCATTTACAATACCAAACTATTTCGGAGCTTTTTTGGTACACCAGTCTAAGACAGAAATTTCTAACTTTTCAGGGATCTTCGGAAACCGATTTCACGTACAGATGGTCACCCTGACGGAAGGACAGACGGACATCGCTTATTCGTCTTTCCTTTTCATAAGGACCCAGAATATGGGAATGTATTGCTCGCATATAAATATTGTGACAATTGTACTTCTTTTTGCGAAAGGGACAAAAAAGTACCATACTGAAAACATTTTAGACTTAAAATATTTCAAAAAAAGAAACATTTCTGCTCGGAGTTTTTATAAAAGTGTTAAAATGCAAAGCTTTGCATTTTAATGCATCATTTACTTTACTTTCATCATTTACTTTACTTTCATCATTTGCTTTCATCATAACATTTAGTCCGCGGGAGGGAGAGGGTGTGGGGACTTGATCCACATTTTCTATTACGCTCAGATATCAACTTTCAACTTACTACTTTCCATTGTACAACTTAAATATAAGTAATCACTACAAAAAAAAAATTCAATATAAAATTTAACATTTTCTGAATTCGTATTTGTTAATAAAAATAAAATATTAAAAGAAAATGCTTAATGTATAAACGAAATAGAATGAATAGATACAATATCTATAATACCACATTAATTGAAATTTCTTTAATACTAATAGTTTTTTGTTTCATGAAAAACAACGAAACCCACATTTTTTTTACTTGCATGCTTAAGCATGCATGTGCGTGCTTATACTTGGCTTAAAAATATCTATTTGCAGTAGCTCTTCTCTCTAAGTCAACTATGAAATAAATTGACTATACATTTTTAATAGTCAGTAAGTGCCGTAAACAAAGTCGGTAGCCCTCGCATGTACATACATACATATGCATACTTATGACTATAATGTAAACACTGGCTTTCAAAGACTTGCATGCATACATACACACATACATACATACATATAAAATGTCTGAATTGTTAAGCACTTTTGGTGGTTTTGTATTGTCTTAGTTGCTGGTACGTTCATTTGCTATTTGTTTTTATAATGGCAAACAATTGTTGAATTTATGTATGTATGTATGTACATATGTATGTATGTATGTATGTATATAAAGATGAAAAACTATATTTTTTGTAGTAAAAACTTTCATAATTCCAACAAAATCTTGATTTTTATTTCGTTTATAAAAATATTCAAAAAAAAAAAAAATGCATGTATACAAATATGAGTACGTATTTACAGCATGTATATACATAGTATGTATGTATATATATGCATATGTGTACTTTGAACAATTGTTGACATAATGTAAAGAATTGAAAATGCTGTGGAAAAAATTAAGAAAGGGAGTTAAAACTAAAATTTTTACGCGTATAACTTTAATAAAAAACAGTTTTAATATAACTCTATATTAGTCCGTAATTGTTGACATTATGTAAATACCAGAAATAACGTGTAAACAGTTAAGTCAACAAGCTTTAGCTATAAATTTAGTTCATATATCGTTTCATCAATTAAAAAAAAGAAGCTGAAACTGTAATTTTTATGCATTTTTTATACCAATTCTTGATTGTTTACCTAATGTAAATAATGAAATTTGACATGCAAACAATTAGTGAAATTAGCTTGTTCAAAAATTTTTATGTCTCTGTCGTTTCTAAACAGTCCCCATTTCACTCTGAATTATTTACACAGTGTAAAAAATATACTTTTACCGTGTAAACAATTAAAAAGGAAGTTAATGCTGTAGTTTTATGCATATACACAAATTTTTGATTTTTTACCCGATGTATTGAGCACAAAACAGAGAAGAATTGGAATAAATTTGTAACAATCAAAGAATTTAGTTCGTATTATTTATACAAATGTTCAGGGTTTAATCAATAATTATAATCAAGTAGAAATTATGGTCGAAAATGAGCAACCTGATTTTATAGTGCTCTCAGAAACGCACTTAACAAAAGACATCGAAGAAGAAGAAATCACATTAGAAGGATATGGACAAATCACAACATTTTCTGAATCCATAAGAACAGGAGGTGTTATAATATATTTTAAACAAAATTATAAAATAAAGAAAATTTTTGAAAAAGTAGAGGACTTAAAATACTGGATAAATGCATGCACTGTAAAAAATAAAAATAATTATTTTATATTGGCAGCAGTATATAGATCTCCATCATACAGTGAAGCTGAATTTTGTGAAAATTTTGAAAAAGTTATCGAAGAACTTAGTGAATATAATAATGAAATAGTAATAATAGGAGATTTTAATATAGATTGGTCACGAAATGGTTTTTATAAACAAAAACTAGAAAGTATACTTAATGACAACGGAGTAAAACAAATAGTTAATGAATATACAAGAGTAACACAGAATACAAGAACTATAATAGATTTAGTTATAACGAACAAAGACAAAATATCAGTAGACATCAACAGTGACAATAAAATATCGGATCATGAGACAATAAGCATAAATATTGAATGTAATTCAAATGAATTAGAACAAATACAATACAAAGAATTAAATAGTTTCAAATACAACAAAAATCTGTTTTCTAGAGAATTAGGCCAAGTGCTAACAATTAATGAAAGTTATAGCTTAAATAACAATGTCAACTTTTTTGATGCGTGCATTGAAAAAACTATTGAAAAATTTACAAAAATAATTAAAATAAAAGAAAATTACGAATGCCGCTGGTTTAATCAAGAACTAAGACAGTTAAAGCAAGAAAAAATTGTTAAATACCAAATTGCAAGGTCAGTAAATACGGACATAGAATGGAAAAATTACAAAATAATAAGAAATATATATAAAACCAAAATAGTGAACGAGAAAAATAGATACATCTGCAATAGAATAAATAATGCAGGTAATCAGAAACAAATGTGGAAAGAAATCAAAGATTTAATTCTTAAGAAAAACCGAAATGTGATAGAATCAGTTACATTCAATCAAATAGAATTTAAGGATAGTTACCAAATTGCTAATCAGTTTAACCTTTTCTTTATAAATAGCTTAAAAGATATAAGAGATAGTATAGAAGATGTGCAATATATAAATCAAGTACCTGTGATAACTAGCAAATTAAATTTTCGTGCAATTAATATTCAAGAACTCTTAGATATATGTAAGAGGATGAAAAAGAAACCAGACTTCAACAAAGTATCAATAAACATTATTTTAGATAATTGGAATTTAATAGGAAATAAACTACTTTATATAATAAATAAATCTTTAGAAACAGGAATTTTTCCTGAGTCATGGAAAGAGACAATGGTAACACCAATTGAGAAAGTTAAAAAAACTCAGAAAAGTGAAGAATATCGCCCAATAAATACTTTAAAAACGTGTGAAAAAATAATCGAACAAGTTGTTAAAATACAATTGGAAAGTTATTTGGAGAGAAATAAGTTATTCTCAAAATATCAATCAGGATTCCGAAAAAGTTTTTCATGTGAAACAGCTGTCAGTTACGTAATAAATAGGTGGAAAAAAATAGATAAAAATAATAAAGTAATGGCAATCTTCCTAGATTTTAAAAGGGCTTTCGAAACAATTGACCGAGATATATTGCTACAAAAACTATACATGTATGGAGTGAAAGACAAAGAACTAAGATGGTTTAAAAGTTATTTAACGGAAAGAAGACAAAAAACTAAAGTGAATAATAAAACATCAGGTATATTAAACAATGAATTTGGTGTGCCTCAAGGTTCTATTCTGGGCGCATTATTATTTATAATATATATAAACGATATGCCAAACATACTGAAAAAATGTGAAATAGTATTATACGCGGATGATACGTTGATTTTTACCGAGGCAAAAAATGAAACAATATGTCGAGAAAACATAATGCACGATTTAATGAAAATAAATGAGTGGCTTAAAATGAATAAATTAAAATTGAATGAAAATAAAACAAAATTAATGGAAATCAACATGAATAGTGATTTGGTAATTACAATCAATGATACAGTGATAGAAAAAGTAAATCAAATAAAATATCTAGGTTTTATAATAGACAAGGATTTAAAATTTAAAGAACATATTAACTACATATGCAAAAAGATTGGTAAAAAAATAGGATTTTTTAAACGCTTAAGAAATAAAGTCTCAATAATGACTGCAATTAACATATATAACATAATAATAAAACCACATTTCGAATTCGGTTCCACTATTTTATATACATGCTGCACAAATACACAAATAGAAAGACTACAAAAATTACAGAATAAAGCAATGAGATCGATTTTAAAATACAATAGATATACGCCAACACAATTTATGCTCAACACACTGAAATGGTTAAATATAAAGCAACGGTTACAATTGAACACACTCAAATTTATTAGAAAAATAAAAATAGGCGAAGCACCACAATACTTGTGTGACCAAATAGAATATGTTGGAGAAGTACAACCCTACTGCCTTAGAAATTCAGAAAACTTTAGACTTCAGAGAGTTTCAACAACCGCAATGCAGCGATCATTATTTTACAAAGGATTGAACCTGTATAATATGCTACCAAACGAAGCAAAAAATGAGGAGAATTTTAATACATTTAATAGAATAATTATAACATTTGTGAGAAATAATTCAACATAGATCTTTGTTTAGATTTAAACTTTAATATTATGTAACTAGAATTAAGAGAACCTAAAGTATTTTAAATACTACTACTAAATAAATAAATAAAAAATAAATAAATGTAAATAACGAAATTTAACATGTAAACAATTAGTGAAATTAGTTTGGGCTTAAATTTTTAAATCTATATCTTTTCTAGACAGTCCCCATTTCAATTAAAGCAAACTAAATTGTTTACACAGTGTAAAAAATATAATTTTATCGTGTAAATAATTAAAAAAGAAGCTAATGCTGTAGTTTTTATGCATATATGTGAATATAAACCAATTCTTGATGGTTTACCTAGTGTAAATAATGAAATTTGACATGTAAACAATTATTGAAATTATCTTGTGCTTAAATTTTTATATCTATGTATGTATTTTCTTAACAGCTCCCATTTCAAATAAAGCGAACTCTGAATTGTTGACACAGTGTAAAAATATTATTTTATCGTGTAAACAATTAAAAAGGAAGCTAATGCTGTAGCTTTTATGCATATAACGTACGCAATTTCTTCCTCTTTCATTTTAAGTCACTTGCTAATTGTTGACTCTATGTAAATAATAAAATATAGCGTGTAAAAAATTAGAAATACAAACTTGTGCTATAATTTTTATTCACATAGCTTCCAGAAGCACGTCTTATTTCATTTAAATCAAATTTTAGATAGTAAAGAATTGAATGTAAGGTGTAGACAATTACAAAAAAGCTAAAGATCTACATATTTTAATTGTTGACATGGTGTAAAGAATTTATTGTATCGATAAAAAAAAAGCTAACACTATAGTTTTTATACGTGTATGTTTTCTAAAAAGTTTTTATTAAATTTTATTTAAATTATTAATTGTTGACAAGATGTAAATTGTAAAATATATTAAGTAAACAATTCAACAAATAAAATTATGCTATAGTTTCTTCTACAAACTGTTAGCTGTTTCCTTTAAATCGAAATTTTAATTGTTGACGCGGTGTAAAAAATTTGTTTTTTTTGCTTGTAAAAAATTTAAAAAAAGCAGAAGAGCGAAAATTTTCATATCTTGCATAAACAGTTTTATTTAATTTTAAGTAAATTTTTATTTGTTTGCATTAGTTAAATAATAAAATATGGCGAGTAAATAAATAAACAAATAATTTTATGTTGTATGAAAATTTGCTGCAAATTTCCAATTAATGACATTATGTAGAGTTGATAGTGCATCATGTACATAAATAAATAAATAAATACGTTCTTGTTATAATATTTGTTTATATATTTGCTATAAACAATTCCTACTGCATTTAGTTCGATGTGAAAAAGAAAATGAATGAATGATGAATATTCCATGTAAACAATTAAAAAAAGAGATATAAAAATAAATAAAAAAAGATATTGCTATTAAATTTTTATTATGCACTTTATGTAATAAATATAAAATTTGTGGTAAATAATAAATAAAAGAAAAACACCAATTTCCTTAAAATTGTATGTGGTCGGTGCGATTTTGCCCCATAAAGCAAACCATTTGGCTGGCTTACTATACTATACTAAATTATGTTCAGTGTTTTAATATTATTGAATTATTTTTCGTTCGCCCAACTGCCAATGGCCTTCTATCAAAAATAGCCGCATATTTAGATTTTAATGACTAAAAATTAATCACACGTCTGGGGAGATAAAACTTTGTATTAAAAACATTTTTTATAAAAAAAATTTATTAAAGCACTTAACTGTGGTTAAAAGCTTAAAGCTTCAATTTAACAATTCTAAAGGGTGTTTCGAAACAGCAAAGCAGTTATTAGTTTGCCACGTACATAAATTGTTTAGTATAGTTTCAATAGAAAAACAAAATTTATTATAAAATATAAAATTTCAATTTAATTTAAATCTTAATTGGTATTTTGTTGCTCCCTTTATAATAAATTGTGCATATGAATTAAATTTTTAAGTGCACTCAAGCTGATTAATGATTGTTCATTTTTTGTAATCTCTTCATACCATATTGATTTAATGAATGTGTTTTCAATTACAAAACGAAAAACACTAATTAACTGTTAAAATTATAGAAAGAAAAATAAAATTTTAAAATACATACATATTTATCATTATAAATAGTGAGTGGCAAGTTTGCACTGAGTTCCTATTAAAAAAAAAAATGGAAAATTACTTTATAACAAACATGTTTGGTTTTGCGTAATACATAAAAGAAAAATTGCTGTAAGATTTGTTTCTCTTAACAAAAAAATAGTAAAAGCACGCCATTGTTGTTAATTAATTGGCCACCTGTTGAAAAGCTCAACTTCCTATTGCGTGCGCTAACAATTTCTAATAAATTTGTTTAACAGTCAATGGCTAAGCAATTAAGATAATCAAATCAAATAATAATTTTATGTTTAATAAAAAAAAAAAACGTGCAAGTTTCATAAGCATATTTAGTAATAAAACACTCCCAGTCTTGGCTATAAAACAGTGTTACCACCAGCGAAATTCAAAATTAAACAGAAGATTTAGCAAAATTAGCCGTTTATTTTATAAAATAAAATTATTAATTAAACGTTTTATTTTATAAAATTCTTTTACATAATTCTGCCAAAAAAAACCGACTTAAATGCAAAGATCTGATAGAACATTTTCGAAACATTTTTATGGGATATAAAATTAATTTGTAGTGGGCGTGCCTTCGCCCATTTTTTAACTGCAACATTTTGTGTTTTTCAGAGATCAGGGTGTATGTTACATTTTGTATAAATCGGCACAGTAGAACAACAATTTAAAAAAATATTAAATTTTAATGGGCGTAACTTAGCCCATTTTTTTAAATGCAGGATTGTGTCTTTTTTAGAGTTCAAGGTGTGTGGTAAGTTTCATAAAAATCGGTTAAGTAGAACCACGTGAAATATTATAATAAAATTTAATGGGCGTAGCCGCCCCGCCCATTTTTCCAATTTTCAAATTGTGTAATTGCAAGAACCAAAGGTATTTGATAGGTTTCGCGGCAATCAAATAAGTAGAATATCATAAAATTAAATATTAAAAAATCTGGGGCCGTGTCCCCGCCCACTTTATTTTACAATAGAATCAATGGGAAGCTATACTCTGTGAGACAGAAAAAGAATTTTTACAATCGGTCTAAAATGTACCGAGTTATGAAGTAACAGCCCCCAAAAATAGAGACAAAGTGGGTTAAAAAGAGAAAAACACAAAAAAATAAATAATTTAAGGGGATCAGTATTATGCCCTAATTCAGTAAGAAGATTCAGGACGTTTTTGTTTGAAAATACTTCTGGGTTCTGGTTTTTGAATTCTCTAAATTATTTGCTTCAAAAATAGTTTTTGTTTTTGATAATGAAAAATAGAGATATTATTACCATGTTTTTAAAACATAAAAATAAAATTAAATTATTGTACAATAGTTTGAAAAATATTTGAAAAAATATGTGTTGGATATAATGTTTAGAACAAAATCATAAAGCAAATACACGAACCTTCTAGCATGGACAATAAATAATAATTGTTTTAAAGAATCACAACTGCGGCTTTTTTTCGTCCATAGACAAGACGATACAATCGTCGAACAGAATTAGGGCATTAGTCATAATATTAAGACTCACAAAAATAATATAAAAACTTAAAATAAATTAAAAAAGAAAAAACATTTAATGGGAAAACTTAAAATAACACTGTGCAACAGTGAAAGATCCACACGGTCTTGACAGTATAGGTTCGATAGTACTACCAAAGGGTACGAGTAGTGAAACCTTATACTCAGTTTGGCTATTTCGGTGACCAATTTTTTATGGGCGTCCAAAGATTGCGAAATTAAGTGCGTCCTTCAAAAATGGTGTCATTAGTTTTTGGCCATTAGCTAATTCAGATTTCATGATAGCGCTTAACTACATAGGGGCCATCCATATATTACGTAACGCCCTTGGGGGGGGGGTCGAGTTTTGTTATGATTTGTTACGCGGGGTAGGGGGGGGGGTCTGTAAAATTGTTACGTAACATAAATTTTACTAATTTCGTACAAAAACACTTAGATTTTTCATTTATTTATGTACTTAATTTATCAAAGAAATACATAATAAATCAAGAATCATGAGTGTTAAATAGATATAAATATATGCATATACATATGTATATACATAAATACATAATTGTTATTATTTATATTTTGCAAGCTTATTTGATTTTTGTCTACGCACTGTGTTAGTCTAACAGAAAATAAAAATAAAGGAACAAAAGTATTCGAATTCCCGAATATTCGTCCATTCTCAATTACTTGCATTTTCCCATAAATAAAATAAATAAATGCATAAATCCTAAACGAAACTTAAGAAAATGTTATAAAAATTTTTGTATATTAGTTTGTAATAACTAAATAAAGAAATTTACTTCAATTCAAACAACAAGTTATTTAAAAATACATACATATGTATGTGTATGAATTGAATTTAATTTTTTTTTAATAAAAACTTAAAACAATTTAAATTTTTTTAAAGTTCTTGTTACGTTATTGTAAGGGGGGGGGGGGGGGGGGTCAAAGAATTGTTACGGTCTGTTACTTGGGGGGAGGGGGGGGGGGTCAAAAATCGGAGAAAATGGCGTTACGTAATATGTGGATGGCCCCATATATCGTGCCATAACCGCCATAAGAGCTTAACCGACAAATTTTTTTGAACTCGCTTTTTTCAGAAAATCGATTATTTACGGTTGGAACTGATCGATTTTGGGCGAAAAATTAAGTTCGAAAATTATGTCCTTTAAGTTTTTTTTGGCTGTTACGGCACGATATATGACAATAATATAGCTAAAGGCCGTGATACACTATCATACAAAGTCGTGCGATCTACGAAAAAATACAACCCTGGTATGATGGAGTTTATAAAAATTTGCAAAAGACAATAACAATTCATCACACCAGGGTTGTACTTTTTCGTAGATCACACGACTTTGTATGATAGTGAGTCATGGCCTTAAGAGTTCACTTAATAAATTTTATTAACATTTTGTTTCAAAAATAATAATTTCTTCGTGCACTTTTTTTTTTAAAAAATAAAGGAAAAAAAATATTTTCACCTTTTCAGAATAACTTACAGGGACTCCAGAATATTTTGCTAACAATATTTGGCAAAGTTGTAGCTACAGTAAAGCTGAACAAATTTTTTAAACATAGCTATACAATTTTAACGTGTCTAAGCACCCTAAGAGCTCACATGTGTGTGAAGATAAATTTAAATTTAACTAGTAGAGACAAAAACCAAAAAAGTTTACAGAGTTTACATTTTGCAGTTAACAGCGGACTGTTAAGCACTTAACATTCCTAGTAAAATAGAGCAATGTTATTTCGGTGATGAAATCCAGAATCAGGGACTGATACTATACTCAGCAATTATTGGAAAATATGGTCCGAGATCTGATAAATTAAATTATACCACTTGGATATACAACAGATATATCAATAATACAGAAAATCAATTTTAAAAAAGGTTCTATTTGGAAAGGAAAAGTGGTCATTGTGGGAAATAGGAGATGAGTACATATATCCCACTATGGCTCGTTAAAGAGCAAATTAAGTGGCATATCTGAAATCATTTTGGGACTTTAGAAAAACTAATTTAAAATAAGTCATATTTCTGGAGAAGATTAATGGTCATTGTGGGAAATAGGAGATGAGTACATATGTATATCCCACTATATAGAAATGGTGCTCCTGATGGCTCGTTAAAGAGCAAATTAAGTGGCATATCTGAAATCATTTTGGGACTTTAGAAAAATTTCTGTATAGTGGCATATATGTATGTACTCATCTCCTATTTTCCACAATGACCACTTTTCCTTTAAAACGAAAGGAAAGGTGAAGAAGAACTCCATCTTCTTCACCTTTCGTATACGGAACCCTAAAAAACTAAAAATTCTCAATCATAATTTATTTATTTCAGTGTTGAATATGTTTTTAAAACGAAAGAGTTCTTAGTTACAACTGATCTATACCTGAAAATATTTCCTATGCTTTAACTACGGTAGTAAAAATTACACTAAATTCGGGTAAATACTCACGAAGTGGCAACACTGCTATTAAATGAAATTATCAGGAAAACCGTTACGTATGTACATCTTTGTTTCGTAAAATGAGAGAGTGTTTCCAATAGCATAAAAAAAATATTGTTCAGCACCAAAACGTGCAAGAAAGAAAGTGTATCACAAGTGTGTGGCTCTCAACCAAAATCAATATAATCAAAGTTTTGTAATTTATTTCGTTATTTTAGATTAAGCCAAAAAAAAAAAACAGAGTAAAAGTGCTGCGTACATGTTCCTTTTTTCTTCCAGTTAATTAATTGCGAATACAATGGACATCATAATCCATCATATTACTTAAAGCTTTTCTTTTACACTTCTTGCATTATTTAAACATCAATGTTTTTATTCATAGAACATTTGCTGAAATAAATTTGGGGGCAGTTAGGATAGACAATGTTATTATTATGTTAGCATTATTGTTATATTATCTTTTGTGAATGCTGAAAATTGGTAAAAAAGATTGATATGAAATAATAAATTTGGTTATTAATCGCACAAAAAAAAACATAATAAATGGCAAAAATATGATTTATTGCATATTTAGTTTAGGAAAAGGATAATATATTTGGGCAAAGATATATACGAGGGCCGTTGCATAATTCCGTGACCTTTTGCGGTTCCAGGGGGTCTACTCTGTAATTCGAAACGAAAGCAAATGCTAATAACATACAAATTCGAAAGCATTTGCTTGCTTTTCGAAATGCAGAGTAGACCCCCACATCTCTAATTTTTTAAATATTTAGCGTATAATTATTTTTATTTATTAAATAAATATTAATCATACGTAAGCGATTTTTATGTATCCTTGAAATAGAGTTATTTATTATTTTGTGCCAGAATTTAATACAATTTCAATTATGGAAATGTTGTTTCCTTTTACAAACTTTCTTCTCAAAGTGTCAAAGTTTAATTTTCCGGTTTCTGCTGTTCCAAGAACTCAACGAATTTTGCAGACATTCATCAAGGAAAATTTGCTTGCTTTCATACCAAAAAAATCTCTTGTCAACGTTTGATTTCACTTAAAACAATTACGTTTGTTGTTATTCCCGTACAACTGACAACGACTGCTCAGTGCTGCAGCTGGTGATTATTTTATACTTGTCGTGATGTTTCTCTTCATGGCTACAAACATGATTTCAACATCTTCATCTTTATTTTCCTTTTCATCAACATCATCATCAGCAGCAGCAGTACCAGCATCGTCATCTCGTTGTCATTGTATTTTCTTTATTGTATAATTTGACTTGTGTCAGCAGTGAAAAAGTTGAGTCAAATTAAGAAAAACGCGTGATACTTGAGCATCATTTGCTTCATATCTCTGTTTCAATGGCCTTTTGTAGTGCCATTAAAAAAGAAATGCATTTCTTTTTTATTCAATTTCTATAGAGCATTTTTTTTTTAATAGTAAACATAAATGAATAAAAAGAAAAGAAAATAAATTTTAAATCACTTACGATCCACAAGACACAAATAAAAGTAAAATGAAATACAAGACGGTCACTTCTATCAATAGGCAACAATTTGATCCCCTGGTGTATGAGGTCAGTTTGTAAGAGACACACTGAATAGATTAAACCAAGTATTACGAGTAATTTTGCTTTCGCCAATATCTTAAACAATATAAAGAGGTAAAGGGAGATAGATACATAGAGATATAGAGTAGGGGAGAGAGAGAGAGGAATATAAATATCTGTCTGAGTGTTATTTTAGGAAAATTTGCTTAATATCAGCTAAATCTTTTTTTGAAGAATCTTTTTGCTATAAAACCATTTAACAATTAGCAAAGATGTTTATTTTTTTCACAAAAATTCAAAAACTGTTAATATAACAAGTGCATTAAATTCGATAATAAAATAAAATAAAATAAAATAAAATAAAAGAATAAATCTTTTTCCTGCGTTTTTTCATAATAATATACTACAATAATCGAACTTCAATTTCTCAATAAAAATTAACATTTAGTGCGGCGTCTTTACAAAAATATGTTTTATTTGATTTCTGAACAAATTTAATTTTTTGTGAATTTATTAATTTAAAATTTATATTTAGTGAAATTTTTCCAATTTCAAATTGAATATTTCTTGATTTGCGTTATTTTCAATTTATATTATTTTCAGTAGCAATAAATAAAGTTCACCAAATTTCATAGAATATTTTTTTTATACAATTTTAAAATTAAAAATAAATTAAAATTATTTGTCAATTTGCAAAAATCGTTATAATAAGATGTATGTACCTATGTATGTGATTTATTAAAATTTATTTGAATACCCGAATTTTTGTTAACAGAAACTAAAAATAATTTTTTTTTTGTTTAGATTAAGAAATTCCTTAATAAACTTTTGTTGGTGTGAGTGTTTTTTTTTTGCATTAAACATCCCAGCGGATGCCTTCTAAAAGGCCTCTGTACTCCTTCTTTTGGATGTACAAGGCCTGCTCGCTCCATCTCATATTCATATCTTTTTTACACACTTTGTCATTGCGAGGTAGGCCTTCCCTTCTCGCTTCTTTCACAGATATTCTAAAAGGCCTTCAAATTAATGGCTCTTTAAGGGCCTTCCAGAGAATGGCTGTTAAAAGGCCTTCGAATAAAGGTCATATTGAAAGGGGTTTAATAAAGGTTTTCAACTGCTGGGGCAGTGTTGAAATACAAGTAAAATAGTTGGGAAATTTATATTCATACTTGTATTACAGCACTTGTAAGTTTTGAGAAACAGGTCCGAGGTATTCAATATACACATCCATACATATAGTGTTTTGACGTTTATTTTGTGATCAAAAGGGTCGAATATATTGAAAGGAAATTTCTGAAAATAACAAGAAGCCACATAGTATGCATAGTATTGATCGACCAAATTAACTGTCTTATTCAACGTACAAAACTAAACAAAAATGATTTACGCTTTCTTTCCTTAATCGCTCTATATTTGGTATTTTTATATGAAATTTTGTTTCTTATAACGGCATCTGATTTCTTTTGCAAAAAAAAAAAAAATATTTTACTCCTGTTCTCCCTTCTTATAGAAGGGAATGTGGAATGTGTATCCCATCTTTTTTTACTAAAGAGCCTAAGTCTTCAGAAGTTACATAAGAATGTTAACTGAGTCAAAAACATGAATACTTTTGCTTTTGTTTTGGCAAAATAACAAAACAAAAAATGTTACTCCTCTTCTCCCTTCTCATAGAAGGGAATGTGGAATGTGTAGCTTATCCTTATGCGGAAAAACTGAGGTCTTCTATAAGGCAATCTTTAGCAGTTTTATAAGAATGGCAATTGAGTCGAAAAAATTCCTGAGCAGGCCTTTTTAGTAAGGCCTGAAGCAAGAAGGTCTTCTTGGTTTTACCGCTGGGATACTATGTTCTTATAATGTGTGTGTGTGTGTGTGGGTGTGCGCGCGTGTTTAATAAAAACAACATACAAACATACATATGTACATTGCCTACTAAACCGTAATTGATATAACTGTAAACATAATACAGCTGATGAGAGACATTGATATTGTATAAAGAGATGAGAAAATAAAGGGAAGATTAAGACAACAATTATTGTTCTTGTTACTCATTAATTAAAAAGATATTTTTAGTACAATTTTGGGCAAAGTTTGTTATTTATTTGGGTATGAGGGGAAATTTTGTAGGTATGTATACAATAGTATGTGTATATGTGTGTGTGTTTACATTTTGTAGTGCAAATAAGTGAACTTTCTTCTAGACAATTAAGCTACTTAATGGGAAAATGTTAAACTTTTTATTTAGCAGAGAATTTCGTTTGTATATGTATGTAGTACATACAAAATTCTAATAAATATATAATTTGTATAGTGAATATTTTTGGTGAAAAAAGAAAAATTAATTTGTCGTTTGTAAATTTTCTGTTGATTTTGAATTCAATTTAAATAAACACACATAAATTAGTTATCTTCTTTGTTGTTTATTTTATGTTTTTTTTTATATTCTTATCAATTTGTTAAAATCTTTTTTAATACAACTTGCAAACAAAAAAAATTTGGGGTATCTAAGTAATTTATGTTCATTCCATTTAAATCGTTTTCACCCCTGCCAAAATATAGCTTTCGGCTAAAATTTATAATAACATAAACACATACATAGGTATGTACATACAGATTCTGTATTTTTAATTAATAAAAAATAAACACAAGCAAAAACCGCCATTGAACCTTAAATTTAAATAAGATTACAATTGCTAGAAAACAAAGACGAATGGATAAAAATTTAGTAAAAATTGAAAAACAAAAATTTTGTTTTACAATAATTATACAGCATGATTAAAATTTAGTAGTTATATATTTACTTTTACAATTTAGCTGCCTTATGAAAAAAATATTACTGTTTTATTCGAGTAATTAGTTTAGTTAAGACACATTTTTTGTGTAATTCTATTTTATAACCCCTTTACAAGGCAATAATATATTTATTTTTAAATAAGTGCTTTATTTGTTTGCTGCAAAAATTTTTATTTTCAAAAATTTTATTTTCTTAAAAATAAATACAAATAATCAACTAAAAACTAAATTCAGTCAATTATACTTTTGTTTAAAAATTTAATTGACTAAAAGTGTATTAAAAAAATTTAATTGGGTCAATTAAAGATTTGTTACAAATTTTAATTACTCCAAAATATTAATTGACACAATTTAAATTTTAGTTTATTTTTGGTTATTTTTTCAATTAAAGATATTGATTAGAGTAATAATTTTTTCTTAGTATTCATAGATGAAGAAAAAAATTAAATTGTATTATAGACAAAATTGTTTTTTCCATTAACGTTTATTTGATTCAATTAAATTTTTAAATACTTCAACCAACGTAATTGTAAAAAATTATTTAAAAGTACTCATTTGCCTCAGAGGTGCAAAATCAATTAAATTTTCAACCGATGTAACAAAATTTATCAATCTAAAAAAAATATTTAATGAGGAATCTTAATAAAATTTTCTTTGAAGAACTACATTTTTCATAAACTCAAAAATTTTTAATATATTTTTTTTTAATTTTTCATCTGTTATGTGATGTCTTCTATAAATCGCACGAGGCACTGAAACCGAATTTAAAATCGAATAAAATATTCTAAGCCTTGAAACAATAAAAAAGTATCAATAAATCATCTTTCAGGGGAATTTGTTTTTTGAAATCGACACGCTTTGAAATCCAACGATTTTCGTCACATACCAGAATATTTGTACTACACGAAAACCGGTGAGATTCTACTTTTTTATTTAAAAGTTCGAATTATAGTTTACCTTAATTTTTTCCTTTATATGTCAGTATGAATGCAGAAAGAAATTTTTTGGTTGAAAAATGTAATAAAATAATATGTATCTAAAGACACGCAGCCTTTTTCTGCAAGAAAGTCACAAGTCCCAAAATGTAAAATTTAAGTGCATATTACAGAGTTAATTTTCATACTGTTTTTTATATTTTTCAAAAAATTTATATAAATATTTTGTATATTTTAATAAAATCCATGATATTAATTTATATTTATTTTGTTTGTTTTTTTTCTTGCAGGTAAATCTTGTACCATAATTTCGAGCTTAAAAACAGGTTTGAATTTTTTTTAATGTTTTTTTCTAATTTTGTAATTTTCATACATAAATAACAGCGTATGTCTTAGAAGCAATTTTTAGAAGATATAAAAGACACACTGTATAAAGAACTTTATACCAGTTATAGCTTTGTAAAAAAAAAATTAGTTAAATATAAAACCATTTCTCTCAGTGTAGGTTGCTTCTAAAAAGTGAAAGACTGTCAACAATTCATTAAAATGTCAAAGAATTTTTTTTTTATAAAAGTAAAAACCATCTTTTTCAATGCATATAGAATTTACATTGCTTTTTAGTTCAGAAAAAAAACCAAAATCGATTCCTGCTATGCCCAACATTTTTTAGGTTCATATAAAAAGCGATTTCTCATCAATAACTGAAAATCCACAAAACTCGACTTACGCTCTTGTTCATGAAAATCATAGATTTTATTTCTTTGCTCCACTTCCTGCTTAAAATTATTCTAAGCTATTTTTCTTTAGTATATGTACCGATTTTTTTCATTTTTTTTATGATGAAGTCAGAAACCATTTCAAATTAATTTGAATAGAAATTTTATATTTATTTTTACAACAATTTTTTTATATTTCTTTACACATTTAAAAATTCTCCACGTATTTTATTTTTCTATTGATTGCAATTAGCTGGTGTACTCTCTTTCTCTTCATATAACGGTAATTTGCAATCAAGTGCAATAACAAGAAATCATGGTTGCCAGACTAGAGGATTATCTAAGACAAACATCGTTTGTTGGTAAATTTAGACTATTTTTGCTATTAAATGTATCTATAATTTTTTTTTTAATAAATTATATTAAGGGTTTTCATGATTTTTTTTTTTTGCTATTAAATGTATCTATATTTTTTTTTTAATCAATTATATTAAGGGTTTTAATGAGAATGTTCAAAAGTCTCGCAAACTGCAATTGTGCATTTTTACACCCTCGTAAATAAAATGTCAAAAATTGTATAGACATTTATTTATACAAACCTGTTAAGTTTGCCCAATAATTTTGACTTATAAACTTGGGCTGTGCAATTGTGCATTTTGTAAACAAAAACTTCTTGCTTTTTTCGATTTCTTTAGGTATTTTTAGACACACACACTTTTTTAATTTTATAGAAATACATAAATATGTTTTTAAATTACAAATTGCTTGAAATTTTCTTATATTATTTTTATGAAATGAACTTTTTGATGTTTGTTTCAAATTTACATAAACTGTTTGCGCAAAAGTTCAAAAGAGGCTTCATGAAAAAATTGCACAAATGGCAATTTTAAGAGTTCTCATGAAAACCCTTATTGAAAATGTTATAAAATTATATCACACACTTAATCACAAACAGTTACAACTCAAAAAATTCTAGATCTTAATGAGGAAATACATATGTAACATAAAAATAGGCATAACGGTATTTTATATTATTATTTAACGGTATTTTATATGTGATGGCCCACATGAAAAGGTACCAAATCTTCATTCGCTTGGCTTAATTTTCATGAGAGCGAATTTACGAAAAAAAAGGTAAAAAAATAATTTTTTTTATTTTAAGTTATTCCGATTCTCTGGTTCTCCTTCTATCTAGAAGGAATATATATTAGAATTGATGTTTTTTATACCGAACATTGGAAAAACAGAGAAGAGGGCACTCGTTTTTCTCAAAATTAGGTTATTTATAACCATCACTTTAAAAATTCATAAGCTGCATACGAAAACTGATAGAACAATTCTAAAAATACCTGCAGGTTCAGCAGGAAGCGTTCGGGGTACAGAAAGCATAAAAACTTAATTTTGACCTCGGTGGACGGTTGCATATTATTCAAGAAGACAAAGACAAAATGTTTCTTGTTGCGCAATATATGTAAATCAAAAGGGTTTTGATTTTATGCAATATATTGCGCCAAATACCAATATAATATACAATTTTAGACAATCGGCAATTTTATTACACAATATCAATTATTGCACAATAATATTGTAAATGCGTGGGTACCCTAACAGCTGCGTAACTACGCAAGACAAAAATTTAACACATCGAGCCCTAAACGCTAAAATAACGTTACTTTTTTTTCTAATTTTCTCAGAATTTATTTTAATATTGTACTTTTATTTAATGCTTGTCAAAATGAATACGAATTAGAAATACATATAAAAATGTTTTGTTCAACTAAATCTAAATTATTTTTAACTTTTTTTAAGTTTATAAGTGAAATTTATTTGGTTTGTGACTGTTCAAAATGTGTGGTTGAAGTCTACTGACGATTTGTTAAAGCAACAATGAAATGCATATAGACATCGCTTAACCACCAGCAAATAAATGTCACTTATAATATAATTATGACAATATGTCTAATAATAAATCTCTTGAATGTTTTTTAAGTTTTTTATTATTGTAACTATTGTTATTTTTCCTTCAATATTTTACCAGACGACGTGTTGCATGGAGGCTGTAAAAAAGTCAATTTCGAAAATTTTTTTAGTTACGTTATTTTTGCGGTCAGGGCTTGATATGTTCTGTAATTGCCCAGCATTAGTGGCAACACTTGTCTCTGTAATGTTAATTAAAGTGAAATTCACTCCACATTTTTCAAGATAATGGGTTGACTATTGGACAATTGTCTTTAATCCGGTCCTTTTTTAAAATTTGCTAAAAAAAAGAACAATAACAAAAAACAGGGATAAAAGTTAGTGTTACTGTTATTAAAAGGTAAATAGATGAATAAAAGTTAGTGTTACTGGTATTAAAAGGCAAATAGATAACTACACGTTTACATGCAGCAATGTGTTTAAATAATTTATGATGAAAATATATGAGAAACGTACAAATACAATAAACTAAATCCCATTAGGTAAATACTTAACATTAAGCATTTGAATGAGCTTAATTAAACTTTGGTACACAAATAATATAGAATTCGAAGGGGAAAAAGTTACTCACAAATTACTTAGAATTATCAAGGATTATTTGTTTATTTAACAAATCGAATAGATATCAAGCTGATATTGAGTTATTCAAATTGGATAGCCTTGCAGCCCACATGGTTTTGATACAATCCGTTTGCTTTTTTATTTTTGGAGAAAATGGTTCAAGCATTACACCGAGTTCTAATTAAGTTTTCAATGAATATGTCAACAATGTGCTTGAGTTGGTAACCAAATTGCCACCTTTGCTTCATTAAACGCCAACAGCTCATGATGCAACAATGCAACTCTAAAAAAACAAAAGACATTTTGTTTGCGTAAAAGACGAATTCCAACACCTGTTTTGTCAAAAAAAAAAAAATGTATTTTTAGTTTTTTTATTGTGCTTGCGTTCTATGGCTGAAAATTTATATGAAGTCTGGCCATCGACATATTGGGCCAATTCAAAACTAGTTCGCCCGAATTCGCCTAAGCATCGAACTGTTAATAAATTCGCCTTGTGAACATTTATTTACTAGAAAAACGAATTAATTTTTGCAAAGAAATGGCGCATTAAATTGTTGCTGGAATTTATTGCTAAAAAATATTTATTTCAATGTTAATTGTTTTAAGAGGCTTTTTTATAATACATAAAAATTAAGTGCTATTCAACACAAAAATTTGGCAATCAAATTCAATTGCTTACAAAGCATGTGCAGTAAATTTATAAAAAAATAATTCTACACAATGTTAATGTACTTTAAATTTGGCAATGCGTTACAAAAATGTTGAATTGTAAATAGTTTTACACAGAAATATTTTCATATATTTAATTTTCCAAAATAATAAATAAACAAATAATAAAAATAGACACCCACATTTAACCAAGTAATTAATTCCTTTTTAAAGAAATATTTGAATAAAATAATATTTCAATTCCGTGACAGCGAATAGCGAAATAAACAACAGCAGCTGCTAAAATGTCAAGAAATGGCAGAATTGCTTTCAAAAGTATTTAGAGCAGGCATATAAGTTGTTTTTTTTTTGGTTCATAAGGGAAAAGCTATTTAATTGTTTTTTTTTTCAATAAAAAAAAAACAAACAAATGATTAGAATTATTTTTATATGTCATAAATAGGAAATTTCTCTTATTTTCCCAAAATAGAAGACTTTTTTTTTATTAAATAAGTAAAGTATAGAACAAATTAAGCTTCGTTAAGTTTATTTTAAACTATCAAAATGCTGAAATTGCATTGAAAAAAATAATAATAAAAAATAAAAAGATTGCATAAGTAGATAGTTCCTATCTGTAAAACCAAGTGTTTCGTTAAGTTTTTTTTTCTTACTGCGAACTATTTCCCCTTTACATTAAGTTTTTTAAAAAACAAAAAATCGTATTTAAACCAAATTGATTTAAGAAGTTAGTGCTGTGAAACTTTTTTTTAAATATATATTTTCGTTAAGTTTTTGTTTGCTCAGAAATTTATGGGCTAGTTTTTTAAGCGCATGTACCAAACAAAAATTTCGTTAAGTCGAAAAATTTCTTTAATATCATATGTTTTCAAAAATTTCAAAGCTGATTGTATTTTCAAACATGCGTCGTAGTACATGGAGAACACATCCATGAAATGATTTTTTAAAGCAGCAAATTTCGTTAAGTTTCATTAAGGCTGTTTTGTGTAGTCAAAAATGTGATAATCATCCACTCTTTGAAAACACTTGTTAGCTAAACATCGCCTTGAAATTTATGAATTTATTTTTTTTTAAGTTTCGTTAAATGTTTGTAAAGTTTCGTCAAGTTCTTGCGACGAAATTGAAAACTCTCCCCTGATTTATAATTTTAAAAAAGCATTTCGCTATTATTATTTAGAAGTTTGAGTTTCGTTAAGTTTTTTTTTACTACTTTTAGAAGATAAAAGGCATAACTTTCACAACAAAAAACAAATAAAATTTCATTCAGTTAGAAATATCAAAATTAAAAAAAATCTTAAGAACGTAACTCTAAAAAAATCTGTTTCCTACTGAAGAATAAAGTTTCGTTACGTGTTTGTTTTGCATCAAAAATTATTAATTTCATTTTCTGAAATGCAACTAAATAAAAATGCGATTATTTAAACTTTATCAAGGATCTCTCCTAAGTGTAAATGCAGTTTCGTTAAGTTATTTTGTGTCTAAAAATTTAAAAATTGTTCCCTGTAAGCAAAATACAGATTCGCATTCATTCATTTGAAAGTACCACGAAACGAAAAATCGCGTTTGCAGTAAAAATAAAGTTTCGTTAAGTTCTCATAAGCCCTTAAATTAAAATTCTTTTCATATAAACGAAACACAGATTCACATTCAATCGTTAAAATATTCCACAAAACTAAAAAATCAATTTCTTATTAAAAATTAAGCTTCGTTAAGTTTTTGTTTTTTTGCCAAAAACTAAATTTTTTCTAAAGTAACGCCTGTTATTTTGAGCTGAATTTATAAAAGTCCCTTTTTAATGTTTTCATTAAGAAAACTAAAGCTTCGTCAAATCTTAAATGTGCATAAAAAATGTTTTCGTAACCGTTCGTTGAAATTTTCTATGAGATTTAAAATCGATTTTAAATTAGCAAAAATAAAGTTTCGTTGTTTCCAGTTAATTTTTTCTAAAGGCAATCTAGTTTAAAGTGTTTTTCAATTAAGAAAAAAAGTGTTGAAAATAAAATTTCGTTAAGCATTTACTTAAATCGATTTTAGTTTTTTTGCGCTATTGTGGGGTGGGAAAAATGATTTTACGTTATACGCATGGTTTGGATTTATTATGCTTACGGTCGCCTATTAAAGCAATTAGGAAAAATATTAAAAAAAGGCTTAGTTAAGTTGTGTTAAGATTCGTTAAGTTTTTATTTTTGTTAAAATTCAAAACTTTAGGCAATTAAACAGATAGTTTTATATATTTTAAACAAATATGTATGTATGTAAAATATTCTTAAAAGTTTCGTTAAATTTTTTGACACTATTGCAGGAAAAGTGATTTTAAAATTTACGTATTGCTGGGATTTATTATGTTAACTGTCTGTCGCCTTTTAAAGTAATCAAGAAAAATATTTAAAAAAGCTTCGTTAAGTTTTGTTAAGTTTTTATTTTCGTTAAAATTCAAAACTTTATGCAATTAAAAAGATAGTTTTATATATTTTTAATAAATATATAAGAAATTGTTCAACGTTTCGTTAAATTTTTTTAACACTATTGTAGGAAAAGTGATTTTAAAGTTTACATATTGCTGGGATTTATTATGTTAACTGTCTGTCGCCTTTTAAAGGAATCAAGAAAAATATTTAAAAAAGCTTCGTTAAGTTTTGTTAAGATTCGTTAAGTTTTTATTTTCGTTAAAATTCAAAACTTTATGCAATTGAAAATATAGTTTTATATATTTTTAACAAATATAAAAGAAATTCTTCGTTTCGTTAAATTTTTTTAACACTATTGTAGGAAAAGTGATTTTAAAGTTTACATATTGCTGGGATTTATTATGTTAACTGTCGGTTGCCTGTTAAAACAACGAAGAAACATATAAAAAAATACTTCGTTAAGTTTTGTTAAGATTCGTTATGATTTCTTTAGTTTTTATTTTCAATAAAAGCTTGAAATTGTATGCTTTATGCTTTTTTAATGTATATATTTTCAACAAATATTTCGTTAAATTTTATTTTTTATAAAATCAAAGTACAACATACATATATTTATCTGTACGTAATAAAATCTAAACTGTTCCAAAATTTTCTCCTATAACAGTTTCGTTAAGTTCTATTTTTAATGACTTAATGAAAAAGTTGCATGAAATGTTTTCGTTTAAGTGCTATTTTTTTACTTTTTAAATCCTTAATTCTATTGCTCATAGTTTTCTATTTTTTTTAACGCTAAACTCCAATTTAAATTGCCTTACCCTTGCTTCCATTTATTAACCCATTTATTTTATGACCAGCCAAACGCTTTAGAAAAACTTTCCCATTGATGTGATTATTACTGCTGCGTTTTGAAGGACAATATTCTGGCATTATTTTACAAAAAATTAAGAAAAAAAATCTTTTTTTTGGCTTAACAACGTTGCAACCGAACATCAAGCTTGCAAAAAACAAAAATCCTTTCATGGGATAAACAAATTGCAAACAATGTAAAAGGTGAAGGTAAATTTCATGACCGAAATCAAATCATTGTTACGCTCACATGGACAGTTATATACACATAGACGCACACACACACACATACAAACTTATAAATATAGGGTGTTTTTTTTAAAGGTATAGAACTTCGAATTGAAATAAAACACAAGAAAATCATTTTAATGTCCATCAATTTGGCTTTATTGGAAGGATAATTTTATGCCATTAACGTTTAAATATGATTTCGGGCATGTGGCCGCCGCGGCTGGCTCGAATAAAGCCAATTCTACAGGTCCAATTTTCAACCACTTTTTCGAGCATATGGGGCCGTATGTTGGCAATAACGCCACGAATGTTGGCTTCCAAGTCCCCTAACGTTTCTGGTTTGTTGGCGTAGACGAGCGACTTCACATATCCCCAAAGAAAATAATCCAATGGTGTCAAATCACACGATCTTGGTGGCCAATCCATGGTTAACCGAATTAATTGCTCTGATGGACGATTTGTCGACCATAAAATGGACGGAGCTTGCGGTAAACTTCGCGAACTGAACCATTATTTTCGAAATAAATTTGCACAATTTGCAAGCGTTGTTCTTTTGTCAACCTGTTCATGATGAAATGGCAAACCAAACTAAATATTAATCACTTGACAGCTGACAAAATGGCCGCCAGTTAAAAAAGTGATGCCAACTTAAAGTTCTATACCTCAATAAAAAACACCCTATACAAACATACATAAATTCATTTGAGAAGCACTTACACTTTTTGTCTCAACTTATTTGCATGTCTGTGTGTATATTATTTTGTTTAATTGAAGTTAAGGTTTAAAAAGCAGATGAGAAAAGTTTTAATCTTCACCAGATAATTTGTGCAGCTTCACAGCATCCTTAAGGCTTTCATTTCAATATAGATTGACTAATTTAAAAAGTTTTGCTAAATTGAGAGATTTAAAGACTTTTTAAATAATATTATGCTTTTAAAAATAATTAAATATGGCGCCCAATACGCCTGTACTAAGGGATGGGAAAAGATAAAGATGAGATTGTATTGTGTTGTCAATGATAAGAGCATTTGTTGCCTGCTTTTAGGATATTAAGAAAACCACAAATACGAGGTTGTGATTGCGTTTGCTGTTGTGTTTGGTAATTGAAGTGACAGCACCACAATTATAAATTGCATATGATGCCCGCCAAATTGCAAAGGCTCTGCAGAAATTCAGTTTCGATTTCCACAGAACTCGATTTCTTCTTTTTTTATAAAATCAAAAACTGCTTTATTTTGTTAATGATTTTTATTAAGTTTCATATTAATTTTCTGTGATGCTCCACATTGTGCCATGTGAAAGAAAATTAAAAAAAATTTTTTTCTTTGCCTTAAAAAAAGAAAAAAAAATAAGAAAAAAAGAAAAAAAACATTGCAATAAATTCAAAAAATGCATTTTTCGCTGTCATATTTACGACAGGAAAATAAAAATTAGTAATAAAAATTGGCGAGTTGAATTGTTTGTTGACTATGAATAACATGTTTTGTTATTGCTGCCGTTGTTGTTGCTGTTGTTGTGCTATTGGCCGAAATTTTCGCTTTAATTTTGTTGTTAACACCGACAGGCAAACATCAACTCAAACGCAGGCAAAAAAAAAAATTTACAAAAATAAATTTCTGTGGCTTGTAATGACTGGAATATTCATTAAAAATTTTTGTATGAGTAAAAGCACAAATATTATATTTTTTTTCCTTTTTGGCCCAAAGCCAATAATTTAAGTTCAAGTTTGGAACAGCGAAAAAATTAAAAAAAAATGAAAAAAAACTGACACAAAACTAAAATCGAAATAGCACCAAACGTTTATTAAAAATATTCCATTCAAAATGAAAATGATTGCCGGCAATGTATTTTATTTTATTTTTGATAGTAAACTTTGAAAACAAATAAGTTTTGTTTGAAAATCCAATAAACTAAAGAGAAACTACATACATAAATACGTATAAAAATTAAATAAATTAATGTTATTTGTTCGAATGAAATTTATAGAAAATTAATTTCCTCAAAAAAAAAAAAAAAAATCAATAAAATAACACTAAAATTTTGCTGCGCTAGACGGGAATAGCAGAAATGTGTTAAACTTGTAATAAATTTAACATTCCAGGTGGGTGCGTGGGGCAAATTTTATATTATGACTGTCAAATACTGAAATGTCAAGTCAAATTTTAATTTATTTAGCACAAAATGGGGAATTTGAAGCCATGACATGTTACAATGCTTTTTAAATGAAAATTTGGGATTGTCAGATTGTAAAGTTCTTGGTCATGTGGCAGCACTGGCTTGTTTCTTAATGTTTTTCTGAAGTAAGCAAGTATCTCGGGTTTAACACACATGACGTGTGTGCATTTTAGCATTTTTGCAGCTAAATTTAGCTGTTTTTTTTTGGTGATTGGCATTTTGCTAACCATTTTGTAGCATTTTTTTTAAATATAGTCTACACAATTTTTAACAGTGTAATTAATGAAATTTTCGATGTATTTTCACGTGCACCCTTTCAAAAAGTCATCGACAAGTTTGCGCATCAATTTAGTTTCAAAGTTGATACTCATGCCAATTTTTCATTACACATAATGCCGTTTATGTTCAAGAAATAATTTGTCAGGGGTGTTCAGCAAACCGCGCGATTTGAAATCGTGCGATTTCAGAAACGAAAAACAGTGATCGGCTGATCGGACGACTTAGCGCATTCGCAGGTCAGTTCGTATAAAATATCTTAAACATCTAAAATATTAAAACCAATTAAAAAGCTGCAACAAGTTACCTTTTTAATTAAGTTCTTTCCTGGAAATTAGGCGATTTCAAATCGTGCGGTTTACGGAACACCCTTGTATAGATTTTAAAAAATGTTGATTCATTCAAAGGAAATTAAATATGTAAGGCAATGTGACTAGAAATTGCAAACTAGATATGTGATTAAAAAAAGTATTAAATTGTAGCATTTTTTAGCTTTTTTTAAGTCAATTTAGCTGCAAAAATTTTGGGAATCTGGCCACACTGCACACAGCAGCTTTTGCTGCTCCACATTTTTTTAGTTTAAGCGATTTTTTTATTTTTGGAGACTTTTTTGGTGATTTTTTTTGGCGATTTATTTAAGTTTTGTGAATTTATTTTAGTTTTAGCGATTTTTTACCAACATCTTACGTGATGTAGACATTTGTTAAAAAATTTAAGTACTCGGTAAAGTTTTTCCCGGTTTTTGAGTTTTTTTCTTAGTTTTTGGCGTGTTTTTCGTTATGGCGAGTTTTTTCGGTTTTTCGTTTGGGGATTTTTTTTTTGTTTACAGCAATTGTTTCGTTTTGGAGGTTTCTTCGATTCTCGGCGATTTTTTCGTTTTGGCGTTTTTTTTAGTTTTGAAAATTTATTTTATTTTTAGCGATTTTTTTTCGTTTTGGCAATTTTTTTTAGTTATTTCAATTCATTTTAGCTTAAGCGATTTTTTAGTTTTGGCGATTTTGTTAGATTCCGGCTATTTTTTCTTGCAATTTATTTTGGTATTAGCGATTTTTTCGGTTTTCGGAAATTGTTTCCTTTTGGGGGTTTTTTAGGTTCTCGGCGATTTTTTCGTTATGACGTTTTTTTTTGAAGTTTTGATAATTTGTTTTAGTTCTAGCGATTTTTTAGCACTTTTGGATTCATTTTGGCGATTTTTGTAGTTATGTCAATTTATTTTATTTAAAGCGTTTTTTTTAGTTTAGGCGATTTTTTTCAGATTTCGGCTTTTTTTGGTTGAGGCAATTTTTTTGTTTCGTCAATTTATTTAAGTATTAGCGATTTTTTTTTAGGTTTTCGGCTAATGTTTCTTGTTGGTGTTTTTTTCGGTTCTAAGCTTTTTTTTCGTTTTGGCATTTTTTGTTTTAAATTTTGACAATTTATTTTATTTTTAGCGATTTTTTTAGAGCATTTTTTATTCGTTTTGCCGATGTTTTTTAGTTCTATCAATTTATTTTAGTTTAAGCGATTTTTTTTTTCAAATTTCGGCTATTTTTTGGTTTTGGCGCATTTTTTTTTAAGTTTCTGCAATTTATTTTAGTTTAAGCGATTTTATTTATTTTCGGCGCTTTTTTTCATTTCGGATTTATTTTTTTAGGATTTTGGCAAATTTTTAGGTTTGGCGATTTTTTTATTTTGGTATTTTTTAGTTTCAGCGTTTTTCAAATTTCAAGAGTTTGCATCTTACGTTTCTCTTAAGTTGTCAAAATTACATAGTGAAATTACATTAACTGATAGAATACGCATTAATATTGATTTTTTAAATTTTACAAAAGTAAAACAATTGAAAAATACATAAAACCTTGTACTGTGTGTTAGTTTTTGTTTTTATTCCTATCACGCTTTTAAAGAAACGCTCTAACGCTACAGTACATTACGGGACGCTTACTGCAGCGTTGCCCCCCACGCTGCCTACAATAATTCACTCCAGTAAACGTTTTGGATTTATTATTTTGGGGCGCAGTGTTGTCAGTAAATTTGAATGATTCTCAGCGCTTCAAAATTGATTTATTTACATGGTAAACAACAACATCCACAGACAGTGTGCTATAGATAATTTGTGTTGTTTTAATTTAATTTTGTTATTGTTTTGTTGCTTGCCAAATGCCTGTATTGTTTTGCACTCGTGCATAATGAAAATGTGTTGATATTCACACATACGAGTACATACATATACATACACTCGTATTTTATAATATTTTTATTTGATTATTTTGCATATGTGGTCACATTATTACATGTGGGTGAGTACGAGGCTGGTTGTAGAACGACTACTCCTCAAATTATGTAGATAAGGCAATGATGCGATATCATTTGGCAGATAAAATTTGTGTTCAAAACAAGCAGGCTTTTATTTTTAAACTTAAACAAAGTCTACTTTAACGTATTCATAAAAAATATTTTAGGTTTATTTGACAAATTTCCCTTAGAAACACATATGTATGTCAAAAAAGGCCTTAATAAACATAAAATATTTATTATGAATACGGCAGTAAGAGTTTATACCAGTAAAATCTTAAAGTATACTTTGTTTATGACAATGACTAGCCAGCAAAAATTACTGCTTCCCAGAAGTATTTTTGTAAGAGAGACAATGTTACAGAATCACTTGCTGTTGCTCATGAATAAGGCGCTTTTTTTTGTTGTTCGAGATAAACCAGCTAGAAGCAATACATTCAGCTTCCAAGAAGCCATGAATTTTTTGCATCACTAAAGTGCTTCACAGCAGTAATACTCGGATGAATAAGTTACTGGTTTGCAAAAATTTCAAAGAGCCAGCCTTACGTTAGTGCTTTTCATAAGCACTTTTCGCAGCTTTTGTTATCAAGTAAGCAATGGATTGCTTCCTTCAGTTGTTAGTGCTTTTAAATCGCATTTTTTTTATTTTTATTTTTTGCTGGGTATGTGCCATTTATGTTTGTTTGTATTGATGATTTTCATTTTAATTCAAAGACATTGGATTGAAGTCTACTGTTGACTGCCTTAAGTAGAAGCGAAATGCATGGCTGTGCGTAATCATCAAAGCAAGCAAAAATTTCTCAAAGAGCTTTTTGTTTTTGTTATGAAAGACACACTGAAGCTTGGAAGTACTGTACAGTAGTGATGTTGTCGTATGTATCAAGCGCAGAAAAATTAAAATGAAAAATCGTTTAGTATAGGGTGTTTTTTTAGAGGTATAGAACTTCGAATTGAAATAAAACACAAGAAAATCGTTTTAATGTCCATCAATTTGGCTTTATTGGAAGTATAATTTTATGCCATTAACGTTTAAATATGATTTCGGGCATGTGGCCGCCGCGGCTGGGTCGAATAAAGCCAATTCTACGGGTCCAATTTTTAACCACTTTTTCGAGCATATGGGGCCGTATGTTGGCAATAACGCCACGAATGTTGGCTTCCAAGTCCCCTAACGTTTCTGGTTTGTTGGCGTAGACGAGCGACTTCACATATCCCCAAAGAAAATAATCCAATGGTGTCAAATCACACGATCTTGGTGGCCAATTGACAGGTCCATTCCATAATTGCTCTGATGGACGATTATGTCGACCATAAAATGGACGGAGCTTGCGGTAAACTTCGCGAACTGAACCATTATTTTCGAAATAAATTTGCACGATTTGCAAGCGTTGTTCTTTTGTCAACCTGTTCATGATGAAATGGCAAACCAAACTAAATATTAATCACTTGACAGCTGACAAAATGGCCGCCAGTTAAAAAAGTGATGCCAACTTAAAGTGCTATACCTCAATAAAAAACACCCTATATCAAGCAAATAGTTAATTAAATTTGCATATTTGAGACAATTAATTGACGCCTTGCAAAGCAATCACATACTAATTTTAATTGAAAATATTAACATATATATTTTGCTCAGAAATATTGTTTCACATATATATTTTCCGGTATAACATGACTTGTGCAGACCTCTAATTTGACCACTACGTGCCTTAAGTGACATAATCTCCGAACTTAATTTTATGACCAAAATCGATTATTTGCGATTGTAAACAGTAGATTTTCATTAAAAAAAAAACGAAGTCCAAAAAATATGTCGCTTAAGCTATTTTAGCGCTTATTTTCTGCAAATTTTATATTTGTCGCATAAATCGAAACCCCTACAGGGACAAAGAAGACTGGTTTTAAAAATAGAAAATCCGAAAAAAACCCCGGCTTCTTGCAGTAAAATTTATGTATTTATTTTTTTCTTCTTTCTTGTAACACTTCCGCGACTGGCATCGTACATGTATGTGTTTTCATTTCAGTCGGTGTGTGCATGAGAATAAATATTTTATTCTGTCTATTTATTAAATTAAATGCATTCTGATACGAATTTGATAGTATAGGAATTAAGAGGAATAAAATTTATTGCAATGAAGTTGTTGTATAGATATTATTTGCATCTGATGCCAGTTGATAGTTAACAATAAACAAAATTTATATACGAGTATGTACTATATATGTATGTATGTCCATAAAAAAAATCCAAGAAAAGCAACATTTAATCAAAAGCAAAATAAATATAAAATAAAAGTTAAATGAAAAAATATGTAAATAACGAAATGATTCCGTATGAAAAATTACCCAAGATTTTTTTTTTTTGTTTTTTTTTTGGTGAACAGTTGGAATATTTTAACATATTTTAAATTTTCCTTGTACTCTTCTTGATTCATGACAAATATGCAGTGTTTCAAAGTTTGTTTATTTAAATATATGGCACGTGTTCACATTTAAATGATCACATGAAATCCGAAATTTGTTCATTTGAATCTCTTGAGTTAAGGAGTTTTGATAGGTTTTAGTTACGCAACTGGTTAAAACTCAGCAGTACACTGCGAATCACTTAAATAAGGACCAATTTTGAACAAATATTTCTCTGACGAAAAAAGAGTTTAATATCTTTTTATGAATATCTATATAACATGGAATACAAAAGCGAAAATTGCCTAAATAAAAAAAAAAAAAGAAAATCAGAAGCAAAAACCTGAAATAGTTTTCTTTTTGTGCCAACTCACACATATCTAGTTATCTAGACAAATTAGCTGATTTGACAGCTAATTAAAAATATGACAAGCACACAAGCATTCGATTAAAATATATAAATAAATACAATTAAGTTCAAGTTTATGGGTTTTATACTGATTTGACTTATGACCAAATTTCCACCCCTAATAATTTAATATGGAACTTGCTGCAACCATTGATTGCCCTGTTTGTCTGGATGATTTATTAACCCTTACAAGTATGCTACACTTTTTCATAATTAATGATTCTCTTTTTGTTTTTTTTAGCAAGCAACTGCTTCAAACGGATATAGAAATATGTAAATGAGTTGATGTTTTTGACAGATTTCATAAAACAAAAGAGAAGAGAACCCATGAAAAATTATAAAATATAAAAAAATGTATGCTACAATGTTTTTTCGCATGCAAAACTACGTAGTTGTTCGTGAAACTATTTTAATATGCATGTGCGTTCTTATCCTTTGCACTTCACACAAAAAAATTTTTTTTATTTATTAAATAAAAAGGTTCATCCCCTGAAAGTAGAACAGAAATAGACTGTTCTCGAGAGCGTGTAGACACGCTGCAATTTTTTTTGTATTGTATTGACGTGACGTCGATGTTGACAACGGGAATAAGGGTGAATATAAACTTATGTTTTTGATTATTTTTTTCTTTCTGAAAAAGTAAACAAAAAGCTTTTCATAAATTATATTTATTTAGTTAAAAACTTTTGATAATTTTTTTAAGCATATCGGGACTTATTTTCGATTTAATCGTTTTAATTGAAATTTAAATGTTATGGGCCTATCTATAGTTTAGAATGATCAAAATGCTAAAATTGTTGGCAACTTTTAAGATAAAGGCTGCAAAGTTTTATCGTGAGCAACAATTTACTTATGTAGAACATATTTCAATATCTTAAAAAAAACCTTGGCCTGAAAGCTTAAGTTTTTGTCGCTTACGATCAAATCGAAAATAAGGCTTGATATGTATTTTGAAAAAAAAAAATTTTTTTTCGAAAGTCTTTATTGATTAAAAAAATACGGGTGTGCTGTTTTTTCCAGTAAAAAAAAGTTTAAAGGTTTTTCCCAATGCTGGATGGAGTAAGATTTGCGATAAGTTTTTAATTTGTATTCAATAATGGTCTAATTTATTAAAAAAAATTTTAGGTTTATTACAGGTTTATTTGACAAATTTCCCATAGAAATATGTCAAATAAGCCCTTAATAAATCTGAAATATTTTTTATGAATAAGGCAGTAAATATTTACTTTTCACTTCACTCTAAACATAATCCCTTAAAGTATGCCTTGGTTTTGGTTTTGTTTTTTTTTTGTTATTTAAGGGCCAAATTTTATATGGACAAATATAAATTGCAAAAGCAAAATACATACAAAAAAAATTTAGCCCTAAATAAATTATTTATTTTAAGCCTCTTAGTAATTTTTATCATCGGCGCTTAGCTATTTATTGTTTTTACTTAATTTCTTAATTATCTATTAAACAAGCTTTAAGTATTTGGAAGCAAACCTTGCTTCATAATGCATGTTTCGTGTGATATGAAAATTTTAAGCTCTTAAGCCTTTTATTTAGTAAAATTTCTTCCTCCTTGTTAATGTAAAATATATGTACGAGTATTTGAAAAGAAGTCTGCCCTCTTGTCAATTACAAAATGTATTAATCTTTGAAACGACAGCCGAGTAAAATAAACAAAGGCGTTGCTAACAGTTTCCTTTCATAACAAAAAAAAAAAAAAATGTATGAATGGTTGACAGTTTTCTTATTTTACTTTTAATAAGATGTTTAGGAGATTTTGCCAATACATCAAAAATTGACACAACGTTTAGTGATGTAAACGCCTTGTGTTCCTTTTTGCCTAAAAGTATAGGGTGTTTTTTTTAGAGGTATATAACTTCGAATTGAAATAAAACACAAGAAAATCGTTTTAATGTCCATCAATTTGGCTTTATTGGAAGGATAATTTTATGCCATTAACGTTTAAATATGATTTCGGGCATGTGGCCGCCGCGGCTGGCTCGAATAAAGCCAATTCTACAGGTCCAATTTTCAACCACTTTTTCGAGCATATGGGGCCGTATGTTGGCAATAGCGCCACGAATGTTGGCTTCCAAGTCCCCTAACGTTTCTGGTTTGTTGGCGTAGACGAGCGACTTCACATATCCCCAAAGAAAATAATCCAATGGTGTCAAATCACACGATCTTGGTGCCCAATCCATGGTTAACCGAATTAATTGCTCTGATGGACGATTATGTCGACCATAAAATGGACGGAGCTTGCGGTAAACTTCGCGAACTGAACCATTATTTTCGAAATAAATTTGCACGATTTGCAAGCGTTGTTCTTTTGTCAACCTGTTCATGATGAAATGGCAAACCAAACTAAATATTAATCACTTGACAGCTGACAAAATGGCCGCCAGTTAAAAAGTGATGCCAACTTAAAGTTCTATACCTCAATAAAAAACACCCTATATATGCAAAAGATGATTGTAGACAGACATTCCTCTTATAATTATTGCCTTCCTAAACTAAATGCGTATTTACACAAAAAAATCTTAAATATAATGCTAAAATAAACAAATCATTGTACTCAAATCACTTTTGAATACCTCTATGTAGATTTTTCGTAACGTTTATTTAATCAAAATTGAAAAGTAATTTTTGTAACAAAGAGGCTGCACACAACAGTGATTATAATTGGTTAAGAAATGACATTGGTTGTTTCACATGTTTTAGCATTAATTAAATTTGTTAGCTAACTTTTAAGTATTCTTTGTTTAGATCTGGGCTTTTCATTTGCATTTAAGATTTTAAATACTTATAAGTTTCAAATTTCTATTAAGCTTAAACTTTTGGGAACATTTTTAAACATAATTATGTTGGCTTTTGAGTAAATTAATTATGTATTTTGTAAACCATTTATTTGCATTCTAGAGATATCTTTGTTAATTCGAAACTCTAACTGCTCTCTCTTATATTGTAAACTGTTTCATGTGTACTCGTATTTGTGGGCATTATGTCTTGATTATTCTTTAGGCTTGTTTCCTAAAAGTAGGCCAGATTTTTTATTTGTTTCTGAACAAATCTCATTAAAACTCACAGTAACTATGAGTAACTTGTGGCTGGAATATTTAAAACTTGCAACAAACAATCTTGCGGCAGGCACATAAGGATACTTTTTTTTTATCAGTCAACAACTGCAAACTCGTTATGATGTTTTTAAATGGCAAAAGATATGTAATATATATATATATTTTTTTTTTGAGAAAGTCAAATTTGGAGGAAAAAAGTAATCAATAATCAAAAAAAAAATATTTTTTTGTAAATGAATTAAATACCGAATCAATGCTTTAAAAATATATCGTAAAATTTTCTTGAAAAATAATAGCGATAATTTCTCACAAGTTTTCTACAGAGAAAATAAATAAAAAAAAAAACCAAAAAGGGCAGTACCATGCCCAATTAAACAAATACAGGCTATGCTCCTATAACGTGGCAGATACGTTCCAAAAGAGTCGTACGTGGTGTGAAAAGGTCCAATCAACTTTTATTGAGTAAAAAAATTTTTATTATATCAGATTGCAGCTTTTTGCTTTAATTTTCTTTCAGGCGAAAGGTTCGGTACTAAGTCCATATTTACACTATGCAAGTCTTATTGCTAAGCTGATTTGTTTGATGGATAGAGAGACGGGGGGAACACTAACGTTTCTTTTCCCCTCGTTTCTCTTTCCTAACAAACTAATCAGCTTAGCAATAAGACTTGCATAGTGTAAACTAGGACTAAAGGATAATTACTCTAAAGGTTTCTTGCTAAGCTCAGTCCATGTTGCAATTTTTAAGAGTACAATTTTTATCTTCAAATTCCGGTTTCTCGGGATATAACCGAATTAAATGACACATTCATTTTTATTATTTTTTTATTAAAATGACGATGTTTTTAAAGTTTTTAATGCATTTAAATAAAATAATGTAAAAATGCCGTGTTAAAAATTACTGTCAGAGTGAAACCGCGCTGAGGATACCCGTGTTAGAGGAGGCCTACCTGTTTTTCATTTGCTACTGTTCCACTCAACGTATTGTGTTGAAAATATCACTTACATTAATTGCCCTCTTGATATTACAGCCAGGGTTGTCAGGTATGGCGATTTGTCCCCAAGCGTGGCGATTTTTCAACTTGCTTGGCGACTTAATTTTTAATTTAGCGACATGGCGATTTTTCTGGCGATAAATAAATTTGTTGGCAATTTTTTGACTATTTTTTTTTTAAATAAAATTCCACTTTAAAATTTTGGTAATTCAGCAGTAGTTTTAAATATAAATTCTACCAAAACTCATCTGCAAAAAATTAAAACAATTCGATTTTGATGATTTTTCTTATATTAATTATAGTAATTAAGGCGTTTTGAATTTGAATGCGAAAAATTTATAAGAAATAATTTTTGGCGATTTTCTTCAAAATGTTTATGCGATTTTTTTTAAATATAAATTTGTATTAAAAAAGGTGTCAAATAAAAACAAATTTATTTTCAAATATGTATATAAATTAAGAAAAACTACATTAACTTGATTTTGGCGACTTTTGGCGATTTGCAAAATCAATTTGGCGAAATAGGTCGGAAAAAATCTGACAACCCTGATCGGTGTCTGAATGTAAAAAATTTCCTTGTGTATGTATATTTTATAAAAATTTATATTAAAAAAAGTGTTATATAAAAACAAGTTTATTATCAAATATATATTAAGAAAAACTACATAAAATCGATTTTGGCGAATTGTAAAATCAATTTGGCGAAATAGGTCGGAAAAAATCTGACAATCCTGATTGCAGTTCCGCAATATGAGAGGGACACTTGCTGCTGATGCTCTGATTTAATAATATTTCCGCTGATGTCCTTCTGTTCATACGATTTAGATTAAATTTTTTGCTCAACGACTTACAGTAGAATTTTATTGTAGAATATAGAGACAAATATTCAACAAAGGTAGCTTTTTGTTTAGCTTTTGACCCAACATGCGAACATTGTGTGGAGTAATTTGTAGTTAAAAAAAAACACAATATAGTTGAGGGTAATACAGCATTTGCCAAGCTCAGCTAGTTATTTAATAAAATCTAAAAGACTTTAAACAATTTAATACACCAAAATTATTGTGTGCGTTCTACGAAAGATTTTACGAAATATATCTTAAAAATAATGATTCGTTAAAAATTGAGATTTGTAAGGTAGTCACACCCGTCATAGACTTCTGATAGCCACTCTGTGTGTTAAGTGATTTTTTCTTATTGAATTTTTTTTCAAGACTAACATACTTGAGTACAGCAGCCTTTTTTTTAAATGATTAATTTTATATTTTCTAATTACAGCTAAAAATGTAAGTATCATGGTCACACCCGTCACAATGGAATGTACTCATATGTCGGGTAAATCTAAAATCTGCCTCGTTTCAGCTTTTCTCAACAACATGAAATTATATTAGTCACTTCCGTCTATGACAACCACGTATTAAATTCATTGATGTTTCAGCAGAAATAGAACTACTTGGAGCTGAGTTCATCAATGCTGTAACTAATGATTTTTGTGTGTTAATTTTTTGCTGGGTATACTTGTTAATTTACTGGACACAAAACAAAAATTTAACTGAATTTAGTTTCGATAAATCAAATTATATTAATACGACTTTGAGTAAAATCACCAAAAAAGATTTTTAATGAAAAACCGTTTGTTTTGGTCGATTTAAAGACTGACGCCGATAGAGATTTAGTTTTTTTTTTTAGTTATTTCTGTCAAAATCAGTCGTTAGAACCTTGTTTTTATTTTTGTGCTGTATAATTTAAATATGTTTTTTATATAAAAAATCATTTATCACAACACAGAAAAAAGTATTCACTAATTAATGTTTTCAATTAATAATTTAATTGATTTAATTAAATTTTTAATTGTATTAATTAATTTGAGTGGAAAAACTTAATTGATATTATCAAATTGTTTATAGGTGAAAATTTAATTAATTTTTTAATTAATATTACAAACTCATTCATATTACTTTTTTGTGTGAACATTTTCATGCATTCTTTCCTATAACATGGTCTTGGATAATATGATTCAAACCCTGTTTGTATCAAAAAAAAAAAAAAAAAAAAAAAAAAAAAAAAAATTTCATGAAAACCCATGATTTTCCAGCTATTTTAGTTAACGGGTTGCGAATAGTTAGAAAATTAAATAAATTGAACGTCTCTTTCAAGAAAAACCTTTAATGTGTGCATGCACAGGCGTTAGAAAAAAATATGTAAAAAAATATATAAAACAGAAAGAAAATGCTTGCGAAAAGAAAAATACTTTCAGCCATTCAGACAATATAATCATTTAAACAATATACACACACAATTACACACACACACACACATCTTCAAGTCTAAACCCATTCAGCCTGTTTGTTATGCAACAAATAATGCTTGTTTACTACTCAATTCGTGCAATATAATTTCATATTGTTTAGAAAATCTGAAACGAGGGAAGTCCCAAAATTAGCCTACATACGAGTAGCAGGGAAAATAATATATGGGTAACTCCATTGTGACGGGTGTGACCATGACACTCAAATTTTTTAGTTATATGTAATTCCAAAATATAAAGTTTATAAAGTGGCAGCGAAATATTGGATACAAATAAAATAATTTCTTGTTTTATTTAAAAAAAAAAAAATTAACTAATCTGAAGCTCAGTCAATAAAATTAAAAATAGAATTAAGTTAAAAAATACCAATAAAAATAAAATTTATAATTAAAAAAAGAATGCATTACCCAACGTTGTGAATCTTAAAATCATTCAATAATAAGGTAGACACTGACAAAAAAAAATGATTTCTGCTCAGAGTAGCCATCAGAAGTCGGTGACGGGTGTGACATGTTTTTAACAAAATTATTACTTTTAAGATACATTTTGTAAAATCTTACAAGGAACGCAAAAAAAATGTTGGTGTAGTAAATTGTTTAAAGTTTTTTTTTTTTGATTTTGTTAAATATTTTTCGCCTTGTACAAATCAAATTTTTCTTAAAAAAAAACTTATTTGAAAATGTGACGGGTGTGACTTTATATGAAAATTCAGAAAGTTAAAAAATAAAACCTGTTATTGACTTCATTCATATAATCAAGCAATTTGACTTTCATTCTTTTTTTTTTTTTTGCTGTTGTCTGCTCTTTCGTTTTTTTCTCGATAAATTTGTCTTTTATTTTCTTCCAATGATTTTTTATCCATTATAATTTTTGGGCGTTTCTTCTTTTCCTGCTCCTCTCTCTCTCTCTAAAGCTAAATGCTGATCATGTTTTTCTTAATTTTTTTAACATCTTTTTGTTCATGTTTTCTAGTTCTGACATCCATTGCAAAAAATTAGGACTTCAGTGTTGTTGTGACGGGTATGACCCAATATATCCTTTAACTAATTACGCGAATAATAAAATGGCGGTTCGCAAAATTTCATAGTGTTTTTATTAATTGCGCTTCCTTTTTTATTGTTGGGAAATATCAAGTATTTATTGGGCCTTATTACGAGTGTTAGGAGTTAAGACTCCTACTGCGACAATTTTATACTAGTCTACTAAGAACATTAGAATATATTTCCTTTAATCTAGTACTACGACTACTTTAGTCGCAGTCGAAGTCGTAATACGATACTCGTAATTAGACCCATTATGTTCAGTGACAATTTTACTAAACTTTTGCCATCTTTACTGTGACGGGTGTCAACGAAAGTTTTAATATTTCAATTGATACACAAAATTGTTTTTATAAGTCATACAAAGTCGAAAAAGTTTTCTGTTTGCCTGACTGCTGCTTTTTTTTCTTTTGATTTTGCAGTTACAATTGCTTATTTAATCGGTTGCTGGAAGAAACGTTGTTGTTGTTTGTTTTGCTATTATACATATTTGTATATACAGGAAAACACACTCATACACACACACAAAACACACATTCAAACACATACACACAAACATTTCTGCTTCTTTAACTTCGTATTTATTTAAAGCAGCAGTCAGTTAAACCGAAAAGTGTACGAACATGTCGACAGCTGGAGCTCTTCGTTGTGTATTCGTTTATTGTGTTAACTTCGACTACGACTCTTTGAATTTCAGTAGCTGAAGTTGCGATTGGACAGTCAAATAATAAAAAGTCGAAGAAATAGCACAATTTTACGACTTTTGCTATTTCGACCGCAGTTTATTTTTTTTAACACTGGAGAAAGGGATTAGAAACAAATGTAAGATAAAGACCAAACATATCTGTAGCAAAAGGGAAAAATTGCTTAAGCCGAGATAAGCTAATTTTGAGTTAATGATACCCCTATAATATTCTTAGACAAAAGTACCCTTGGGCAAAATCTCAATTATTTTGGGAGATTTTTCCAGGAAGTTATAGCGCAATGACTTGATGAAAACAAAATTCCCCAATTTAACTGTAAAAGAAATAACTTTCTGAAAATTTACTTTAAACTTTTAAAAGAGCTCCCCTACAAAATGATACTTAAGCACTTTTTCCTTTTTGCCAAAGCAATAAAGAGGTAGAACAGACTGATCAGTGAATGCTCGTTTCAAAGCCTTTGAAAATTTATAAAAATAGAAAATCTTTATGTGTTTATTATTTCCTAATTTCCACTCTCTTGTGGACATCAGTTGAGCTATTTTTTTGTTTATTAAAAATAATGAAATACTTTGTTTTTCTCGCTGCGGCTGTTTTTTGTGGAATTACCCATATGCCGTTTATTTTCCTTAGACAGTTTATTTGTTTGAGGCCGCACTCGTACGCTGACGATTTGTAATACACACTATGTTGAGTTTGTTGTTTTTGTTGATGATGATGCCGTTTGCCTTACACAATTTAAGTATATATTGTTGTTGTTGTTGTAATTGTAGTTGTTTGCAATATACAACTGTGTAAACTAACAGTAATTTTCATATTACAAAAGATTGTAATTGACAATAAAAAAAAAAAATAAAAGCGATGAGATCGTGTGAAGGAGTAAAAGAGAGCGAGAGTGTGTTGGGTATTGTCATACCAGAGAAGGGTAAGCAAGTTACAAAACTTAAGCAAACTAAGCAAAAGCCTGCAAAGTACGAGTAGTTAAAAAAATGTTGCCCAACAAAAAAAAACAATAAATTATTTACCAGCACTTTTAATGCTAAATAAAGAACAGAAAAATTATGCAACATATATGAATTATACACATTTACATATCGTCGCCTGACACGCAAAACGCCCTAATTAACGTTTTCGTTATTTTGGAGGAAAAGCAAAAAAACATGTTAAATTATGTGATTGTTGAATTCTTTTTCCTTTTTGATTTTCTTAATGAAATCTATATTTGTTTTGGGGAGAAGTCTGATTTTTTTTTGTACTAAAATGTGTTGGTCAAATACAACTGAAATTTTAAAAAAGCCATATGCAATTTTTTGTTAGGGCGTTTTGCCTTTTAGTTAACAATATGTGTGCATTTATGTACATACATATGTGTTTGAATGTGATAACTTGTGTAAACAGAATTACTAACGAAGGGAAAATGAGCGGCTTGGCTTTTGTATTTTTACACAAAAAAACAACAAAAGCATACAAAACAAATACAAAATAATATATGTACGAGTATGTGTGCATACATATGTGCTTTGGAAAATAATTCTGTTGTTAATTCAAGCATTTTTCTCAACAATCAATATACATGCAATTGTATATTTTCTTATATTTATAGCAAATATTTAATTTAAGCTTGAATGAATGAATTTAAGCTGTTACGGAAAATATTATAGTGTGTTTAAAAAAAATTTAAGCCCAGCATGGTAAAGGACAAAAAAAAACAAAAAAGAAAACAAAAAAATTTACAAACTGTCCATTTTGTTGTTGCAAATTTGAGCAATTTGACATAAATTACTCAAAAGCGTTACAAACAACTTCATTTGGTTTCAAATATCCGCATTTACTTTAAACTACTCGTATTCATTGGAAATTTAGCACCAAACTATTTTATACAATTTATGAGACATTTTATTCAATTTTAATAATTTGAAAAACTTCATCCTTTGCAACCTCAAGCTTCTATAAAGCACGATTGCTGCTTAAAAAAGCAATCAGGAATGTGTGTATGTATGTGTATGAATATTAAAATCCAATACATATTTTCAGGCTATTTAAATGATTGGGGAAAACTTTTCTTAGAAAATTGCATTAGTTTCAGAAGTTATCGAAACTAAAATTATTCAAATTAAGTCAAAAGTAATTATTACTCAATGAAATATAAAGCATAAATACCCCTAAGAAATTGCTGTTTTTTATTTAAATAAAAATGAATAAATAAAACGAAGTGGATAAATTGAGACAATTGTCGTTTGGGAATTTTTGATATTTTTTTTTGGGTTGTGCCAAAACTTTTATCATAAAGTATAAAGTATAAAGTATAAAGTATAAAGTATAAAGTATAAAGTATAAAGTATAAAGTATAAAGTATAAAGTATAAAGTATAAAGTATAAAGTATAAAGTATAAAGTATAAAGTATAAAGTATAAAGTATAAAGTATAAAGTATAAAGTATAAAGTATAAAGTATAAAGTATAAAGTATAAAGTATAAAGTATAAAGTATAAAGTATAAAGTATAAAGTATAAAGTATAAAGTATAAAGTATAAAGTATAAAGTATAAAGTATAAAGTATAAAGTATAAAGTATAAAGTATAAAGTATAAAGTATAAAGTATAAAGTATAAAGTATAAAGTATAAAGTATAAAGTATAAAGTATAAAGTATAAAGTATAAAGTATAAAGTATAAAGTATAAAGTATAAAGTATAAAGTATAAAGTATAAAGTATAAAGTATAAAGTATAAAGTATAAAGTATAAAATATAAAGTATAAAGTATAAAGTATAAAGTATAAAGTATAAAGTATAAAGTATAAAGTATAAAGTATAAAGTATAAAGTATAAAGTATAAAGTGTAAAGTGTAAAGTATAAAGTATAAACTATAAAGTATAAAGTATAAAGTGTAAAGTATAAAGTGACCGGGGATGTGACCGAAATATTGAGCTTTTCCAAATAATTTTAAAGTTTTGAATACCGTATTGTCCTCTTCCACCGTTCGCAAAACCCTCTGGCAAAATTCCAAGTGTATAGGTTTCTGTGCTTTGAACCTTATATGGAAACTCATTCAAATCTTTGTGTATAATTGTCTGCAGGGACTGTCGACTGATAACCATGTGATAATAGTTAAATTTTTTGTTGAGACGCAATTGCAATTGTTTCTTGTGCCCTAACTTCAAAAAATTCATAATGTAAAATCAATCTTTGTGTAAATTTTTATGTATAAATTTTCTTTACCTCTATTTCCTTTCACGATTTCAATACATTGAAATTTGTGTTCAACTTTTTTAGTTTTTTTTTATTGACTTTTCTAAGTCCCCTTTTGCAAGTAAATCAAGTGCTAAAGATTAACACTCTATTTATTTATTGTAAAGCTTAATATTTTGCCATAGCTCCAAGCAAGTATTTATTTATTTATCAAATATACACAATTGATGTGTTGGTTTTGAAAAATTATGCCTAAAAGCGAAAATTGAAAATCATTGGAGTGTAAAAGTTTCCTGAAAGAGGAAGTATATATAGATATTAATCGAAGTCGCTTTTAGGCGCTATTTGTTCAAATATTTGTCTTGCTGTAAAAGAGGCTCTTAGAAGAAATCTAATGCATACATATGTATGTACATATATACATATATCGTTATCTTAATATAGAAAGGCCCTAACTCATTATTTTTTTGAAAATGAGTTTTTTTGTATATTTCGATAGAAGACCATCTAATGTATCGAAAAAATGCAAAAAGCTCGATTAATAAAAATAAAATAAAAATAATGAGTTAGGGTCCTTCTATATTGTGGTAATGATATATCGATATTATAAATATTGAGAATTTAAGTTTTTCCTATAAATGAATTTATGATTGATTTTATGCCTTTTCTGTTTATAAGTTAATTTGCTTTAAGTCTTTTTTTGCATTAAGCAATTTACTTTGTTTCTTAGATTTCAAAATTTTTTATGTTTTAGAAGTAGTTTAAAGTGCTATGCAATGTATTTTTAAGTTTGAATTTTTTGAAATTATACTTACTGAAGCTTCTCAAACTGTTTGTAGTAATAAAAAGTTTTTTTTCTAATTTTTTATTATAATATATTTTTCGCAAACTTATATTAATCACAAGTCATGTCTCTCTTATTACGGTCCTCTTTCTCTCTCCCGCTATCTCTCTCTTGAAATAGATTATAAAAAATAAAGCATACTCTTAGTTGTTTTATTCACAGCAATATATTGCACAAATGGCTTTGCGATAGTTTTAAAGTATCCTGAAAGTATGCTATATATACGAATATTTTAGTTAAAGTATAAAGCTGAACTGGAACTTGTTAATTTTGCTTCATAATTGTGAAGAATGTTTATAGAAAAAGTTATTATCATTATTTATTTTGTTGAACTATAAAAATTCCATAAACTCTTTAAAAAAAAATTATAAAAACTTTTTTTTTATGTCTCCAAATTTTCATTACAATTTTATTTATTAATTTCTTGTGTAAATAACATTTTTTTTAAACACTTCTAATTTTAAATCCAAGTAATACTTTTTCTTCTCTAGCCTGAGTACAAAATTTTAATTTTCTTTTTTGCTTAAAGCTTTATTTTTAAACCAAATACAAATATTCATACTTATATTTTCTCATTTAATATCATATTAAAATTCCTAATCCTAAAGATATTTCTTACAATCTAACTAATGAAAATTAAATTATCTTATTGTATTGCTGTGGCTTGCATTCACTGTACAAATCCTACAGACAGTTGCATACTTTAGGGCACAGACGTTTATAAATGCAATAAAATAATTTATGCGCTACAAGAAAGCTTGCAAATGCTGGAAATTTATGAACATTAATCTGTTTATAAGAATATATTGTTGTGAATTGCACTATTTTAAAAGGGTATAGCTTGAATTTTTAAATTAATAACATCTCCTCAAGTTAGCCAACATGTAATAACTCGTATATTATTCTTTGAATTAAAGTACGAAGTTATTATGAAAAGCTTATACAAATAGCTCTCAGTATCGTCTCAGATGCGTTTTTTTTGTGCCGGTATCTGGGATTATGAAAATATTTCCAAATTCGTCGTCTAAAAACTTAAAATACATATGCGCTGCCTGAACATTATTTTTGCCTTCTTAGGAATAGTACTTTTACGAACTTCAAGAAGAATATTTTTCCCATCTACAAGGAAAGTATTATTCTGCTAACTCTGCAGAAGTCTTTCGATTTTGCGGAACTGCCTTTCTATATTTCCGGAAGATACATCTTTTAGTCTTCCAGAAGAGTCTTCTTTCAATCTTATAGAAGAGTCTTCATTTAGTCTTCCATAAGAGTTTTCCTTAGATTTTCCTAAAGAATTCTTTCAGTCTTCCTAAAAAGTCACTTTTAATACCTCCAAACTAGCCTGCTTACAATCTTCTAGAAGAGTCTTTTTAAATTAACATGTGTATGTACTCAATCTCCAGAGTGCCATTTCAATTTTCCACAAAAGTCTTACTTCAGTCATCGAGAAGTAGAGTCTTTCAGTCTTAAAAAAATTACTTTAATAATATAGTACAGTCTTCTTTTAGTTTTCCAGAATATTCCTATTTCTATCTAGTATTCATTTTATCTTTACAAAGAGTCTCTTTTAAATCTTCCCGAGAAGTATATATACAATTCTCTTTCTTCTCTAAATCTTCTAGAAGAGTTTATTTTCAGTCTTCCAGGAAAGTACGATTTCAATCATCAGCAGCAACAACAGTATTTCAATATCTTAGAAGAATAATTTTTTTTAATCATTCTTCTTTTAAAATAATTCTTATTATTTCTGTCTTTTAAAAGAGAAGAAGAATAACTTTTTTTTTCAAGCTTCCAACACAAATTCTCTATGCATTTTCTAGAAGAGTTCTACTTTTAATCTTCTTGCAATCTTTTAGAAGAAACTGTTTTCAATAGACGTGCGTCTGCCAAAAGATTATTTTTATCTTATAATATATTCTTTTTTTCTTTTCTTCCACATAAAGTCGATTCAATTTTCCAGAAGATGCTTCCTCTTCTTTAATTTTACATGGAAAATATACCGTGTTACCCCAATACCGTATTACCATTGCAATATAAAATTTTCGTTTGTAAATAAACCCTAAAATAATAGTATCAGTCAATTACTGGTCATTTGATCGGAAGTCATGCAGGATATATTCATCATTGCGTAGTACAAAGTTTCTATCACATTATTAAGGGCAAAATGCAAAATGTGATGGAAACTTTTGTGTACGTGTACACTGTCACTATTGATTTCAATGTAAAATTGTTACAAGTGAAAAATTTTTGTTTGTTTTAATTTCAGTCATTCATTTCTTGTAGGGAATATTTGTTTCTAAAATTTTGGCTGCTTAAAACTGTCATACGAGTATATGACATTTTTATGGCCGAATATATTTTTTAAAATTTTTATTAATTTAAATCAAGAAATAAAAAATTTAAAAATATCATGATTTTTCCATGGGCGTGAAGCTAAATTTTGAACTTGATTGGCAGAGCTCTGCCAACAAAGAAACATACCTCGGTTAAATATTAAAAATTGATTTTTTCTCTCAAAAAGGACGTGATTTTCAAGCAAAATATTCCAGCAAATTGAAGCCGTGTTCCTTCTGAATATAAATATAACATTTAATACTTCCAAGGACACGAAAATTTCATATCTACAGTCATAATATGGATTTTGGCTATTTTTTGAAGTTTTTTCTAGGAGATGAGGAGAAAAAGAATATTGGAAGGGACTTCTGGATATCTCTAAATTTAAATAGTCAAAAGTCATAACATGATGTTTTGGTGGAAATTACAACACAATTTCCAAAAAAAAAAAATTCATGTTAAAAAAGAAAAATTTATGGTAATTTTTTTTAACTGTAGGAGATGGAGAGAAAAATAATAATATAAAGTGATAACATCCTGTGTTCATTTATTTATGATGTTTCTTTGTAACACAAAATAGAAACAATTCAAAAACTTAATTATAGATTTAAGACTTCAAGCAAGAATTCATCGAGTTCACTCAATTATAAAAACTACATAAATTATATTTTTTAGCATTAATGCAAAAGGAAAAATAAAATTAATGCTAAAACCATGGTATACATTATTTATTAGATTAAATATTCTATAAAGTACAAATATATATCCCTACAATGCTTGCTACATTATCCCTTTTACAACCTTACGTGCAGCATACGTTAAGGGACTTGCTTGCATAATCAGCATAAAAAGCAATCAAGTGTATATATTTAGTGTAAAAAAAATAAATAAATAAGCAGAAAGCTTTTTACAACACTAATTATATTTAACAGTTAATTGAATATCAACGGTTATAAAAAAAATTAGCTAGATGAAAAAAAAACAAAGCATACATTAAGGCTTGTACGAAAAATAAATTGCTAGCGTTAATGAGGTGCTGGTAAAAAAACTCAATAATTTCATAAAGAAAAAAGAAGAAAGAAATAATGCTTCAAACATGGAAATAAATGAGACTTCCACATAATTTTTAATATTTTTACAATAAACTTTCTTGCTATGAACTCGGCGCATAAAGTAACAAATTTTTTTTTATCTACTATTGATCTTTTTTCTTTTTATTTTACTTATAAATATTAAAGTTTCCAGCTGTTTAACAAATTTGTATCTTAAAATATTTGGAAATTTCCATATTTTTAAACAAAAAAGGCAGCATATTTTTGGGCTGCCCTTAGTAAAATATTATTTTCAGTTTTTTGTTTGTTTTTGCAGCAAAACTTTTACCTCATTAAGGATTTATGATTTTTTTAATTAAATTTTTTCCTCTTACAATGAACTTAAATTTGGCAAAGAAACAGCTACGCACAGAAAAATAGTGCAAAATGAAGCAGTTGTAACAGTATTGCTTGCTGCCGGTCTTAACTTCAAATGAATAAAGCTGCTCTTATTACACAAATAAATAAAAAAGAATCTTGGCTTACATAAAATAAGTTTAAGAACTTTCGTTATTAAACTAGCAGACATACGTAGTGAAAATGTATGAGAAAAGTTTTTTAATTTCTTTGCCTATTTTTGGGCTGCTACATATTTGGCTTATACAAATTTTGCCTTCTGCATGTATTATTTTGCCAAGTGTTGCGTGGGCTGAAATTGTGTTGTTATTGCAAATTAAGGTTTATTTTTAGATTTAATGTCTTAGATACTCGTATACATAAACATATGCGTACGTGTGTTTTTGAGAGCACAACCATCCACCAAACCAAAAGTAAATTCTATTTTTGGGCCGACAATTTTATATACGAGTACATACACACACACACACTTAAGGTTCATACCGAATGTTTCTTATACCTGTACATACGAGTATGTATGGCTGTATACACTAAAGTTTATTTTGCAGACGTAATACAGAGAGAAGGAAAAATTAAAAGTTACAATGCCTTAGCATACTTTTAGGACAATGTAAACAATTTAATTGAATTGTTTGTTTATGTTTTGCATACAACAAGTTGTTAAGTTTATAACAGGCAAAGTGACGCATAAAAAATCTCACAAATTTTTTGTTAATTTTTTATATTTATATGCGCAATAACTGGTATAGACTTTGAAAATATTATTTGGACTCTCGGTGTGCGTTGCCTAGTAGAATATGGTAATGGAAATGTTTATACAAAATTAAAAAAAATTAAAAGATTAGCAAAAGAGTCGGAAATTAAAAAAAAAAGAAATAAAAACTCTAAGCAAGCAAATATTCACTAAAAATCTTAAATACTACAAAAAAATTCCAAATTGTATATAGAGGGTGTTTTTTTTAGAGGTATAGAACTTCGAATTGAAATAAAACAAAAGAAAATCGTTTTAATGTCCATCAATTTGGCTTTATTGGAAGGATAATTTTATGCCATTAACGTTTAAATATGATTTCGGGCATGTGGCCGCCGCGGCTGGCTCGAATAAAGCCAATTCTACAGGTCCAATTTTCAACCACTTTTTCGAGCATATGGGGCCGTATGTTGGCAATAACGCCACGAATGTAGGCTTCCAAGTCCCCTAACGTTTCTCGTTTGTTGGCGTAGACGAGCGACTTCACATATCCCCAAAGGTGTCAAATCACACGATCTTGGTGGCCAATTGACAGGTCCATTCCGCGAAATTATGCGCTCATCGAATGTTTCCTTCAATAAATCGATTGTGACGTGCGCTGTGTGGCATGTAGCGCCGTCTTGTTGGAACCACAACTCATCCACATTCATGCCATCCAATTCGGGAACAAAATAGTCGGTTATTGCTGCGCACGGTGGCGAATCGATTCATTCGGGTCCTCTTCAACACTTTGCTCTACAGCGGCAATTGTTTCTTCTGTGCGCACTGTTCGACGTCTCTGCGGATGCGTATTATCACATAGAGTAAACGTAGTGCGAAAACGATCCATGGTTAACCGAATTAATTGCTCTGATGGACGATTATGTCGACAATAAAATGGACGGAGCTTGCGGTAAACTTCGCGAACTGAACCATTATTTTCGAAATAAATTTGCACGATTTGCAAGCGTTGTTCTTTTGTCAACCTGTTCATGATGAAATGGCAAACCAAACTAAATATTAATCACTTGACAGCTGACAAAATGGCCGCGAGTTAAAAAAGTGATGCCAACTTAAAGTTCTATACCTCAATAAAAAACACCCATTATATGTATATATATCACACAAAAAAAAATCATTTATTTTTATTATATTTTCATAAGAATAAAATTTAACTAATTGAAATATTAAAAAATATTAAAAATAATTTAAACAAAAAAATCACAATAGCGCAAATTCTTTGATTTGAATATTTCTTTTGTTCGATGAGAGGCACTATCTACTGACCTTTTCTCTCTAAAAATTTTCTGAGATAGAACTAAATGATTTGCTTAAAAAAATCGTATATTTCAATGTCACATGCTACATGGAAAAACAACATTTGTTATCCATACAGTAAAAGTACATGCTCATGAAAAATTCATTAAAAAAAAGATACTTACACCCTTATTATAAGCTCGGCAACAAAATAAAAATTATATCAAATGACAATTCTTACATTGCTTAAAATAGAAAAATAGTCATATGTTATAATTTTGTTATTTGCCACAAAGTGCAAATTAAGGGGTTTAATGTAATTAAAATAAAAAAACTTGCTGATAAAATACAAAGATTTGTGATCGTGGTACCTATTTCCAGTTGGTCACGTGTGACCTGGTAAGTGTTAAATTAATATAAAAAAAATTAAAAAAAGAATTTAAATACTTTTACATACTTTTTTAGATGACTAAAAAAAACTGAAATGAAACGGTGGAGAGAAATATTGAAGAAAGATGAAATATTATACCAAAATTGTTATTTTTTTAAGTGTAATTATAGTTAAATTAACACGTTCTGTTAATGTGATAAAATTTTTATAAATTTTTTTTTATTTATAATTTTGTAAAGAGATCAGCAGAAACTATGTAAATATCCTGATGGGAAAAATATATTGTGCGACATGTCACGTGCAACTGTTATTAAAATTTATTTAAAAGAAAAAATTTTAAGTATATTTTGTATTCCAAGTGAATTTCAATCGTTCGGAATTGCCATAGCATTGTTGTTCTAAATTCATATTTTCAACAACGATGCTAAGGCAATTCCGCAAGTTTTGAATTCATGTGAAATACAGAACTTACTCGATAAAATCAAAAAGTGCTGCACAACATTTTAAAATTACATTTAAACATTTTAATTAGTTCTGTTTTTGTCACATGCGAATGGCTTTAATTTTTGCAATTATCGTGAAAACGAAAAATTGTTCAAATTCAATCTTAGCAACAATTATAAGGCTAATATTTAATGCGGTAACTTCTAAAATTTTTCCTTTTAGCAAAAAAATAAAATTATTATCTGAAAAGTTCAAGTCGCCATTTTAATGTTAACACTTGCCGCATCGAGGTCAATGTTCAGGATAAAAAGCGAAAAGTTTCATAACCTGCCCTGCCTGCCTGTTCCCATAAGGGTAAAATGTAAAACCGACACCCACTAATTCTTTCTTACTAACATTTATATCTACTAACCCCATATCTTCCCTCGTTAAAGGGGTTTACATACAAAAATACCGTCTGCACCGTCATAAGAAGGCCCAGGGTACCCCTAGAAGAAGCAATTTTTTTCTCCGCTAAATTTTCTCTAAACAAACCAGCTCCCCATCTCCCCTCTGTAGAAAAAAAATATTGCAAACCATATAAAAGATTAGAAAGAAATTGTGATTACGCAAACTAAAGTTCATAGAAAAAAATCGACCTGAGTTTCGATAAAATGGAACAGATAAAAAAACAATCCAAATTCCAAAATCCAAAATTATCGTTTTCATATAAACGTGTGTATTCTATTTTTGACATATTTTAGTCGTTAGCCTGCTTACAGACTTCAAACAATAAAGTACGACTTGCTGTATTGTAAGAGTGTTTAAATCTCATTTTAATGTTTAAATTATACAGACTTCAAGCAGTGAAGTACGGCATGTATGTAAATATGGATGTATGTATGTGTGTGTGTATTAACAAACATTACAAAATCCTTATTAAATCTTTTATATATTCATAGTCATGCCCATAATTATCACAGAGAAAAGTTTTACAAAGTTTTATTTTATTTATCAATAAATGTTTCAAAAAACATATGGACTCTTATGAAATGACCTCTTAAAAAAGTTATTTAATCTCAGACTCATACAGACACACACACATACACACACAAATGTTTTTTTTCTATACAATTACACACTTCATGCCTCATTTACTTTTTTTTTGTTGTTATTGAAAGGGTCGGCCATACTCACACCAGTGATGCCGTCTGGTTACATTTGTTTTTATTTGGGAATTATTTCGGTAAATTTTTATTTATGAATTTTTATTATGACTGAAAAGCATTTTTTTTTTCTTAGCATTGCATTTCAGTTTGAATTAAAATTTTTTATAAATTTTCTGTAACGAGCAGAAGCTAAAGCTAAATTCGATCGCTAAAATGCTAAACAAATACAAAATTTAAAATTTTTGGCGATGACATAAAATAGTAAAATTTCGGCAGATTAGATTTCTAAGTCATTGAATGATTTAGCACTACACGTTTGAAAATTGTATTCGTAGCCGAAAATCGATAAATTGTCTGTATAGATTTTTAGCGATAGAGATTTAGCTTCAGCCAGTTACAGAGTACGGAGCCAGATAGATTTTTACTCTTGTAATGTATGCAATAATTAATGTGTCTACTAAGAAGTAATTTGCTTTATGTTTTATTTATTATCCACAAGAAAATGGAAAGGTATAAACTTATGGCGCTTGATTATGGATGGCAACCAAACTACAGCTGCTTTGTCAACTGGCAACGCAAGTGGATTTAAAATTAGTATTATGTAAGGCAACTTTCTACAGTTGCCTAAAAGGTATTGAAAATATGATTATGACCGATTGGCGATGGCAAATAGTGCTAACAAAGCTTCAAAAAAGTCACATATTTATTGAGGCAGTCTCTGGAAAAGCTGAAAATATAAGTGATTTTTTTTTTAATTCCTTTAATATTTATATTGGATTTTTAAAAGACATAACAAACGTAATGGCTGGATTACATATCTTTGTTTTAAATCACTCAAAGATGACTTGCAGAAATGTCGTATGTATGTATAAAATGATGATTGTGTTAAATTATGATATATGTATGTATGTATGTATAACTTGTTTGAAGGAAAAATCGTGATTTAAAAAAAATCCTGGCAACACTGAGTGTGTAACTCGCACAACAAATCATTGAGGAAGAAACTGCAAAAAAAATACTTCACGTTTATATGCATGAATTTTCTTAATAGACTTTTAATAAGATGAAAACATCTTCAAAATTACAAGAAATTATAAAATTCTGAAACTGCTAAAACTTTCGAAATATTTTCCACTTTAACAAATTATACCGAATTACATCAAAATATTTTGTTGCCTGGAAATGCTCTTGAACAAATGCTTTCGTAGAACACCAGCATATTTTAATAAAAAGCAATGAATACTTATGTATATACTTATATATTTCTGATAAATGTTATTGAAAAAAAATACCAAAATTTCACTAGTAAAAATTGAAAAAAAACAAAAACGTAAATAAGTGATTTATTTTAGGTTATGACAACCAAGTGCACGTGGAATAATTTTCTGTTTCATCAGTATTGTTTTCGTGTTATACTTAGTAACGAAATAGTCACTTGAAGTGAAATTTTCTTTAACATTAACAGCAAAATAACTTTTAAATTTAAAGGAAACAAATTTTTCGGTTAACATACGAGTACTAATCCAGCAAAAAATTAGACATTACAATTAGAACTACTTGCCGTATAATGACTTACTTTTCTCGCTTACAAATCACATTACATAAAATTTAAACAAATTGTGTAGAAGTTGATTGATGAGAAGAATGATTTTTTTTTAGTTTTAATAGATTACATGAACATGTTGCCAAATAAACAAAGTAAATATATGGTGTTTTTTTTAGATTGTCACAACTTTGAGTGGGCATCACTGCTTTATTTCAGCATCCATTTAACAGCTGATACTTGCTTTTTGTTTAGTTTGCTTTGAAATTTCATTATGAATCGACTTACACCAGAGCAACGCTTGCAAATTGTTCGGCGAATGGGCTGAAGCACAAATTGATATTGATTTTGAATTTCCATTAAAAATTTTATTTTCCGATGAACCTAAATAAGCAGAATTGTCGCATTTGGAGTGAGGAGAATCCACAAGCTTTTGTCGAAACACCATTACATCCACAGAAAATTACTGCTTGGTGCGCTTTATGGACTGGCAGAGTCATTGGCCCATATGTGTTCAAAAACGATGATGTAAAGAAGGCCTTCCACCAAAAATTCCAAACGTAAAAACATTATATATTCACGCTTATAAAAAAAACTAATAATATAATAACAAATCGAAGAACAACTTTTATATTTTTGCAACGTCTATAATTAAAAATAAATTCAGTAAAGTGCAATTTTGACTCGCACACGAAGGGTTCCGTACGGGCACTACATAAGTACTAATATACGAACTTTAGGCTATATAGTATAATCGAAAAACTTACCTGGGATTCGAACGGAAATGCTTTCGAATTGTAATGTTAATAACATACACATTCGAACAGTTTTCTTTTCGAATCGAATTACATAATAACGCCCCTGATGTAGAAATTAAAAAAATTTGTTTTGGGGATTTTTAGCGCTAATTATTTTTATTTTGCTGATTTTTTTAGTTTGGGCGATTTTTTTTTTAATTTTGGCGATTTATTTTGTTTTTGGCAATTTTTTTTTTGTTTGACGGTTTTTTTGATTTGGCGATTTTTTTCGGTGCTTGGCGATTTTGTTTTTTCTTTTTTTTTAGTTTTAGCGTTTTTTTAACTTTTGATGATTTTTTCAGTTTTTTGCGTTTTTTTTAGTGTTTTTTAATATTTTTAATTTTGGTGATTTTTTAAACTTATAGTATTTTTTCGGTTTTTGAAAATTTTTTTGGTTTTTTTTAGTTAAAGCTATTTCTTCGCTTTTTGGCGATTTCTTTTAGTTTTCGCAATTGTTTAAAATTTTGGTGATTTTTTCGGCTTTTTTTAGTCGAAGCAATTTTTTTAAATTTTGGTGTTTTTTTTTGGTTTTTGGCGATTTTTTTAGTTTTTTTGGCTACCCTTTTTACTTTTGATGATTTTTTTTTTCATTTGAGCGATTTATTTTATTTTTAATGATATTTTTCATTTAGGCGTTTTTTTTTGTTTTGGCGATTTTTCGTTTCGGCATTTTTTTTTTCTAATTTTTGGATTTTTTAGCTTTAGCGTTTTTGAAAATTTAAATTTCTTACGGTTTCCAAGATACAGCAAGTTTTCAAAATTAAATATAGTATCAAACCAAAAAAGTTTGTCTTAAGTAGAACAAAAAAAAAAAAAAATAGGAAAAAATAATTAACATGTGCATAATTAGTAAAGAACAAACGACAATGGCAAGACTGTTGTAAATTTAGAGATGGTAAAAATGAGCTTTCATTACAAAAAAGCTTTCAGCAAATTGTAATACCATGAATCAAAACAATTAACATATTCCATTTGCAGTAAAAGTTGCGTATATAAAGCAGAAATCTACATCAACTGACACCACACACAGTGGACCAAACACAAAGAACGCTGATGAGGAAGGTGTGTAGTGGCCTTCGAAAACAGCCGGTTGTTCCGTTCTACTACGTGTTTGTCAGAATATTTACAACTAACTTTGGTGTTATTTGTTCATTAATAATTATCACGTGTAATTTGGCTTACAAAGCGATACGAACTTTAGCCTGATAAAATCATAAATATGGAAACAAATAAAGTTCGAACAATAATAATTAAATTTAGCTTAAATAGTCGAAGTTACTTTAACTTATACTATCATTTATATTTAATTTTGTTTTTTTTATAAATTAATTTCAGTGTTAATTGGTTGGTGTAGTCTGCATAAAAATACACTAACTTTGAAAATTTCATATAGACATATAATTTTCTGTATATTATATTAGGATTCCAAAATTTTTCGTTGGTCATATATTTGTTGTTGTAGCTGCCAAAGTTTTGCATATTCTGTGAAAATGTCAGGTCCGTAGCTCTTGCGGTTCTCCAGCAGTCGGTCATACGGACGGACATCGTAGCGAAAGCCATGGGGTCCCTTTTCACCTTAAAAAACAAATACTTTTTCGAAATATGTAAGATCTAGCATAGAATTCGTAAAACTAAAAACCAAAATTCGTAGAACGAAAAAATTTCTTTTTTTTTTATTAAAATAATTTATTATAAATTCTTGCAACCAAATAAAGAAAATAATAGTGTCTATTCTGGAATACGCGTCGAGTTGGTAAAAGTTACATGGAAAACAAAAACAAAACTGCATAAATGTAAAAAATTCGTTTTTGTTTATCATACAAAATTCACCGTTTTTAAAACAGAGAAAAACGCGTTGAAATTCTCACGTTTATTTCATTTTAGAAATGTATGGCAAAACAAAAACAAAAACAATTTTTGAAACTTTGTTTTTGTTTTAATGGAAATGTTCACTTCTACGGTGCATTTGCCAGAATAGACACCAATAAAATTTAAAATCAGTCTCAAAAAACGTGATTGTTAAAACAAAAACTTATCATAATTTTTTTCTGTGCTTGTTTTAAATTTTATCGTTTTGCTTTTATTATCTGACAATGTGCAAAACGCCAGCTGATTAGAAATGCCGTTAGCTTGAGTTTGTATATAAACATTTTACTGCTTTTATGTGTCACCCACTCACTTAATGTTGCCGTGTTTTTTTTTATTATTCAGTATGTGGTAGTTTTACGAGGTTTAAGCTTTCACATAAAAACAGCAAACAGAATTAGTACTCAATTAAATAAATTATAAGATTTGTTATTGTTATGTAAATAAAAAATTCTTAATATTTTCATTTCATGGCATTTCGTTTGCTATAATATTAAAGTTTGAACTAAAAACATTTACAAAATTTCTTTCTTTGCAAAACAACCTCTCCTACCTCCAATAACCAATTGTGTGTTTTTGTTGTTGTTGTTTTGCTTTCTTATGTTTGAAAGTCCTCGTGCCAATTGCTTTTCAACTTGAAGGTTATTTTGCAAATGTTGCCAACAATATAACAATAAAAAAACAGACAAAAACTTTAAATCTGGCGTACAAAAAAAAACTTTTGTGTTTAGTTTTAAAACAAACATTGTCAAGGTTACATATGATAGTTTGCGATTTATTTCTTATTTATTAAAAAAAGAAACTTTTCGTTGTTGTTGTTTTACTTTCCACTTGGTCGTATTTTTTGTTGTTGTTGTTATTGTTGTTGTTGTCAGTGTTCTATGCATCAACAACTTTTAACTTTGTGCTCGTATGTATGGCCTTTGATTTCTTAATCTCTTTTAAAGTTAGAAGGAAATAGCAACAACAGCAAAAGAGAATAAAACATTAACATTAAATAAGAATAACAAACAGCATAAGAAAGAATGGCTAAAAAGGCAATACCAGCATCTATTAAGTGTGCATGCTGGGTAATAAAATAATCGGACACACGGTGCGTATGAGTATTATTTAAATGAAATTAAATAAAACTCATACGCCGACAAAAACGCATCATCCTCCCTAAGTTAGGCAACAATAAGTTGTATATTTAATAAACTTGTGTTTTGTTATCTTTTTACTCCTATTGAACATACAAATTATATAATATTTAATTGCAGGGTTTCTTCTTATTTTTTTTTTTTTCTTAATAAAATATTTTTTGTTCTAAATAATTTTATGAAAAAAAAATAACTTTTGTAAATCTTTATCTTTGAATTGTAGGCAACATATTCGTTTATGAATCTTTATAAACTGGTTCGTTAATATTTATTGTTGTGGCACTTTGTTTTACAGCTTCTTTTACTTAACGTAATCGTACTTCATAAAATAAAGCGGGTCTTAAACTACTCATATATTATTTTCCTTTCCTGTGAATTCAAAACATATAAAAAAAAATAAATATTTATTGATAAACTATTTACAGCTTTTTTTATCTATTACTTAAGAGTATACTCACTCTATCTTAAAGCAATGAAATTATTCTTTCCACTTAAACCGGACCGCAAGAATTATCACTTTATCTGTATATTGTTAGCAGAAAACCCCCAAAAATCTTTATTTACTCCACACACATAATTGCCATTGATTGATTAAAACGAAATGCTTCTTGCGGAAAATCACATTGGCTTTCAAACTTTTTGTGTGTTTCATGAAGTTTTGCTTTATGATAAAATTATATGGCGGCAATTATAAACTAAATAATAAGGGAAAACCTTCTAAATATGTGTATGTATGCACAAACGTACTTAAATGAACTAAATGAAGAACCAACCGCTTCATTATAATGGAAAGAAAAATTTATAGAGTAGAAAGTATACATTATAAATTAATCAATTCACTTTCACACAAAAGAATCGGATAAGTTTTGATTATTTTCCAAAATGAACCGGTTCAATTGCCACTCTATTATAGGTGAATCTGTTTGTTTTCCACTCTATTCATTTTAATTCTTCTCTAAGTGAACCGTTTGATTATATTTCTATTCGAAATTAAACGATTCACTTATTAATCGGTTTTAAGTGAACCGGTTCACTTTTCATTAAATTCTAAGTAAACGGATTCACTTTTCATTCTATTATAAGTTAAACGATTCACTTTACACATCTGTTCTAAGTGAAACGGTTCACTTTTCATTAAACTTTAAATGAACCGATTCACTTTTTATTCTGCTCTAAATGAAACGATTCACTTTTCATTATTTTCTAAATGAACCCGCTTAATTTTAATTCTATTCTAAACGACCGGGTTCAATTCATTAATTTTTCATTCGGTTCCAAATTAGTCGGTTTTTTATTATTTTTTCAAATAAATCGGTTTACTTTTAATTCTATACTAAATATAGCGTTTTAAGTTTTTTTTATTATATTCTAACTTTTCATTCTATTCTTCACGTAATAAAATATTCATTCAAATCTAAATCAGTAAATTTTTTATTGTTTTTACAATGAACCGGTTTACTTTTAAGTCTTTACTAAATTAACCGGTTAAGTTTTTTATAGTATTTTAAATGAACTGGATAACTTTTAATTCCGGTTAACTTCATTAATATTTTTTTTTAAATTCTAGATGAATCGTTTTATTTTATTATTTTCCAATTGAACCGCCTTACTCTTAATTATATTCTAACTGAACCGGTTAAGTTTTCATTGTATTCCAATTTTCATTTTATTCTAAATGAACTGGTTTACATTTCATAATATTCTAAGCGAACTGTTTCACTTTTCACTATATTTTAAATCAACTGCATCACTTTTCATTTTATTCTAAACAAACCGGCTCCGTTTTCATTAATGAACCTGTTCGGTTATGCATTTTATTCTAACTGAATCGGTTTGATTTTTCATGAATCGGTTAACTTTTCATTCTATTTAAAATTAACCGTTACAGTTTTCATTTTATTCTATATGAGCTGGCTCAGTATTCATTTTATTATAAATAGACTGTTTCGAGTTTTTACTCTATTCTGAAGGAACCGGTTTGTTTTTATATTATTTTATATGAACGGGTTCAGTTTTTACTTTATTCTATAGGAACCGGTAAATTTTTTTTAAATTATTTTTAATGAACCGGTTTAGTTTTCGGTCTATTCTAAATGAACCGGTAATTATTATTATTTTTCAAATGAACCGGTTTACTTTTCAGCCTATTCTAAATGAACCGGTTCCGGTTTAATTGTGCTCCAAATGAAATGGTTATATTCTTATTTTATTTTAAACGAACCGGTTTACTTTTCATTCTATTCTAAACGAACCGTTTCACTTTTCACACTAATCTAAATGGACTGAAGCAGTTTTCATGCTTTGCTAAATTAACCGGTCAAATTTTCATTTATTAATTCTTAACGAAACGGTTCAGCTTTCGATTTATTCCAAATAAACCGGTTCGGTTTTGTATCTTATTATAAATGAACTGGTTCGGCTTTTAATTGCTTTCGAAAATAGTAAGTTAAGTTTTTAATACTATTTAAAATGGAACCGGCACAGTTTTTGAATTGTTTATTATTTTGTCAAGGAACATGTGGTGTCTTCATTCTATCTTTAGTGAACCGGTTCTGCTTCAGTTATGGTCTAAGTGAATTATAAAATGTGAACATTTCTTAATTTTCATGATACATATTACCTTAACTAGGTCAAAAGTTCAATAGAAAATAGATATACTAGAAATAAATGGAATACATAGTTGAATTGACAATTGATGGCTTTTCGAAGATTTAATAATTTTAATCCAATTCTTTGTGGCAACTGTAATTACCACCACACTACTTTTACTTCTATTTGCAAAGTACACTTTGATGTATTAAAGAACTAGATACAATCCCTCCAACCATATTTACTTTGTAATTGTGGCTGTAGCAGTTCGGCATTGATAACATCTTGTGAATATTCATGGATATCTACAGGACCACACAGTCTCCTGCAAACACGAAAATGATAGGGTTCCATATAAATTGTTGTATGTAGAGGAATTTTTCCTATTAAATGCTCAAAACAATACCAACCTATTTAATTATGTTAATATGTATGATACTCGTAATTATAATGGCATGGGTTGAGTTGAGTGAGCTCTTTTTTGGGCGTTGATATATGCAAGCTGTTAAGAAGTATAAACAGATATTGGTGCCTACTTACAGGTTAGACTTACGAGCATACTTAACAGACACACATACACACACACACACACATAAACATATTGATAGCTTTTGTTTGCATATTTTAGGGCTTAACATCCAGTTTATATTACATACTCGTATTTTTATTCAACAAAAAAATTTGTGCATATCTTTCCTTTTTACTACTTCTCCCTTATTCTTTATTCTTTTTTATGGCACTTGGTTAAATAATGAACGAGTGAAAGAAACACTTAAATATTAAAGCTGATTATAATGCATTTATTATGGACATATGAAAGGACTTAATAAAAGAGGATTAAATTTTATACAGTATTTAAGTAATTAATTTAAAAGTATGTAAATTATGTAAAATAGAAATTTTCAAAGACTAAGATTGAAATTTAAATTTAAATAAATTACAAAGTATTAAAACAAGAAGGCTTGTATAATATCTCTGTTAGAGTATTATTTTGCTTACTAAAATATTTGTCACACGTACACATATCTGACAAAAATTATTAAATTTCGACTGTAACCTTTTCGTCTGCGACCTTAAAAATTACCTGCGTTTTTTTATACTTTCCTTCTCTTCAATTTCTCCAGTATTTGACAATACGCTTGTGTTAAGTACTAAAATATAAACATCGTTTTATTATACAAATATAAAGAATGAAGCATTATAAACATTTTTCTTGGCAAATATTTACTCAAAGACCTTTCAATAGTATGGATTCTTTGTCTATCAAGTTTTAGCGATAAAAAAACAGACTTCACGCTCAACATGCGCAAGGAAAATAAAATAAATTTTGTTGAATTTAAGCAGCTACTGATTTGTATGCTAAAAATTTTATTAAATTGAACGGAAAATTTTTGAGCAAAGAAATTAAATTATAGATGCGGGTATAAAAATGTAAAGTAAATATATTTGTATGTATGTATGTATTGATTCACATTTTGTGAAGCATAATTTTAGGCGTATATTCAACAGCTTTATTCAGGTAGTTTAATTTTTAGTATGTATGTGCTCATTTAGTACTTAAATGGATTTTAGTACTAAAATTTTATATGTATGTAAATATACAAAATTTATAAAACTCCTTACTAAATCTGAAAGTCAGTTTGTTTGTTTGTTTGCTACGCTTTCACGCCCAAACCACCAAACGGATTTTGAAAATTCTTCGACCAATGGAAAGCTACATTACGTGCGTCAAGTATAGAATATTTTCTTATCCGGTTCGGAACCAGTATTTTCATACGGATTTTTTCCGAAAAATTAATTTTTGGGCTGGTGAGGGTAATTTTAGTTTCGGGTTTGATTGTTTAGCCAGTTTTAAAATCGGTTGTTATGTAATTTTTAAACAGATCAACGCGAGCGGAGCCGCGGATATACATATTTTTGATTAAACAGCTGAAAATTGAAAGAGTAATAAGACTAGCAATAAGACTTGTGTAGTGTGAATTGGTACTTTAAAATGAATTTGAAATTTTCATTATAAATTGTATGCCCTAAATTTGAGCTAAAAATTTTTAGTACCAAAATATTTGTACTAAAAAAAATTAGTACATAAAAATTAAATAATTTAAATCTTAGTTCAAGCGCCAAGTATTTTAAATTAAAGTACTATAAACAAATTGATACAAATATTTTAGTACATACATACTTAAGTAACAGGTGATAAAAATTTTAAATTTATCATAGAGTACATGCTTAAAATTTCGTACCAAAAGCCAAGCATGCCAACAAATTAACATTATGAATTTAATTTTTATTTTCAAGTTGCAATGTTCCTTTGTTGACATGCTTGGCTTTTGGTACTAAATTTCGAAAGCTCTATGATGTATTTAAAATTGTCATTACTTGTTATTTAAGTATGTATGTACTAAAATATTGGTATTAATTTGTTTTAGTACTTTATCTTAAATTCAAATTATTTAATTTTGATGTTCTAAAAAATTTAGTTCAAATAATTTGGTACTAAAAAATTATTAGCTTAAATTTAGTTAATAAACAATGTAACGAAGATTACAAATTCATCATAAAGTACTTCGAATGAAATTTTTAGTTCTTGAGTTCTGTACATAAGACTTGAGTACTAAAAATTAGATTATTTTATTTCTTAATTTTAAAATTTTGTTGTTGTTTGCAATGTAACTGTGCGACGAGTCGAACGTTGGTGACATCGTGAGACTGGACCTTAAAAAAATCTAATGTCTAATGAGTGGCTGACTTCTAAAACTTTTCAACACAAAGTGTATAGATACAAAGTTGCTAAGCATTATAATGATTAGCATCTAGTTACTTGGAGTCTAACGACGTTTTCAAACCATGTAGATTGTCATTGTACACTTTCTGCGAGGATAAAGCTCTTAAGGTTTTGGAATTCAGCCAGTAATCTTATTTTCTAAATAAGTTATCTGAATTTTTAGCTACGGATTTCCTTTAATTTTTTCGACTTTGCAATTTCCCTTAAATTTATTAACATACAATTTTAGCACATTTTACAAGAAATTTACAAGAACACATACAAATCCTTATACGTTTGTATGTATAAAACACAAAAGTTCATACACATACACAGGGTGTTCCAAAATTGAAAACTAATTTTGAATTATCTGCTTTTCGTAAATAAAAAAAGAGAGAAAACGAAGCTGGGTTCATCCAAAGCAAACATAAATAATTAAAAGAAGTAAGTTTTGAGAAGTTCAAAATTTCATAAATTTTTGGTTTTCGGAAATGCCGGTAACTACGAGTAACTTTTATTTTTAGAGGTTGAGTTTCTTACTTCCGAACTGTACAGCAAGAAGAACTTGTTGATTTAAAGTAATAAATAGAAATTGCTACCGCAAAATCATCTTCAGGGAATCATGCTTTGGCTCCTATTTGGAACAGCACGATTTATTAATTTATTATTCTTTGAAAATAAGGCTAGCTACTGTGGATTGAATTGTAATGCTAAGACATCCAGCCTTTGAAACAATTCAATTGGGACATACAGGGCGAGTAACTACGAGCCAAAAGTCTAAGTCAACAATACAACAGTAGAATATTTCATTTGCATAAATAATATGGTTATGATACATACATTTAAAAAAAAAAGATAAAAGGAAAACGTGGGGATAATTTTCTCAGCTTATTGTGCTCATTTCATGTGTTAATAAAAACAAGTAAATAAAATCTTAAGAAATTTTTGTAACACTCTTATATACTAAGGCACGCAAATAATTTACAGGCTTTTAAAATACTAGCCACAAATTGAAAAAAGAAACACAATAAATATTAAACACACATACACACACACATTGACATACATTAGCTCTCAAATTATCTCACACCTACAAAGTTCATTGGATTCTTGACTTAATAACTGTGCTTTGTTTATGCACAGCGTTACCATTGAACAATTTCAAAAAGTGTCAAGAAAAATGCCATCCGAAAGTAAAGCCTAGTAGTCTGTTCGAAGTTGTGAAAATTTTTCAGCAACATTTATTATTTCGCGTGAAAAATTTGACACGTAACAAGTGATGCCCATATTACTTTTTCCAAAAAATAATCGCTTTTATTGGTTAAAATTATGCAACATTGATCGACTTTTGTAAACAAAAACGTCAGCTGTCAATATTTCACGTGAAATAAATGCCAGTCACATTATTTCGCAGATTGCAAGAAAATGTTGCCAGATACATTTCATACATTTTTCACGAGTTGAACAGAGTACAAGTTTTGCAACATTTTTTCATGAATATTTCATGTGAAATTTTTTTATATGGATTATGTCAACATTTCGCATGAAATTTTGAACTGAGTACCAGGCTTAATTGAAAAAAATTATTTTTTTCGTTTTTTTATGTGACGCTAATTTTAATTTTGACGTTTTTTATCGTTTGACATATTCTTAGTTTTAGCTATTTTTTAGTTTTGGCGCTTTTTGTTCGTTTTGGCAATTTTTTTCTGGCAATGTTTTTAGTTTTACTGATTTTTTTGGCATTTTAGCGATTTGTTTTATTTTTGGTGATTTTTTTCATTTCAGGGCAATTTTCATTTTTCGTTTCAGTATTTTTTTTTCATTTTGGGAATTTTTAGTTTTAGCGTATCAACTCGACGGGTTGGATCTAGTAAGGATCACCGTATCAGAATACTCAGGTACGGTTCTACATAGGTTGACACCGATGAGTGTAGTGGTCCTTTCAAAAAGGAATCTTCTAGATTCTACTTGAATGCCTGCGTGTAGTGGGCAGCCACGTACACCAACCAGCGTGTTGGAAAATTTTAAGAGTTTGCCTCTTACGGTTTCTAAGATACAAATTACATTAACTTATAGAATGTGTGAAAATGTGAGGTCCGTAGCTCTTACAGGCAGTGCCAGACAGCAGGCGGACGTTAATCGTAGCGAAAACAATAGGGGGTTCCGTACACCAGCTCAGTCGTAAGGTCTATCGTTAAAAAAAGACAACATTTGCTGATGCGCTTGTCAACAAGCGTATTTGTTGTGTCGTTATCTTATCGTATTTTAAATGTCAGAAATCCAACATCTCAATTCAATGTAGTCAATTAAACCAGATATGGGAATTTTAATTTGATGCAAAATACTTCGTAGTCTTAAGCCATAAGCAATTTTGATTCACATAGTTTGAAATTAATTAAATATATATTTAGCATTAAGACGAATATATTTACTGCTCTTAGTTGTCACATATTTAATGGATTTTTATAAATTAATCTGACAAATAGAATAATCCCCAACCTGACCTCAATACAACTATTTGAAATACATTTAAAATTCAATCGTATAATTAGAATCGTACATTAGAACATGCAGAAGGCATGAAATTTACCAACAACAAAAATACAAAATTAGACAAAGCATACCACGTTAAAGGGAACTTGTGAATAAATGAAATACATATGTTATTGAACAAGTTAAATATTGATTTTAGGAAAAAGTGCGATAGATTTTTTACATTTAAAACATAAAATAAATTTATGTTTTCTTCTGAAATAAAAATACACAATTTGTTCATTGTTTTCAGACTATAACCTAAAAATATTTTTAATATTTTTTTTTTCAAACGTAATATTAAAGTTAAATGTACAAAAGTTTCAAAAAGAAAAAAAATCAAAGTCAGCTGCAAAAATGTAAATTCGGCACTTTAATTTCACCAACGGTAACACTTTTTGCACATCCGTTCAATTTGTTTTCGGCGAAATAAAAAAATAACGGTGCATACATACAATACTGTAGGAACAAGCATACATACATACATACATACATACATATTAAAAGAAGCAGAACCCAAAAAATTTCTAATAAATAATAAAAAAATCGCCAAAAAAATCCAACAAAAAAAAAACATACTAAGAAAAGGAAATAATTTTTTCACGGCTAAGGTAAATAAAATTTAAGAATGAGCTTACATGAGGAAGGTATATACTTTTTATGCATACATATATAAATTTTTTTAGGAGAACACAAATAAGTTTAGCATTATGGATTTTTGTTTAAAAAAACGTTACAAAAGAAGAAGAAAAAACTCCCCTCCTGTTTCACCAAGAAAGCTTGCCTAATGTAAACTCATTTTAAGTGAAATATTTACTAAGAAAAGCAAAAAAGTAAGAAGAGAATGAATCGTTCGCACCAGCATACTTTTAGGCTACATTTACTTCAGCAAAACACTGAGAAGAGCAAAAGGTTAACAAAAGAATGATTCGCTGTATTGGCACCAGCTTTTGCTACAGTATAGTTTAAGGCTACATTTACTCTTTGCTAACAAAAAGCACACATACACTTTGGAAATGTGCGCTTATGTTTAAGTATTTGCTTTTTAAATTACAATATAATAAAATTTATTCTTGCGTGCAGTTTATTGGTTTTATTCTCAAGAAGAAAAAAAGTAAGTTTAAAAATATTTGTATTGTTTTTCTAACAACTTCTCTTTGGCATTTTACTATTTGGCAAATAGTGGCAAATAAAAGAGTTAAGCATAATGGTGAATTTATAGGAGTTCATTTCGTAAAATATTTATTTTAAAAGTAAAATTAAAGAAAAATAAAATAAAAGTTATATTAAACTGTCAGGTTTATTATAATACATTTTAATGAAAAGTCTAAACCCCTTATGCAAAAAAATAATTAATTTGTGCTTCAAGTGTCCTTAAGTTAAAATAATTTTTAAGTTAAATAATTTTTTTTGTTGTTTTTGGAATAAGGTGACAAAACTTCTTAGAAGAGAATTTTCGGTGAAATTTAAAAAAATTATATTTTTCGAAAGAAGAAAACAAAAGCTACTTGCATATTAACACACGGTTGTCACATGCTATTATCACTTGTGCTCAGTTAGATTTGCTACTTTATCATTTAAAAATCTAATGCAAAATTAATTTCGTTCTACACAATCGTATGATTAAGTAAATATAATAGTTCCGTTATTTTGAGAAGTATTTATAAAGCGGCCCACCCACTTGCAATATAATTGCACAATTTTTCGTATTGTACAATAATATCGCCAATGTGTATGCCATATTCGAAGGTGGCACAATATATTGGCAAATATCAAAAGACTTTTGATTTTTATTGTACAATCAAGACAATTGTGAATGTGGTGGCAACATTGTCCAAAGTTGTTTACTTTTTCACTGCCAGGAAAATTGGGCAATATTTTCTTTAAAAATATTGTCCCATTTATTGCATAGCATAGGTCAAAATGACAATAATATGTACAACAACATATGCAATAATATTGCATAATGGATGGGCCGCTTAAGAATAGCAGCAGGGAGATTAAACAGTGACCATGATCACAGCAACACGTTTTCTTTAGAGGCACAAATGAAAGAAATATATTTAAGAATTGTAGCCATTAGTTTGAATAATTTAGTACAATCGGTATATATGTACATTTTTAATATAAATTTTTTTCTAAATTATAAAATTTAATGAAAATTTTTTTATTTTAAATACATCCAAAAATATTTACATACATATATTTTTTTGCTCTTTCTTCTCTTTACAGTTACCTTCCTCGGGTCTGTGAATAAGTAATTAAAGCAACAACAATAAAAAAAAACTCAAACCCACCACATGTTAACAAACAAAAATAGCAGTAAAATTTGCGGCTGCAACAACAACAACAACATTCCACTGCAAATAAAAACGCAGACAGAGTGTGTTTGCTAGTAGCTTAAGTAACAGTGTTACCAGCAATTCAAAATGAATAGATTTGCATTTATGTTTTAGCAAGACATTCGAAATTGCTGCTCGCCGGAAGCATAACCAACCAGAAATGTTTATTTTTAATAATTTGTTACTCTAACAATAGTTTTTTGTTTTATTTGTATAAATTATTGTTGGAATAACAAGAAGAGAAGAAAAAAACGGAGTTGATGAAATCGTAAAAGCCAAAAATAGCAGCTGACGACGCTAAGTAGGGTGGGAAGTCGTTGAAGAGGCGCAGTTTTATTTATAATTTATTTAGTTATATATTAACTTAAAGTTAATAATAGTTTTAGTAAATTTGTTTGGAAAACAAATTAAAAATCCAAAATGACCAAGAAGTACGAATTTGATTGGATTATACCGGTGCCACCGGAATTGACAACCGGCTGTGTATTCGATCGTTGGTTTGAGAATGAAAAGGAAACCAAAGAAAATGATTTTGAGAAGGATGCCCTGTTTAAAGTGGACGAATATGGTTTCTTTTTGTATTGGAAAAGTGCCGATAGGGTATGTAAGAGCAAACTATTGGCGCTAATAAACAATTTTCTTACTAACAATTTTCTTTTTAGGGAGGCGACGTCATCGAATTATGCCAAGTTAGTGACATAAGAGCCGGCGGTGTACCCAAGGTTAGTACTTAACTATTAGTTTTAATTAGGTAAATTTTTTTTCCTAATTTATATATGTGAGTAGCAAAAAAAAAAAGCAAAATTGGTCGATTGTGTTCAGTCTCTGGTACGATCTCTGCTTAGAATAGAAAAACCACTAGGCTCGAAGGACCATAAACAACTAGTAATAGATAGTTGTGGCCTTGTGTACTATGAATAGCAGAACCAGAGCATATTTTGTTCGATCTCCATTGAAACCAAAACGTAGCATTTTGAGTATTTTCTTTTTCTTGCCTTACATTTCGAATTGTTTCCCTTCATCTTCATTGTCACTGTTCTGTCAAAAAATTAACATTTCATTTTACAAATTTGCCGTTGTACTTTACATGCTCTTCTGTTCTTATTCACAATTTTCCAAGAATTATTTAGCATTTTCATGAAGATGTATGGAAAATGTAAAAAAAAAATTTGTATTAATATTTAATGTGTGAAACGTGTGATCAATACAACACGTTAAAGTGTTTACATACATACATATAAAATGGTGGGGTGCGAAAAAGAAATCTTTTGTAGCTAAACCTTGTTCCATATACATATCTACATTCGTACATTCTACATATGTACGAGTATGTACATATGTATGTATATATGTGATTTTCTTTAGAGTATAAGAAATGAAATGAAATATGAAAAATTAAAGATTTTTCATTTGAAAAATTAAAGATTTGAAAAAAGATTTCTTATTAGATATTCTTTTCATTCTCGAAAATGATAATGGAAATATTTTCTCAAGGGATCTGAAAATTTTATTCTATTTCATAATATTATTTTATTACTTTATCTAAGGATTGCTAAGTTAAGTTTGATTTATTGATAATTTTTTCTTTCAAAATCATTATTTCTAGATCACATCCTATTTATAAATTTGTACAACTTCTATGAACTGTTAATGCATAATTTCTCAATTTTAAGTCTCTACATAATTTTAACTCTTTATTTATGTCAATTTTTTGACACAAATGTTAGACTTTCTTTTCCTTCTTTTTTTGCAGCATTATCGTTTTTAAGCTTTTATGTTTAAAACTATTTTGAATATTCAACTTTATAATTCTTCTACTTCTGAATTTGATTTGCTTACGTTTGCATCTATTTCAGCATCATTAATTTATTCACTTCCATCCAAAACTCCTGCATCATTTCCATCTATTTTTAACTTCTTAACTCGTGCTGGTTTTAATTAATCGTCTTTGTTTACTTTTTTCCCTTTTGCAATATACAATATGAGAAATTTAGGTTAATTTCTTTTTGACTTATTCCCTTTTTTCTTTCTTTTTTATGCTGCCAACTGAAATAATTGCAATGTTAAAATACAAAACACTGTATATTACAAAAAAAAAATTAAAAATAAAATATATATAAAAATAAGAAAAAAAAAAGATTAAAACATTTGCATGTTGATTGAAATGCATTGCAAATTATTGAGTAAGAGTTTAAATATTAAAAAAAATGCTGGCTATCAGTTTTCCTTTCAGCATTTTTGTGTGTCATGTTTTTGTTTTTCTGCGCACATTAGCATATTTTTACAGAATTGGGTATGAGTTTTTTACTCAAATATAGTTGTTGAATTTTTGTAGGAAAAAGGTTCCTTTCAATATTTCCATATTGTTCTAGTTTAATGTTGTTCTTTATTGTGTATCTTTTTACATTGAAAAAAAAAACAATGATTGTGATGAAATTTTACAAATAAAAAAAATTTTTTATTTGACTTTATTTTCTTCTTTTATATTCAATTTTATTTTGTTTTATTTTATTATGATTTTTTGGTGTTTTGGCCTCGCTTATTTCATATTATTTTATTTGGATAATAAACCTAGATATCTATGGCTTAATATAAATAAATTCAGTAAAGTGAGACGAACTTTAGCCTATATAATTGAATATTTTAGCTGATGTAGACATTTTTTTTTAAATTGTAAGTACCCGGCAAACCTTTTTTCAGTTTTGGCGTTTTTTTAGTTTTTGGGAATTTTTGGTTTTGGCGTTTTTTAAGTTTTGGCGTAGACGTTTTTTTTTAATTTAAGTGCACTGTAAACTTTTTTTCGGTATTTTTTTAGATTTTCTTCTTATTTTTCGCGCTTTTCTCGCTTTTGAGATTTTTTCAGTTTTTGCCGCTTTTTTAGTTTTGGCGGTTTTTCTTAGTTTTGGCGCTTTTGAAATTTTTTTCGGTTTTTGGCGTTTTTGACGATTTTTTCGGTCTTTGCCGACTTAATTTAGTTTTAGCGATTTTTTTAGTTGTGGCGATTTATTTTAGTTTTTTGCGATTTTTTTTGGTTTTTGGCGATTTAATTTAGTTTTAGCGATTTTCTGTTTTAGTTTTGGCCCTTTTTTCGTTTTGGCGATTTTTTTCGGTTTTTGGTGATTTTTTCGGTTTTTTCATTGAGTTGTTTTTATTTTCGTTTTGACGATTATCTCTTTTCTTTTTCCTCAAGGGGATCTCTTCGGAGATTACGAGTGTGACAATCCCAAGGACCCTAGTCGGGGTAAAATAGCTTTTGTTGAGGCATACCTTTAGCTATTTACCCATAAAATTTATGTGTTACTACCCAATCTCTGAAATTAAATAATTTTCCCAAAAAAACTCATGTGTTACTACCCAATCTCTGAAATAAAATAATTTTATTAATTAAAGTGGTTTGTTAAAGAAGGCAAAAAAAAAGTGAAACTAGATTTTGACTTAGCGAAATGTCTCATTTTCATCATATTTCGCTTGGAAAATGCATATGTACATAAAGAAATATGTACATATGTAACTGCTTAATCAACAGTAGCATAAATATATTTATGTATTTTGTTACAACAAATTCTTTAAGTAAATTAACAATCTTTCAGTTACAGCTAAAAAAAACAAACAGATACATAACAAATGTAAAATATAATACTTAACATAGTTTAACTTAATTAATTCTATCAAAAATGTGAGATTCAATTAAAAAAAATTCTATGCAACAAACAAAAGAGAGCAAAAACTGACCGGATATTGCAAATTATAAATTTAATTAAAAATATTTTAGTTTCCGACATGTAGCCTAGTTACGAGCGCGTGCATATGACATACCTACATATAAGTATGTATGTATAGTCATGGCCTTGGGGCTATAACAAAAATATATTTCCAAAGCAGGTCATGGGTTTAAAGTAAAGGATAAATTCATCTAAAAACGAAATATACACCAGAATATATAAACAAACTGTTAACAAATTAAGATTATTTTTTTTTTAGATTTTCAAACCAGTGTTTTGTTGATTACTTTTTTCGCACACATATTGAAACGTAATTGAAATTTCTTAAATTTAACGTAATATTTTTTAATTCAATCCCGTCCATTCAAGATGTTACAAAAAAATTATATTGCATATTTTTTTCTATATGAAGTCCCAAGGTATCGACGAGATATTTATGCATTTCAGAATATTTTAAATAGTTCAGCAATTTGTTCACGTGTTCAGACTACCAGAGTAGCTTAGTTTTAAAAATATGTTTGCACATTTATTTTTAAATTTTTAACATTTACATATTTTGAAATTTTGTCTTCTAAAACAAAAACGTTGAAATCAAAACTCTTAACAAATCTGATTTTTTTATCACGGTATAAATACTCGTCATACCATATTTTTGCTATTAATTTAAGGCTTCCTGTTTTTGTTTTATTTTGCTCTCATATTATTTTTAAACCATTACAAAAATATATAAAAGGTATTCACAATAGGCATCTTAAAATTTTAATATGGCAACACTGCGACATCTTAAAATTCTTATTCAGCCCAATTGTGAATAACAATTCCCGGACAATTTGTCCCCTTTTTCCATTCTGTCTGTTGTGAATTAAAATTTCCTTGGAAAATATTCCTGGGGAAAAAAGTTAGTATTTTAAATATGAGGGAGAGAGAGAATTTTTTGCGAGTTTTCTCCCAAAATATTTAGCAGAGACGGGAACTAATGCAAAATTTTTAAAATCAATTTAAATTTTTTTTTTATTAAATTTGTTTAATTTTTAATTATTAAGCTTTACAAATCATTTTCCCTTTTTTACATTCACTGGGGACTGATAGCGCGAAAATGGTTTCACAGGAGTTACACGACAGCATTTTTCCCTTCGAGGGTAATCAATCCCGCTTATTGCGAATGACGTCGTCGACGTCACATCAAGACGATTGTAAAAATTTTGAATTGTTTACTCTTTGTCGACAACAATTTGCTACTATTAACCTGCTTCATTAATTTATAAGGCCTTTGAGATTAGTAGGAGATTGTCAAGAAGAGCCAATTGCTGCCGATATAAAGCAGACAAGTGACAATATTTACTGTCGTCTTGATGTGACGTCGACGACGCCATTCGCAATAAGGAGGAATATTTCATGGGGGAAAATTCCACTTGTTATTCACGAACATGTTTATTCGAATACGGATTATTCGAATATTTTAATCTGAATAGTTTTATGCAAATCAAAGTACGAATATATATTCGTATAACGCGTACGAATAATTTAATTTGCTTGAACTAAAATATTTCGATAAAATAGTCGACTAAATATTCAAATAAAACCCACCGAGCCTAAGTTCTTCGGCTAGATTTATTGGAATTACAATAACTGTGATCTTATAATTGTAATAATTTGTGTTAGCAAAACAATTTTCTAATATTTTTATTTTAATATATCGTCATATAAAATTAAAAAGGCGTAACTTACAAAATATCACAAGAAATTGTGTTTTCGGTCTACTCACAACAGTTTTATCCATCTATGTCAACAAATATCAAATTTATTAACGAAAATTAAAAGACTACTGACAACTACATAAATAAATAAACTAAAACATAATTTGTTCTGCAACTCCAGCAAAATACAAATGTAAGTGTAGCTCACTCCTTTTTTATTTCATTGACGATATATACAAAAATCTTTTATTTGAAAATCTTTCGAAAAATATAATCATGCAATTACTAAATTCTTTAATTTTTTTTAAATAATTTTTCGCAGTCATTCGATTAAAAGTACTGCGAATAAAAATTTCTTTTGATAATACATTTGTGTTAAAAAAATTAATAAAAAGAAACTGAAATCATTTTATACGAATAAAATTTTCCGCATAATTCTTTAAAATTTTTCGAATAAAAATTTTTCCAAATTTTTCGAATAAAATTTTCATTAAAATGATTTGCATTTGTTTAAATAAAAATTATACAAATAAAAATTTTAGGAAAATTTTCCACAAATTATGAAAAAAAAAAAATTATTCCAATAAAAGTTTTTTTTTTTTAATAGTAAATAACTTTAGGAGTAAAAACTGTTTCCTAAATTTTGTTTATTGACATGATTTTAATGTATTTAATAAATAATTAAATTTTGTTATTACAGGATCCCAAAATTCTGGACAAAGTGACGAAAAAATGTGGCGCAGACTTAACGGCATTGGATAAAAAGTCTTTAACTATATGCTCGAATACGGATTATATTAACATAACATATCATCATGTCGTTTGTCCAGATGCCGATACGGCAAAGGTGAGTTCATACTAATTTGTAATCAATGTCTTAGCTTGTCTTTTATTTTATATTTTTATCAATTACAAAAAGAGCTATATGATGCAAAAGCATCATTTTATAATATTGATTTGAAATTTGCTATAGATAATTTCGCCTGTAAAACATTTAAAAGGATTTTTTGTAGACACGATGAACTATTGGCTAGATTTTCATTAGAGAATTTCTATTGTGAATAACAGCATTCATTTATTGTGAATGACTTCCTTTTAAGAGAATTATATCAATTCCAGTGAATGACATTCACTATCTGTGAATTATTTAAAAAAAAAACTCACCTAAATTCCTCTGAGAATTAATGACGTGATGTTCAATCGAAAAATGTCATAATGTTTCATGAACAATTTTCGCTGTGAATTAATGATATGACTTTGAAAATTGAATTATAAAAATTTCTGTAAATAACTGATTAATTTTCTTTGCAAAATTTTCTGCGTAAATTTTTCTTATCATGGCTCTGAAACCACAATATGTATGTATAGGGTGTTTTTTTAGAGGTATAGAACTTCGAATTGAAATAAAACACAAGAAAATCGTTTTAATGTCCATCAATTTGGCTTTATTGGAAGGATAATTTTATGCCATTAACGTTTAAATATGATTTCGGGCATGTGGCCGCCGCGGCTGGCTCGAATAAAGCCAATTCTACAGGTCCAATTTTCAACCACTTTTTCGAGCATATGGGGCCGTATGTTGGCAATAACGCCACGAATGTTGGCTTCCAAGTCCCCTAACGTTTCTGGTTTGTTGGCGTAGACGAGCGACTTCACATATCCCCAAAGAAAATAATCCAATGGTGTCAAATCACACGATTTTGGTGGCCAATCCATGGTTAACCGAATTAATTGCTCTGATGGACGATTATGTCGACCATAAAATGGACGGAGCTTGCGGTAAACTTCGCGAACTGAACCATTATTTTCGAAATAAATTTGCACGATTTGCAAGCGTTGTTCTTTTGTCAACCTGTTCATGATGAAATGGCAAACCAAACTAAATATTAATCACTTGACAGCTGACAAAATGGCCGCCAGTTAAAAAAGTGATGCCAACTTAAAGTTCTATACCTCAATAAAAAACACCCTTTACAAAATATTTTTGGATTTAAAAAATGTAGAAATTTGAAGAGAAAACATATATTTTAATTAAAAATTTAACTGATTATATTCAATTTAATTGACAGTACGAGTATTTTGTCTAAACATTACAAAATTTGTCATTAAATTTTCATGCCGTTTTTTTATGATTTTTTCTTAATAAAAATTACATTTCATTTATTTATTTTCGTTTTTATTAGAAAAATATAACTGCCAGTTTGGCTTATATGTTAAACACATTCACCACAGCAAGCTACCGACTACAAAATTTCAAGAATAGAATACACATGTTTATATGAGAGTGATTCTTTTGAAGGCAGCAGGGCAGCAGATTCTTGTCTATCCTGATTTTGTCCTTGTAGTCCAATTAAACTAATTTCTATTTATTTGGCTACAATGAGAAAATTCAGTGTTGCCACAATATATTGAATGAATGATATCGTACAATTATTTCATATTATTTAACAGAAACAATATCCAAAAATTTATGTAAAGCATAAATTTATTCTTTTTTATACTTTTACGTCATATAAATACATTTTGAAAGAGTAATTTAATTTTTATAAATGCGAATTATTTGAAGGTGGCAATACTGAACTATGTACATATACTTAAATATGAGCTGCAGATGGTGCTGCTGCCGTCTCCAAAATAATTAAGTAGCTGGCTACTTACTTAGGCGACAAATGCTGCTAGCGGCATTTGAAATCGTGTGTTCGTGTAGCCTGCTGTGGTGAATGTGCTTAATGCATTAAACTGTCAAAAAGTTTCGTCTGCCCAATTATGCTGAGGAAAAAACTAAGTTTTGTATTTTGTGTTTATTTTATTTTAATAAAATAAACTGGCAGTTATACTCTTCTAGTAACAAAGAAATTAAGTAAAGAATCTTAAAAAAATTAAATGAAATTCTGATGACTAATTTTGTAATATCAACAACCCAGACGGCCGAATTGAATAGATAATTTTTATAAAAAAGGTTAAATTTTTTTTAGTTATTTGAATAAAAATTTTCCAGGCGAGCCTGGTTTGTGCAAATAGGGGTTAAGAAAGTACAAGAAAAAATTTTTGTTTGTTTTTTCTAAAGAATTTTCATTCACTATTTCTTTGCGAAATTTCATACTTCTTTTTCAATTCTAGATTTGGTTAGATGGCATACGAAAAATAACCCACAATGTTAAGGCCAATAATATTTGTCCCATGATGTGTTTGAAAAAGCAGTAAGTCTTTTAGTATTGCACTATCTCTCTCTCTGTCTCTCTCTTTCTCTCTTTCTAAAGCATGTCTGTAAAATGTAAATAAAAGTTCTATACAAATTAACTTCCGCTTAAGCCTACTTTAAGGCGTTCGTTCACACTTCCGTTACAGACAATTTTTTTTTATATTTACTTTGTTATTTTGTTCTCCTTACTAACTGACTACTAACAAATAGTTGCATGACAAATTAACATTTATTTCTTTTACTACTAATTCTATTGTGATGTTTTCTTTCCGTAGCCTGTTATAATAATTATTATTAGTGTTTTTTTTTATTGTTTGTGTTGCGTTTTATTCTATTTATAATATTGTGTTGTCTGCATTTAATGTTTCACAAGTGTTGCCATATCATTAATATCTTATAAATGATTTAATTTCAGTGTTAATAATTGAATTATTTTCTAAAAGTGTTTGATAATAAAACAAACTATACTAAGTTATTAATGGCACGCAATATTTGTGTTAAACATTAAAATTATGTATAAAGAAACAAAAACGGAACAGAAAGAGAAAATAGATTAAAGTGAAATACATATAAAATCTTTATTTCTTACACTCAAGTATAAAAAAATATCGTATTAAATATTTAATTTACGTTAAGTCTAATGTCTTAATATGAAGAATTTGGGTTTCTAATTGCTTAGGCACGTATAGATACATTTCATTTCTCTTTGGGAAACTTGTCAAAAGACTTTCACCTAAAAATTCTAGGGAAAATCTAAAAAAAACTTCATATCGCACACTAAATCATAAAACGTGCCGAAATAACAAATTTCCCACAAATTGTACTTCATACGAGTACATCTGGAGAAAGGGCGATATAATTTGATGATTTTTTTATAAAAAACAACCTTTAGAAATACCACTAAAATCTATTCTACTTCCTCAAAAAATTTAATTTCTCTCTCTTCCGAAATCTAAGAGTTATAGATTAATTTTTTAAGGCTTTTGGACTTTCTGAATGCCAAAGAAAACATAAAGAAAAAGCAATATCGGATTTACGCCCCCTTTTGTGAGATACTAAACAGGCTTGGCAAACATTTTATGACATGTCTTATTTCTCATTATGTTTTCTATCAACCGACCAAATTTCATGCATTTATCTCTAAAAACAACAGACATACTCGTATTACAAAGAAACGTAAAATGGTTTTTGAACTCAAAAAATTTTATAAATATCTGCCTCCTACCAGCCCAATAGAACTTGGCAGGAGCTGTATATTTGGAATACATATTTTCCGCTCAACCGATTCAATTTATTTATTTCACTATATGATAGTAAGGAACACTGGCTACAAGATGGGGCAAACTTTGACCCGTCTGGTGGGCCCCCATTTTAAGTGAAAAACTTAAATGTTTGCTGGTAATTACCATATCTCGCTATGTAATGGATCTACGGAGTTCAAATAGCGTTTATATGAACTACTGAAATCCATTCTACCAGCCTACAAGATTTCATTTCTCTATCTCCCGAAACTGAGAAGTGATAGATTAGTTTCGGAAGGTGTATCAACAAAGTGACATGACCGAAAATTGCTTGTTTTTAGTGTAGTTGTAACTCTTATATCTCGAAAACCGCTCGGAATATTTTATTAATTCTTTTTCGGAACGAAAGGTCAGAACTTCAGCTTTAATATAGATGGCTTTTGGAATTTCTAAATGCAACAGAAAACATAAAGAAAAAGCTATTTCGGATTTACGCCTCCTTTTGTGGGATACTAAACAGGCGTGGGAAAAATTTTTCTGCCATGTCTAATTCCGCATTATGTGTTCTATCAACCGACCAAATTTCATGCATTTATCTCTAAAAACAACGCACATACTCGTATTACAAATCGTCTTTGAACTCGAAAAATTTTATAAATATCCGCCCCCTACCAGGCGGACCGAACTTGGCAGGAGGTGGATATTTGGAATACATATTATTCAAAATGCTGTAATTCGCCAAACGCTCAACCGATTTAATTTATTTTTTTCACTATATGATAGATTGGAAGATTGGCTACAGAATGAGCAAACTTTGGCCCGGCTGGTGGCCCCCCATATTAAGGAAAAAGTTAAATGTTTGCTTGTAATCATTATATCGTGCTAAGTAATAGACCTAGAGAGTTCAAATAGTGTTTATATAAACCACTGAAAGCCATTCTATTTGATCGTAAAATTTCATTTCTCTTTCTCCCGAAACTTAGGAGTTATAGATACATTTTGCAAGGTGTAATAATAAACGTAAATTACCGGAAATTGCTTGCCTTAGGGAAGTTGTAGTTCCTATATCTCGGGAACCGCTTGGAATATTTTAATTTAATTTTTTCGCATGAAAAATCACAACTTTAGCTTCAATATAGAGGGATTTTTTAAATATATTTTTGATATTTCTCTATTTTGAGAAACTTTTGAGATTAGGAATCTCTCATAATGAAACATTTTTTAATGTGACTTTTTAAAGTTTTATTAGTCATAAATAACATTACATTTTTATCTTTAAACAACAAATTAATTACTCAAACTAAATTTTTAGATAGCTGCTTTTTAAATATACAAATATACCCAAGTTACATTTGGAAATTGCATTAGGATTGATAAAACTTATATATTTAAAGATATACAAAGCTTGGGATGGTTCTATTTTGTTTAAGGGCATTCGCACGTAGTGTTTTAAATTGCATAATTATTGCAAAGTTTTTCATATTTTCTGGTATTGCCTCGCATGAACTATCTGGTGATTTTACATAATTTTTTTTAAGTTGTTTGTATGGTAGACAGATGGGAATAATGGGCGGCTCGCTGCTTTTCATACTACAGGAAATCAAGGCTCTAAAAAGAGGAAGACAAAATTTCGTTTATATTTATTAAATTATTGAAATCTACTTATAAATATATGTATGTAAATATTGTCTCCCCTTTTTCATAAAATTTAAAATAGTTTGAAATGTATTTTTTTTTTAAATTGTTCATACAAAATTTTCTTGAAATGCATTTCAAATATATTTAATTTATTTTTTTTTATGAATATGGGGGATTTGTTTTGATTTTTATTTCTCATTACATATTTCTTTTTTAACATTATTTTTAAATATAATTTTCTTTTAATTTTATTGCATGTCTGTTCTTAATGCACTAACTCTTTGCCTGCAAATAAACAATTAACAACTTAATTATTAAAATAATTATAAAATCGCACTACCGCTTAAATATGTATTTACGACATCAATTTTACAAATATTCTATATTAACGACATCTATTAACCAAAAATAACAATTAAAGCGTTGGCAAAATGGTTTGCGCCACATAACACATAATAACAAGGCCACCAATGTGTGCCCCACTACTAATTTAATGAAGCAGTAAGTATAATTTTTAAAATTTGACTTAAATTGCAGGTAAGTGGTCCAATTTTTAATTTTGAACGAGTTTCAAAGAAGGAAAATATTTACAATTCAAGTTTTTTTTACACAAAGAATTTTTTTTAAACATACTTGCAATTTTAAAAATTTGAGAGTTGGCAAGGAGAATGGAATTTGTCGCTATAAAAAAAAAACTTACAATTATAAGGGAGTTCAGTAGTCGTATTTGCTTTGGTTTTTCTAATTTTAGCTTTAAATTATGTTGGCAATGCGAAATGAATTTTATTTTGAGTAAATTAAGTTTTCATAAAGAAAAATATTTTATGAAATTTATTTTTTTGTAAGTAAATTTTTTATAAATTTTTTCTAATTTTAGCTTTAAATTATGTTGGCAATGCGAAATGAATTTTATTTTGAGTAAATTAAGTTTTCATAAAGAAAAATATTTTATGAAATTTATTTTTTTGTTTGAAACTTTAAAAAAAATGTTGACTTAAAAGTTTTTAAGTTGGCAATGCAAAACATTTTCTTTTCATTAAATTAAATTTTCTCTATAAAAAGATTATCTTAAAACATGTTTTAATTGCTTAATAAAAAAAAACAAACAAAAAATATGAATAATTGGCAAAGCGAGAAATTCCATAGAACTCATTTTGCTAGTAAACAAACATTGAAGTATGCAAATATTCAATAACATTTGTATTTTGAAAATTTCTATAAGATATTCTAGTGTTACGATGTTCAGGTTGGCAACACGATATTTTATTTTTATTACATTTTAAAGCAAAAAAAATTGTTAAAGTATTAGTGAAATTTTTAAATTTTTTCTCAGTATATTTTTTATAAACTTATAAAAATTGGCAAGGCGAAATTAAGTAGTGAATGATTTTAGGCACACTTTAAGACAAAAATAATTGTAAAATTTGTGTTTCGAAATTTTTTTATAAAAAATTTTGCAATAATTTAAAAACTTACAACTTGACATGCGCTAAAAAATTGTTAAATAAAATTTTTTTAAGACAAAAATAATTGTAAAATTTGTGTTTCGAAATTTTTTTTATAAAAAATTTTGCAATAATTTAAGCATTTACAAGTTGACTGACAATGCGCAAAAAAAAGTCATTAAATAAACAAACAAACAAATTTTACAATAATTTAAGAATTTACAAGTTGGCAATGCACAAAAAATTTATTAAATCAAGTTTTCTTAACATTAAAGTTGATTAAATAATTTTTCGTATTTTACGTATTTGTATTATTTTATAACAAATTTTACAATATGAAATTTAAAAATTTACAAGTTGGCAATGCGCAAAAAAAATTGTTACCTAAAGCTTTTTTTAACACAAAAATTTTAAGTCAATTAATAAAAATTACAATCATTTAAAAACTTACAAGTTGGCAATGCGCAAAAAAATTATTAAATAAATTTTTTTTGCACAAAAATATTATTTTTAAAATTTCTTTAAGGCAATTAAAAAAAATTTAAGAGGTTGGCAAATTGCTGAAAATTTGTCGCTTTAAAACCTGAACATTTAGATGTGTAAGGAAGTATGTATGACAATCATTTGAAAGTATACTAATTGGTAATGCGAAAATTTTAAAATTAAAAAGAAAAACTTTGTGACAGAGAAAATTTCTGAACTTCCAGTTTTACGTCGCAAAATCCCCTTAATAGAGGAAGATGACAATTTATTTTAGGATTGCCATCACTATTTGCCAGTCTGCTTGTCGCTCTCTCTGTCTCTCTCTCTCTTAAAGTTCCTGTACAAAAATTCTAATGAACTTTAACCTTTAATTAGAATTACTTATGGCCTTTTAAACTGCTCTTCTCTCTGCATTCTTATTATTACTGCATTTGTTGCTGTTATTGTATTTTGCAATTGTCTCTTTCATACATACATACATACATACATACATATGTATGTATGTATGTACGTATTGCTTTTATCATTTTATGCATGTCATTAATATTGTTGGTAATAAAAGTTTCAAGGAATATTGGAAAACAAACAACAATTGCAAGGATAATTTCATTTTATTATTCAGACTTATTCATTTACGTTTCCCTTGCTTTTATTCTTCGTATGCATTCATATAAGTGAATAAATTTATATGAATTTCTCGTAAGTGCCACTTGCAATAGAGTTTGAGGTGAAAGCAAAAGTGTTTCTTTCTAAGAAACTAGAATGTTGTGCAAGTTTTGCACAAATGCGTTTGCAATTGCTTACAAATGTGTTTAAATGCGAGTGAAATCTCTTGATAACTGTGTACGAGTATGCCAAAGCCAGTAGAAGTTTAATAAAAATGCAACAAAAAAAAATGGTTGAATAAAACATCATAGTGTGTTTAAAATTGTAGTGATTTCTATTGTTTTTGTTTTGATTTGCTTTCTTGGATGATGTCAGTTGTTACTTGTGAATGCGTTTGAAAGAACTGCAGTATAGAAATAACTAACATACTGCAACACCTTAACCAGCTCAATATAAAGTTTTCAAACTTTTGCATATTCTCCTGCAAATTACTTTATTTGACTGCTCATAACCAATTATTTATGCAAAATTACAGTTGTAGAAACACACAGAGTTTGGCAACAATTGAAACAAAGAAAACCAAAATAAACGTTTGGAATAGTTGGCAAAAGAGTTGGTAAAGCGGTCAAAAGTTAAAATAAGCAAAAGTTAGTGAACATTTAAAGTGAACTCTACATCTCCAGCTGTCATGAAATTTTGTTGTAACTTGAAGTTATAACTGAGTTGTTAAAAAAAGATACACCTAAATTTTAGCCATAATAAAATATCTGTAAGATGTTCCCCTACAGCTGGCAACATGCATTCATTCATTACCAAAATAATGAGATAAATAAGCATAACTCATTACATGGCAACCAAGTAAAACACTACTACACATTAACAAAATTCCTTAAAAAATTGTGGGATGATATGAATTGGGTAAGTTTTCTTTTAAATTAGCACAAAATATACAAGAATTATTATAAAGCAGGTAAATAACTTACTACTCCTCTAACAAAATATATTCAATAAACTCTTATCAAAAAAAAAATAAACTACATAATTTCAAATTCTTTCTTTAAACCAGTTGGATGCGTTTATCATTCCTGACGGAGAAGGGCGGTAAAATACCCGTAAAAACAGTGGCCAAAACATTTGCTTCGGGTAAAACGGAAAAACTGGTGTACCAATGTTTCAAAGATGTCGGTTTGCCAGATGACAAAAGTGCTAATATGACACGAGATGAATTTACATTCGATAAATTTTATGCATTATATCACAAAGTCTGTCCAAGAAATGACATTGAGGAATTGTTTACAACGATGTAAGTTTTATATATGTACATATATACAGGGCAATCATGAATAAAATTCCGCGTGCAATTTTTCCCGGGGAACAATTCCAATTAATAGCAAAATAATAGGGAAAACAAAAAATACTAATTGGAAAAGGGAGAAATTTCACGCGGAATTTTATTCATGATTCCCTTGATAGACTTATAAAATCCCGAAAATTTTCTTGAAATGCTTTAATGCTTTAATGATGTTTTTTATAGAACAAAAGGCAAATCGGAAGTAATCGAATTGGTGCAAATGGTTCAGTTTATGAATGAGAAACAACGTGATCCTAGAATGAATGAAATTTTATATCCTTTATATGATGAAAAAAGATGTACGGAAATTATCAACGATTATGAATTAAGTGAAGATAAAAAGAAGGCCGGTAAGTTGCGTTTTCTTTAGCCATTATAAACTTTTAATGATTATTGAACTGTTTGACAAGGTCAACTTTCCATGGATGGCTTTAAGCGCTACTTAATGTCTGATGAAAATGCTCCAGTATTTCTGGATCGTTTAGATATTTACATGGAAATGGATCAACCTTTGTCCCATTATTATATAAATAGTTCACACAATACGTACTTGTCGGGCAGACAAATTGGTGGCAAATCTTCGGTGGAAATGTATAGACAAACGATGTTGGCAGGCTGTCGGTAAGATATTTTTTTTTACGAGACTAATAACAATCAAGTGGGTTTTTTGTAAACATTTGAAATTTGTATTTTTAGCTGCGTGGAATTAGACTGCTGGAACGGCAAGGGTGAAGATGAAGAGCCAATTGTTACTCACGGCCATGCCTACTGTACAGAAATATTATTTAAAGTAAGTTTGTTATAAATTCCCTATTTAAATAAACTTTCTTAAATTAAATTTAGGATTGCATACAAGCTATAGCCGACTGTGCATTTGTGGCCTCGGAATATCCAGTTATATTGTCATTTGAAAATCATTGCAATCGTGCCCAGCAGTATAAATTAGCCAAATACTGTGATGACTTCTTTGGTGAATATTTACTAAAGGAACCTCTGCCAGATCATCCGGTAAAAAAGATACATTGCTGAATTTTTTCTAGGGCATTTGCTTTAATTTCATTTCTCTTTCTATTGACAGCTTGAACCTGGTCTACCGCTCCCACCGCCTAATAAACTTTTGCGTAAGATCATGATTAAAAACAAACGCATGAAACCCGAAGTGGAAAAAGTCGAACTGGAGTTGTTTTTAAAAGGTGAACTGAAGACAGATGATGATCCTGTGGAAGATGCCAGTGCTGTGAAACCACCTGAAGCCGAAGCTCCCCCACCACCGCCGCCCGCCGAGGGTGCTCCACCGGGTGAGCCCGGTGCAGAAGGTGCCCCTGCAGAGGGCGGTGAAGCGGCTGTGGCCTATAGCGGCTCAACGACCAATGTCCATCCTTGGCTGTCGTCAATGGTCAATTATGCCCAACCTATAAAATTCCAGGGCTTCGATAAGGCCATCGAAAAGAATATTGCCCACAATATGTCCTCGTTCGCCGAGTCGGCGGGCATGAATTATCTGAAACAGAATGCCATTGATTTCGTCAATTATAACAAACGGCAAATGTCACGTATTTATCCTAAAGGCACACGTGCCGACTCTTCCAATTATATGCCTCAAGTATTCTGGAATGCTGGCTGCCAAATGGTGTCTTTGAACTTCCAAACCTCCGATTTGCCAATGCAGTTGAATCAGGGTAAATTTGAGTACAACGGTGGCTGCGGTTACTTGCTGAAACCCGATTTTATGAGACGATCCGACAAAGATTTTGATCCTTTCGCTGATGCGCCCGTGGACGGTGTGATTGCCGCTCAGTGTTCAGTGAAAATTATAGCCGGCCAATTTTTGTCCGATAAAAAAGTGGGCACCTACGTTGAAGTGGATATGTATGGTTTACCCTCCGATACGGTCAAGAAAGAATTTCGCACCCGTTTGGTGCCGAACAATGGCCTGAATCCCGTGTACAATGAAGATCCTTTTGTATTCCGCAAGGTGGTCTTGCCCGATTTGGCTGTGCTGCGTTTTGGTGTTTATGAAGAGAGCGGCAAAATGATTGGTCAACGTATACTACCTTTAGATGGTCTGCAGGCGGGCTATCGTCATGTCTCCCTACGTACTGAGGCCAACTTTCCCATGTCTCTGCCCATGTTGTTTGTTAACATCGAACTGAAAATATATGTGCCCGATGGCTTTGAAGACTTCATGGCCATGTTGTCCGATCCTCGGGGTTTTGCGGGTGCAGCTCAGAAACAAAATGAACAAATGAAGGCCTTGGGTATTGAGGAACAAAGTGCGGGTGCGGCCAAAGATGCCGGCAAAGCGAAGGAGGAGGAAAAGAAGGAAGCGCCTTTAGTCTTTGAGCCAGTGACATTGGAATCTCTGCGCAGCGAAAAGGGTTTCCAAAAGGTGGCCAAGAAACAGAATAAGGAATTAGATACCTTAAAGAAGAAGCATACCAAGGAGCGTATGGGTGTACAAAAGACTCAGAATGCTGCTATCGATAAGCTGATAAAAGGAAAAAGGTAAGAAAATTAGTCTACCTCTCTTTCCCTCTGTGTGTGTGTGTGTGTGTGTGTGTATTTCCTTTCAGTGGTTTTACTCAAATCTATCATCTATTTTATTTGTGTTAAAGGGCAAGAAAGAAGAAATGTTTTAAAATTCTAATTACAAAGTCTTTTCTGCCAACTTTAAATTGCTTTTATTGGATATTCGCAGGAAAAACCATTTCACTGGTATTTAGCTTCCTTCAATATTAATTGTAAATTTCTGCGAAATCAGCAATCAATTGATTCAGCTTAAAACTAATTTTCTCACTAAAGATTTTATTAATAAAGAAAAATATTTCTACTTTTTAAAGGTTTTCTAAGACAAATTCGTTTTATAAATTATTTAGAAATAAAAAATTAATTTGATTATTTTGATTTGATTTGATGCCGCATTAATAATTAACTGACGTATTCATAGAAATTAGGGGGCTGTTCCACGATGTCGACAGAAAACGTTCGACAGCAATAAAATAAGAAAATTTGTTTTTATTTTCAATATAAGTAATGAATCGAAGGTTTTCTAACAACATCGTGGCGCAATCGGTGAGTTTATTTTACAAAGGGTTTATGGAACAAATTTTTTTGTAGAAAACTGTTTTATAAACCTCTTATAAATCAAAAATATTTTTTATGAACAACGTTATTTAAAAAAAATTTAGCTTAACAAATTTAACTTCTCCTTTCTTAAGTAATGAGAAAGTAATTTCACCTGCCAGTAATTTCATATTGATTACAAAAGGAGGCATATATAGTTTCAGGGTGATAGGATTGTTTCGATTTTATTCTCTTGTTTGCATAAACAATTCTCGTATTCGAATTCTATTTAAAAACTTGTATGTATATAAGGCTGAAATTTACGTTAGCTGATAGTACAATACAAAATAAACAATTACTTAAACGCTTACAATGAAGATGCGTAGCGGCCTTAGAAAATATAAAACTCTTATGTTCTGCCATTGTTTCTAATTTTTATTTCCTTTAATCTATTCGCCGCTTACAAAGTGTCACATGTTCAACGAGTTTGCTTTCTTGGAAATAATTAGAAGGACTAAGTTCGATTTTAAAATTTTTTTTAGCGGAAATCACGCTTCGTGGCAGTGTTTACGCCTTGAAACTTTGCCAGCGCGGAAATTTAGTTGTTTTGATTTTATAAATAAAACCAAAAACACAGCTTTCGCGTTGCCAACAAGAGTGATTTCCACTATTATTTTTGATGCATAAGATGCATTAAGAAGGATGAATTGTGCTTTTTGTTATCCGCTTATAATAAGGTGATACATTATTATCCTGGCACATCTCTCTATTAAGAACAACGATTCATTTTATTTATAAAATTTTCCTGCTGGGAATAGTTTTTATATTTTTCTACTTCGCTTTTGCAGCAAAGATGAAATTCGAAATGATTCCGCAATTAAAACTGCAATAGCCGATCAAACCAAACAATGGACTGAAATGATTGCCAAGCATAAGAAAGAAGAATGGGATCTATTGCGGCAGCATGTGCAAGACTCCCAAGAAGCCATGAAGGCTCTCATGTTAACCGTACAGGCTACACAAATCAAGCAGTTGGAGGAAAGGCATGCCAGGTAAATTATAAAAAGTAAAAGTAAATATCATATAACATTTTTTAATAACTAAATGTTCTCTCATGTGCAGAGACATCAAAGACTTGAATGCCAAACAAGCCAAGACCTCTGCTGACACCGCCAAAGAGGTACAAAATGATAAAACTTTAAAAACCAAAAATGAAAAAGATCGCCGTCTCAGAGAGAAAAGACAAAATAATATTAAACGTTTTATGGAAGAGAAAAAGGTAAGATTTCTTTTTATAGTTTAAGGTAAAATGATGAAAATTTCCTGTTTTTATATTTTATTTGACAGCAAATCGGCGTTAAACAGGGCCGTGCCATGGAAAAACTTAAAATGGCGCATACCAAACAAGTCGAGGAATTTAGTACTGATGTACAAAAGGTACTAAACCTTTGTGACTCTCGGCCGCTAAACGACTCTGTAGCCAGTTTAAATAGTACCGCTTGTACTGCCACTACTACTTCTACTACTTAGAAAAACTTGAATCATTTTTGTGATTTTGTTTCCTTTTCTTTTGACTCGATATCACAAAACACATATTGCGAGGGCGGTCCCAAAACTAGCCGTAGTTTGAAAAAAGTGGCAACCTTATAAAAACATATGTTTTAAGTTTCAAGGCGCCACGTTGTGTTTTTTTTTTCTTTATTCATCAACTATAAACTATTTTAGTGAATTTGTAAATATGAAAAAAAAAACTGGTCACCCTTATGTTGTCCAATACATTCATTTGAAGGGTCTGTCTCAGTCCAAACCAATGTTAAAACCGAGCTAGATTCTGGAAGTCCTTCGTTTACGACTATAAAGTGTTTAAATAAGCACGTAAGAACACAATATTGGTTGATAAAAAGGAGGTTTCCTATCCAGAAACAGGTAAGAAAGAAAATCCACAAAATGTTATTGGCGCACAAAAATTATCGCCGGCTGCAATTGTGTGAGCTGCAATGATAGGCATTTTTACCGCAATAAAAAAAGAGATTTTGCGACGCTTTGTAACCATTAGTGAGACATGGGTCTGCCACTTCACCGCTGAGAGAAAGGTACAATCAAAGCAGTAGACTAGAATGGAAGAATTGTGTCCAAACAAGTCAAATACAGTTATATCTGCAGGCAAGGAGGTCATGCCGTATATTTTTAGGGATGCGTGTAAGATATTTTTTATTGATTATCTTCAAAAAGAAAAAACAACCAACAATCAAATCAAGTTCGAACGCCTTCATCGCGCATTTTATTTGCCAGACTTTGCTGCCTCGAACTAATTTATGTATATTGCGAAACACGATCAAAATTACTGGATGGTAAAAGATTTGGAAACAATGAAGAGATATAGTGCGGTTTATGGCTATTTTAAGGAGCTAGACAGTTCTCTCTACAAACAGAATATCGCGAGGGGAAATGTATCGGACGAAAACGAGATTATGTTGAGAAATAATCAACCCAATCATAAACAGAAATTCCGTGCAAACTTTTTTCACTCTTCTGTTTTCTCCTGTTATGAATTTATTTTTTCGCCCTTTTTTACCAAATGCGGGATGAAAAATATTTGTGAAAACAGTTGAACTTTTGTTTTTTTTTTTGCTAAAAATCTTTTCCTTGCAAAACAGAAAGGAGTTTACATAAAAAGATAATTAATACTAAATTGAAACAAAATTTATACAATTGATATAGTATTTTATAGCACTTGTATTTCAAAAATTACATATAGTGCTCACATATTTTTTTAAAGTTTTTTTTTTTTAATGATTTGAAGTTACTCCGTGCCCCCTTGTTATTACAAGAGATGGGAGATTTTATTTGGCCGAACACAAGGGTTATAATGCCATCAACAATTTCTTTATTCAGGAGCCTCATCCGAGAAAATTCCAAACGACATATACCGTCGCATACGAAGCCGGAAATCCCAAAATTCTTCTCCTTATATGTCCAAAAATTAGTTTTTGTTTGGTTCTCCAACCAATTTCCAAAATTTATTCTTTATAATTGTTTTTATTGTTTTTGCATGTGGTTAATAGAAACCAACGGGATACCGCAAGGAGTACCGCTAACCGACGCCAACCACTAATCACATGCGGTGTGAAACGTAAAACTCTCGAAGGCCAATAAACAACAGTGGCCTGGTTGCACTTAAGAGATAATTGCCAACAAAGCTTGATGTTGACTCGCCCAGAGCTGCTTTACGAATGTTGTTTTTAAGTTGTTAAATTTCCTTAATTCTGTTTACTCTTGCACGCAATAAGAAGAAGAAAAGAAAATGTTAACAAGCAAAACAACAGGTTTCGAAATGCGGTGATGCCACCTATTAATCTTTTTTGTGTCCAAGGAGCTTATGATTGGAAGAATTGCTTCTCAAAAAAATTATTTTCCATGAGAAATAAATTTGGAAGGAATATTCATGAAGGTTTTGAAAAAAAAATTTCCCCAAATTTGTGTTTTTTTTTTGGTCGGCTAGTTTTGGGACCGCCCTCCATCATTCATTTTTAGCACACATCACGTCATATATATAAAAAATCAAATCATAAAAAGTAATTTGCTAATGCCTTTAATTATTGTAATAGTCATATTATATAATATTTTTTCTAAGTGTATTATAAATGAGGGCAATTATGAATAAAATTTCGAGAGAAATTTTTCCCGGGGTACAATTTCAAACAGTAGCAAGTACATAATAGAAAAAATAAAAAACTATAATTGGTAAAAGGAAAGATTTTTCTCTGAATTTTATTCATAATTTCCAGAATCTTAAAGCGTGAAAGGAATATATTAAGATATTTTTTGAGTTTAATCGATTGTCTTAAAGCCCAAATAGAATGCTCAGAATTTATGATTACAATCAGCAATAGTTTTTAAAGGCTTTTTGCCAATGTGTGGCGAAAATAGTAACCTGAGCAGTTTGTACCACCTGATATGGCTTCGCCTTGGTTTGTACAAACTAACGAAGGTGTGAAGCTGTCCAGTAGAATTAAAAAAAAAAACTTAAAATAAGCTAAAAGACACAAAAGATTGTATACATTATTTTCTGCTAGATAATTTATTTGTAAGCTTTTAAGTAGTTTTAAGTAGTTTAAGAAGAAGAAGAAAAAAACGCTTTTATTTTTATTTATTTTAATTATAGTTAATTTATATATTAATTCACAAATCTGTTCTATTTCCAGCTTCTAGACATGTATAAAGTCGAAGAAGAGGCCTATAAAATACAAGGAAAATCCGAGTTCTTTGCTTAAAACTCAAAGGCGCAGGATGTTATAAAAAATTCCTGAAGAAAAAAAAAATAACAATAATTTTAATTGTAACAAAAAAGAGAGTTAAAAATCTAAACTGGGAATATAAAATATTTTTTCTAAAAAACCCAAACCCCCTAAAGCCAAAAAAAATTTTAATAGAAAATTAAAATTTATATAAATGGCTTCAAAGAAATGCAATCGAAATATTTATAATTTAGAGAATTCATTAAGATAAAACAAAAAAGTAATTTGTTAATTAATTTATATGTAAGGGAAAAAATTTTAATATATCTTAAGGAAAAAATCTCTTAATTTAAAAAAAAAAGAAAAACAAAAAGCATTAAAATATTAAAAATTTAAGTTTAAAAGAGGACAAAAAATCATATATTTAGAGAAAAGAAATTAAGAAAATACATTAAAACCCAAACAAATATACACCGATTATACAAAAAAAAAAAAAAATAAAAAATAAAAATTTGAGATAAAAAAATAAGTGAAAATATAAAAGTGAAATCTAGTCAAATTTATGATAACAAGTAATTTGTATTAAATATTTAAAACAATAGTTATGTTTTGAAAGTGAAATGAATAACAGTATTTGAATAAGCCTACTCCTCCTGGTCCTACTCTTCCTCACTGAAACCAAAACGAAAAATAGTAAGTAAATAAAGAAATAAGTAAGAAATCAAATTAAGGAGTTTCCGTTTAACCACCTATATACATATACATACATACACACATATGTACATACATACATATATAAAAATATACAATGAGAATTTCAAATACCGGGGTAATTAAAAGGCAATTGCTTTAGCTTATAAAATATATAACTTTAAGAATGTAAACAAACAGACTGTATGTAGTTTTCACAACTTCCCCTATTCCCTCGGAATTTATTTCTCTCTAGAAAAAATTCTGAAAGTTTATAATATTGCCCTTAATTACCCAAGTATTTAAAATTTCAGTACAGAATAACAAAAAACAAAAATATTGCCGAAACATTTATCCCAAAAATAATAAAAGTAAGGTTTAGTTTCAGGAAATTATTAGTTACAAAACAAATAAATTGCCAATAGCCAACACAAATACTTCTTTAAGTGGGGATTCGAAAATAAATTTTAACTCCTCAACATTCAAAATGACATGTATTTCAATGCGTATTCTAACGTGTGAAATGTTTTTCTATCATAAAAACTATAGTTAAAAAAGTTAGGAATTGTCATAGTCAAGATGAACTAAAAAGGCTTGTCTTTAAATTTGGAAACATGTTAAAATATATTTTACAATACCTTACACCTCAACTAACAATCAACGGAAAACCGGCCCATTAACGGAATTTAAAAAAGAAATTCCTTACAGTCAGCTCTCGATAATTAGCTGCTTTCCAAGTCCCTTTAAAAGTATTTGATCATTTAAAAAAGAGAAATGTAAATAAGTAATCTTTCCTACTCGCTAATCTGAAGCTGTAAGTCTGTTTGTTCTCGCTTTTGTAAAATATTAACTTCTCCAAAAATCTAACACTGTTAAGCTAAGGTGTTTATTTCTATTTTTTTTTTAACTCAAAAATTATTTTGAGGAATTGATCAGAATATCCAAAGGATTGAAATTAATATTAAAATTATGATGTTTTTTTATTTTTCTCTTGTTTATTTCAGATATTATTATAAATAGTCCGTTATTTGGTCTTTGGTCTCTTAAGTTTCAAGTTCATATAAATTTCTTAGTTTCACAACCGAAAAATTCTTTGTCTTCACAACAATTTCCTGAAATTGAACTTCGCTTTCTTATAATAAAACATCACAATAATAATGTGTATATAATAATACAAAAAAAAATCTTCCGTAATATATTTTCTAACAGGAAAGGCATTTATTTTTAAACCTAAAAAAATCACATTTCTCAAGAAAAAATTAAAAAAATATAATATGAATACATATACTCAAAAATATTTTAAACTTTTTTTCGGTACATTTTACAAGCTTTTTCTCACAAAATCAATCAAATTAAAAATTAACCAAATTAAAATATATTTTCTATTGCTTCAAGCTTCTCCAATAGAAAATAAAAACTAAAAAGGAAATTTAATCAACTTTTATATGTGATACAAAAATAAAAATAATAATAACACGTGAATACCCCACGTCGCACAGAAACAAACATTATATTGCCCCGGAATTTTGCTTTTATGTATGATGAAAGTTAAAATTCGCGGGAATAAAATGTTCTGCTTTAAAAAAATCTCTCTGAAAAAATCCTAAAATAGGTTTGGTAAAGGAAAAACTAAATTTATTAAACTCATTATGTTGTTTTCCTTTTTAAAATTGCTTAAATCTTATCACCATACAAACAGTAAGTTTTTATTGTTAAAAAAAAATATACCAAATAACTGCGCTGCGTATGAACTTATGAATGATAAAAAATTAATTATTTATTTAGTCCTAAAACCTGTTAGAAAGAAACAAACATTAAAAAAACTAAATTATTCGCTTTAATTTTAATTACCATGGAAGTAATAAAATAACAGCCGAAAATTTCTGAATACAGTTGATTTTGTTTTCCCAAATATGGCAACACAATGATGTCCCAAAAAAACTAAGCTAAATCTGGCACTACAACCATTGGTGTGGTAACCCAGGATCAACTTGTGTTATTCTATTCTCATATTGAGAAAACAGTGCCGTTCTTGATATGTTAAGGGTGCGCTAGCAATTATTTCTTTAAATTCAAGCAAATTGTACTGAATTTATTTAATGTAAGTGCTAAAAAAAATTCTTACATTTTAATAAAATCAAATAGAAAGTAATATGGCAAACTATTTTACAAACAGTGCTTTCAACTCGTAATTTTTTTAAACATTTATTTCAATTTCCGTATAATTTCTTATTGCTTTCGGTCTATAAAATACAATAGAAGAAAAAAATGTTTTAACAAACTATTTAGAAAAATCTCAGAATGAACAAAAAAAAAACATCATAATTTAGTTGTTTAAGCTGAATAAAAAGGTATTATTAAATAAAAATAAGTTCATATTTATAAAAAAAAATATTTATTGTAAAAGAGAGAGATACAGTTATAGAATATATAATAAAAAATACATATACATATATATATATTATAAAAACATAAACTTTTTATTGAAATGCTCGTGCTTTAAATAATATAAACTAGAGTGTTTTATATATGTAGGTAAAAATTTTTTTTTTATACTGCTGCCTATTTTTTCATAATATTTTAATTCTTTGGAAACCCGTTTGTCCCAATTTTCACGAGGCAATTTTACTTGCGCAAGTCTTGAATTTACGAACAAAGAAGTGAGGAGTGTAAAAACCAACAGAATTGCCTGTACATGGCAATTCTATTTTTGCTATCATTCGCTCTATATCAAATTTGACATTTCTTTTCATTTGTGTTTGTTTTCTGTTCTGGTTTTTCGTCTGTAAAATTCATTGTGGCGCGAAGTGTTTGTTTTGTGAGAATATTAATAACAATTGTTAATTTGCTTCAAATAAAAAGAAATAAAATGGTCAAGTAAACTTGCTCTATCTAAACGCTACAGCAAGTTTAATAGAACATTTTATGACTTGCGCAAGTAAAATTGCCTCGTGAAAATTGCGACTTTGAATGCGATCTTATTTTCATAACTTGGGAACTAACAGCTTCTTCCTTTGATATTTTTAGCAGTACACTAAAAAAGCTTTTTACCACACTTGTAAAATAGCTAAGCAGGCCAACAATTTAATGAAACAAAGTTAATTTTTAGATTCATGAAAAGAAGTAAAAATAAATCTCTGATCGTCAACATATTCATTCAGTTCACAATACATACATACATATTTTCTTAATTCTTAAAATAGCGTTCAATTTAGATTATCTCTTACCGTTATTTTTAGTACTTGGTACCATAAAAGTTCAATTTACCAACACTTAATTTAAATGCCAGAGATGGTCTTTTAAAACAGCTGAAAAACTCACCACTTTTGTTTATGTCTAAACAAAAAACTTTTTCAGCAGCTGACGCAGGTTTGGGTGTATTTTCTATTTCCTTACATTATTTTTACAATATATTTAACAAATATGTACCTATAATGAATTTTACATTCATTTGTAAAAGTAACTCGCATAACACAAAGCGAAGTGCAAATAATAAAAAAAGCATTCACTGCAAAAAATAAACACCGTTTACTCATAATTTCATCATTAAATAGAAATAAACCAAGCACAAAGTAGAAACCAAGTGAATTGCCACAAAATGTCTATATTTGGTAAAGAGTTCGAACAGATTTGGCCCAAAGCTGGTTCACAATTAAAACTGACAGAATTTGGACGCAAACTACTGAAACAATGTGAATCAGCTAAAAAGCCAGAAAACCAAGAGGTCGATATAAATGAATTTAAAAGAAAGTCATCAAACTTTCCTTTAGAGGTAAGACAGAAAAGCAGCCGGGTTTTGAGGCCTTTAATATTTTTAATTATTTTTTTTTAGTTTGGCACAAACACTTGTCGTGTTTTAAGCCAACCCAAGGAACGTTATCCCCACATACAAAAACAAATCTCTTCAGCCTATCCGGTCATTCACGAGCGAGTGTTGCAATTGTATTTAGACTTTTTGGAACATAAATGCAAATACGGTAAGTGTATGTATGTATGTACGTATGTATATCATTCTCCATGCTTTTGCTTAATTATTTCACAATGGTTTGAAAATATTTTAACAATTTTTTGATGATGTGCACAGACGCATGAATTTACATTTTAATTAAAAACAAATTAATTTTTAAATTTTAATGATGAAAAGTGTATTTAACCTGTAATTTATTAAACTTAACGAGACTTTTTGCTCTAGCAAATTAGCAACTGATTATTATTAAAATCTTTCTTTATTTTCATATCATAAAAAAATTAAAATTTAGGATTTTTTTCTAGTTACATACGAGTAGCATATGTATATAATTTTTTTTTTGTGACGATATATAAAACTTAACAAAAAGTGAATTAATAATTAATGAATATCTATGTTGAAGCACTTTTTATGAACTTAAATTAAAATAATAAAAAAAACAAAAGAACTATAAATATACGAATTTGGCAATTTTTTAAACTTAACGAAACTTTATTTCACTAATCTGAACATTTTAGAAAGTTATTTAATAAATTTTGTTTTCTAAAGTAAATATTTATATTAAAAATTATAAAATAATCGGCAATTTATAAAACTTAACGAAAGCTTATTTCATTTTTAATTTTTTGCGTTTGACATTCGTAATTAATAATTTTAACAATAATGTTTTAATATCATTAAATACGTAACTTAGCGAGTTTTTAATTTCGACAAGACAAAGACAAAATAATTTTTTATGTTAAACGGTGAGCAAAATTGCTTTAAAATTTTAAAACTTAACGAAACTTTTAGTTTTACAACAAACGTGTTTTCTTCAATATTTTGCTGCTATAATTTATATGCTTAAAGAATATATTCAATTCTGCAATAAAATTTTTTTTGCAATATATTTGAAACTTATTTTCATTATTATTATTTTTTTTTATTATATTTTTATTTTTTTTTTATTTTTAGTATATTATTTTCATTTCCTTTAATATTTTGCTGATACATATATTTAAAATATTCAAAGGTGATATTCAGTTCAGAAATAAAATTTAATTTTGGGACATATGAATTTGAAACTTAACGAAACTTTTAGTTTTACAGCAAAAGCATTTTCTCTAATATTTTGCTGATATATATAAAGCTGATATTCAATTCAGCAATATAATTTTTATTTGAGAAATTTTTGAAACTTAACGAAACTTTATGTGAATAAGCATTTTTCACTTTTTCAGTAAATCTGATTCGATTACATATTTATCGAAATAAGGAGTTTTACAAGTCTTAAAACAGTTCATTCTAGACAATTTTAAAAACTTAACGAATATTAAAGGAATTGTCAATATAAAACAATTCTGGTTTACAAAACGTTTAAAAACAAATTTCCATACAAAGTTTGTTTTTTAAGCATTTTGTAAAGCAAAATAATTTTTTTTATGAATAAGGCCTTTATTATTCGTTCAGATCTTAACATTATAAATTTTTATATTCAATAAGTAATCGACATTTTGCTATATGAAATAAATTACAATTTCTTTAAGAGACTTAACGAAAATAAGAACTTGACCCAAGACACTTAAATAATAATTTTCTTCAATGATTTCAGAAACTTAACGAAACCTTATAGTGTAATATTTTCTTTGCTTTTAATATTTGCATTATATTTCAAATAATTTATTAATTTTAAATATTTAACGAAAGTTTTCGATTTAAAAGAAGTAAATTAAATCTTTATAACTTTACTTCTAAAATTTTTTTGAAACTTAACGAATCTTTGTTTAGCAAAAACAAATTACCAATGAACTTAAAAAAAGAAAGAAACATTTTTATTACGCAGAAATAACTTTTCTTTCGAATTTTTTTAACTTAACGAAACGATATACATATCTACGTAATTTTTTTTGTGTTTTTACTTTTTTCCATATCCTGTAGCTCGTTTCTGTAATTCTCGCATCGAAAAATTTCTCACATGAAGTGTGAAACAAAAAATTCCATCGTTTCTCGATTTGTGAGAAAAAAGTGTTTCTGTAATTTAAAGTGAAAAGAAGCAACACTAATTTCGTTTTTATTGGAATATTTCCAACAATCAAGTGTCAAATGAAAAGAAAATGTTACAAAAATATTATTTCAATAACAAAAAAAGAAATAATTTAAAAGAAAAAGAAAACAAAATAATGAACAAGAATATAAAATTAATGCAAAATGCTTGAAAGAAGTTTTTCTATCAACTCAAAAAAATCAAAGATAATTTCCCAAAAAAATCTAAATAAATGTGAACATATCGACTTTTTAATAATATTTTGGTCCAACAATTCGTTGCATATCTTCTTAACTAGTTTATATTTCATATTTTTATACACAAATTATAAAGTTCATATGTTTTTGTAAAATTTTGGTTGTTCTCGCACCACTTTAAAATGCGAGTTGTTTTGACAGTTCTTGCGAGAAACTTTTCACAAAATATTGTTACAGAAACACTTTTTCTCACAAATTTCCAATAACATACGTCAAAAACGGTAAAATGACAAACAGTTCTCACAAAAAGTAATTACAGAAACACTTGCATGTGAGAAACGATTTTTTGTTTCAATTCACATAGTTTCTTCTTCATTGCCATCGTTTTCTGTGAGAAATTTTTCGATGCGAGAATTACAGAAACGTGCTACTGAAGTATTTTAGACAATTTGTGGAACTTAACGAAACTTCAGGCTTTAATCAGAATTTTTTGAAGTATTTACAAAAGCTGGGAAACATATTTTTTGGGTTTTACCATTGTGTAAAAATAGTTTTTACATCGGCTATAAATAAATTTGTTTATGAATCGTCAAGTTAGTGTGTAAATAATAATTTAATTGTTGAATTGTGAGTATGATACTAAGCGGTTTATATAAATAAACAAACTTCTTCAACACAGTAAACGCACGCTATAATGAACCATCTGTTGTGACAAAACAACTCAAGTTATTGGCACAAATCTCACCAATCAGACGTGCTCACAAGGCGAACAAATTCGCCTTAGTGAACAGTTTTGGTTTTACTTAGTTTACATTAACAAGAGTTAGCTGTCTGACTTAGGTGTTTTCTAGAATTTTCGTATTAAACTTTTGTTTTAAATAGTTTTATTTTCTTTACGGCTTGTTCTGTACTTTTTTCAGTTTTTATAAACTTAACATATCATGCAGCTTCAAGTCTTTTCAATTGTTTAAAGCCACTTGAATATTTTTCAGGCAACGCGAAAGAAAAAGAAATCTATGAACACTTAAATCTGACAACGTTTGTACAACGTCTTTTAAGCCAACGTTGTGCCAGTTTCTTTGGCAAAAATGATAAATTTTTCTTAATTTCGCGCGTACGTGGCTGCAGTGGTTTTATGGATGTGGGTACTCCCAATGAAAAGCCACCTTTAATATTAAAAAATGTGCTAAGCTATGATGAAATTAAGGTAAGTGAAGGAAAATTTATAACACCAGCAAAAGTTATTAATATTTTTCAATTGCTTTAGCTTTCAGCACTCTTAAGTGTCTCTTCCCACTCTGAACTGATAAACAATGGCAATCGCCAGAATTGCGGTGTCATAGAGAAAAACAAATCCCTGATAGAAAGTCAAGGTATTGTAATTGGCATAATCGGAGCCCGTTTGACACGACGCGATGCCATGGAATTCCAAGATATCGTTATAGCTAGAACACAAAACACCAAAGAGAATGGTTATGGTTTTCCCATAGAAGAAGATACCACAAATAACAAACTAAAGGATTATCGCCGGATTTGGAAGGAGTTTTATGAAGAAAAGGACTTTTTATTTACTGAAATCAATAAGGACAAGCAACGTTTTGGCAACTCTAAAAATAAAGATGATATCTTCGATAATCTATTAATGAAAAAACGCTATACCATATCATTTGATACGTTGTTACTGGAAGCGGATGCCAGAGCCAAGGTGGAAGGGAAACAGGCGTATGTGCATGTGGTGGGCATAGGTTTGGGCGTGTGGAAAGCAGCTGAGCAACAAGAACAAATATTTTTGGAAACTTTTACTCAAAGAGTGAAATATTTACTACCCAAATTACAAAACATAGGAGTTTTACATTTTTCTTGGTTTTCTTTAGCAGAATGTGGTGATTTAAAGAATGGCGCGGTCTTTAAGTCGGAAACACATCCCCAAGGAGGAATCAAATGTTTTATTTCAAAAAGAAATCCAGCTGATAAACTGACTTCGCCAGAAAATGACAATATGCTGTTGGTTATATCTTATGCCTGGGATGGTAATGCCTTGCCGGGCAATGAATTTTGGATGGTAAGTTCCACCTACAAGTGCTGGAAAATTTAATTATTAATACTTAATTTTCTTTAGAAAATGCTGAAATCTACGGGCGACTCCTCAACTGCTTGCAGCACCTTAATAACCGAATTACACAATCCGCATATAAATGATAAATGGGTCAATGGCGATAATTTGCATGTGGCCACGGAAAAATATGGTGTAATACATATAGCCGATTATGTTAAGAATGAGAGTGCATAATTTCTAAATCTTATATATGAGTATACCACACAATGGTCCTTATCGGTAATAAAAGGCAAACAGTTTTTCACGTGAAACTTTGGTATTTTGTATGGGAAAAAAGTAAAATTTCACGTGAAGAAACTTGCTTCGCTTTTTTTGCACGGATAAGCGGATTGTTTTGTTGTACACTTTTACATTATTGTCCACCAATATTGATGAAACATATATTAAATTAATTTTTTTTTCTCTAGATATGCCCAATAAATATAATTTTTTGTTTAAAAATCTATAAATTTCCAAAAGTTCCATGAATCCACCACTGCAACACCATAGACGTGAAAATACCCGCTAAGGCAACGCCGAATCATAAATATAAATTGGATTTTCTGCTGGATTTGCAGCGTTGCCGCTGTGGTATTTTCACATTTTTATTGTTGCTGTTGTCATTTTCGGGAAAAATATATTGTATTGAGAAAAATACCTTTTAATCTATATGTGTTTCATCAATATTTAAAAAAAACATTTTTTAGATGATTGAATTTCGACCTAGTGCATATTTATAAAAAGAATTTTGTTGATATTTGTTTAGTCAAATATTTATATCTAATTTGTTGTTGTTTTTTTAAATTGTGCAATATGTGTGTTTTTATTTTTATTACTTATAAATTTCTATAATAAAATATATATATATATATATATATATATATGTAAATAACTTTAATTTCTTATTTTTTTTATTTGCACAGGAATGAAGTTTTAACTCAAGGATCAGCTCAACTATCTACTGGAGCAGATATTATTCATGCAGATCAAAAATTAAACAAGAACTTGTAATAAAATAGAATTCGAGAAATGGATTACTGTTGATTGCATACACATTTAACGATCTGCCGTCGGCACATACATTTTTACCTCTGTCGCTTATAATTTTAAGTTTAGGTTTAGTACAAAGTGATGTTCCACATAAAAATGACGATCTTCCCTTTATTTCCCCATAGGAATCGCCATCTGTCAACTCTATTATAAATTGCACTAACCTTGATTTCCCTTAAGTTAGTTTCACTTGACATATTTTTCTAACTTGACAGCTACGCGTTCTAGATTTTTATTATTGAATTGAACGCGTTCAAATTTACAAAAGCAACTTTTTAAAAACCATTTCGTGTAAAATCAGGGGGGTCTACTCTATATTTCGAAACGAAAGAAATTGCTTTTGGATTTGTATGTTATTAATATTACAATTCGAAAGTATCTATTTGCTTTCGTTTCGAATTGCAGAGTAGACCCCCATCTTTATTATCACAAAACAATCATAAGCCATGTTTAACACGTTTCAAGTTTTCTTGCTTCATGACTGAGTTTAGGGGAAAGAAGAAGGGTACAGATTTGCTTGTACCGAAAACATATTTCAAGCCTTCTTTTTATTTTCACTCATTGAAGTGCAAGGAAAGGAAAACTTAATGAACAGACTTTGTGTTCTTAAAGGAGATGGAGTAATGCACGTCGTGTGTATATAAAAATTTTAGCTGCTGTTAATTTTTTAGTTTTGATTCAATAAATTAGTAGATTCTCCCTATTGTAGTTTTGTTCATTCCACTGTTTTGCTGATAGCAAACACAATTTTTTGTGCACACTTGATGCCTATTGCGGGAACTTGTAGAGCAGTCCGATTTAGGCAAGTACAATTCAAAATTTGAGACTTATGACTCAATTATGGATGGCAACCGAATTTCAATTGCCTTACCAACTGGCAGAGCCACCGGAATTAAAATTAGTATTATTTACGGCAACTGTCTCCAGTTGCCTAAAAGTGGTCGACAGTACGATTATGACAGATTGGCAACTGAAAATAATGGAAACAAAACAAAAAACACCTTTAATAAAGATGAGAAAATCATTTAGAATTACCGCCTTTACTGTGAGTAAAAGGTAAAGCGACATAATTTTCCAGCATGATTTTTGGACGAAAATCGATTATTTATCGGCTTAGATAATCGTAGATTTTCGTCAAAAAACGAAGTTAAAAATATGTCGCTTATGTTTTCTTTGACTTCCCAAAGTAAGAGTAGTTTATTTAATACAATTTTAATTTTAAAATTTTTTATGGCTCGATTATGGACGGCAACAAAACTTTGGCTCGAAGAACTAAGAATTTTGTGTTTGCCAATATTATTGCCATTTGGCAACTAAAATTAACATCTGTTAGTTACCATACGTAATTTTGGCAATTGGCAACGTAACTAATATTCGATTACCATCCACGATAGCGTCATTAAGCTCAGCTACACTCTCTCTACTTAAATCAGGAGATGCATTGAGAAACGGAAGATTTATTAACAATTTTTTGTATTTATATCCCAGACAGAGATTTTTGGCAATTTTTGAAGACAAAAATTTCTTCATTTTGTCTTATTCCATTAAACATTTTCTGGTTTGAACCTGAAAATTTAAAATAAAATAACGAAAATTAAAGCCGAGTATTTTTTTCCTTAGGATTTCCGCAGGAAAAACAACTCTACGAAAATCTAACGCTCACGGACTTTGTACAACGTTTGTTGAGCAAACGTTGTGTTACATTTATGGGTTCCAGAGACTATTATTTACTACTGTCGGGGGAAATTTGCTATGCCGGAAACAATTATATTAATGTGGGTACGCCTCAAGAGAGTCAACCTTTGATTTTGAAAGATTTATTGTCGTACGATGAAGTCAAGGTATATTTACCAGCATGTACGAGTATATATTTTTTTAAATAACATTTGTTACTAATTTTTTGATAAAGCTTTCAGCTTTTTTATCGGTAAGTTCTTTAACGGAATTACTAAACGATGGCCGTCGTAACAATGAGGGCAAAATCGAAAAGGATTTGTCTGCTATCGAGCGGGAAGGAGTGGTGGTGGGTGTTATTGGTGCCAGATTTGAAAAACCTTTTGTTATGGAATATCAAGACATTTTAATAACTAAAGATCAAAATGTGCCTGAAAGAGGCTATGGCTTCCCCAAAGAAGAAAGCTTTTTAGCAGAGCAAGATCAAAAGCATAAAGACTTAGAGCGTATGATTGAATTACGCAAATTATGGCAGGCATTTTATGAAAGTCAGGATTTCTTGTATGATCAAATAACGGAAACTGGCAATCCAAGATTTTCTTTAATCGCGCCAAAATTTTCCAATACATTCCCCCTCAAATTTGATAATGTTATGATGAAGAAGCGTTATGCCATTACGTTTGATACGTTACTATTGGAAAGCCAGGCACGCGCTCAAAAGTTAAATAAGCAAGCCTACATTCATATAGTGGGCATAGGTTTGGGTGTTTGGAAAATACACGAACAGCAAACGAAAATATTTTTAGAATGTTTCATGCAGAGAGTTAAACATCTGCTACCGCATCTAAATAATGTGGGAGTTTTACATTTTTCCTGGTTCCATATGCAGGAATGGCAGGACTTAAAGCATAATGGTTTCATACAATCCACGGAACATCCTCTAGGAGGCATTCGAACTTTTCTAGTCAATCGCAATCCGGCGGAAAAATTACATGATGAATTCAAGGATATGTTATTGGTTATATCTTATGCCTGGGACGGCAATGCTTTGCCTGGAAATGAATTTTGGGTGGTAAGTTTGAAAGGAGGGGCAATTTTTGAATAATATATTTTGAACCTTTTATTTTTGAAAAGGGCTCTTTGAGCGGTTCCAATGATCCATCTACCGCCTGCAGTACTTTGATATCTGAGCTCCACAATCCTCATATAAATAACACTTATGTAAATGGGGAGAACTTGCATGTGGCCACAGCAGAAGATGGCGTTTTGCACATACAAGATTTTGCTAGGAAAGCATTTGAAGGAAAATAAGATTTTTTTTGCCACTAACAACTGTTAGTTTCAGTTATATATGTAGCAACCAAGGAAGGAAAATAAGATTTTTTTTGCCACTAACAACTGTTAGTTTCAGTTATATATGTAGCAACCACAAATTTTTAGTTGCTGCATGTAGTTTTTAAAGCAAAATGGTGGTAAAATTAAAACAAAAAAATTAAATTAAATAAATTACTCTCTAATCCTGTAAAGTTTATCCATTTCCCATCTTCTTCCTCTCGCAAAAGGGGGATCAAAAAAGTACCCTTAATCGGTTTTATATAGTGTCGAAATGTTCTACAAAAATATTTGCCATATGCGTGCACATACATACATACAAATGTAAATAATTATATATGTATATGTATGTGTATGTACAGTGGTGTATATTGTATTGTGACGTGTACATTTGGGTTTCTCAAACAAGTTCTCTATTTTATATTGTAATATTAGACTTTTATTGCGTAATGTTGAGTTTTCTTTATTTTTTTCTTGGAATTCCCATACAAAATGATTCATAGCTAAAACTAAATAAATAGTAAATGTAAACAAAAATAAGAATAAAATCAGTTGTGCGAAACACTTTCATCTTTAAACATGTCACTAGTCGGTGAAGAATTTGATAACGAGTGGCCCTTAAATGATTTTGTTAGAAACTTAACTAATTTTGGCCAAGAACTATTAAAAAAATGTTTAAATGTAGAAAAATCAAAAGAAGAGAATGTTAATATACAAGAATTTATGAAAAAATCTAAGGAATTTCCCATACCGGTGAGCAAGAAAGGAGGGGCGCAGCAAATTAAAATAATTTATAAATAATTTACCTTTATGCACTCGTATGTATACCAATAGTTCCCCATTGATGCCTGCCGCGTCAATTCGCAACCTGTTGAACGACATGACATTATACGGCAACAAATTGCATCAGCTTACCCTTTGCTGCATGAACGTGTACTGTTTCTGATTTTGGACTTTTTGGAGCACAAATTAAAGTATGGTAAGTGAGCGCGCGCGCGCGTGTGTGTGTGTGTGTGTGTTTAGGTTTTTTATGAATTAAGTGAAGCAGTGCACACCGTTTCCAAAAACAAGTTTTAGAATACTTACATACATACATATTTTGGAAATATTCTCAATTTTATTTTATACTTGGCAGGCACTTTGCGCGAAAAACGAATTTATGAAAATATGTCTCCTAACGATTTCGTTCAACGTTTGCTGATCAAGAGATGTGTCAGCTTTGTGGGATTTTTCGATCATTATTTATTAATTACAGGAGAAACTGGCTACGGAGAAAACTACCTAAAAATTGGCACAGATGAAGAAGAGAAACCTTTAACGTTGGACAATGTTTTAAGTTATGACGAAATTAAGGTATACAATTTTTTAAAACACATAGTCCTTACAAACTTACCTCCTGTTTCCACAAACCAGCCAGTCGGACTGTTCTAAAAAATTTGCATGAAAATCACACACAAAAAAAATTAATGCTATTCATATAAATTTTCCATCAAGTCTACCGTCTGGGTTGTGGAAACAGGATTTTAACCATTCAACTAGATTTCAGCCCTATTATCTGTGACTTGTCATACCGAGTTCATAAATGATGGAAAACGTAACAATTGTGGCAAAGTCGAACAAGATCGTAGTAAAATCGAGAAAAATGGTGTTGTAGTGGGTCTCATAGGAGCAAGATTTGCACGGCCAAATCGAATGGAATGTGAAGATATAAAAATTACTAAACAACAAAATACCACCGAAAACGGATATGGCTGTAAGCATTCAGGAGCAAATGCTAGTGCGGCGGCCCCTTCTAGCATTAAGCAAATGTGGCAATACTTATTTTCTAGAAGAAATTATGCACAAATGGAAAAACTGCAAGATTATCGACGTTTATGGAATAAATTCTACGCGGAACAAGATCATTTATACCATCAAGTGGCAATAGATAATAAAAGGTTCGGCGAGTGCTTCCAACGTGATGAAATCTCTGATAATTTGATTATGAAAAAGCGTTTTGCGATTTCTTTTGATTTACTGCTTATGGAGGCTCAGGAAAGAGCGTTACGACAACAGAAACTTGCCTACATACATGTAGTGGGTATAGGTTTGGGTACTTGGCTGGCAGCTCCTCAGCAAGAGAATATCTTCATGGAAACTTTCCACCAGCGTTTAAAACATCTCTTGCCTCAGCTGAATAACGTTGGAGTGATACATTTTTCTTGGTTCCGTTTAACGGAATGGCACGATTTAAAGAATGAGGCGTTTTGGAAGTCCGAATCACATGCCGAAGGTGGCATTAAAATTTTAATCTCAAAAAGGAACCCCAATGAGAAGTTGGTAAGAAAAAATAATATTATGCAAAATAATATGGCTTTCCAAATTGTATTTTAAATTAATTTTCCTTAATAAGCTTCCACCCTATGAAAATATGTTGCCTGTTGTTTCGTTTGCTTGGGATGGCAACGCTTTACCGGGCAACGAATTTTGGTTGGTGAGTAAGAAATGTAGTTAATTTGAGTTCAAAAACTATGTACATACATACTTTCTTTTTAATATTTCTCTTAGGGTTCTTTGCACACCTCCAACGATCCCTCAGCCGCTTGCAGTACCTTAATAACGGAGCTTTTCAATCCTCACATTAATACGCACTATGTCAATGGCAATAACCTGCATATAGCTTCACTTCGTTATGGTATTGTACATGTCAAAGATTATGTGGAAAATATATTAAATGAGTAAGCGAAATGAACATTTTAAAACGCAATAACATACAATATAAGAAATAAAAACTAAACAAACGATATATTTTTTTTAACTTTTTAGACTTACCTGCTTTCATATAAATTTGCAATAAGAAAAAAGATTAGATAGAAATTGACTTTTTAAATAGCAACAGATTTGCCAGGTTTAATTTTCAGCTATTGTAACAATTTAATTGGAAATTAAAAATTTTTTTAAAATAATTAACCGATATATTTTTACGCTCTAAAGAGACGAAAAATAAAACTTTAAAAAATAAATTGGGCCGTCTCAAGAAAGAGAAACTAATAAATAAAAAATAGTTTGATTTCACTTACTGTAGTTTCCGCCTAACGGCTTAATCTAATCGCATGATCCAAAAATTTAAAAACTTGCGAAAATAAAATTTTGCTTTTTTTTTGTAAAACACTAAATCAACAGAACCTGGTAGCAAGTGGATTTCGGGAGATAAACTTCTTTAATGAAGATAGCATAATGACCGGAAATGGTTGTTTTTACTCAAGTTATAACTCTTTTATCTCGGGAACCACTGGACCGATTTGGATGAAACTTTCTCTGGACGAAAGATCACAGCCTCAGCTTATATTTAAAGGACTTTTGGACTTTCTAAATACAAAATATAGCAATAAATAAAAGCAATTTTTAGTTTACGCCCATTTTTATCGACTTGAAAGTAGGCATGGCAAAATTTTATTTTCCACAAAACATTCCTCATTATGTCTTCTATCAACCCACAAAATTTCATGAATTTATCTCTGAAAACTACGGAGCTATTGCCAGAAAACTAAAACTGTTCTTGACCCGAAAAATTTTTAAATTTTTGCAATTTTTTTTCTGAAACACCAGGTCAACAGAACAGTAGGAGGTGGATTTCGGAAATTGATTTTTCTAAAATGCTATAACTAGATAACTGATGAACAGATTCGGATGATTGTTTCACCATATGATAGATTGGATATTTGGCTACAAATGGCAAACTTTCGCCCACCTGGTAGCCCCCCATATAGGTAAAAAAATGCACTTTAAGTTTAAAACTTTTATATCTCCCAAAGTAATTGACGTGAAAAGTGCAGTTCACTTCTGTGCCAAGCGCGAAATTTCGCTCTACAAACCTACTAAATTTCATTTCTCTATCTTTGCAATCTTCGGAGTTATTGATAATTTTCCAAAAACAGTAACCAAAGCGTAATGACTGGAAATGGTTGTTTTTACTCAAGTTTTAACTCTCGTATCTCGGCAACCATTGTGTGTAGATTTGGATGAAACTTTCTCTACACGAAAGACCACAGCCTCAAATTTTATATAATAGACTTGGACTTTCTAAATACAAAAATAAAGCATGAAATAGAAACAATTTTTAGTTTTACCCCACAAAATTGTTATGAACGAAAGGATATTTTGTAGTTATCATTTTTTTTTATAATTTATTAATATTTTCACTTAAATATTCAATATAAGATGTAAAAAACAATACTTTTCTTAAAGAGTAAAATAAAATATTTATTTATTTATTTATTATTTGTCTATGGACAAATTAAACAGTTACAAATTGTAGTACATATGTATGTAGCTATTTACATATAAAATAATAATAATACAAGGTATGGCTTTTACTGCTATTGATTATTTAAAATATGAATGACATAGTTAATATCAAAAACACATAAATTAAAAATTGATACAAAAATTGATACAAAAAAAAAAATTTTAAATAAAAACATTCCAGCAACGTCTAAAACAGTCAGTTAAAGAGTGAGAATTTTAAAGTTGTTAGAAGATATACCAGCAAAAATTACTTCCAATACACTGCCAGGATGCGCTGTTTATAAAAGTAAAAGAAAAATAATTTGAATTTAATATGTATTAAGACATGTGTACATATAGAAGAAAATGGTGAACATTTTTATATACATATACAAATAAATAAAAAAGAAATAGTGTTATAAATTAAACATATAAGAAATTTATTATTCGACATATTTAGGGAATTCATAATGAGTATATTAAAATTTTAATGTGGCAACATTGTGCCATCTTAATTTATTTATTGTGAGCAGGCAACGATATAAATACACATACTGTGTATATCAAAGTCAGGCAAATACACATACATCTTTATGTTATTTATGCTTATGAGAGACTGAGTTATTTTCTTCCGTACGTATTAAAATAACAAAATTTTTTAAATTAGAAATTATTGTTGGATAAATTTTTCGAAATGACTTGTTTTTTTCATCACCAACAGCTGAGCTGACAGTTTTAAAATGTTTAGTTTCACATTACCATATTGCCATAACGAAAATGACATGCTTTTTTTATTGAGGTATAGAACTTTAAGTTGGCATCACTTTTTTAACTGGCGGCCATTTTGTCAGCTGTCAAGTGATTAATATTTAGTTTGATTTGCCATTTCATCATGAACAGGTTGACAAAAGAACAACGCTTGCAAATCGTGCAAATTTATTTCGAAAATAATGGTTCAGTTCGCGAAGTTTACCGCAAGCTCCGTCCATTTTATGGTCGACAGAGCAATTAATTCGGTTAACCATAGATCGTTTTCGCACTACGTTTACTCTATGTGATAATACGCATCCGCTGAAGTCGCTCGTCTACGCCAACAAACCAGAAACGTTAGGGGACTTGGAAGCCAACATTCGTGGCGTTATTGCCAACATATGGCCCCATATGCTCGAAAAAGTGGTTGAAAATTGGACCTGTATAATTGGCTTTATTCGAGCCAGCCGCGGCGGCCACATGCCCGAAATCATATTTAAACGTTAATGGCATAAAATTATCCTTCCAATAAAGCCAAATTGATGGACATTAAAACGATTTTCTTGTGTTTTATTTCAATTCGAAGTTCTATACCTCTAAAAAAAACACCCTATACTTTTAAATTTGCCACCTGGTAATAAATTTGATTTACACACAAACAAAAACAACAAACTTGCCAGACCATATTAGAGTATTAAAGTTGAAACGTAGCAATATTCAGACACATTGTAAAATGCTATTGTGAACTCCCTAATTGTTTATTTTAATTGAAATTTATTTGCTGGTGGTTAAGCATTGTCTATATGTTTCACAAATAATATTTTTTAAAATCACTAAAGAAAAATAAGCGAAGTAGAAACTTTAGCAAAATTAAATTATTTGTTGGCTTTTGTTACAGTTTGTAAGCCTACTACGCTTATTTTTCTTTTGTGATTTTCAAAAGTGTTATTTTTTGTGAATTCTCAAATAGTTTTGGAAAGTCTCAAATAGTTTTTGAAAGTCTCAAATAGTTTTTGAAAGTCTGCCTTGTGACTGTTCAAAATACGTCCTTGAAGTATACTAATTATTTGACTAAGCACCAATGAAATATACAGACAATGCTTAACCAACATAAAATAAATTTCAGTTATATACTAAAGTTTAAATCAACAAAAATATAAAAAAAGAAAAATTTATAGTCCATTGCTTATGCAAAAAATTAAATGGACTATACATCGTCTATTTTTCATACAAAGAATTAAATGAACTATACATCGTCCATTTTTCATGGTAAAATTTTTTTTATGCAAAAAAATTAATGGACTATATATACATCGCCCATTTTTCATGTCAAAAATTTTTCTATGCAAAATATTTAATGGACTATACATCGTCCATTTTTTATGCCAAAAATTAAATGGATTATACATCGTCAATTTTTCATGGAAAAAATTTAATGGATTATACATCGTTACTTTTTATGCAAAAAATTAAATGGATTACACAGTACAACAGCCAATCTGGGGAGTGAGAAATTCCAAGTCAGGGTGATGGTACTAGGTCAGTATATTAAAACCCTCAAAGGGTTTGGCGTTCGTATGTGTCAGTTTTTTTTTATGACCTTTTAAATTTTTTCTTTTTCACTTGTCCGATTTTGATGAAACAAATTTAGAAAAATTAAGAATTACAATTTCTCTAATCTGTTTCTATACCGTTTTCCTATATGTGCAACACTTTCGAAGTTAAAAATAAATTTGTGGAGGCAAAAAAATATTTTTTTGCCTAAAAATTTAAATATATTTTTTTTTAAATTCATAAAAAATCCAAAATGGAAAAAAGTGCCAAAACTAATTACTTTCGCGTAAAGTCACATAACTCATGAGCAAAAAACACGAAATTAATAACACTTGATCCTTTTTTCCGTTTTGGATTTTTTATGAATTTTAAAAAAAAAAATTTAATTTTTAGGCAAAAAAATATTTTTTTGCCTCCACAAATTTATTTTTAACTTCGAAAGTGTTGCACATATAGGAAAACGGTATAGAAACAGATTAGAGAAATTGTAATTCTTAATTTTTCTGAATTTGTTTCATCAAAATCGGACAAGTGAAAAAGAAAAAATTTAAAAGGTCATAAAAAAACCAAACCCTTTGAGGGTTTTACTATACTGACCTAGTACCATCACCCTGACTTGGAATTTCTCACCCCCCAGACAATAATCCCAAAAATGTTCCACAGTGTTATATATCGTTAATTTTTTTATGGAAAAAATTGTCCATTTTTCATGGCAAAAATTTTTCTATGCCAAAAATTTAATGGACCATACATCGTCCTTTTTTTATGCCAAAAATTTTTTTATGCTAAATATATACATCGTCCATTTTTCATGGCAAAAATTTTTTTATGCAAAAAATTTAATGGACTACACATCGTCCATTTTGTATGCAAAAAATTAAATGGATTATACATCAAAAAAATCAAAAAATTTTTCTATGCAAAAAATTTAATGGACTATATATACATCGTCTATTTTCCATGAAAAAAAATTTTCTATGCAAAAAATTTAATGGACTATACATCGTCCATTTTTTATGCTAAAAATTTTTTTATGGAAAAAATTTAATGGACTATACATCGTCCATTTTTCATGCCAAAAATTTTTCTATGCAAAAAATTTAATGTACTATACATCGTCCATTTTTCATGCAATAATTTTTTTATGGAAAAAATTTAATGGACTATACATCGTCCATTTTTCATGCAAAAAATTTTTTTATGCAAAAAATTTAATGGACTATTATACATCGTTCATTTTTCATGCCAAAAATTAAATGGATTATACATCGTTAATTTTTTTATGCAAAAAATTTAATGGACTATACATAGTCCATTTTTCATGCAAAAAATTTGTTTATACAAAAAAATTTTATGGACTATACATTGTCCATTTATCATGGAAAAAATTTTTTATGCAAAAAATTTAATAAACATCGTTAATTTTTTTTATGCAAAAAATTTAATGTACTATACATCGTCCATTTTTCATGCAAAAATTTTTTTATGCAAAAAATTTAATGGACTATACGTTGTCCATTTTTCATGCAAAAAATTAAAAGGGATTAAACATCGTTAATTTTTTTATGCAAAAAATTTAATGGACTATACATCGTCCATTTTTCATGCCAAAAAATGTTTTATGCAAAAAATTTAATGGACTATACATCGTCCATTTTTCATGCCAAAAATTTTTCTATGCAAAAAATTTAATGTACTATACATCGTCCATTTTTCATGCAATAATTTTTTTATGCAAAAAATTTAATGGACTATACATCGTCCATTTTTCATGCCAAAAAATGTTTTATGCAAAAAATTTAATGGCCTATACATAGTCCATTTTTCATGCAAAAAATTTGTTTATGCAAAAAATTTAATGGACTATACATCGTCCATTTTTCGTGCCAATAAATTTTTCATGCAAAAAATTTGTTTATACAAACAATTTTCTGGACTATACATTGTCCATTTTTCGTGGGAAAAAATTTTTTATGCAAAAAATTTAATGGACTATATATACATCGTCCATTTTTCATGCAAAAATTTTTTTATGCAAAAAATTTAATGGACTATATATACATCGTCCATTTTTCATGCAAAAATTTTTTTATGCAAAAAATTTAATGGACGATACATCGTCCATTTTTCATGCAAAAAATTTGTTTATGCAAAAAATTTGATGGACTATACATTGTCCATTTACCATGGAAAAAAATTTTTTATGCAAAAAATATAATGGACTATACATCGTTAATTTTTTTATTAAAAAAATTAATCTACTATACATCGTCCATTTTTCATGCAAAAAATTTTTTTATGCAAAAAATTTTATTGACTATACATTGTCCATTTTTTATGCAAAATATTAAAAGGGATTATACATCGTTAATTTTTTTATGCAAAAAATTTAATGGAATATACATCGTCCATTTTTCATGCAAAAATTTTTTTATGGAAAAAATTTAATGGACGATACATCGTCCATTTTTCATGGCAAAAAATTTTTTATGCAAAAAATTTAAAGGAATATACATCGTCCATTTTTCATGGAAAAATTTTTTTCTGCAAAAAATTTAATGGACTATATCGTCCATTTTTATGCAAAACAATTTGTTTATGCAAAAAATTTAATGGACTATACATCGTCCATTTTTAACGCAAAAAATTAAATGGACTATACATCGTTAATTTTTTTATGAAAAAAATTAATCTACTATACATCGTCCATTTTTCATGCAAAAAATATGTTTATGCAAAAAATTTGATGGACTATACATTGTCCATTTTTTATGCAAAATATTAAAAGGGATTATACATCGTTAATTTTTTTATGCAAAAAATTTATTGGAATATACATCGTCCATTTTTCATGGAAAAATTTTTTTATGGAAAAAAATTAATCTACTATACATCGTCCATTTTTCAAGCAAAAATTTTTTTTATGCAAAAAATTTTATGGACTATACATCGTCCATTTTTCATGCAAAAAATTTTTTTATGCAAAAAAATTTATGGACTATACATTGTCCATTTTTAACGCAAAAAATTAAATGGATTATACATCGTTAATTTTTGTATGCAAAAAATTTAATGGACTATACTTCGTCCATTTTTCATTCCCAAAAATTTTTTATGCAAAAAATTTAAAGGACTATACATCGTTTATTTTTCATGCCAGAAATTTTTCTAAGCAAAAAAATTTAAAGGACTAAACATCGTCCATTTTTCATGGAAAAAATTTTTATATGCAAAAAATTTTATGGACTATACATTATCCATTTTTCATGCCAAAAAATTAAATAGATTATACAACGTTAATTTTGTTATGGAAAAAATTTAATGAACTATACATCGTCCATTTTTTATGCAAAAAATTAAATGGATTATACATCGTTAATTTTTTTATGAAAAAAATTTAATGGACTATACGTCGTCCATTTTTCATGGAAAAAATTAAATGGATTATACATTGTTAATTTTTTTTTGCAAAAAATTTAATGGACTATACATCGTCCATTTTTCATGCGAAAAAATTTTTTATGCAAAAAATTTAAAGGACTATACATCGTCCATTTTTTATGGAAAAAAATATTTTATGCAAAAAATTTTATGGACTATACATTGTCCATTTTTAACGCAAAAAATTAAATGGATTATACATCGTTAATTTTTTTATGCAAAAAATTTAATGGACTATACTTCGTCCATTTTTCATTCCCAAAAATTTTTTATGCAAAAAATTTAATGGACTATACATCGTCCATTTTTCATGGCAAAAATTTTTTTATTCAAAAAATTTTATGGAGTTTACATTGTCCATTTTACGTGCAAAAAATTTAATGGACTATACATCGTCCATTTATCATACCAAAAATTTTTGTATGCAAAAAATTTAATGGACTAAACTTCGTCCGTTTTTCATGGAAAAAATTTTTGTATGCAAAAAATTTAAAGGACTATACATCGTCCATTTATTATGCAAAAAATTTTTTTATGCAAAAAATTTTATTGACTACACATTGTCCATTTTTCATGGAAAAAATTAAAAGGGATTATACATCGTTAATTTTTTATGCAAAAAAATTTTATGGACTATACATCGTCCATTTTTCATGCGAAAAAATTTTTTATGCAAAAAATTTAAAGGACTTATACATCGTCCATTTTTTATGGAAAAAAATATTTTATGCAAAAAATTTTATGGACTATACATTGTCCATTTTTAACGCAAAAAATTAAATGGATTATACATCGTTAATTTTTTTATGCAAAAAATTTAATGGACTATACTTCGTCCATTTTTCATTCCCAAAAATTTTTTATGCAAAAAATTTAATGGACTATACATCGTCCATTTTTCATGGCAAAAATTTTTTTATTCAAAAAATTTTATGGAGTTTACATTGTCCATTTTACGTGCAAAAAATTTAATGGACTATACATCGTCCATTTATCATAAAAAAAATTTTTGTATGCAAAAAATTTAATGGACTAAACTTCGTCCGTTTTTCATGGAAAAAATTTTTGTATGCAAAAAATTTAAAGGACTATACATCGTCCATTTATTATGCAAAAAATTTTTTTATGCAAAAAATTTTATTGACTACACATTGTCCATTTTTCATGGAAAAAATTAAAAGGGATTATACATCGTTAATTTTTTATGCAAAAAATGTATTGGAATATACATCGTCCATTTTTCATGGAAAAAAATTTTTTATGGAAAAAATTTAATGGACTATATATCGTCCATTTTTCATGGAAAAAATTAAATGGATTATACATCGTTAATTTTTTTATGCAAAAAATTTAATGGACTATACATCGTCCATTTTTCATGCCAAAAATTTTTTTACGGAAAAAATTTAATGGACTATAATCGTCCATTTTTCATGCCAAACAATTTTTATGCAAAAAATTTAAAGGACTATACATTGTGCATTTTTCATGCAAAAAATTAAATGCAAAAAATTTAATGGACTATACATCGTCCATTTTTCATTCCCAAAAATTTTTTATGCAAAAAATTTAATGGACTATACATCGTCCATTTTTCATGGCAAAAAATTTTTTATGCAAAAAATTTAAAGGAATATACATCGTCCATTTTTCATGCAAAAAATTTTTTTAAGCAAAAAAATTTTATGGACTAAACATTGTCCATTTTTCACAGAAAAAATTTTTCTATGCAAAAAATTTAAGGGACTATACATCGTCCATTTTTTATGCAAAAAATTTTTTTTAATGGACTATAAATTGTCCATTTTTCATGGAAAAAAATTTTTTATGGAAAAAATTTAATGGACTATACATCGTCCATTTTTCATGGAAAAAATTAAATGGATTATACATCGTTAATATTTTTATGCAAAAAATTAAATGGATTATACATCGTTAATTTTTTTATGCAAAAAATTAATTTACTATACATCCTCCATTTTTCATGCCAACAAATTTTTTATGCAAAAAATTTAATGGACAATACATCGTTAATTTTTTTATGCAAAAAATTAATTTACTATACATCCTCCATTTTTCATGGAAAAAATTTTTTATGCAAAAAATTTAATGGACTATACAAGTTAATGGACTATATATCGTGCATTTCTTATGCAAATAATTAAATAAACTATGCAGCGTCTATTTTTCATGCAGAAAATTAAATGGAAATTAAATGCATTGTCCATTTTCCATACAAAAAAATTTTTTATGAAAAAAATTTAATGGGCTATACATCGTCTATTTTTCATGGAAAAACCGATTTTCATTAAAAAATTTAATGGACTATATATCGTGCATTTCTTATGCAAAAAATTAAATAAACTATGCAGCGTCTATTTTTCATGCAGAAAATTAAATGGACTATCCATCGTCCATTTTTCATACAAAAAAATTTTTTATGAAAAAAATTTAATGGGCTATACATCGTCTATTTTTCATGCAAAAACCGATTTTCATTAAAAAATTTAATGGACTATATATCGTGCATTTCTTATGCAAATAATTAAATAAACTATGCAGCGTCTATTTTTCATGCAGAAAATTAAATGGAATTAAATCCATCGTCCATTTTCCATGCAAAAAAAATTTTTATGAAAGAAATTTAATGGGCTATACATCGTCTATTTTTCATGCAAAAACTAATGTTTATTAAAAAATTTAATGGACTATATATCGTGCATTTCTTATGCAAATAATTAAATAAACTATGCAGCGTCTATTTTTCATGCAGAAAATTAAATGGACTATCCATCGTCCATTTTTCATAAAAAAAATTTTTTATGAAAAAAATTTAATGGGCTATACATCGTCTATTTTTCATGCAAAAACCGATTTTTATTAAAAAATTTAATGGACTATATATCGTGCATTTCTTATGCAATTAATTAAATAAACTATGCAGCGTTTATTTTTCATGCAGAAAATTAAATAGTCTATCCATAGTCCATTTTTCATACAAAAAAATTGTTTATGAAAAAAATTTAATGGGCTATACATCGTCTATTTTTCATGCAAAAACTAATTTTTATTAAAAAATTTAATGGACTATATATCGTGCATTTCTTATGCAAATAATTAAATAAACTATGCAGCGTCTATTTTTCATGCAGAAAATTAAATGGACTATGCATTGTCCATTTTCCATACAAAAAAATTTTTTATGAAAAAAATTTAATGGGCTATACATCGTCTATTTTTCATGCAAAAACCGATTTTTATTAAAAAATTTAATGGACTTTATATCGTGCATTTCTTATGCAAATAATTAAATAAACTATGCAGCGTCTATTTTTCATGCAGAAAATTAAATAGTCTATCCATAGTCCATTTTTCATACAAAAAAATTTTTTATGAAAAAAATTTAATGGGCTATACATCGTCTATTTTTCATGCAAAAACCGATTTTTATTAAAAAATTTAATGGACTATATATCGTGCATTTCTTATGCAAATAATTAAATAAACTATGCAGCGTCTATTTTTCATGCAGAAAATTAAATGGACTATGCATTGTCCATTTTCCATACAAAAAAATTTTTTATGAAAAAAATTTAATGGGCTATATATACATCGTCTATTTTTCATGCAAAAACCGATTTTTATTAAAAAATTTAATGGACTATATATCGTGCATTTCTTATGCAAATAATTAAATAAACTATGCAGCCTCTATTTTTCATGCAGAAAATTAAATAGTCTATCCATAGTCCATTTTTCATACAAAAAAATTGTTTATGATAAAAATTTTATGTTCTATACATCGTCTATTTTTCATGCAAAAACCGATTTTTATTAAATAATTTAATGGACTTTATATCGTGCATTTCTTATGCAAATAATTAAATAAACTATGCAGCGTCTATTTTTCATGCAGAAACTTAAATGGACTATCCATCGTCCATTTTTCATACAAAAAAATTTTTTATGAAAAAAATTTAATGGGCTATTTTGCATGCAAAAACCGATTTTTATTAAAAAATTTAATGGACTATATATCGTGCATTTCTTATGCAAATAATTAAATAAACTATGCAGCGTCTATTTTTCATGCAGAAAATTAAATGGACTATGCATTGTCCATTTTCCATACAAAAAATTTTTTTATGAACCAAATTTTAATGGGCTATACATCGTCTATTTTTCATGCAAAAACCGATTTTTATTAAAAAATTTAATGGACTATATATCGTGCATTTCTTATGCAAATAATTAAATAAACTATGCAGCGTCTATTTTTTATGCAGAAAATTAAATGGACTATCCATAGTCCATTTTCCATACAAAAAATTTTTTTATGAAAAACATTTTATGGGCTATACATCGTCTATTTTTCATGCAAAAACTAATTTTTATTAAAAAATTTAATGGGCTATACATCGTCTATTTTTCATGCAAAAACCGATTTTTATTAAAAAATTTAATGGACTATATATCGTGCATTTCTTATGCAAATAATTAAATAAACTATGCAGCGTCTATTTTTCATGCAGAAAATTAAATGGACTATGCATTGACCATTTTCCATACAAAAAAATTTTTTATGAAAAAAATTTAATGGGCTATACATCGTCTATTTTTCATGCAAAAACTAATTTTTATTAAAAAATTTAATGGGCTATACATCGTCTATTTTTCATGCATAAACTAATGTTTATTAAAAAATTTAATGGACTATATATCGTGCATTTCTTATGCAAATAATTAAATAAACTATGCAGCGTCTATTTTTTATGCAGAAAATTAAATGGACTATGCATTGTCCATTTTCCATACAAAAAAATTTTTTATGAAAAAAATTTAATGGGCTATACATCGTCTATTTTTCATGCAAAAACCGATTTTTATTAAAAAATTTAATGGACTATATATCGTGCATTTCTTATGCAAATAATGAAATAAACTATGCAGCGTCTATTTTCATGCAGAAAATTAAATGGACTATGCATTGTCCATTTTTCATACAAAAAAGTTTTTTATAAAAAAAATTTAATGGACTATATATCGTGCATTTCTTATGCAAATAATTAAATAAACTATGCAGCGTCTATTTTTCATGCAGAAAATTTAATGGACTATACATCGTCTATTTTTCATGCAAAACCCGATTTTTATTAAAAAATTTAATGGACTATATATCGTGCATTTCTTATGCAAATAATGAAATAAACTATGCAGCGTCTATTTTTCATGCAGAAAATTAAATGGACTATGCATTGTCCATTTTTCATACAAAAAAATTTTTTAGGAAAAAAATTTAATGGGCTATACATCGTCTATTTTTCATGCAAAAACCGATTTTTATTAAAAAATTTAATGGACTATATATCGTGCATTTCTTATGCAAATAATGAAATAAACTATGCAGCTTCTATTTTTTATGCAGAAAATTAAATGGACTATGCATTGTCCATTTTCCATAAAAAAAAATTTTTTATGAAACAAATTTAATGGGTATAGATCGTCTATTTTTCATGCAAAAACCGATTTTTATTAAAAAAATTAATGGACTATATATCGTGCATTTATTATGCAAATAATTAAATAAACTATGCAGCGTCTATTTTTCATGCAGAAAATTAAATAGTCTATCCATAGTCCATTTTTCATACAAAAAAATTTTTTACGAAAAAAATTTAATGGGCTATACATCGTCTATTTTTCATGCAAAAACTAATTTTTATTAAAAAATTTAATGGGCTATACATCGTCTATTTTTCATGCAAAAACCGATTTTTATTAAACAATTTAATGGACTATATATCGTGCATTTCTTATGCAAATAATTAAATAAACTATGCAGCGTCTATTTTTCATGCAGAAAATTAAATGGACTATGCATTGTCCATTTTCCATAAAAAAAAATTTTTTATGAAAAAAATTTAATGGGCTATACATCGTCTATTTTTCTTGCAAAAACCGATTTGTATTAAAAAATTTAATGGACTATATATCGTGCATTTCTTATGCAAATAATTAAATAAACTATGCAGCGTCTATTTTTCATGCTGAAAATTAAATGGACTATGCATTGTCCATTTTCCATACAAAAAAATTTTTTATGAAAAAAATTTAATGGGCTATACATCGTCTATTTTTCATGCAAAAACTAATTTTTATTAAAAAATTTAATGGACTATATATCGTGCATTTCTTATGCAAATAATTAAATAAACTATGCAGCGTCTATTTTTCATGCTGAAAATTAAATGGACTATGCATTGTCCATTTTCCATACATAAAAATTTTTTATGAAAAAAATTTAATGGGGTATACATCGTCTATTTTTCATGCAAAAACCGATTTTTATTAACAAATTTAATGGACTATATATCGTGCATTTCTTATGCAAATAATTAAATAAACTATGCAGCGTCTATTTTTCATGCTGAAAATTAAATGGACTATGCTTTTCCATTTTCCATACAAAAAAATTTTTTATGAAAAAAATTTAATGGGCTATACATCGTCTATTTTTCATGCAAAAACCGATTTTTATTAAACAATTTAATGGACTATATATCGTGCATTTCTTATGCAAATAATTAAATAAACTATGCAGCGTCTATTTTTTATGCAGAAAATTAAATAGTCTATCCATAGTCCATTTTTCATACAAAAAAATTTTTTATGAAAAAAATTTAATGGGCTATACATCGTCTATTTTTCATGCAAAAACTAATTTTTATTAAAAAATTTAATGGACTATATATCGTGCATTTCTTATGCAAATAATTAAATAAACTATGCAGCGTCTATTTTTCATGCAGAAAATTAAATACAAAAAAATTTTTTATGATAAAAATTTAATGGGCTATACATCGTCTATTTTTCATGCATAAACTAATGTTTATTAAAAAATTTATGGGACTATATATCGTGCATTTCTTATGCAAATAATTAAATAAACTATGCAGCGTCTATTTTTCATGCTGAAAATTAAATTGTCCATTTTCCATACAAAAAAATTTTTTATGAAAAAATTTAATGGGCTATACATCGTCTATTTTTCATGCAAAAACCGATTTTTATTAAAAAATTTAATGGACTATATATCGTGCATTTCTTATGCAAATAATTAAATAAACTATGCAGCGTCTATTTTTCATGCTGAAAATTAAATGGACTATGCATTGTCCATTTTTCATACAAAAAAATTTTTTATGAAAAAAATTTAATGGGCTATACATCGTCTATTTTTCATGCAAAAACCGATTTTTATTAAAAAATTTAATGGACTATATATCCTGCATTTCTTATGCAAATAATTAAATAAACTATGCAGCGTCTATTTTTCATGCAGAAAATTAAATGGACTATCCATCGTCCATTTTTCATACAAAAAAATTTTTTATGAAAAAAATTTAATGGGCTATACATCGTCTATTTTTCATGCATAAACTAATGTTTATTAAAAAATTTAATGGACTATATATCGTGCATTTCTTATGCAAATAATTAAATAAACTATGCAGCGTCTATTTTTCATGCTGAAAATTAAATGGACTATGCATTGTCCATTTTCCATACAAAAAATTTTTTTATGAAAAAAATTTAATGGGCTATACATCGTCTATTTTTCATGCAAAAACCGATTTTTATTAAAAAATTTAATGGACTATATATCGTGCATTTCTTATGCAAATAATTAAATAAACTATGCAGCGTCTATTTTTCATGCTGAAAATTAAATGGACTATGCATTGTCCATTTTCCATACATAAAAATTTTTTATGAAAAAAATTTAATGGGGTATACATCGTCTATTTTTCATGCAAAAACCGATTTTTATTAAAAAATTTAATGGACTATATATCGTGCATTTCTTATGCAAATAATTAAATAAACTATGCAGCGTCTATTTTTCATGCTGAAAATTAAATGGACTATGCTTTTCCATTTTCCATACAAAAAAATTTTTTATGAAAAAAATTTAATGGGCTATACATCGTCTATTTTTCATGCAAAAACCGATTTTTATTAAACAATTTAATGGACTATATATCGTGCATTTCTTATGCAAATAATTAAATAAACTATGCAGCGTCTATTTTTTATGCAGAAAATTAAATAGTCTATCCATAGTCCATTTTTCATACAAAAAAATTTTTTATGAAAAAAATTTAATGGGCTATACATCGTCTATTTTTCATGCAAAAACTAATTTTTATTAAAAAATTTAATGGACTATATATCGTGCATTTCTTATGCAAATAATTAAATAAACTATGCAGCGTCTATTTTTCATGCAGAAAATTAAATGGACCATGCATTGTCCATTTTCCATAAAAAAAAATTTTTTAAGAAAAAAATTTAATGGGCTATACATCGTCTATTTTTCATGCAAAAACTAATTTTTATTAAAAAATTTAATGGGCTATACATCGTCTATTTTTCATGCAAAAACCGATTTTTATTAAAAAATTTAATGGACTATATATCGTGCATTTCTTATGCAAATAATTAAATAAACTATGCAGCGTCTATTTTTCATGCAGAAAATTAAATGGACTATACATTGACCATTTTCCATACAAAAAAATTTTTTATGAAAAAAATTTAATGGGCTATACATCGTCTATTTTTCATGCAAAAACCGATTTTTATTAAAAAATTTAATGGACTATATATCGTGCATTTATTATGCAAATAATTAAATAAACTATGCAGCGTCTATTTTTCATGCTGAAAATTAAATGGACTATCCATCGTCCATTTTTCATACAAAAAAATTTTTTATGAAAAAAATTTAATGGGCTATACATCGTCTATTTTTCATGCATAAACTAATGTTTATTAAAAAATTTAATGGACTATATATCGTGCATTTCTTATGCAAATAATTAAATAAACTATGCAGCGTCTATTTTTCATGCAGAAAATTAAATGGACTATACATTGACCATTTTCCATAAAAAAAAATTTTTTATGAAAAAAATTTAATGGGCTATAATACATCGTCTATTTTTCATGCAAAAACCGATTTTTATTAAAAAATTTAATGGACTATATATCGTGCATTTCTTATGCAAATAATTAAATAAACTATGCAGCGTCTATTTTTCATGCAGAAAATTAAATAGTCTATCCATAGTCCATTTTTCATAAAAAAAATTTTTTATGAAAAAAATTTAATGGGCTATATATACATCGTCTATTTTTCATGCAAAAACCGATTTTTATTAAACAATTTAATGGACTATATATCGTGCATTTCTTATGCAAATAATTAAATAAACTATGCAGCGTCTATTTTTCATGCAGAAAATTAAATGGATTATCCATCTTCCATTTTTCATACAAAAAAATTTTTTATGAAAAAAATTTAATGGGCTATACATCGTCTATTTTTCATGCAAAAACTAATTTTTATTAAAAAATTTAATGGGCTATACATCGTCTATTTTTCATGCAAAAACTAATTTTTATTAAAAAATTTAATGGACTATATATCGTGCATTTCTTATGCAAATAATTAAATAAACTATGCGGCGTCTATTTTTCATGCAGAAAATTAAATGGATTATCCATCTTCCATTTTTCATACAAAAAAATTTTTTATGAAAAAAATTTAATGGGCTATACATCGTCTATTTTTCATGCACAAACAAATTTTTATTAAAAAATTTAATGGACTATATATCGTGCATTTCTTATGCAAATAATTAAATAAACTATGCAGGGTCTATTTTTCATGCAGAAAATTAAATGGACTATCATCCATCGTCCATTTTTCATACAAAAAAATTTTTTATGAAAATAATTTAATGGGCTATACATCGTCTATTTTTCATGCATAAACTAATGTTTATTAAAAAATTTATGGGACTATATATCGTGCATTTCTTATGCAAATAATTAAATAAACTATGCAGCGTCTATTTTTCATGCTGAAAATTAAATTGTCCATTTTCCATACAAAAAAATTTTTTATGAAAAAAATTTAATGGGCTATACATCGTCTATTTTTCATGCAAAAACCGATTTTTATTAAAAAATTTAATGGACTATATATCGTGCATTTCTTATGCAAATAATTAAATAAACTATGCAGCGTCTATTTTTCATGCTGAAAATTAAATTGTCCATTTTTCATACAAAAAAATTTTTTATGAAAAAAATTTAATGGGCTATACATCGTCTATTTTTCATGCAAAAACCGATTTTTATTAAAAAATTTAATGGACTATATATCGTGCATTTCTTATGCAAATAATTAAATAAACTATGCAGCGTCTATTTTTCATGCAGAAAATTAAATAGTCTATCCATAGTCCATTTTTCATACAAAAAAATTTTTTATGAAAAAACTTTAATGGGCTATACATCGTCTATTTTTCATGCAAAAACTAATTTTTATTAAAAAATTTAATGGGCTATACATCGTCTATTTTTCATGCAAAAACCGATTTTTATTAAAAAATTTAATGGACTATATATCGTGCATTTCTTATGCAAATAATTAAATAAACTATGCAGCGTCTATTTTTCATGCAGAAAATTAAATAGTCTATCCATAGTCCATTTTTCATACAAAAAAATTTTTTAAGAAAAAAATTTAATGGGCTATACATCGTCTATTTTTCATGCATAAACTAATGTTTATTAAAAAATTTAATGGACTATATATCGTGCATTTCTTATGCAAATAATTAAATAAACTATGCAGCGTCTATTTTTCATGCAGAGAATTAAATAGTCTATCCATAGTCCATTTTCCATACAAAAAAATTTTTTATGAAAAAAATTTAATGGGCTATACATCGTCTATTTTTCATGCAAAAACTAATTTTTATTAAAAAATTTAATGGGCTATACATCGTCTATTTTTCATGCAAAAACCGATTTTTATTAAAAAATTTAATGGACTATATATCGTGCATTTCTTATGCAAATAATTAAATAAACTATGCAGCGTCTATTTTTCATGCAGAAAATTAAATGGACTATACATTGACCATTTTCCATACAAAAAAATTTTTTATGAAAAAAATTTAATGGGCTATACATCGTCTATTTTTCATGCATAAACTAATGTTTATTAAAAAATTTAATGGACTATATATCGTGCATTTCTTATGCAAATAATTAAATAAACTATGCAGCTTCTATTTTTTATGCAGAAAATTAAATGGACTATGCATTGTCCATTTTCCATACAAAAAAATTTTTTATGAAAAAAATTTAATGGGCTATACATCGTCTATTTTTCATGCAAAAACCGATTTTTATTAAAAAATTTAATGGACTATATATCGTGCATTTCTTATGCAAATAATTAAATAAACTATGCAGCGTCTATTTTTCATGCAGAAAATTAAATGGACTATACATTGACCATTTTCCATACAAAAAAATTTTTTATGAAAAAAATTTAATGGGCTATACATCGTCTATTTTTCATGCAAAAACCGATTTTTATTAAAAAATTTAATGGACTATATATCGTGCATTTCTTATGCAAATAATTAAATAAACTATGCAGCGTCTATTTTTCATGCAGAAAATTAAATGGACTATACATTGACCATTTTCCATACAAAAAAATTTTTTATGAAAAAAATTTAATGGGCTATACATCGTCTATTTTTCATGCAAAAACTAATTTTTATTAAAAAATTTAATGGGCTATACATCGTCTATTTTTCATGCAAAAACCGATTTTTATTAAAAAATTTAATGGACTATATATCGTGCATTTCTTATGCAAATAATTAAATAAACTATGCAGCGTCTATTTTTCATGCTGAAAATTAAATGGACTATGCATTCTCCATTTTCCATACAAAAAAATTTTTTATGAAAAAAATTTAATGGGCTATATATCGTCTATTTTTCATGCAAAAACCGATTTTTATTAAAAAATTTAATGGACTATATATCGTGCATTTCTTATGCAAATAATTAAATAAACTATGCAGCGTCTATTTTTCATGCAGAAAATTAAATAGTCTATCCATAGTCCATTTTTCATAAAAAAAAATTTTTTAAGAAAAAAATTTAATGGGCTATACATCGTCTATTTTTCATGCATAAACTAATGTTTATTAAAAAATTTAATGGACTATATATCGTGCATTTCTTATGCAAATAATTAAATAAACTATGCAGCGTCTATTTTTCATGCAGAAAATTAAATAGTCTATCCATAGTCCATTTTCCATACAAAAAAATTTTTTATGAAAAAAATTTAATGGGCTATACATCGTCTATTTTTCATGCAAAAACTAATTTTTATTAAAAAATTTAATGGGCTATACATCGTCTATTTTTCATGCAAAAACCGATTTTTATTAAAAAATTTAATGGACTATATATCGTGCATTTCTTATGCAAATAATTAAATAAACTATGCAGCGTCTATTTTTCATGCAGAAAATTAAATGGACTATACATTGACCATTTTCCATACAAAAAAATTTTTTATGAAAAAAATTTAATGGGCTATACATCGTCTATTTTTCATGCAAAAACCGATTTTTATTAAAAAATTTAATGGACTATATATCGTGCATTTCTTATGCAAATAATTAAATAAACTATGCAGCGTCTATTTTTCATGCAGAAAATTAAATAGTCTATCCATAGTCCATTTTTCATAAAAAAAAAATTTTTTATGAAAAAAATTTAATGGCCTATACATCGTCTATTTTTCATGCATAAACTAATGTTTATTAAAAAATTTAATGGACTATATATCGTGCATTTCTTATGCAAATAATTAAATAAACTATGCAGCTTCTATTTTTTATGCAGAAAATTAAATGGACTATGCATTGTCCATTTTCCATAAAAAAAAATTTTTTATGAAAAAAATTTAATGGGCTATACATCATCTATTTTTCATGCAAAAACCGATTTTTATTAAAAAATTTAATGGACTATATATCGTGCATTTCTTATGCAAATAATTAAATAAACTATGCAGCGTCTATTTTTCATGCAGAAAATTAAATGGACTATACATTGACCATTTTCCATACAAAAAAATTTTTTATGAAAAAAATTTAATGGGCTATACATCGTCTATTTTTCATGCAAAAACCGATTTTTATTAAAAAATTTAATGGACTATATATCGTGCATTTATTATGCAAATAATTAAATAAACTATGCAGCGTCTATTTTTCATGCTGAAAATTAAATGGACTATCCATCGTCCATTTTTCATACAAAAAAATTTTTTATGAAAAAAATTTAATGGGCTATACATCGTCTATTTTTCATGCATAAACTAATGTTTATTAAAAAATTTAATGGACTATATATCGTGCATTTCTTATGCAAATAATTAAATAAACTATGCAGCGTCTATTTTTCATGCAGAAAATTAAATGGACTATACATTGACCATTTTCCATAAAAAAAAATTTTTTATGAAAAAAATTTAATGGGCTATAATACATCGTCTATTTTTCATGCAAAAACCGATTTTTATTAAAAAATTTAATGGACTATATATCGTGCATTTCTTATGCAAATAATTAAATAAACTATGCAGCGTCTATTTTTCATGCAGAAAATTAAATAGTCTATCCATAGTCCATTTTTCATAAAAAAAATTTTTTATGAAAAAAATTTAATGGGCTATATATACATCGTCTATTTTTCATGCAAAAACCGATTTTTATTAAACAATTTAATGGACTATATATCGTGCATTTCTTATGCAAATAATTAAATAAACTATGCGGCGTCTATTTTTCATGCAGAAAATTAAATGGATTATCCATCTTCCATTTTTCATACAAAAAAATTTTTTATGAAAATAATTTAATGGGCTATACATCGTCTATTTTTCATGCATAAACTAATGTTTATTAAAAAATTTATGGGACTATATATCGTGCATTTCTTATGCAAATAATTAAATAAACTATGCAGCGTCTATTTTTCATGCTGAAAATTAAATTGTCCATTTTCCATACAAAAAAATTTTTTATGAAAAAAATTTAATGGGCTATATATACATCGTCTATTTTTCATGCAAAAACCGATTTTTATTAAAAAATTTAATGGACTATATATCGTGCATTTCTTATGCAAATAATTAAATAAACTATGCAGCGTCTATTTTTCATGCTGAAAATTAAATTGTCCATTTTTCATACAAAAAAATTTTTTATGAAAAAACTTTAATGGGCTATACATCGTCTATTTTTCATGCAAAAACTAATTTTTATTAAAAAATTTAATGGGCTATACATCGTCTATTTTTCATGCAAAAACCGATTTTTATTAAAAAATTTAATGGACTATATATCGTGCATTTCTTATGCAAATAATTAAATAAACTATGCAGCGTCTATTTTTCATGCTGAAAATTAAATGGACTATGCATTCTCCATTTTCCATACAAAAAAATTTTTTATGAAAAAAATTTAATGGGCTATATATCGTCTATTTTTCATGCAAAAACCGATTTTTATTGAAAAATTTAATGGACTATATATCGTGCATTTCTTATGCAAATAATTAAATAAACTATGCAGCGTCTATTTTTCATGCAGAAAATTAAATAGTCTATCCATAGTCCATTTTTCATACAAAAAAATTTTTTAAGAAAAAAATTTAATGGGCTATACATCGTCTATTTTTCATGCATAAACTAATGTTTATTAAAAAATTTAATGGACTATATATCGTGCATTTCTTATGCAAATAATTAAATAAACTATGCAGCGTCTATTTTTCATGCAGAGAATTAAATAGTCTATCCATAGTCCATTTTCCATACAAAAAAATTTTTTATGAAAAAAATTTAATGGGCTATACATCGTCTATTTTTCATGCAAAAACTAATTTTTATTAAAAAATTTAATGGGCTATACATCGTCTATTTTTCATGCAAAAACCGATTTTTATTAAAAAATTTAATGGACTATATATCGTGCATTTCTTATGCAAATAATTAAATAAACTATGCAGCGTCTATTTTTCATGCAGAAAATTAAATGGACTATACATTGACCATTTTCCATACAAAAAAATTTTTTATGAAAAAAATTTAATGGGCTATACATCGTCTATTTTTCATGCATAAACTAATGTTTATTAAAAAATTTAATGGACTATATATCGTGCATTTCTTATGCAAATAATTAAATAAACTATGCAGCTTCTATTTTTTATGCAGAAAATTAAATGGACTATGCATTGTCCATTTTCCATACAAAAAAATTTTTTATGAAAAAAATTTAATGGGCTATACATCGTCTATTTTTCATGCAAAAACCGATTTTTATTAAAAAATTTAATGGACTATATATCGTGCATTTCTTATGCAAATAATTAAATAAACTATGCAGCGTCTATTTTTCATGCAGAAAATTAAATAGTCTATCCATAGTCCATTTTTCATAAAAAAAAATTTTTTAAGAAAAAAATTTAATGGGCTATACATCGTCTATTTTTCATGCAAAAACTAATTTTTATTAAAAAATTTAATGGGCTATACATCGTCTATTTTTCATGCAAAAACCGATTTTTATTAAAAAATTTAATGGACTATATATCGTGCATTTCTTATGCAAATAATTAAATAAACTATGCAGCGTCTATTTTTCATGCTGAAAATTAAATGGACTATGCATTCTCCATTTTCCATACAAAAAAATTTTTTATGAAAAAAATTTAATGGGCTATATATCGTCTATTTTTCATGCAAAAACCGATTTTTATTAAAAAATTTAATGGACTATATATCGTGCATTTCTTATGCAAATAATTAAATAAACTATGCAGCGTCTATTTTTCATGCAGAAAATTAAATAGTCTATCCATAGTCCATTTTTCATAAAAAAAAATTTTTTAAGAAAAAAATTTAATGGGCTATACATCGTCTATTTTTCATGCATAAACTAATGTTTATTAAAAAATTTAATGGACTATATATCGTGCATTTCTTATGCAAATAATTAAATAAACTATGCAGCGTCTATTTTTCATGCAGAAAATTAAATAGTCTATCCATAGTCCATTTTCCATACAAAAAAATTTTTTATGAAAAAAATTTAATGGGCTATACATCGTCTATTTTTCATGCAAAAACTAATTTTTATTAAAAAATTTAATGGGCTATACATCGTCTATTTTTCATGCAAAAACCGATTTTTATTAAAAAATTTAATGGACTATATATCGTGCATTTCTTATGCAAATAATTAAATAAACTATGCAGCGTCTATTTTTCATGCAGAAAATTAAATGGACTATACATTGACCATTTTCCATACAAAAAAATTTTTTATGAAAAAAATTTAATGGGCTATACATCGTCTATTTTTCATGCAAAAACCGATTTTTATTAAAAAATTTAATGGACTATATATCGTGCATTTCTTATGCAAATAATTAAATAAACTATGCAGCGTCTATTTTTCATGCAGAAAATTAAATAGTCTATCCATAGTCCATTTTTCATAAAAAAAAATTTTTTATGAAAAAAATTTAATGGGCTATACATCGTCTATTTTTCATGCATAAACTAATGTTTATTAAAAAATTTAATGGACTATATATCGTGCATTTCTTATGCAAATAATTAAATAAACTATGCAGCTTCTATTTTTTATGCAGAAAATTAAATGGACTATGCATTGTCCATTTTCCATACAAAAAAATTTTTTATGAAAAAAATTTAATGGGCTATACATCGTCTATTTTTCATGCAAAAACCGATTTTTATTAAAAAATTTAATGGACTATATATCGTGCATTTCTTATGCAAATAATTAAATAAACTATGCAGCGTCTATTTTTCATGCTGAAAATTAAATGAACTATGCATTGTCCATTTTCCATACAAAAAAATTTTTTATGAAAAAAATTTAATGGGCTATACATCGTCTATTTTTCATGCAAAAACTAATTTTTATTAAAAAATTTAATGGACTATATATCGTGCATTTCTTATGCAAATAATTAAATAAACTATGCAGCGTCTATTTTTCATGCTGAAAATTAAATGGACTATGCATTGTCCATTTTCCATACATAAAAATTTTTTATGAAAAAAATTTAATGGGCTATACATCGTCTATTTTTCATGCAAAAACCGATTTTTATTAAAAATTTAATGGACTATATATCGTGCATTTCTTATGCAAATAATTAAATAAACTATGCAGGGTCTATTTTTTATGCAGAAAATTAAATAGTCTATCCATAGTTCATTTTTCATACAAAAAAATTTTTTATGAAAAAAATTTAATGGGCTATACATCGTCTATTTTTCATGCAAAAACTAATTTTTATTAAAAAATTTAATGGACTATATATCGTGCATTTCTTATGCAAATAATTAAATAAACTATGCAGCGTCTATTTTTCATGCAGAAAATTAAATGGATTATCCATCTTCCATTTTTCATACAAAAAAATTTTTTATGAAAAAAATTTAATGGGCTATACATCGTCTATTTTTCATGCAAAAACCGATTTTTATTAAACAACTTAATGGACTATATATCGTGCATTTCTTATGCAAATAATTAAATAAACTATGCAGCGTCTATTTTTCATGCAGAAAATTAAATAGTCTATCCATAGTCCATTTTTCATACAAAAAAATTTTTTATGAAAAAAATTTAATGGGCTATAACACATCGTCTATTTTTCATGCAAAAACCGATTTTTATTAAAAAATTTAATGGACTATATATCGTGCATTTCTTATGCAAATAATTAAATAAACTATGCAGCGTCTATTTTTCATGCTGAAAATTAAATGGACTATGCATTGTCCATTTTCCATACATAAAAATTTTTTATGAAAAAAATTTAATGGGCTATACATCGTCTATTTTTCATGCAAAAACCGATTTTTATTAAAAAATTTAATGGACTATATATCGTGCATTTCTTATGCAAATAATTAAATAAACTATGCAGGGTCTATTTTTTATGCAGAAAATTAAATAGTCTATCCATAGTCCATTTTTCATACAAAAAAATTTTTTATGAAAAAAATTTAATGGGCTATACATCGTCTATTTTTCATGCAAAAACTAATTTTTATTAAAAAATTTAATGGACTATATATCGTGCATTTCTTATGCAAATAATTAAATAAACTATGCAGCGTCTATTTTTCATGCAGAAAATTAAATGGATTATCCATCTTCCATTTTTCATACAAAAAAATTTTTTATGAAAAAAATTTAATGGGCTATACATCGTCTATTTTTCATGCAAAAACTAATTTTTATTAAAAAATTTATGGGACTATATATCGTGCATTTCTTATGCAAATAATTAAATAAACTATGCAGCGTCTATTTTTCATGCTGAAAATTAAATTGTCCATTTTCCATACAAAAAAATTTTGTATGAAAAAAATTTAATGGGCTATACATCGTCTATTTTTCATGCAAAAACCGATTTTTATTAAAAAATTTAATGGACTATATATCGTGCATTTCTTATGCAAATAATTAAATAATCTATGCAGCGTCTATTTTTCATGCTGAAAATTAAATTGTCCATTTTCCATACAAAAAAATTTTTTATGAAAAAAATTTAACGGGTTATACACCGTCTATTTTTCATGCAAAACCCGATTTTTATTAAAAAATTTGATGGACTATATATCGTGCATTTCTTATGCAAATAATTAAATAATCTATGCAGCGTCTATTTTTCATGCAGAAAATTAAATGGACTATCCATCGTCCATTTTTCATACAAAAAAATTTTTTATGAAAAAAATTTAATGGGCTATACATCGTCTATTTTTCATGCATAAACTAATGTTTATTAAAAAATTTAATGGACTATATATCGTGCATTTCTTATGCAAATAATTAAATAAACTATGCAGCGTCTATTTTTTATGTCCATTTTCCATAAAAAAAATTTTTTATGAAAAAAATTTAATGGGCTATACATCGTCTATTTTTCATGCAAAAACCGATTTTTATTAAAAAATTTAATGGACTATATATCGTGCATTTCTTATGCAAATAATTAAATAAACTATGCAGCGTCTATTTTTCATGCAGAAAATTAAATGGACTATCCATCGTCCATTTTTCATACAAAAAAATTTTTTATGAAAAAAATTTAATGGGCTATACATCGTCTATTTTTCATGCATAAACTAATGTTTATTAAAAAATTTAATGGACTATATATCGTGCATTTCTTATGCAAATAATTAAATAAACTATGCAGCGTCTATTTTTTTTTGTCCATTTTCCATACAAAAAAATTTTTTATGAAAATAATTTAATGGGCTATATATACATCGTCTATTTTTCATGCAAAAACCGATTTTTATTAAAAAATTTAATGGACTATATATCGTGCATTTCTTATGCAAATAATTAAATAAACTATGCAGCGTCTATTTTTCATGCAGAAAATTAAATGGACTATACATTGACCATTTTCCATACAAAAAAATTTTTTATGAAAAAAATTTAATGGGCTATACATCGTCTATTTTTCATGCAAAAACTAATTTTTATTAAAAAATTTAATGGGCTATACATCGTCTATTTTTCATGCAAAAACCGATTTTTATTAAAAAATTTAATGGACTATATATCGTGCATTTCTTATGCAAATAATTAAATAAACTATGCAGCGTCTATTTTTCATGCTGAAAATTAAATGGACTATGCATTCTCCATTTTCCATACAAAAAAATTTTTTATGAAAAAAATTTAATGGGCTATATATCGTCTATTTTTCATGCAAAAACCGATTTTTATTAAAAAATTTAATGGACTATATATCGTGCATTTCTTATGCAAATAATTAAATAAACTATGCAGCGTCTATTTTTCATGCAGAAAATTAAATAGTCTATCCATAGTCCATTTTTCATAAAAAAAAATTTTTTAAGAAAAAAATTTAATGGGCTATACATCGTCTATTTTTCATGCATAAACTAATGTTTATTAAAAAATTTAATGGACTATATATCGTGCATTTCTTATGCAAATAATTAAATAAACTATGCAGCGTCTATTTTTCATGCAGAAAATTAAATAGTCTATCCATAGTCCATTTTCCATACAAAAAAATTTTTTATGAAAAAAATTTAATGGGCTATACATCGTCTATTTTTCATGCAAAAACTAATTTTTATTAAAAAATTTAATGGGCTATACATCGTCTATTTTTCATGCAAAAACCGATTTTTATTAAAAAATTTAATGGACTATATATCGTGCATTTCTTATGCAAATAATTAAATAAACTATGCAGCGTCTATTTTTCATGCAGAAAATTAAATGGACTATACATTGACCATTTTCCATACAAAAAAATTTTTTATGAAAAAAATTTAATGGGCTATACATCGTCTATTTTTCATGCAAAAACCGATTTTTATTAAAAAATTTAATGGACTATATATCGTGCATTTCTTATGCAAATAATTAAATAAACTATGCAGCGTCTATTTTTCATGCAGAAAATTAAATAGTCTATCCATAGTCCATTTTTCATAAAAAAAAATTTTTTATGAAAAAAATTTAATGGGCTATACATCGTCTATTTTTCATGCATAAACTAATGTTTATTAAAAAATTTAATGGACTATATATCGTGCATTTCTTATGCAAATAATTAAATAAACTATGCAGCTTCTATTTTTTATGCAGAAAATTAAATGGACTATGCATTGTCCATTTTCCATACAAAAAAATTTTTTATGAAAAAAATTTAATGGGCTATACATCGTCTATTTTTCATGCAAAAACCGATTTTTATTAAAAAATTTAATGGACTATATATCGTGCATTTCTTATGCAAATAATTAAATAAACTATGCAGCGTCTATTTTTCATGCTGAAAATTAAATGAACTATGCATTGTCCATTTTCCATACAAAAAAATTTTTTATGAAAAAAATTTAATGGGCTATACATCGTCTATTTTTCATGCAAAAACTAATTTTTATTAAAAAATTTAATGGACTATATATCGTGCATTTCTTATGCAAATAATTAAATAAACTATGCAGCGTCTATTTTTCATGCTGAAAATTAAATGGACTATGCATTGTCCATTTTCCATACATAAAAATTTTTTATGAAAAAAATTTAATGGGCTATACATCGTCTATTTTTCATGCAAAAACCGATTTTTATTAAAAATTTAATGGACTATATATCGTGCATTTCTTATGCAAATAATTAAATAAACTATGCAGGGTCTATTTTTTATGCAGAAAATTAAATAGTCTATCCATAGTTCATTTTTCATACAAAAAAATTTTTTATGAAAAAAATTTAATGGGCTATACATCGTCTATTTTTCATGCAAAAACTAATTTTTATTAAAAAATTTAATGGACTATATATCGTGCATTTCTTATGCAAATAATTAAATAAACTATGCAGCGTCTATTTTTCATGCAGAAAATTAAATGGATTATCCATCTTCCATTTTTCATACAAAAAAATTTTTTATGAAAAAAATTTAATGGGCTATACATCGTCTATTTTTCATGCAAAAACCGATTTTTATTAAACAACTTAATGGACTATATATCGTGCATTTCTTATGCAAATAATTAAATAAACTATGCAGCGTCTATTTTTCATGCAGAAAATTAAATAGTCTATCCATAGTCCATTTTTCATACAAAAAAATTTTTTATGAAAAAAATTTAATGGGCTATAACACATCGTCTATTTTTCATGCAAAAACCGATTTTTATTAAAAAATTTAATGGACTATATATCGTGCATTTCTTATGCAAATAATTAAATAAACTATGCAGCGTCTATTTTTCATGCTGAAAATTAAATGGACTATGCATTGTCCATTTTCCATACATAAAAATTTTTTATGAAAAAAATTTAATGGGCTATACATCGTCTATTTTTCATGCAAAAACCGATTTTTATTAAAAAATTTAATGGACTATATATCGTGCATTTCTTATGCAAATAATTAAATAAACTATGCAGGGTCTATTTTTTATGCAGAAAATTAAATAGTCTATCCATAGTCCATTTTTCATACAAAAAAATTTTTTATGAAAAAAATTTAATGGGCTATACATCGTCTATTTTTCATGCAAAAACTAATTTTTATTAAAAAATTTAATGGACTATATATCGTGCATTTCTTATGCAAATAATTAAATAAACTATGCAGCGTCTATTTTTCATGCAGAAAATTAAATGGATTATCCATCTTCCATTTTTCATACAAAAAAATTTTTTATGAAAAAAATTTAATGGGCTATACATCGTCTATTTTTCATGCAAAAACTAATTTTTATTAAAAAATTTATGGGACTATATATCGTGCATTTCTTATGCAAATAATTAAATAAACTATGCAGCGTCTATTTTTCATGCTGAAAATTAAATTGTCCATTTTCCATACAAAAAAATTTTGTATGAAAAAAATTTAATGGGCTATACATCGTCTATTTTTCATGCAAAAACCGATTTTTATTAAAAAATTTAATGGACTATATATCGTGCATTTCTTATGCAAATAATTAAATAATCTATGCAGCGTCTATTTTTCATGCTGAAAATTAAATTGTCCATTTTCCATACAAAAAAATTTTTTATGAAAAAAATTTAACGGGTTATACACCGTCTATTTTTCATGCAAAACCCGATTTTTATTAAAAAATTTGATGGACTATATATCGTGCATTTCTTATGCAAATAATTAAATAATCTATGCAGCGTCTATTTTTCATGCAGAAAATTAAATGGACTATCCATCGTCCATTTTTCATACAAAAAAATTTTTTATGAAAAAAATTTAATGGGCTATACATCGTCTATTTTTCATGCATAAACTAATGTTTATTAAAAAATTTAATGGACTATATATCGTGCATTTCTTATGCAAATAATTAAATAAACTATGCAGCGTCTATTTTTTATGTCCATTTTCCATAAAAAAAATTTTTTATGAAAAAAATTTAATGGTCTATACATCGTCTATTTTTCATGCAAAAACCGATTTTTATTAAAAAATTTAATGGACTATATATCGTGCATTTCTTATGCAAATAATTAAATAAACTATGCAGCGTCTATTTTTCATGCAGAAAATTAAATGGACTATCCATCGTCCATTTTTCATACAAAAAAATTTTTTATGAAAAAAATTTAATGGGCTATACATCGTCTATTTTTCATGCATAAACTAATGTTTATTAAAAAATTTAATGGACTATATATCGTGCATTTCTTATGCAAATAATTAAATAAACTATGCAGCGTCTATTTTTCATGCAGAAAATTAAATGGACTATCCATCGTCCATTTTTCATAAAAAAAAATTTTTTATGAAAAAAATTTAATGGGCTATACATCGTCTATTTTTCATGCAAAAACCGATTTTTATTAAAAAATTTAATGGACTATATATCGTGCATTTCTTATGCAAATAATTAAATAAACTATGCAGCGTCTATTTTTCATGCAGAAAATTAAATGGACTATCCATCGTCCATTTTTCATAAAAAAAAATTTTTTATGAAAAAAATTTAATGGGCTATATATACATCGTCTATTTTTCATGCAAAAACCGATTTTTATTAAAAAATTTAATGGACTATATATCGTGCATTTCTTATGCAAATAATTAAATAAACTATGCAGCGTCTATTTTTCATGCAGAAAATTAAATGGACTATCCATCGTCCATTTTTCATAAAAAAAAATTTTTTATGAAAAAAATTTAATGGGCTATACATCGTCTATTTTTCATGCAAAAACCGATTTTTATTAAAAAATTTAATGGACTATATATCGTGCATTTCTTATGCAAATAATTAAATAAACTATGCAGCGTCTATTTTTTATGCAGAAAATTAAATAGTCTATCCATAGTCCATTTTTCATAAAAAAAAAATTTTTATGAAAAAAATTTAATGGGCTATACATCGTCTATTTTTCATGCAAAAACCGATTTTTATTAAAAAATTTAATGGACTATATATCGTGCATTTCTTATGCAAATAATGAAATAAACTATGCAGCGTCTATTTTTCATGCAGAAAATTAAATGGACTATGCATTGTCCATTTTTCATACAAAAAAATTTTTTATGAAAAAAATTTAATGGGCTATACATCGTCTATTTTTCATGCATAAACAAATTTTTATTAAAAAATTTAATGGACTATATATCGTGCATTTCTTATGCAAATAATTAAATAAACTATGCAGCGTCTATTTTTCATGCAGAAAATTAAATGGACTATGCATTGTCCATTTTTCATACACAAAAATTTTTTATGAAAAAAATTTAATGGGCTATACATCGTCTATTTTTCATGCATAAACAAATTTATATATCGTGCATTTCTTATGCAAATAATTAAATAAACTATGCAGCGTCTATCTTTCATGCAGAAAATTAAATAGACTATTCATTGTCCATTTTCCATACAAAAAAATTTTTTATGAAAAAAATTTAATGGGCTATACATCGTCTATTTTTCATGCAAAAACTAATTTTTATTAAAAAATTTAATGGACTATATATCGTGCATTTCTTATGCAAATAATGAAATAAACTATGCAGCGTCTATTTTTTATGCAGAAAATTAAATGGACTATGCATTGTCCATTTTCCATACAAAAAAATTTTTTATGAAAAAAATTTAATGGGCTATACATCGTCTATTTTTCATGCAAAAACCGATTTTTATTAAAAAATTTAATGGACTATATATCGTGCATTTCTTATGCAAATAATGAAATAAACTATGCAGCGTCTATTTTTCATGCAGAAAATTAAATGGACTATGCATTGTCCATTTTTCATACAAAAAAATTTTTTATGAAAAAAATTTAATGGGCTATACATCGTCTATTTTTCATGCAAAAACCGATTTTTATTAAAAAATTTAATGGACTATATATCGTGCATTTCTTATGCAAATAATTAAATAAACTATGCAGCGTCTATTTTTCATGCAGAAAATTAAATGGACTATCCATCCTCCATTTTTCATACAAAAAAATTTTTTATGAAAAAAAATTCAATGGTCTATACATCGTCTATTTTTTATGCAAAAACCGATTTTTATTAAAAAATTTAATGGGCTATATATCGTGCATTTCTTATGCAAATAATGAAATAAACTATTCAGCGTCTATTTTTCATGCAGAAAATTAAATGGACTATGCATTGTCCATTTTCCATACAAAAAAATTTTTTATGAAAAAAATGTTATGGTCTATACATCGTCTATTTTTCATGCAAAAACCGATTTTTATTAAAAAATTTAATGGACTATATATCGTGCATTTCTTATGCAAATAATGAAATAAACTATGCAGCGTCTATTTTTCATGCAGAAAATTAAATGGACTATCGTCCATCGTCCATTTTTCATAAAAAAAAATTTTTTATGAAAAAAATTTAATGGGCTATACATCGTCTATTTTTCATGCAAAAACCGATTTTTATTAAAAAATTTAATGGACTATATATCGTGCATTTCTTATGCAAATAATTAAATAAACTATGCAGCGTCTATTTTTCATGCAGAAAATTAAATGGACTATCATCCATCGTCCATTTTTCATAAAAAAAAATTTTTTATGAAAATAATTTAATGGGCTATACATCGTCTATTTTTCATGCAAAAACTAATTTTTATTAAAAAATTTAATGGACTATATATCGTGCATTTCTTATGCAAATAATGAAATAAACTATGCAGCGTCTATTTTTTATGCAGAAAATTAAATGGACTATGCATTGTCCATTTTCCATACAAAAAAATTTTTTATGAAAAAAATTTAATGGGCTATAACATCGTCTATTTTTCATGCAAAAACCGATTTTTATTAAAAAATTTAATGGACTATATATCGTGCATTTCTTATGCAAATAATTAAATAAACTATGCAGCGTCTATTTTTCATGCAGAAAATTAAATGGACTATCCATCGTCCATTTTTCATAAAAAAAAATTTTTTATGAAAAAAATTTAATAAGCTATACATCGTCTATTTTTCATGCAAAAACCGATTTTTATTAAAAAATTTAATGGACTATATATCGTGCATTTCTTATGCAAATAATTAAATAAACTATGCAGCGTCTATTTTTCATGCAGAAAATTAAATAGTCTATCCATAGTCCATTTTTCATAAAAAAAAAATTTTTATGAAAAAAATTTAATGGGCTATACATCGTCTATTTTTCATGCAAAAACCGATTTTTATTAAAAAATTTAATGGACTATATATCGTGCATTTCTTATGCAAATAATGAAATAAACTATGCAGCGTCTATTTTTCATGCAGAAAATTAAATGGACTATGCATTGTCCATTTTTCATAAAAAAAAATTTTTTATGAAAAAAATTTAATGGGCTATACATCTTCTATTTTTCATGCATAAACAAATTTTTATTAAAAAATTTAATGGACTATATATCGTGCATTTCTTATGCAAATAATTAAATAAACTATGCAGCGTCTATCTTTCATGCAGAAAATTAAATGGACTATTCATTGTCCATTTTCCATACAAAAAAATTTTTTATGAAAAAAATTTAATGGGCTATACATCGTCTATTTTTCATGCAAAAACTAATTTTTATTAAAAAATTTAATGGACTATATATCGTGCATTTCTTATGCAAATAATGAAATAAACTATGCAGCGTCTATTTTTTATGCAGAAAATTAAATGGACTATGCATTGTCCATTTTCCATACAAAAAAATTTTTTATGAAAAAAATTTAATGGGCTATACATCGTCTATTTTTCATGCAAAAACCGATTTTTATTAAAAAATTTAATGAACTATATATCGTGCATTTCTTATGCAAATAATGAAATAAACTATGCAGCGTCTATTTTTCATGCAGAAAATTAAATGGACTATGCATTGTCCATTTTTCATACAAAAAAATTTTTTATGAAAAAAATTTAATGGGCTATACATCGTCTATTTTTCATGCAAAAACCGATTTTTATTAAAAAATTTAATGGACTATATATCGTGCATTTCTTATGCAAATAATGAAATAAACTGTGCAGCGTCTATTTTTCATGCAGAAAATTAAATGGACTATCCATCCTCCATTTTTCATACAAAAAAATTTTTTATGAAAAAAAATTTAATGGTCTATACATCGTCTATTTTTCATGCAAAAACCGATTTTTATTAAAAAATTTAATGGGCTATATATCGTGCATTTCTTATGCAAATAATGAAATAAACTATGCAGCGTCTATTTTTCATGCAGAAAATTAAATGGACTATGCATTGTCCATTTTCCATACAAAAAAATTTTTTATGAAAAAAATGTTATGGTCTATACATCGTCTATTTTTCATGCAAAAACCGATTTTTATTAAAAAATTTAATGGACTATATATCGTGCATTTCTTATGCAAATAATGAAATAAACTATGCAGCGTCTATTTTTCATGCAGAAAATTAAATGGACTTATGCATTGTCCATTTTTCATACAAAAAAATTTTTTATGAAAAAAATTTAATGGGCTATATATACATCGTCTATTTTTCATGCAAAAACCGATTTTTATTAAAAAATTTAATGGACTATATATCGTGCATTTCTTATGCAAATAATTAAATAAACTATGCAGCGTCTATTTTTCATGCAGAAAATTAAATGGACTATCCATCCTCCATTTTTCATACAAAAAAATTTTTTATGAAAAAAAATTTAATGGGCTATACATCGTCTATTTTTCATGCAAAAACCGATTTTTATTAAAAAATTTAATGGACTATATATCGTGCATTTCTTATGCAAATAATGAAATAAACTATGCAGCGTCTATTTTTCATGCAGAAAATTAAATGGACTATGCATTGTCCATTTTTCATACAAAAAAATTTTTTAGGAAAAAAATTTAATGGGCTATACATCGTCTATTTTTTATGCAAAAACCGATTTTTATTAAAAAATTTAATGGACTATATATCGTGCATTTCTTATGCAAATAATTAAATAAACTATGCAGCGTCTATTTTTCATGCAGAAAATTAAATGGACTATCCATCCTCCATTTTTCATACAAAAAAATTTTTTATGAAAAAAAATTTAATGGGCTATACATCGTCTATTTTTCATGGAAAAACCGATTTTTATTAAACAATTTAATGGACTATATATCGTGAATTTCTTATGCAAATAATTAAACAAAAAAACTATGCAGCGTCTATTTTTCATGCAGAAAATTAAATGGACTATCCATAGTCCATTTTTCATAAAAAAAAAAAAATTTTATGAAAAAAATTTAATGGGCTATACATCGTCTATTTTTCATGCAAAAACCGATTTTTATTAAAAAATTTAATGGACTATATATCGTGCATTTCTTATGCAAATAATTAAATAAACTATGCAGCGTCTATTTTTCATGCAGAAAATTAAATGGACTATCCATCGTCCATTTTTCATACAAAAAATTTTTTATGAAAAAAAATTTAATGGGCTATACATCGTCTATTTTTCATGCAAAAACCGATTTTTATTAAAAAATTTAATGGACTATATATCGTGCATTTCTTATGCAAATAATTAAATAAACTATGCAGCGTCTATTTTTCATGCAGAAAATTAAATGGACTATCCATCGTCCATTTTTCATAAAAAAAAATTTTTTATGAAAAAAATTTAATAGGCTATACATCGTCTATTTTTCATGCAAAAACCGATTTTTATTAAAAAATTTAATGGACTATATATCGTGCATTTCTTATGCAAATAATTAAATAAACTATGCAGCGTCTATTTTTCATGCTGAAAATTAAAATCGTCCATTTTTCATAAAAAAAAATTTTTTATGAAAAAAATTTAATGGGCTATACATCGTCTATTTTTCATGCAAAAACCGATTTTTATTAAAAAATTTAATGGACTATATATCGTGCATTTCTTATGCAAATAATTAAATAAACTATGCAGCGTCTATTTTTCATGCAGAAAATTAAATAGTCTATCCATAGTCCATTTTTCATACAAAAAAATTTTTTATGAAAAAACTTTAATGGGCTATACACCGTCTATTTTTCATGCAAAAACTAATTTTTATTAAAAAATTTAATGGACTATATATCGTGCATTTCTTATGCAAATAATGAAATAAACTATGCAGCGTCTATTTTTTATGCAGAAAATTAAATGGACTATGCATTGTCCATTTTCCATACAAAAAAATATTTTATGAAAAAAATTTAATGGGCTATACATCGTCTATTTTTCATGCAAAAACCGATTTTTATTAAAAAATTTAATGGACTATATATCGTGCATTTCTTATGCAAATAATTAAATAAACTATGCAGCGTCTATTTTTCATGCTGAAAATTAAATGGACTATCCATCGTCCATTTTTCATAAAAAAAAATTTTTTATGAAAAAAATTTAATGGGCTATACATCGTCTATTTTTCATGCAAAAACCGATTTTTATTAAAAAATTTAATGGACTATATATCGTGCATTTCTTATGCAAATAATTAAATAAACTATGCAGCGTCTATTTTTCATGCAGAAAATTAAATAGTCTATCCATAGTCCATTTTTCATACAAAAAAATTTTTTATGAAAAAACTTTAATGGGCTATACACCGTTTATTTTTCATGCAAAAACTAATTTTTATTAAAAAATTTAATGGACTATATATCGTGCATTTCTTATGCAAATAATTAAATAAACTATGCAGCGTCTATTTTTCATGCAGAAAATTAAATGGACTATCCATCGTCCATTTTTCATACAAAAAAATTTTTTATGAAAAAAATTTAATGGGCTATAACATCGTCTATTTTTCATGCAAAAACCGATTTTTATTAAACAATTTAATGGACTATATATCGTGCATTTCTTATGCAAATAATTAAATAAACTATGCAGCGTCTATTTTTCATGCAGAAAATTAAATAGTCTATCCATAGTCCATTTTTCATACAAAAAAATTTTTTATGAAAAAACTTTAATGGGCTATACACCGTCTATTTTTCATGCAAAAACTAATTTTTATTAAAAAATTTAATGGACTATATATCGTGCATTTCTTATGCAAATAATGAAATAAACTATGCAGCGTCTATTTTTTATGCAGAAAATTAAATGGACTATGCATTGTCCATTTTTCATACAAAAAAATTTTTTATGAAAAAATTTAATGGGCTATACATCGTCTATTTTTCATGCAAAAACCGATTTTTATTAAAAAGTTTAATGGACTATATATCGTGCATTTCTTTTGCAAATAATGAAATAAACTATGCAGCGTCTATTTTTCATGCAGAAAATTAAATGGACTATCCATCGTCCATTTTTCATAAAAAAAAAATTTTTTATGAAAAAAATTTAATGGGCTATACATCGTCTATTTTTCATGCAAAAACCGATTTTTATTAAAAAATTTAATGGACTATATATCGTGCATTTCTTATGCAAATAATGAAATAAACTATGCAGCGTCTATTTTTCATGCAGAAAATTAAATGGACTATCCATCGTCCATTTTTCATAAAAAAAAATTTTTTATGAAAAAAATTTAATGGGCTATACATCGTCTATTTTTCATGCAAAAACCGATTTTTATTAAACAATTTAATGGACTATATATCGTGCATTTCTTATGCAAATAATTAAATAAACTATGCAGCGTCTATTTTTCATGCAGAAAATTAAATGGACTATGCATTGTCCATTTTCCATACAAAAAAATTTTTTATGAAAAAAATTTAATGGGCTATACATCGTCTATTTTTCATGCAAAAACCGATTTTTATTAAAAAATTTAATGGACTATATATCGTGCATTTCTTATGCAAATAATGAAATAAACTATGCAGCGTCTATTTTTTATGCAGAAAATTAAATGGACTATGCATTGTCCATTTTCCATAAAAAAAAATTTTTTATGAAAAAAATTTAATGGGCTATACATCGTCTATTTTTCATGCAAAACCCGATTTTTATTAAAAAATTTAATGGACTATATATCGTGCATTTCTTATGCAAATAATGAAATAAACTATGCAGCGTCTATTTTTCATGCAGAAAATTAAATGGACTATGCATTGTCCATTTTTTATACAAAAAAATTTTTTAGGAAAAAAATTTAATGGGCTATACATCGTCTATTTTTCATGCAAAAACCGATTTTTATTAAAAAATTTAATGGACTATATATCGTGCATTTCTTATGCAAATAATGAAATAAACTATGTAGCGTCTATTTTTCATGCAGAAAATTAAATGGACTATCCATCGTCCATTTTTCATAAAAAAAAAATTTTTATGAAAAAAATTTAATAGGCTATACATCGTCTATTTTTCATGCAAAAACCGATTTTTATTAAAAAATTTAATGGACTATATATCGTGCATTTCTTATGCAAATAATGAAATAAACTATGCAGCGTCTATTTTTTATGCAGAAAATTAAATGGACTATGCATTGTCCATTTTTCATACAAAAAAATTTTTTATGAAAAAAATTTAATGGGCTATACATCGTCTATTTTTCATGCAAAAACCGATTTTTATTAAAAAATTTAATGGACTATATATCGTGCATTTCTTATGCAAATAATGAAATAAACTATGCAGCGTCTATTTTTCATGCAGAAAATTAAATGGACTATCCATCGTCCATTTTTCATAAAAAAAAATTTTTTATGAAAAAAATTTAATGGGCTATACATCGTCTATTTTTCATGCAGAAACCGATTTTTATTAAAAAATTTAATGGACTATATATCGTGCATTTCTTATGCAAATAATGAAATAAACTATGCAGCGTCTATTTTTTATGCAGAAAATTAAATGGACTATGCATTGTCCATTTTCCATAAAAAAAAATTTTTTATGAAAAAATTTAATGGGCTATACATCGTCTATTTTTCATGCAAAAACCGATTTTTATTAAAAAATTTAATGGACTATATATCGTGCATTTCTTATGCAAATAATGAAATAAACTATGCAGCGTCTATTTTTTATGCAGAAAATTAAATGGACTATGCATTGTCCATTTTTCATACAAAAAAATTTTTTATGAAAAAAATTTAATGGGCTATATATACATCGTCTATTTTTCATGCATAAACAAATTTTTATTAAAAAATTTAATGGACTATATATCGTGCATTTCTTATGCAAATAATTTAATAAACTATGCAGCGTCTATTTTTCATGCAGAAAATTAAATGGACTATGCATTGTCCATTTTTCATACAAAAAAATTTTTTATGAAAAAAATTTAATGGGCTATACATCGTCTATTTTTCATGCAAAAACCGATTTTTATTAAAAAATTTAATGGACTATATATCGTGCATTTCTTATGCAAATAATGAAATAAACTATGCAGCGTCTATTTTTTATGCAGAAAATTAAATGGACTATCCATCGTCCATTTTTCATAAAAAAAAATTTTTTATGAAAAAAATTTAATGGGCTATACATCGTCTATTTTTCATGCAGAAACCGATTTTTATTAAAAAATTTAATGGACTATATATCGTGCATTTCTTATGCAAATAATGAAATAAACTATGCAGCGTCTATTTTTTATGCAGAAAATTAAATGGACTATGCATTGTCCATTTTTCATACAAAAAAATTTTTTATGAAAAAAATTTAATGGGCTATATATACATCGTCTATTTTTCATGCATAAACAAATTTTTATTAAAAAATTTAATGGACTATATATCGTGCATTTCTTATGCAAATAATGAAATAAACTATGCAGCGTCTATTTTTCATGCAGAAAATTAAATGGACTATGCATTGTCCATTTTTTATACAAAAAAATTTTTTAGGAAAAAAATTTAATGGGCTATACATCGTCTATTTTTCATGCAAAAACCGATTTTTATTAAAAAATTTAATGGACTATATATCGTGCATTTCTTATGCAAATAATGAAATAAACTATGTAGCGTCTATTTTTCATGCAGAAAATTAAATGGACTATCCATCGTCCATTTTTCATAAAAAAAAAATTTTTATGAAAAAAATTTAATAGGCTATACATCGTCTATTTTTCATGCAAAAACCGATTTTTATTAAAAAATTTAATGGACTATATATCGTGCATTTCTTATGCAAATAATGAAATAAACTATGCAGCGTCTATTTTTTATGCAGAAAATTAAATGGACTATGCATTGTCCATTTTTCATACAAAAAAATTTTTTATGAAAAAAATTTAATGGGCTATACATCGTCTATTTTTCATGCAAAAACCGATTTTTATTAAAAAATTTAATGGACTATATATCGTGCATTTCTTATGCAAATAATGAAATAAACTATGCAGCGTCTATTTTTCATGCAGAAAATTAAATGGACTATCCATCGTCCATTTTTCATAAAAAAAAATTTTTTATGAAAAAAATTTAATGGGCTATACATCGTCTATTTTTCATGCAGAAACCGATTTTTATTAAAAAATTTAATGGACTATATATCGTGCATTTCTTATGCAAATAATGAAATAAACTATGCAGCGTCTATTTTTTATGCAGAAAATTAAATGGACTATGCATTGTCCATTTTCCATAAAAAAAAATTTTTTATGAAAAAAATTTAATGGGCTATACATCGTCTATTTTTCATGCAAAAACCGATTTTTATTAAAAAATTTAATGGACTATATATCGTGCATTTCTTATGCAAATAATGAAATAAACTATGCAGCGTCTATTTTTTATGCAGAAAATTAAATGGACTATGCATTGTCCATTTTTCATACAAAAAAATTTTTTATGAAAAAAATTTAATGGGCTATATATACATCGTCTATTTTTCATGCATAAACAAATTTTTATTAAAAAATTTAATGGACTATATATCGTGCATTTCTTATGCAAATAATTTAATAAACTATGCAGCGTCTATTTTTCATGCAGAAAATTAAATGGACTATGCATTGTCCATTTTTCATACAAAAAAATTTTTTATGAAAAAAATTTAATGGGCTATACATCGTCTATTTTTCATGCAAAAACCGATTTTTATTAAAAAATTTAATGGACTATATATCGTGCATTTCTTATGCAAATAATGAAATAAACTATGCAGCGTCTATTTTTTATGCAGAAAATTAAATGGACTATCCATCGTCCATTTTTCATAAAAAAAAATTTTTTATGAAAAAAATTTAATGGGCTATACATCGTCTATTTTTCATGCAGAAACCGATTTCTATTAAAAAATTTAATGGACTATATATCGTGCATTTCTTATGCAAATAATGAAATAAACTATGCAGCGTCTATTTTTTATGCAGAAAATTAAATGGACTATGCATTGTCCATTTTCCATAAAAAAAAATTTTTTATGAAAAAAATTTAATGGGCTATACATCGTCTATTTTTCATGCAAAAACCGATTTTTATTAAAAAATTTAATGGACTATATATCGTGCATTTCTTATGCAAATAATGAAATAAACTATGCAGCGTCTATTTTTTATGCAGAAAATTAAATGGACTATGCATTGTCCATTTTTCATACAAAAAAATTTTTTATGAAAAAAATTTAATGGGCTATATATACATCGTCTATTTTTCATGCATAAACAAATTTTTATTAAAAAATTTAATGGACTATATATCGTGCATTTCTTATGCAAATAATTTAATAAACTATGCAGCGTCTATTTTTCATGCAGAAAATTAAATGGACTATCCATCGTCCATTTTCCATAAAAAAAAATTTTTTATTGAAAAAATTTAATGGGCTATACATCGTCTATTTTTCATGCAAAACCCGATTTTTATTAAAAAATTTAATGGACTATATATCGTGCATTTCTTATGCAAATAATTAAATAAACTATGCAGCGTCTATTTTTCATGCTGAAAATTAAATGGACTATGCATTGTCCATTTTCCATACAAAAAAATTTTTTATGAAAAAAATTTAATGGGCTATACATCGTCTATTTTTCATGCAAAAACCGATTTTTATTAAAAAATTTAATGGACTATATATCGTGCATTTCTTATGCAAATAATGAAATAAACTATGCAGCGTCTATTTTTCATGCAGAAAATTAAATAGTCTATCCATAGTCCATTTTTCATACAAAAAAATTTTTTATGAAAAAAATTTAATGGGCTATACATCGTCTATTTTTCATGCAAAAACCGATTTTTATTAAAAAATTTAATGGACTATATATCGTGCATTTCTTATGCAAATAATGAAATAAACTATTTTTTATGCAGAAAATTAAATGGACTATGCATTGTCCATTTTCCATAAAAAAAAATTTTTTATGAAAAAAATTTAATGGGCTATACATCTTCTATTTTTCATGCAAAACCCGATTTTTATTAAAAAATTTAATGGACTATATATCGTGCATTTCTTATGCAAATAATGAAATAAACTATGCAGCGTCTATTTTTCATGCAGAAAATTAAATGGACTATGCATTGTCCATTTTTTATACAAAAAAATTTTTTAGGAAAAAAATTTAATGGGCTATACATCGTCTATTTTTCATGCAAAAACCGATTTTTATTAAAAAATTTAATGGACTATATATCGTGCATTTCTTATGCAAATAATGAAATAAACTATGCAGCGTCTATTTTTTATGCAGAAAATTAAATGGACTATGCATTGTCCATTTTCCATAAAAAAAAATTTTTTTATGAAAAAAATTTAATGGGCTATACATCGTCTATTTTTCATGCAAAAACCGATTTTTATTAAAAAATTTAATGGACTATATATCGTGCATTTCTTATGCAAATAATGAAATAAACTATGTAGCGTCTATTTTTCATGCAGAAAATTAAATGGACTATCCATCGTCCATTTTTCATAAAAAAAAAATTTTTATGAAAAAAATTTAATAGGCTATACATCGTCTATTTTTCATGCAAAAACCGATTTTTATTAAAAAATTTAATGGACTATATATCGTGCATTTCTTATGCAAATAATGAAATAAACTATGCAGCGTCTATTTTTTATGCAGAAAATTAAATGGACTATGCATTGTCCATTTTTCATACAAAAAAATTTTTTATGAAAAAAATTTAATGGGCTATACATCGTCTATTTTTCATGCAAAAACCGATTTTTATTAAAAAATTTAATGGACTATATATCGTGCATTTCTTATGCAAATAATGAAATAAACTATGCAGCGTCTATTTTTCATGCAGAAAATTAAATGGACTATCCATCGTCCATTTTTCATAAAAAAAAATTTTTTATGAAAAAAATTTAATGGGCTATACATCGTCTATTTTTCATGCAGAAACCGATTTTTATTAAAAAATTTAATGGACTATATATCGTGCATTTCTTATGCAAATAATGAAATAAACTATGCAGCGTCTATTTTTTATGCAGAAAATTAAATGGACTATGCATTGTCCATTTTCCATAAAAAAAAATTTTTTATGAAAAAAATTTAATGGGCTATACATCGTCTATTTTTCATGCAAAAACCGATTTTTATTAAAAAATTTAATGGACTATATATCGTGCATTTCTTATGCAAATAATGAAATAAACTATGCAGCGTCTATTTTTTATGCAGAAAATTAAATGGACTATGCATTGTCCATTTTTCATACAAAAAAATTTTTTATGAAAAAAATTTAATGGGCTATATATACATCGTCTATTTTTCATGCATAAACAAATTTTTATTAAAAAATTTAATGGACTATATATCGTGCATTTCTTATGCAAATAATTTAATAAACTATGCAGCGTCTATTTTTCATGCAGAAAATTAAATGGACTATCCATCGTCCATTTTCCATAAAAAAAAATTTTTTATTGAAAAAATTTAATGGGCTATATATACATCGTCTATTTTTCATGCAAAAACCGATTTTTATTAAAAAATTTAATGGACTATATATCGTGCATTTCTTATGCAAATAATGAAATAAACTATGCAGCGTCTATTTTTCATGCAGAAAATTAAATAGTCTATCCATAGTCCATTTTTCATACAAAAAAATTTTTTATGAAAAAAATTTAATGGGCTATACATCGTCTATTTTTCATGCAAAAACCGATTTTTATTAAAAAATTTAATGGGCTATACATCGTCTATTTTTCATGCAAAAACCGATTTTTATTAAAAAATTTAATGGACTATATATCGTGCATTTCTTATGCAAATAATTAAATAAACTATGCAGCGTCTATTTTTCATGCTGAAAATTAAATGGACTATGCATTGTCCATTTTCCATACAAAAAAATTTTTTATGAAAAAAATTTAATGGGCTATACATCGTCTATTTTTCATGCAAAAACCGATTTTTATTAAAAAATTTAATGGACTATATATCGTGCATTTCTTATGCAAATAATGAAATAAACTATGCAGCGTCTATTTTTCATGCAGAAAATTAAATAGTCTATCCATAGTCCATTTTTCATACAAAAAAATTTTTTATGAAAAAAATTTAATGGGCTATACATCGTCTATTTTTCATGCAAAAACTAATTTTTATTAAACAATTTAATGGGCTTAACATCGTCTATTTTTCATGCAAAAACCGATTTTTATTAAAAAATTTAATGGACTATATATCGTGCATTTCTTATGCAAATAATTAAATAAACTATGCAGCGTCTATTTTTCATGCTGAAAATTAAATGGACTATGCATTGTCCATTTTCCATAAAAAAAAATTTTTTATGAAAAAAATTTAATGGGCTATACATCGTCTATATTTCATGCAAAAACCGATTTTTATTAAAAAATTTAATGGACTATATATCGTGCATTTTTTATGTAAATAATTAAATAAACTATGCAGCGTCTATTTTTCATGCTGAAAATTAAATGGACTATGCATTGTCCATTTTCCATACAAAAAAATTTTTTATGAAAAAAATTAATTGGCCTATACATCGTCTATTTTTCATGCATAAACTAATGTTTATTAAAAAATTTAATGGACTATATATCGTGCATTTCTTATGCAAATAATTAAATAAACTATGCAGCTTCTATTTTTTATGCAGAAAATTAAATGGACTATGCATTGTCCATTTTCCATACAAAAAAATTTTTTATGAAAAAAATTTAATGGGCTATACATCGTCTATTTTTCATGCAAAAACCGATTTTTATTAAAAAATTTAATGGACTATATATCGTGCATTTCTTATGCAAATAATTAAATAAACTATGCAGCGTCTATTTTTCATGCAGAAAATTAAATAGTCTATCCATAGTCCATTTTTCATACAAAAAAATTTTTTATGAAAAAAATTTAATGGGCTATACATCGTCTATTTTTCATGCAAAAACTAATTTTTATTAAAAAATTTAATGGGCTATACATCGTCTATTTTTCATGCAAAAACCGATTTTTATTAAAAAATTTAATGGACTATATATCGTGCATTTCTTATGCAAATAATTAAATAAACTATGCAGCGTCTATTTTTCATGCTGAAAATTAAATGGACTATGCATTGTCCATTTTCCATACATAAAAATTTTTTATGAAAAAAATTTAATGGGCTATACATCGTCTATTTTTCATGCAAAAACCGATTTTTATTAAAAAATTTAATGGACTATATATCGTGCATTTCTTATGCAAATAATTAAATAAACTATGCAGCGTCTATTTTTCATGCTGAAAATTAAATGGACTATGCATTGTCCATTTTCCATACATAAAAATTTTTTATGAAAAAAATTTAATGGGCTATATATACATCGTCTATTTTTCATGCAAAAACCGATTTTTATTAAAAAATTTAATGGACTATATATCGTGCATTTCTTATGCAAATAATGAAATAAACTATGCAGCGTCTATTTTTCATGCAGAAAATTAAATGGACTATCCATCGTCCATTTTTCATACAAAAAAATTTTTTATGAAAAAAATTTAATGGGCTATAATCGTCTATTTTTCATGCATAAACTAATGTTTATTAAAAAATTTAATGGACTATATATCGTGCATTTCTTATGCAAATAATGAAATAAACTGTGCAGCGTCTATTTTTTATGCAGAAAATTAAATGGACTATGCATTGTCCATTTTCCATACAAAAAAATTTTTTATGAAAAAAATTTAATGGGCTATACATCGTCTATTTTTCATGCAAAAACCGATTTTTATTAAAAAATTTAATGGACTATATATCGTGCATTTCTTATGCAAATAATGAAATAAACTATGCAGCGTCTCTTTTTTATGCAGAAAATTAAATGGACTATGCATTGTCCATTTTTCATACAAAAAAATTTTTTATGAAAAAAATTTAATGGGCTATACATCGTCTATTTTGCATGCAAAAACCGATTTTTATTAAAAAATTTAATGGACTATATATCGTGCATTTCTTATGCAAATAATGAAATAAACTATGCAGCGTCTATTTTTTATGCAGAAAATTAAATAGTCTATCCATAGTCCATTTTTCATAAAAAAAAATTTTTATGAAAAAAATTTAATGGGCTATACATCGTCTATTTTTCATGCAAAAACCGATTTTTATTAAAAAATTTAATGGACTATATATCGTGCATTTCTTATGCAAATAATTAAATAAACTATGCAGCGTCTATTTTTCATGCAGAAAATTAAATGGACTATGCATTGTCCATTTTTCATACAAAAAAATTTTTTATGAAAAAAATTTAATGGGCTATTTTTCATGCAAAAACCGATTTTTATTAAAAAATTTAATGGACTATATATCGTGCATTTCTTATGCAAATAATTAAATAAACTATGCAGCGTCTATTTTTCATGCAGAAAATTAAATGGACTATGCATTGTCCATTTTTCATACAAAAAAATTTTTTATGAAAAAAATTTAATGGGCTATTTTTCATGCAAAAACCGATTTTTATTAAAAAATTTAATGGACTATATATCGTGCATTTCTTATGCAAATAATGAAATAAACTATGCAGCGTCTATTTTTCATGCAGAAAATTAAATAGTCTATCCATAGTCCATTTTTCATAAAAAAAAATTTTTTATGAAAAAAATTTAATGGGCTATACATCGTCTATGTTTCATGCAAAAACCGATTTTTATTAAACAATTTAATGGACTATATATCGTGCATTTCTTAAGCAAATAATTAAATAAACTATGCAGCGTCTATTTTTCATGCAGAAAATTAAATGGACTATGCATTGTCCATTTTCCATACAAAAAAATTTTTTATGAAAAAAATGTAATGGTCTATACATCGTCTATTTTTCATGCAAAAACCGATTTTGATTAAAAAATTTAATGGACTATATATCGTGCATTTCTTATGCAAATAATGAAATAAACTATGCAGCGTCTATTTTTCATGCAGAAAATTAAATGGACTATGCATTGTCCATTTTTCATACAAAAAAATTTTTTATGAAAAAAATTTAATGGGCTATACATCGTCTATTTTTCATGCAAAAACCGATTTTTATTAAAAACTTTAATGGACTATATATCGTGCATTTCTTATGCAAATAATTAAATAAACTATGCAGCGTCTATTTTTCATGCAGAAAATTAAATGGACTATCCATCCTCCATTTTTCATACAAAAAAATTTTTTATGAAAAAAAATTTAATGGGCTATACATCGTCTATTTTTCATGCAAAAACCGATTTTTATTAAAAAATTTAATGGACTATATATCGTGCATTTCTTATGCAAATAATGAAATAAACTATGCAGCGTCTATTTTTCATGCAGAAAATTAAATGGACTATGCATTTTCCATTTTCCATAAAAAAAAATTTTTTATGAAAAAAATTTAATGGGCTATACATCGTCTATTTTTCATGCAAAAACCGATTTTTATTAAAAAATTTAATGGACTATATATCGTGCATTTCTTATGCAAATAATTAAATAAACTATGCAGCGTCTATTTTTCATGCAGAAAATTAAATGGACTATCCATCGTCCATTTTTCATACAAAAAAATTTTTTATGAAAAAAAATTTAATGGGCTATACATCGTCTATTTTTCATGCAAAAACCGATTTTTATTAAAAAATTTAATGGACTATATATCGTGCATTTCTTATGCAAATAATGAAAAGAAAATTAAATGGACTATGCATTGTCCATTTTTCATACAAAAAAATTTTTTATGAAAAAATTTAATCTATTTTTCATGCAAAAACCGATTTTTATTAAAAAATTTAATGGACTATATATCGTGCATTTCTTATGCAAATAATGAAATAAACTATGCAGCGTCTATTTTTCATGCAGAAAATTAAATGGACTATCCATCGTCCATTTTTCATAAAAAAAAATTTTTTATGAAAAAAATTTAATGGGCTATGCATCGTCTATTTTTCATGCAAAAACCGATTTTTATTAAAAAATTTAATGGACTATATATCGTGCATTTCTTATGCAAATAATTAAATAAACTATGCAGCGTCTATTTTTCATGCAGAAAATTAAATGGACTATGCATTGTCCATTTTTCATACAAAAAAATTTTTTATGAAAAAAATTTAATGGGCTATTTTTCATGCAAAAACCGATTTTTATTAAAAAATTTAATGGACTATATATCGTGCATTTCTTATGCAAATAATGAAATAAACTATGCAGCGTCTATTTTTCATGCAGAAAATTAAATGGACTATGCATTGTCCATTTTTCATACACAAAAATTTTTTATGAAAAAAATTTAATGGGCTATACATCGACTATTTTTCATGCATTAACAATTTTTTATTTAAAAATTTAATGGACTATATATCGTGCATTTCTTATGCAAATAATGAAATAAACTATGCAGCGTCTATTTTCCATGCAGAAAATTAAATGGACTATGCATTGTCCATTTTTCATAAAAAAAATTTTTTATGAAAAAAATTTAATGGGCTATACATCGTCTATTTTTCATGCATAAACCGATTTTTATTAAAAAATTTAATGGACTATATATCGTGCATTTCTTATGCAAATAATGAAATAAACTATGCAGCGTCTATTTTTTATGCAGAAAATTAAATAGTCTATCCATAGTCCATTTTTCATACAAAAAAAATTTTTATGAAAAAAATTTAATGGGCTATACATCGTTTCATGCAAAAACCGATTTTTATTAAACAATTTAATGGGCTATATATCGTGCATTTCTTATGCAAATAATGAAATAAACTATGCAGCGTCTATTTTTCATGCAGAAAATTAAATGGACTATCCATCGTCCATTTTTCATAAAAAAAAATTTTTTATGAAAAAAATTTAATGGGCTATGCATCGTCTATTTTTCATGCAAAAACCGATTTTTATTAAAAAATTTAATGGACTATATATCGTGCATTTCTTATGCAAATAATGAAATAAACTATGCAGCGTCTATTTTTCATGCAGAAAATTAAATGGACTATCCATCGTCCATTTTTCATAAAAAAAAATTTTTTATGAAAAAAATTTAATGGGCTATGCATCGTCTATTTTTCATGCAAAAACCGATTTTTATTAAAAAATTTAATGGACTATATATCGTGCATTTCTTATGCAAATAATTAAATAAACTATGCAGCGTCTATTTTTCATGCAGAAAATTAAAAGGACTATGCATTGTCCATTTTTCATACAAAAAAATTTTTTATGAAAAAAATTTAATGGGCTATTTTTCATGCAAAAACCGATTTTTATTAAAAAATTTAATGGACTATATATCGTGCATTTCTTATGCAAATAATGAAATAAACTATGCAGCGTCTATTTTTCATGCAGAAAATTAAATGGACTATGCATTGTCCATTTTTCATACACAAAAATTTTTTATGAAAAAAATTTAATGGGCTATACATCGACTATTTTTCATGCATTAACAATTTTTTATTTAAAAATTTAATGGACTATATATCGTGCATTTCTTATGCAAATAATGAAATAAACTATGCAGCGTCTATTTTCCATGCAGAAAATTAAATGGACTATGCATTGTCCATTTTTCATAAAAAAAATTTTTTATGAAAAAAATTTAATGGGCTATACATCGTCTATTTTTCATGCATAAACAAATTTTTATTAAAAAATTTAATGGACTATATATCGTGCATTTCTTATGCAAATAATTAAATAAACTATGCAGCGTCTATTTTTCATGCAGAAAATTAAATGGACTATCCATCGTCCATTTTTCATAAAAAAAAATTTTTTATGAAAAAAATTTAATGGGCTATGCATCGTCTATTTTTCATGCAAAAACCGATTTTTATTAAAAAATTTAATGGACTATATATCGTGCATTTCTTATGCAAATAATTAAATAAACTATGCAGCGTCTATTTTTCATGCAGAAAATTAAATGGACTATGCATTGTCCATTTTTCATACAAAACAATTTTTTAGGAAAAAAATTTAATGGGCTATACATCGTCTATTTTTCATGCAAAAACCGATTTTTATTAAAAAATTTAATGGACTATATATCGTGAATTTCTTATGCAAATAATTAAACAAAAAAACTATGCACCGTCTATTTTTTATGCAGAAAATTAAATGGACGATGCATTGTCCATTTTCCATACAAAAAAATTTTTTATGAAAAAAATTTAATGGGCTATACATCGTCTATTTTTCATGCAAAACCCGATTTTTATTAAAAAATTTAATGGACTATATATCGTGCATTTCTTATGCAAATAATTAAATAAACTATGCAGCGTCTATTTTTCATGCAGAAAATTAAATGGACTATCCATCGTCCATTTTTCATAAAAAAAAATTTTTTATGAAAAAAATTTAATGGGCTATACATCGTCTATTTTTCATCCAAAAGCCGATTTTTATTAAAAAATTTAATGGACTATATATCGTGCATTTCTTATGCAAATAATGAAATAAACTATGCAGCGTCTATTTTTTATGCAGAAAATTAAATAGTCTATCCATAGTCCATTTTTCATACAAAAAAAATTTTTATGAAAAAAATTTAATCGTCTATACATCGTCTATTTTTCATGCATAAACAAATTTTTATTAAAAAATTTAATGGACTATATATCGTGCATTTCTTATGCAAATAATTAAATAAACTATGCAGCGTCTATTTTTCATGCAGAAAATTAAATGGACTATGCATTGTCCATTTTCCATACAAAAAAATTTTTTATGAAAAAAATTTAATCGTCTATACATCGTCTATTTTTCATGCAAAAACCGATTTTTATTAAAAAATTTAATGGACTATATATCGTGCATTTGTTATGCAAATAATGAAATAAACTATGCAGCGTTTATTTTTCATGCAGAAAATTAAATGGACTATGCATTGTCCATTTTTCATAAAAAAAAATTTTTTATGAAAAAAATTTAATGGGCTATACATCGTCTATTTTTCATGCATAAACAAATTTTTATTAAAAAATTTAATGGACTATATATCGTGCATTTCTTATGCAAATAATTAAATAAACTATGCAGCGTCTATTTTTCATGCAGAAAATTAAATGGACTATCCATCGTCCATTTTTCATAAAAAAAAATTTTTTATGAAAAAAATTTAATGGGCTATGCATCGTCTATTTTTCATGCAAAAACCGATTTTTATTAAAAAATTTAATGGACTATATATCGTGCATTTCTTATGCAAATAATTAAATAAACTATGCAGCGTCTATTTTTCATGCAGAAAATTAAATGGACTATCCATCGTCCATTTTTCATAAAAAAAAATTTTTTATGAAAAAAATTTAATGGGCTATGCATCGTCTATTTTTCATGCAAAAACCGATTTTTATTAAAAAATTTAATGGACTATATATCGTGCATTTCTTATGCAAATAATTAAATAAACTATGCAGCGTCTATTTTTCATGCAGAAAATTAAATGGACTATGCATTGTCCATTTTTCATAAAAAAAAATTTTTTATGAAAAAAATTTAATGGGCTATACATCGTCTATTTTTCATGCAAAAACCGATTTTTATTAAACAATTTAATGGACTATATATCGTGCATTTCTTATGCAAATAATGAAATAAACTATGCAGCGTCTATTTTTTATGCAGAAAATTAAATAGTCTATCCATAGTCCATTTTTCATAAAAAAAAATTTTTATGAAAAAAATTTAATGGGCTATACATTGTCTATTTTTCATGCAAAAACCGATTTTTATTAAAAAATTTAATGGACTATATATCGTGCATTTCTTATGCAAATAATGAAATAAACTATGCAGCGTCTATTTTTCATGCAGAAAATTAAATGGACTATGCATTGTCCATTTTTCATACAAAAAAATTTTTTATGAAAAATATTTAATGGGCTATACATCGTCTATTTTTCATGCATAAACAAATTTTTATTAAAAAATTTAATGGACTATATATCGTGCATTTCTTATGCAAATAATTAAATAAACTATGCAGCGTCTATTTTTCATGCAGAAAATTAAATGGACTATGCATTGTCCATTTTCCATACAAAAAAATTTTTTATGAAAAAAATTTAATCGTCTATACATCGTCTATTTTTCATGCAAAAACCGATTTTTATTAAAAAATTTAATGGACTATATATCGTGCATTTGTTATGCACATAATGAAATAAACTATGCAGCGTTTATTTTTCATGCAGAAAATTAAATGGAGTATGCATTGTCCATTTTTCATAAAAAAAAATTTTTTATGAAAAAAATTTAATGGGCTATACATCGTCTATTTTTCATGCATAAACAAATTTTTATTAAAAAATTTAATGGACTATATATCGTGCATTTCTTATGCAAATAATTAAATAAACTATGCAGCGTCTATTTTTCATGCAGAAAATTAAATGGACTATCCATCGTCCATTTTTCATAAAAAAAAATTTTTTATGAAAAAAATTTAATGGGCTATGCATCGTCTATTTTTCATGCAAAAACCGATTTTTATTAAAAAATTTAATGGACTATATATCGTGCATTTCTTATGCAAATAATTAAATAAACTATGCAGCGTCTATTTTTCATGCAGAAAATTAAATGGACTATCCATCGTCCATTTTTCATAAAAAAAAATTTTTTATGAAAAAAATTTAATGGGCTATGATGCATCGTCTATTTTTCATGCAAAAACCGATTTTTATTAAAAAATTTAATGGACTATATATCGTGCATTTCTTATGCAAATAATTAAATAAACTATGCAGCGTCTATTTTTCATGCAGAAAATTAAATGGACTATGCATTGTCCATTTTTCATACACAAAAATTTTTTATGAAAAAAATTTAATGGGCTATACATCGTCTATTTTTCATGCAAAAACCGATTTTTATTAAAAAATTTAATGGACTATATATCGTGCATTTCTTATGCAAATAATGAAATAAACTATGCAGCGTCTATTTTTCATGCAGAAAATTAAATGGACTATGCATTGTCCATTTTTCATACACAAATATTTTTTATGAAAAAAATTTAATGGGCTATACATCGTCTATTTTTCATGCATAAACAATTTTTTATTTAAAAAATTAATGGACTATATATCGTGCATTTCTTATGCAAATAATGAAATAAACTATGCAGCGTCTATTTTTCCTGCAGAAAATTAAATGGACTATCCATCGTCCATTTTTCATAAAAAAAAATTTTTTATGAAAAAAATTTAATGGGCTATACATCGTCTATTTTTCATGCAAAAACCGATTTTTATTAAAAAATTTAATGGACTATATATCGTGCATTTCTTATGCAAATAATGAAATAAACTATGCAGCGTCTATTTTTCATGCAGAAAATTAAATGGACTATGCATTGTCCATTTTTCATACACAAAAATTTTTTATGAAAAAAATTTAATGGGCTATACATCGTCTATTTTTCATGCATAAACAATTTTTTATTTAAAAATTTAATGGACTATATATCGTGCATTTCTTATGCAAATAATGAAATAAACTATGCAGCGTCTATTTTTCATGCAGAAAATTAAATGGACTATGCATTGTCCATTTTTCATACACAAAAATTTTTTATGAAAAAAATTTAATGGGCTATACATCGTCTATTTTTCATGCATAAACAATTTTTTATTTAAAAATTTAATGGACTATATATCGTGCATTTCTTATGCAAATAATGAAATAAACTATGCAGCGTCTATTTTTCATGCAGAAAATTAAATGGACTATCCATCGTCCATTTTACATAAAAAAAAATTTTTTATGAAAAAAATTTAATGGGCTATACATCGTCTATTTTTCATGCAAAAACCGATTTTTATTAAAAAATTTAATGGACTATATATCGTGCATTTCTTATGCAAATAATTAAATAAACTATGCAGCGTCTATTTTTCATGCAGAAAATTAAATAGTCTATCCATAGTCCATTTTTCATACAAAAAAATTTTTTATGAAAAAATTTTAATGGGCTATACACCGTCTATTTTTCATGCAAAACCCGATTTTTATTAAAAAATTTAATGGACTATATATCGTGCATTTCTTATGCAAATAATTAAATAAACTATGCAGCGTCTCTTTTTCATGCAGAAAATTAAATGGACTATCCGTCCATTTTTCATAAAAAAAATTTTTTATGAAAAAAATTTAATGGGCTATACATCGTCTATTTTTCATGCAAAAACCGATTTTTATTAAAAAATTTAATGGACTATATATCGTGCATTTCTTATGCAAATAATTAAATAAACTATGCAGCGTCTATTTTTCATGCAGAAAATTAAATGGACTATCCATCGTCCATTTTTCATAAAAAAAAATTTTTTTTGAAAAAAATTTAATGGGCTATACATCGTCTATTTTTCATGCAAAAACCGATTTTTATTAAAAAATTTAATGGACTATATATCGTGCATTTCTTATGCAAATAATTAAATAAACTATGCAGCGTCTATTTTTCATGCAGAAAATTAAATGGACTATCCATCGTCCATTTTTCATAAAAAAAAATTTTTTATGAAAAAAATTTAATGGGCTATACATCGTCTATTTTTCATGCAAAAACCGATTTTTATTAAAAAATTTAATGGACTATATATCGTGCATTTCTTATGCAAATAATTAAATAAACTATGCAGCGTCTATTTTTCATGCAGAAAATTAAATAGTCTATCCATAGTCCATTTTTCATACAAAAAAATTTTTTATGAAAAAATTTTAATGGGCTATACACCGTCTATTTTTCATGCAAAAACCGATTTTTATTAAAAAATTTAATGGACTATATATCGTGCATTTCTTATGCAAATAATTAAATAAACTATGCAGCGTCTCTTTTTCATGCAGAAAATTAAATGGACTATCCATCGTCCATTTTTCATAAAAAAAAAATTTTTATGAAAAAAATTTAATGGGCTATACATCGTCTATTTTTCATGCAAAAACCGATTTTTATTAAAAAATTTAATGGACTATATATCGTGCATTTCTTATGCAAATAATTAAATAAACTATGCAGCGTCTATTTTTCATGCAGAAAATTAAATGGACTATCCATCGTCCATTTTTCATAAAAAAAAATTTTTTATGAAAAAAATTTAATGGGCTATATATCGTGCATTTCTTATGCAAATAATGAAATAAACTATGCAGCGTCTATTTTTCATGCAGAAAATTAAATGGACTATGCATTGTCCATTTTTCATACACAAAAATTTTTTATGAAAAAAATTTAATGGGCTATACATCGTCTATTTTTCATGCATAAACAATTTTTTATTTAAAAATTTAATGGACTATATATCGTGCATTTCTTATGCAAATAATGAAATAAACTATGCAGCGTCTATTTTTCATGCAGAAAATTAAATGGACTATCCATCGTCCATTTTTCATAAAAAAAAATTTTTTATGAAAAAAATTTAATGGGCTATACATCGTCTATTTTTCATGCAAAAACCGATTTTTATTAAAAAATTTAATGGACTATATATCGTGCATTTCTTATGCAAATAATTAAATAAACTATGCAGCGTCTATTTTTCATGCAGAAAATTAAATAGTCTATCCATAGTCCATTTTTCATACAAAAAAATTTTTTATGAAAAAATTTTAATGGGCTATACACCGTCTATTTTTCATGCAAAACCCGATTTTTATTAAAAAATTTAATGGACTATATATCGTGCATTTCTTATGCAAATAATTAAATAAACTATGCAGCGTCTCTTTTTCATGCAGAAAATTAAATGGACTATCCGTCCATTTTTCATAAAAAAAAATTTTTTATGAAAAAAATTTAATGGGGTATACATCGTCTATTTTTCATGCAAAAACCGATTTTTATTAAAAAATTTAATGGACTATATATCGTGCATTTCTTATGCAAATAATTAAATAAACTATGCAGCGTCTATTTTTCATGCAGAAAATTAAATGGACTATCCATCGTCCATTTTTCATAAAAATAAATTTTTTTTGAAAAAAATTTAATGGGCTATACATCGTCTATTTTTCATGCAAAAACCGATTTTTATTAAAAAATTTAATGGACTATATATCGTGCATTTCTTATGCAAATAATTAAATAAACTATGCAGCGTCTATTTTTCATGCAGAAAATTAAATGGACTATGTGCATTGTCCATTTTTCATATAAAAAAATTTTTTATGAAAAAAATTTAATGGGCTATACATCGTCTATTTTTCATGCAAAAACCGATTTTTATTTAAAAATTTAATGGACTATATATCGTGCATTTCTTATGCAAATAATTAAATAAACTATGCAGCGTCTATTTTTCATGCAGAAAATTAAATGGACTATCCATCCTCCATTTTTCATACAAAAAAATTTTTTATGAAAAAAATTTAATGGGCTATACATCGTCTATTTTTCATGCAAAAACCGATTTTTATTAAAAAATTTAATGGACTATATATCGTGCATTTCTTATGCAAATAATTAAATAAACTATGCAGCGTCTATTTTTCATGCAGAAAATTAAATGGACTATCCATCGTCCATTTTTCATAAAAAAAAATTTTTTATGAAAAAAATTTAATGGGCTATACATCGTCTATTTTTCATGCAAAAACCGATTTTTATTAAAAAATTTAATGGACTATATATCGTGCATTTCTTATGCAAATAATTAAATAAACTATGCAGCGTCTATTTTTCATGCAGAAAATTAAATAGTCTATCCATAGTCCATTTTTCATACAAAAAAATTTTTTATGAAAAAACTTTAATGGGCTATATATACACCGTCTATTTTTCATGCAAAAACTAATTTTTATTAAAAAATTTAATGGACTATATATCGTGCATTTCTTATGCAAATAATGAAATAAACTATGCAGCGTCTATTTTTATGCAGAAAATTAAATGGACTATATATCGTGCATTTCTTATGCAAATAATGAAATAAACTATGCAGCGTCTATTTTTCATGCAGAAAATTAAATGGACTATTCATTGTCCATTTTTCATACAAAAAAATTTTTTATGAAAAAAATTTAATGGGCTATACATCGTCTATTTTTCATTCAAAAACCGATTTTTATTTAAAAATTTAATGGACTATATATCGTGCATTTCTTATGCAAATAATGAAATAAACTATGCAGCGTCTATCTTTCATGCAGAAAATTAAATGGACTATTCATTGTCCATTTTTCATACAAAAAAATTTTTTATGAAAAAAATTTAATGGGCTATATACATCGTCTATTTTTCATGCAAAAACCGATTTTTATTAAAAAATTTAATGGACTATATATCGTGCATTTCTTATGCAAATAATTAAATAAACTATGCAGCGTCTATTTTTTATGCAGAAAATTAAATGGACTATGCATTGTCCATTTTCCATACAAAAAAATTTTTTATGAAAAAAATTTAATGGGCTATACATCGTCTATTTTTCATGCAAAAACTAATTTTTATTAAAAAATTTAATGGACTATATATCGTGCATTTCTTATGCAAATAATGAAATAAACTATGCAGCGTCTATTTTTTATGCAGAAAATTAAATGGACTATGCATTGTCCATTTTCCATACAAAAAAATTTTTTATGAAAAAAATTTAATGGGCTATACATCGTCTATTTTTCATGCAAAAACCGATTTTTATTAAAAAATTTAATGGACTATATATCGTGCATTTCTTATACAAATAATGAAATAAACTATGCAGCGTCTATTTTTCATGCAGAAAATTAAATGGACTATGCATTGTCCATTTTTCATACAAAAAAATTTTTTATGAAAAAAATTTAATGGGCTATACATCGTCTATTTTTCATGCAAAACCCGATTTTTATTAAAAAATTTAATGGACTATATATCGTGCATTTCTTATGCAAATAATTAAATAAACTATGCAGCGTCTATTTTTCATGCAGAAAATTAAATGGACTTATCCATCGTCCATTTTTCATAAAAAAAAATGTTTTATGAAAAAAATTTAATGGGCTATACATCGTCTATTTTTCATGCAAAAACCGATTTTTATTAAACAATTTAATGGACTATATATCGTGCATTTCTTATGCAAATAATTAAATAAACTATGCAGCGTCTATTTTTATGCAGAAAATTAAATGGACTATGCATTGTCCATTTTCCATACAAAAAAATTTTTTATGAAAAAAATTTAATGGGCTATACATCGTCTATTTTTCATGCAAAAACCGATTTTTATTAAAAAATTTAATGGACTATATATCGTGCATTTCTTATGCAAATAATGAAATAAACTATGCAGCGTCTATTTTTCATGCAGAAAATTAAATGGACTATCCATCGTCCATTTTTCATAAAAAAAAAATTTTTTATGAAAAAAATTTAATGGGCTATACATCGTCTATTTTTCATGCAAAAACCGATTTTTATTAAAAAATTTAATGGACTATATATCGTGCATTTCTTATGCAAATAATGAAATAAACTATGCAGCGTCTATTTTTCATGCAGAAAATTAAATGGACTCTCCATCGTCCATTTTTCATAAAAAAAAATTTTTTATGAAAAAAATTTAATGGGCTATACATCGTCTATTTTTCATGCAAAAACCGATTTTTATTAAACAATTTAATGGACTATATATCGTGCATTTCTTATGCAAATAATTAAATAAACTATGCAGCGTCTATTTTTCATGCAGAAAATTAAATGGACTATGCATTGTCCATTTTCCATACAAAAAAATTTTTTATGAAAAAAATGTAATGGTCTATACATCGTCTATTTTTCATGCAAAAACCGATTTTTATTAAAAAATTTAATGGACTATATATCGTGCATTTCGTATGCAAATAATGAAATAAACTATGCAGCGTCTATTTTTCATGCCGAAAATTAAATGGACTATGCATTGTCCATTTTTCATACAAAAAAATTTTTTATGAAAAAAATTTAATGGGCTATACATCGTCTATTTTTCATGCAAAAACCGATTTTTATTTAAAAATTTAATGGACTATATATCGTGCATTTCTTATGCAAATAATTAAATAAACTATGCAGCGTCTATTTTTCATGCAGAAAATTAAATGGACTATGCATTGTCCATTTTTCATACAAAAAAATTTTTTATGAAAAAAATTTAATGGGCTATACATCGTCTATTTTTCATGCAAAAACCGATTTTTATTAAAAAATTTAATGGACTATATATCGTGCATTTCTTATGCAAATAATGAAATAAACTATGCAGCGTCTATTTTTCATGCAGAAAATTAAATGGACTATACATTGTCCATTTTTCATACACAAATATTTTTTATGAAAAAAATTTAATGGGCTATACATCGTCTATTTTTCATGCATAAACAATTTTTTATTTAAAAAATTAATGGACTATATATCGTGCATTTCTTATGCAAATAATGAAATAAACTATGCAGCGTCTATTTTTCCTGCAGAAAATTAAATGGACTATCCATCGTCCATTTTTCATAAAAAAAAATTTTTTATGAAAAAAATTTAATGGGCTATACATCGTCTATTTTTCATGCAAAAACCGATTTTTATTAAAAAATTTAATGGACTATATATCGTGCATTTCTTATGCAAATAATTAAATAAACTATGCAGCGTCTATTTTTCATGCAGAAAATTAAATGGACTATCCATCGTCCATTTTTCATAAAAAAAAATTTTTTATGAAAAAAATTTAATGGGCTATACATCGTCTATTTTTCATGCAAAAACCGATTTTTATTAAAAAATTTAATGGACTATATATCGTGCATTTCTTATGCAAATAATGAAATAAACTATGCAGCGTCTATTTTTCATGCAGAAAATTAAATGGACTATCCATCGTCCATTTTTCATAAAAAAAAAATTTTTTATGAAAAAAATTTAATGGGCTATACATCGTCTATTTTTCATGCAAAAACCGATTTTTATTAAAAAATTTAATGGACTATATATCGTGCATTTCTTATGCAAATAATGAAATAAACTATGCAGCGTCTATTTTTCATGCAGAAAATTAAATGGACTCTCCATCGTCCATTTTTCATAAAAAAAAATTTTTTATGAAAAAAATTTAATGGGCTATACATCGTCTATTTTTCATGCAAAAACCGATTTTTATTAAACAATTTAATGGACTATATATCGTGCATTTCTTATGCAAATAATTAAATAAACTATGCAGCGTCTATTTTTCATGCAGAAAATTAAATGGACTATGCATTGTCCATTTTCCATACAAAAAAATTTTTTATGAAAAAAATGTAATGGTCTATACATCGTCTATTTTTCATGCAAAAACCGATTTTTATTAAAAAATTTAATGGACTATATATCGTGCATTTCGTATGCAAATAATGAAATAAACTATGCAGCGTCTATTTTTCATGCCGAAAATTAAATGGACTATGCATTGTCCATTTTTCATACAAAAAAATTTTTTATGAAAAAAATTTAATGGGCTATACATCGTCTATTTTTCATGCAAAAACCGATTTTTATTTAAAAATTTAATGGACTATATATCGTGCATTTCTTATGCAAATAATTAAATAAACTATGCAGCGTCTATTTTTCATGCAGAAAATTAAATGGACTATCCATCGTCCATTTTTCATAAAAATAAATTTTTTTTGAAAAAAATTTAATGGGCTATACATCGTCTATTTTTCATGCAAAAACCGATTTTTATTAAAAAATTTAATGGACTATATATCGTGCATTTCTTATGCAAATAATTAAATAAACTATGCAGCGTCTATTTTTCATGCAGAAAATTAAATGGACTATGCATTGTCCATTTTTCATACAAAAAAATTTTTTATGAAAAAAATTTAATGGGCTATACATCGTCTATTTTTCATGCAAAAACCGATTTTTATTAAAAAATTTAATGGACTATATATCGTGCATTTCTTATGCAAATAATGAAATAAACTATGCAGCGTCTATTTTTCATGCAGAAAATTAAATGGACTATACATTGTCCATTTTTCATACACAAATATTTTTTATGAAAAAAATTTAATGGGCTATACATCGTCTATTTTTCATGCATAAACAATTTTTTATTTAAAAAATTAATGGACTATATATCGTGCATTTCTTATGCAAATAATGAAATAAACTATGCAGCGTCTATTTTTCCTGCAGAAAATTAAATGGACTATCCATCGTCCATTTTTCATAAAAAAAAATTTTTTATGAAAAAAATTTAATGGGCTATACATCGTCTATTTTTCATGCAAAAACCGATTTTTATTAAAAAATTTAATGGACTATATATCGTGCATTTCTTATGCAAATAATTAAATAAACTATGCAGCGTCTATTTTTCATGCAGAAAATTAAATGGACTATCCATCGTCCATTTTTCATAAAAAAAAATTTTTTATGAAAAAAATTTAATGGGCTATACATCGTCTATTTTTCATCCAAAAGCCGATTTTTATTAAAAAATTTAATGGACTATATATCGTGCATTTCTTATGCAAATAATGAAATAAACTATGCAGCGTCTATTTTTTATGCAGAAAATTAAATAGTCTATCCATAGTCCATTTTTCATACAAAAAAAATTTTTATGAAAAAAATTTAATGGGCTATACATCGTCTATTTTTCATGCAAAAACCGATTTTTATTAAAAAATTTAATGGACTATATATCGTGCATTTCTTATGCAAATAATGAAATAAACTATGCAGCGTCTATTTTTCATGCAGAAAATTAAATGGACTATGCATTGTCCATTTTTCATACAAAAAAATTTTTTATGAAAAATATTTAATGGGCTATATATCGTGCATTTCTTATGCAAATAATTAAATAAACTATGCAGCGTCTATTTTTTATGCAGAAAATTAAATGGACTATGCATTGTCCATTTTCCATACAAAAAAGTTTTTTATGAAAAAAATTTAATGGGCTATACATCGTCTATTTTTCATGCAAAAACCGATTTTTATTAAAAAATTTAATGGACTATATATCGTGCATTTCTTATGCAAATAATGAAATAAACTATGCAGCGTCTATTTTTCATGCAGAAAATTAAATGGACTATCTATCCATCGTCCATTTTTCATAAAAAAAAAATTTTTATGAAAAAAATTTAATGGGCTATACATCATCTATTTTTCATGCAAAAACCGATTTTTATTAAAAAATTTAATGAACTATATATCGTGCATTTCTTATGCAAATAATTAAATAAACTATGCAGCGTCTATTTTTCATGCAGAAAATTAAATAGTCTATCCATAGTCCATTTTTCATACAAAAAAATTTTTTATGAAAAAACTTTAATGGGCTATACACCGTCTATTTTTCATGCAAAAACTAATTTTTATTAAAAAATTTAATGGACTATACATCGTGCATTTCTTATGCAAATAATGAAATAAACTATGCAGCGTCTATTTTTTATGCAGAAAATTAAATGGACTATGCATTGTCCATTTTCCATACAAAAAAATTTTTTATGAACAAATTTAATGGGCTATACATCGTCTATTTTTCATGCAAAAACCGATTTTTATTAAAAAGTTTAATGGACTATATATCGTGCATTTCTTATGCAAATAATGAAATAAACTATGCAGCGTCTATTTTTCATGCAGAAAATTAAATGGACTATCCATCGTCCATTTTTTCATAAAAAAAAAATTTTTTATGAAAAAAATTTAATGGGCTATACATCGTCTATTTTTCATGCAAAAACCGATTTTTATTAAAAAATTTAATGGACTATATATCGTGCATTTCTTATGCAAATAATGAAATAAACTATCCAGCGTCTATTTTTAATGCAGAAAATTAAATGGACTATCCATCGTCTATTTTTCATAAAAAAAAATTTTTTATGAAAAAAATTTAATGGGCTATACATCGTCTATTTTTCATGCAAAAACCGATTTTTATTAAAAAATTTAATGGAAAATATATCGTGCATTTCTTATGCAAATAATGAAATAAACTATGCAGCGTCTATTTTTCATGCAGAAAATTAAATGGACTATCCATCGTCCATTTTTCATAAAAAAAAATTTTTTATGAAAAAAATTTAATGGGCTATACATCGTCTATTTTTCATGCAAAAACCGATTTTTATTAAAAAATTTAATGGACTATATATCGTGCATTTCTTATGCAAATAATGAAATAAACTATGCAGCGTCTATTTTTCATGCAGAAAATTAAATGGACTATCCATCGTCCATTTTTCATAAAAAAAATTTTTTATGAAAAAAATTTAATGGGCTATATACATCGTCTATTTTTCATGCAAAAACCGATTTTTATTAAAAAATTTAATGGACTATTTATCGTGCATTTCTTATGCAAATAATGAAATAAACTATGCAGCGTCTACTTTTTATGCAGAAAATTAAATGGACTATGCATTGTCCATTTTTCATAAAAAAAAAATTTTGATGAAAAAAATTTAATGGGCTATACATCGTCTATTTTTCATGCAAAAACCGATTTTTATTAAAAAATTTAATGGACTATATATCGTGCATTTCTTATGGAAATAATGAAATAAACTATGCAGCGTCTATTTTTTATGCAAAAAATTAAATGGACTATGCATTGTCCATTTTCCATACAAAAAAATTTTTTATGAAAAAAATTTAATGGGCTATACATCGTATATTTTTCATGCAAAACCCGATTTTTATTAAAAAATTTAATGTACTATATATCGTGCATTTCTTATGCAAATAATTAAATAAACTATGCAGCGTCTATTTTTCATGCAGAAAATTAAATGGACTATGCATTGTCCATTTTTCATACAAAAAAATTTTTTAGGAAAAAAATTTAATGGGCTATATTATGCAAATAATGAAATAAACTATGCAGCGTCTATTTTTCATGCAGAAAATTAAATGGACTATCCATCGTCCATTTTTCATAAAAAAAAATTTTTTATGAAAAAAATTTAATGGGCTATACATCGTCTATTTTTCATGCAAAAACCGATTTTTATTAAAAAATTTAATGGACTATATATCGTGCATTTCTTATGCAAATAATGAAATAAACTATGCAGCGTCTATTTTTTATGCAGAAAATTAAATGGACTATGCATTTTCCATTTTCCATAAAAAAAAATTTTTTATGAAAAAAATTTAATGGGCTATACATCGTCTATTTTTCATGCAAAAAGCGATTTTTATTAAAAAATTTAATGGACTATATATCGTGCATTTCTTATGCAAATAATTAAATAAACTATGCAGCGTCTATTTTTCATGCAGAAAATTAAATGGACTTATGCATTGTCCATTTTTCATAGAAAAAAATTTTTTAGGAAAAAAATTTAATGGGCTATACATCGTCTTTTTTTCATGCAAAAACCGATTTTTATTAAAAAATTTAATGGACTATATATCGTGCATTTCTTATGGAAATAATGAAATAAACTATGCAGCGTCTATTTTTTATGCAAAAAATTAAATGGACTATGCATTGTCCATTTTCCATACAAAAAAATTTTTTATGAAAAAAATTTAATGGGCTATACATCGTCTATTTTTCATGCAAAACCCGATTTTTATTAAAAAATTTAATGGACTATATATCGTGCATTTCTTATGCAAATAATTAAATAAACTATGCAGCGTCTATTTTTCATGCAGAAAATTAAATGGACTATGCATTGTCCATTTTTCATACAAAAAAATTTTTTAGGAAAAAAATTTAATGGGCTATATTATGCAAATAATGAAATAAACTATGCAGCGTCTATTTTTCATGCAGAAAATTAAATGGACTATCCATCGTCCATTTTTCATAAAAAAAAATTTTTTATGAAAAAAATTTAATGGGCTATACATCGTCTATTTTTCATGCAAAAACCGATTTTTATTAAAAAATTTAATGGACTATATATCGTGCATTTCTTATGCAAATAATGAAATAAACTATGCAGCGTCTATTTTTTATGCAGAAAAATAAATGGACTATGCATTGTCCATTTTTCATACAAAAAAATTTTTTAGGAAAAAAATTTAATGGGCTATACATCGTCTATTTTTCATGCAAAAACCGATTTTTATTAAAAAATTTAATGGACTATATATCGTGCATTTCTTATGCAAATAATGAAATAAACTATGCAGCGTCTATTTTTCATGCAGAAAATTAAATGGACTATCCATCGTCCATTTTTCATAAAAAAAAATTTTTTATGAAAAAAATTTAATGGGCTATAATCGTCTATTTTTCATGCAAAAACCGATTTTTATTAAAAAATTTAATGGACTATATATCGTGCATTTCTTATGCAAATAATTAAATAAACTATGCAGCGTCTATTTTTTATGCAGAAAATTAAATGGACTATGCATTGTCCATTTTCCATAAAAAAAAATTTTTTATGAAAAAAATTTAATGGGCTATACATCGTCTATTTTTCATGCAAAAACCGATTTTTATTAAAAAATTTAATGGACTATATATCGTGCATTTCTTATGCAAATAATGAAATAAACTATGCAACGTCTATTTTTCATGCAGAAAATTAAATGGACTATGCATTGTCCATTTTCCATACAAAAAAATTTTTTATGAATTAAATTTAATGGTCTATACATCGTCTATTTTTCATGCAAAAACCGATTTTTATTAAAAAATTTAATGGACTATATATCGTGCATTTCTTATGCAAATAATTAAATAAACTATGCAGCGTCTATTTTTTATGCAGAAAATTAAATGGACTATGCATTGTCCATTTTCCATAAAAAAAAATTTTTTATGAAAAAAATTTAATGGGCTATACATCGTCTATTTTTCATGCAAAAACCGATTTTTATTAAAAAATTTAATGGACTATATATCGTGCATTTCTTATGCAAATAATGAAATAAACTATGCAGCGTCTAGTTTTCATGCAGAAAATTAAATGGACTATGCATTGTCCATTTTTCATACAAAAAAATTTTTTATGAAAAAAATTTAATGGGCTATACATCGTCTATTTTTCATGCATAAACAAATTTTTATTAAAAAATTTAATGGACTATATATCGTGCATTTCTTATGCAAATAATTAAATAAACTATGCAGCGTCTATTTTTCATGCAGAAAATTAAATGGACTATGCATTGTCCATTTTTCATACAAAAAAATTTTTTAGGAAAAAAATTTAATGGGCTATACATCGTCTATTTTTCATGCAAAAACCGATTTTTATTAAAAAATTTAATGGACTATATATCGTGCATTTCTTATGCAAATAATGAAATAAACTATGCAGCGTCTATTTTTTATGCAGAAAATTAAATGGACTATCCATCGTCCATTTTTCATAAAAAAAAATTTTTTATGAAAAAAATTTAATGGGCTATACATCGTCTATTTTTCATGCAAAAACCGATTTTTATTAAAAAATTTAATGGACTATATATCGTGCATTTCTTATGCAAATAATGAAATAAACTATGCAGCGTCTATATTTTATGCAGAAAATTAAATGGACTATGCATTGTCCATTTTCCATAAAAAAAAATTTTTTATGAAAAAAATTTAATGGGCTATACATCGTCTATTTTTCATGCAAAACCCGATTTTTATTAAAAAATTTAATGGACTATATATCGTGCATTTCTTATGCAAATAATGAAATAAACTATGCAGCGTCTATTTTTTGTGCAGAAAATTAAATGGACTATGCATTGTCCATTTTCCATAAAAAAAAATTTTTTATGAAAAAAATTTAATGGGCTATACATCGTCTATTTTTCATGCAAAACCCGATTTTTATTAAAAAATTTAATGGACTATATATCGTGCATTTCTTATGCAAATAATTAAATAAATTATGCAGCGTCTATTTTTCATGCAGAAAATTAAATGGACTATGCATTATCCATTTTTCATACAAAAAAATTTTTTAGGAAAGAAATTTAATGGGCTATACATCGTCTATTTTTCATGCAAAAACCGATTTTTATTAAAAAATTTAATGGACTATATATCGTGCATTTCTTATGCAAATAATGAAATAAACTATGCAGCGTCTATTTTTTATGCAGAAAATTAAATAGACTATGCATTGTCCATTTTCCATAAAAAAAAAATTTTTATGAAAAAAATTTAATGGGCTATACATCGTCTATTTTTCATGCAAAAACCGATTTTTATTAAAAAATTTAATGGACTATATATCGTGCATTTCTTATGCAAATAATGAAATAAACAATGCAGCGTCTATTTTTCATGCAGAAAATTAAATGGACTATGCATTGTCCATTTTCCATACAAAAACATTTTTTATGAAATAAATTTAATGGGCTATACATCGTCTATTTTTCATGCAAAAACCGATTTTTATTAAAAAATTTAATGGACTATATATTGTGCATTTCTTATGCAAATAATGAAATAAACTATGCAGCGTCTATTTTTCATGCAGAAAATTAAATGGACTATGCATTGTCCATTTTTCATACAAAAAAATTTTTTATGAAAAAAATTTAATGGGCTATATATACATCGTCTATTTTTCATGCATAAACAAATTTTTATTAAAAAATTTAATGGACTATATATCGTGCATTTCTTATGCAAATAATTAAATAAACTATGCAGCGTCTATTTTTTATGCAGAAAATTAAATGGACTATCCATCGTCCATTTTTCATAAAAAAAAATTTTTTATGAAAAAAATTTAATGGGCTATACATCGTCTATTTTTCATGCAAAAACCGATTTTTATTAAAAAATTTAATGGAGTATATATCGTGCATTTCTTATGCAAATAATGAAATAAACTATGCAGCGTCTATATTTTATGCAGAAAATTAAATGGACTATGCATTGTCCATTTTCCATAAAAAAAAATTTTTTATGAAAAAAATTTAATGGGCTATACATCGTCTATTTTTCATGCAAAAACCGATTTTTATTAAAAAATTTAATGGACTATATATCGTGCATTTCTTATGCAAATAATGAAATAAACTATGCAGCGTCTATTTTTTATGCAGAAAATTAAATGGACTATGCATTGTCCATTTTCCATAAAAAAAAATTTTTTATGAAAAAAATTTAATGGGCTATACATCGTCTATTTTTCATGCAAAACCCGATTTTTATTAAAAAATTTAATGGACTATATATCGTGCATTTCTTATGCAAATAATTAAATAAACTATGCAGCGTCTATTTTTCATGCAGAAAATTAAATGGACTATGCATTGTCCATTTTCCATAAAAAAAAATTTTTTAGGAAAGAAATTTAATGGGCTATACATCGTCTATTTTTCATGCAAAAACCGATTTTTATTAAAAAATTTAATGGACTATATATCGTGCATTTCTTATGCAAATAATGAAATAAACTATGCAGCGTCTATTTTTTATGCAGAAAATTAAATGGACTATGCATTGTCCATTTTCCATAAAAAAAAAATTTTTATGAAAAAAATTTAATGGGCTATACATCGTTTATTTTTCATGCAAAAACCGATTTTTATTAAAAAATTTAATGGACTATATATCGTGCATTTCTTATGCAAATAATGAAATAAACTATGCAGCGTCTATTTTTCATGCAGAAAATTAAATGGACTATGCATTGTCCATTTTCCATACAAAAACATTTTTTATGAAATAAATTTAATGGTCTATACATCGTCTATTTTTCATGCAAAAACCGATTTTTATTAAAAAATTTAATGGACTATATATCGTGCATTTCTTATGCAAATAATTAAATAAACTATGCAGCGTCTATTTTTCATGCAGAAAATTAAATGGACTATGCATTGTCCATTTTTCATACAAAAAAATTTTTTAGGAAAAAAATTTAATGGGCTATACATCGTCTATTTTTCATGCAAAAACCGATTTTTATTAAAAAATTTAATGGACTATATATCGTGCATTTCTTATGCAAATAATGAAATAAACTATGCAGCGTCTATTTTTTATGCAGAAAATTAAATGGACTATCCATCGTCCATTTTTCATAAAAAAAAATTTTTTATGAAAAAAATTTAATGGGCTATACATCGTCTATTTTTCATGCAAAAACCGATTTTTATTAAAAAATTTAATGGACTATATATCGTGCATTTCTTATGCAAATAATGAAATAAACTATGCAGCGTCTATTTTTCATGCAGAAAATTAAATGGACTATCCATCGTCCATTTTTCATAAAAAAAAATTTTTTATGAAAAAAATTTAATGGGCTATACATCGTCTATTTTTCATGCAAAAACCGATTTTTATTAAAAAATTTAATGGACTATATATCGTGCATTTCTTATGCAAATAATGAAATAAACTATGCAGCGTCTATTTTTTATGCAGAAAATTAAATGGACTATGCATTGTCCATTTTTCATAAAAAAAAATTTTTTATGAAAAAAATTTTTCATGCAAAAACCGATTTTTATTAAAAAATTTAATGGACTATATATCGTGCATTTCTAATGCAAATAATGAAATAAACTATGCAGCGTCTATTTTTTATGCAGAAAATTAAATGGACTATGCATTGTCCATTTTCCATACAAAAAAATTTTTTATGAAAAAAATTTAATGGGCTATCGTCTATTTTTCATGCAAAAACCGATTTTTATTAAAAAATTTAATGGACTATATATCGTGCATTTCTTATGCAAATAATGAAATAAACTATGCAGCGTCTATTTTTCATGCAGAAAATTAAATGGACTATGCATTGTCCATTTTTCATAAAAAAAAATTTTTTATGAAAAAAATTTAATGGGCTATACATCGTCTATTTTTCATGCATAAACAAATTTTTATTAAAAAATTTAATGGACTATATATCGTGCATTTCTTATGCAAATAATTAAATAAAATATGCATCGTCTATTTTTCATGCAGAAAATTAAATGGACTATGCATTGTCCATTTTTCATACAAAAAAATTTTTTAGGAAAGAAATTTAATGGGCTATACATCGTCTATTTTTCATGCAAAAACCGATTTTTATTAAAAAATTTAATGGACTATATATCGTGCATTTCTTATGCAAATAATGAAATAAACTATGCAGCGTCTATATTTTATGCAGAAAATTAAATGGACTATGCATTGTCCATTTTCCATAAAAAAAAATTTTTTATGAAAAAAATTTAATGGGCTATCGTCTATTTTTCATGCAAAAACCGATTTTTATTAAAAAATTTAATGGACTATATATCGTGCATTTCTTATGCAAATAATGAAATAAACTATGCAGCGTCTATTTTTCATGCAGAAAATTAAATGGACTATGCATTGTCCATTTTTCATACAAAAAAATTTTTTAGGAAAGAAATTTAATGGGCTATACATCGTCTATTTTTCATGCAAAAACCGATTTTTATTAAAAAATTTAATGGACTATATATCGTGCATTTCTTATGCAAATAATTAAATAAACTATGCAGCGTCTATTTTTCATGCAGAAAATTAAATGGACTATGCATTGTCCATTTTTCATACAAAAAAATTTTTTAGGAAAGAAATTTAATGGGCTATACATCGTCTATTTTTCATGCAAAAACCGATTTTTATTAAAAAATTTAATGGACTATATATCGTGCATTTCTTATGCAAATAATGAAATAAACTATGCAGCGTCTATTTTTTATGCAGAAAATTAAATGGACTATGCATTGTCCATCTTCCATAAAAAAAAAAATTTTATGAAGAAAATTTAATGGGCTATACATCGTCTATTTTTCATGCAAAAACCGATTTTTATTAAAAAATTTAATGGACTATATATCGTGCATTTCTTATGCAAATAATGAAATAAACTATGCAGTGTCTATTTTTCATGCAGAAAATTAAATGAACTATCCATCGTCCATTTTTCATAAAAAAAAATTTTTTATGAACAAATTTTTATTAAAAAATTTAATGGACTATATATCGTGCATTTCTTATGCAAATAATTAAATAAAATATGCAGCGTCTATTTTTCATGCAGAAAATTCAATGGACTATGCATTGTCCATTTTTCATACAAAAAAATTTTTTAGGAAAAAAATTTAATGGGCTATACATCGTCTATTTTTCATGCAAAAACAAATTTTTATTAAAAAATTTAATGGACTATATATCGTGCATTTCTTATGCAAATAATGAAATAAACTATGCAGCGTCTATATTTTATGCAGAAAATTAAATGGACTATGCATTGTCCATTTTCCATAAAAAAAAATTTTTTATGAAAAAAATTTAATGGGCTATACATCGTCTATTTTTCATGCAAAAACCGATTTTTATTAAAAAATTTAATGGACTATATATCGTGCATTTCTTATGCAAATAATGAAATAAACTATGCAGCGTCTATTTTTTATGCAGAAAATTAAATGGACTATGCATTGTCCATTTTCCATAAAAAAAAATTTTGTATGAAAAAAATTTAATGGGCTATACATCGTCTATTTTTCATGCAAAACCCGATTTTTATTAAAAAATTTAATGGACTATATATCGTGCATTTCTTATGCAAATAATTAAATAAACTATGCAGCGTCTATTTTTTATGCAGAAAATTAAATGGACTATGCATAGTCCATTTTCCATACAAAAAAATTTTTTATGAAAAAAATTTAATGGGCTATACATCGTCTATTTTTCATGCAAAACCCGATTTTTATTAAAAAATTTAATGGACTATATATCGTGCATTTCTTATGCAAATAATTAAATAAACTATGCAGCGTCTATTTTTCATGCAGAAAATTAAATGGACTATGCATTGTCCATTTTTCATACAAAAAAATTTTTTAGGAAAGAAATTTAATGGGCTATACATCGTCTATTTTTCATGCAAAAACCGATTTTTATTAAAAAATTTAATGGACTATATATCGTGCATTTCTAATGCAAATAATGAAATAAACTATGCAGCGTCTATTTTTTATGCAGAAAATTAAATGGACTATGCATTGTCCATTTTCCATACAAAAAAATTTTTTATGAACAAATTTTTATTAAAAAATTTAATGGACTATATATCGTGCATTTCTTATGCAAATAATTAAATAAAATATGCAGCGTCTATTTTTCATGCAGAAAATTCAATGGACTATGCATTGTCCATTTTTCATACAAAAAAATTTTTTAGGAAAAAAATTTAATGGGCTATACATCGTCTATTTTTCATGCAAAAACCGATTTTTATTAAAAAATTTAATGGACTATATATCGTGCATTTCTTATGCAAATAATGAAATAAACTATGCAGCGTCTATTTTTTATGCAGAAAATTAAATGGACTATGCATTGTCCATTTTCCATAAAAAAAAATTTTTTATGAAAAAAATTTAATGGGCTATACATCGTCTATTTTTCATGCAAAAGCCGATTTTTATTAAAAAATTTAATGGACTATATATCGTGCATTTCTTATGCAAATAATTAAATAAACTATGCAGCGTCTATTTTTCATGCAGAAAATTAAATGGACTATGCATTGTCCATTTTTCATACAAAAAAATTTTTTAGGAAAAAAATTTAATGGGCTATACATCGTCTATTTTTCATGCAAAAACCGATTTTTATTAAAAAATTTAATGGACTATATATCGTGCATTTCTTATGCAAATAATGAAATAAACTATGCAGCGTCTATTTTTCATGCAGAAAATTAAATGGACTATGCATTGTCCATTTTCCATAAAAAAAAATTTTTTATGACAAAAATTTAATGGGCTATACATCGTCTATTTTTCATGCAAAAACCGATTTTTATTAAAAAATTTAATGGACTATATATCGTGCATTTCTTATGCAAATAATGAAATAAACTATGCAGCGTCCATTTTTTATGCAGAAAATTAAATGGACTATGCATTGTCCATTTTCCATAAAAAAAAATTTTTTATGAAAAAAATTTAATGGGCTATACATCGTCTATTTTTCATGCAAAAGCCGATTTTTATTAAAAAATTTAATGGGCTATATATCGTGCATTTCTTATGCAAATAATTAAATAAACTATGCAGCGTCTATTTTTCATGCAGAAAATTAAATGGAATATGCATTGTCCATTTTTCATAAAAAAAAATTTTTTAGGAAAAAAATTTAATGGGCTATACATCGTCTATTTTTCATGCAAAAACCGATTTTTATTAAAAAATTTAATGGACTATATATCGTGCATTTCTTATGCAAATAATGAAATAAACTATGCAGCGTCTATTTTTCATGCAGAAAATTAAATGGACTATGCATTGTCCATTTTCCATAAAAAAAAATTTTTTATGACAAAAATTTAATGGGCTATACATCGTCTATTTTTCATGCAAAAACCGATTTCTATTAAAAAATTTAATGTACTATATATCGTGCATTTCTTATGCAAATAATGAAATAAACTATGCAGCGTCTATTTTTTATGCAGAAAATTAAATGGACTATGCATTGTCCATTTTTCATAAAAAAAAATTTTTTATGAAAAAAATTTAATGGGCTATACATCGTCTATTTTTCATGCAAAAACCGATTTTTATTAAAAAATTTAATGGACTATATATCGTGCATTTCTTATGCAAATAATGAAATAAACTATGCAGCGTCTATTTTTTATGCAGAAAATTAAATGGACTATGCATTGTCCATTTTTCATACAAAAAAATTTTTTATGAAAAAAATTTAATGGGCTATACATCGTCTATTTTTCATGCATAAACAAATTTTTATTAAAAAATTTAATGGACTATATATCGTGCATTTCTTATGCAAATAATTAAATAAACTATGCAGCGTCTATTTTTCATGCAGAAAATTAAATGGACTGTGCATTGTCCATTTTTCATACAAAAAAATTTTTTAGGAAAAAAATTTAATGGGCTATACATCGTCTATTTTTCATGCAAAACCCGATTTTTATTAAAAAATTTAATGGACTTTATATCGTGCATTTCTTATGCAAATAATGAAATAAACTATGCAGCGTCTATTTTTCATGCAGAAAATTAAATGGACTATGCATTGTCCATTTTCCATAAAAAAAATTTTTTTTATGAAAAAAATTTAATGGGCTATACATCGTCTATTTTTCATGCAAAAACCGATTTTTATTAAAAAATTTAATGGACTATATATCGTGCATTTCTTATGCAAATAATGAAATAAACTATGCAGCGTCTATTTTTTATGCAGAAAATTAAATGGACTATGCATTTTCCATTTTCCATAAAAAAAAATTTTTTATGAAAAAAATTTAATGGGCTATACATCGTCTATTTTTCATGCAAAAACCGATTTTTATTAAAAAATTTAATGGACTATATATCGTGCATTTCTTATGCAAATAATGAAATAAACTATGCAGCGTCTATTTTTTATGCAGAAAATTAAATGGACTATGCATTGTCCATTTTCCATACAAAAAAATTTTTTATGAAAAAAATTTAATGGGCTATACATCGTCTATTTTTCATGCAAAAACCGATTTTTATTAAAAAATTTAATGGACTATATATCGTGCATTTCTTATGCAAATAATGAAATAAACTATGCAGCGTCTATTTTTCATGCAGAAAATTAAATGGACTATGCATTGTCCATTTTCCATAAAAAAAAATTTTTTAGGAAAAAAATTTAATGAGCTATACATCGTCTATTTTTCATGCAAAAACCGATTTTTATTAAAAAATTTAATGGACTATATATCGTGCATTTCTTATGCAAATAATGAAATAAACTATGCAGCGTCTATTTTTTATGCAGAAAATTAAATGGACTACGCATTGTCCATTTTCCATAAAAAAAATTTTTTATGAAAAAAATTTAATGGGCTATACATCGTCTATTTTTCATGCAAAAACCGATTTTTATTAAAAAATTTAATGGACTATATATCGTGCATTTCTTATGCAAATAATGAAATAAACTATGCAGCGTCTATTTTTTATGCAGAAAATTAAATGGACTATGTGCATTGTCCATTTTTCATACAAAAAAATTTTTTATGAAAAAAATTTAATGGGCTATACATCGTCTATTTTTCATGCATAAACAAATTTTTATTAAAAAATTTAATGGACTATATATCGTGCATTTCTTATGCAAATAATTAAATAAACTATGCAGCGTCTATTTTTCATGCAGAAAATTAAATGGACTATGCATTGTCCATTTTTCATACAAAAAAATTTTTTAGGAAAAAAATTTAATGGGCTATACATCGTCTATTTTTCATGCAAAAACCGATTTTTATTAAAAAATTTAATGGACTATATATCGTGCATTTCTTATGCAAATAATGAAATAAACTATGCAGCGTCTATTTTTTATGCAGAAAATTAAATGGACTATGCATTGTCCATTTTCCATACAAAAAAATTTTTTATGAAAAAAATTTAATGGGCTATACATCGTCTATTTTTCATGCAAAAACCGATTTTTATTAAAAAATTTAATGGACTATATATCGTGCATTTCTTATGCAAATAATGAAATAAACTATGCAGCGTCTATTTTTTATGCAGAAAATTAAATGGACTACGCATTGTCCATTTTCCATAAAAAAAATTTTTTATGAAAAAAATTTAATGGGCTATACATCGTCTATTTTTCATGCAAAAACCGATTTTTATTAAAAAATTTAATGGACTATATATCGTGCATTTCTTATGCAAATAATGAAATAAACTATGCAGCGTCTATTTTTTATGCAGAAAATTAAATGGACTATGCATTGTCCATTTTTCATACAAAAAAATTTTTTATGAAATCGTCTATTTTTCATGCAAAAACCGATTTTTATTAAAAAATTTAATGGACTATATATTGTGTATTTCTTATGCAAATAATGAAATAAACTATGCAGCGTCTATTTTTCATGCAGAAAATTAAATAGTCTATCCATATTCCATTTTTCATACAAAAAAATTTTTTATGAAAAAAATTTAATGGGCTATACACCGTCTATTTTTCATGCAAAAACTAATTTTTATTAAAAAATTTAATGGACTATATATCGTGCATTTCTTATGCAAATAATGAAATAAACTATGCAGCGTCTATTTTTCATGCAGAAAATTAAATGGACTATGCATTGTCCATTTTCCATACAAAAAAATTTTTTATGAAATAAATTTAATGGTCTATACATCGTCTATTTTTCATGCAAAACCCGATTTTTATTAAAAAATTTAATGGACTATATATCGTGCATTTCTTATGCAAATAATGAAATAAACTATGCAGCGTCTATTTTTCATGCAGAAAATTAAAAAATCGTCCATTTTTCATAAAAAAAAATTTTTTATGAAAAAAATTTAATGGGCTATACATCGTCTATTTTTCATGCAAAACCCGATTTTTATTAAAAAATTTAATGGACTATATATCGTGCATTTCTTATGCAAATAATGAAATAAACTATGCAGCGTCTATTTTTTATGCAGAAAATTAAATGGACTATGCATTGTCCATTTTCCATAAAAAAAAATTTTTTATGAAAAAAATTTAATGGGCTATACATCGTCTATTTTTCATGCAAAAACCGATTTTTATTAAAAAATTTAATGGACTATATATCGTGCATTTCTTATGCAAATAATGAAATAAACTATGCAGCGTCTATTTTTCATGCAGAAAATTAAATGGACTATCCATCGTCCATTTTTCATAAAAAAAAATTTTTTATGAAAAAAATTTAATGGGCTATACATCGTCTATTTTTCATGCAAAAACCGATTTTTATTAAAAAATTTAATGGACTATATATCGTGCATTTCTTATGCAAATAATGAAATAAACTATGCAGCGTCTATTTTTTATGCAGAAAATTAAATGGACTATGCATTGTCCATTTTCCATAAAAAAAATTTTTTATGAAAAAAATTTAATGGGCTATACATCGTCTATTTTTCATGCAAAAACCGATTTTTATTAAAAAATTTAATGGACTATATATCGTGCATTTCTTATGCAAATAATGAAATAAACTATGCAGCGTCTATTTTTTATGCAGAAAATTAAATGGACTATGCATTGTCCATTTTCCATAAAAAAAATTTTTTATGAAAAAAATTTAATGGGCTATACATCGTCTATTTTTCATGCAAAAACCGATTTTTATTAAAAAATTTAATGGACTATATATCGTGCATTTCTTATGCAAATAATGAAATAAACTATGCAGCGTCTATTTTTCATGCAGAAAATTATATGGACTATGCATTGTCCATTTTCCATACAAAAAAATTTTTTATGAAATAAATTTAATGGGCTTATACATCGTCTATTTTTCATGCAAAAACCGATTTTTATTAAAAAATTTAATGGACTATATATCGTGCATTTCTTATGCAAATAATGAAATAAACTATGCAGCGTCTATTTTTCATGCAGAAAATTAAATGGACTATGCATTGTCCATTTTCCATACAAAAAAAATTTTTTATGAAAAAAATTTAATGGGATATACATCGTCTATTTTTCATGCAAAACCCGATTTTTATTAAAAAATTTAATGGACTATATATCGTGCATTTGTTATGCAAATAATTAAATAAACTATGCAGCGTCTATTTTCCATGCAGAAAATTAAATGGACTATCCATCGTCCATTTTTCATAAAAAAAAATTTTTTATGAAAAAAATTTAATGGGCTATACATCGTCTATTTTTCATGCAAAAACCGATTTTTATTAAAAAATTTAATGGACTATATATCGTGCATTTCTTATGCAAATAATGAAATAAACTATGCAGCGTCTATTTTTTATGCAGAAAATTAAATGGACTATGCATTGTCCATTTTCCATAAAAAAAAATTTTTTATGAAAAAAATTTAATGGGCTATACATCGTCTATTTTTCATGCAAAAACCGATTTTTATTAAAAAATTTATTGGACTATATATCGTGCATTTCTTATGCAAATAATGAAATAAACTATGCAGCGTCTATTTTTCATGCAGAAAATTAAATGGACTATGCATTGTCCATTTTCCATACAAAAAAATTTTTTATGAAATAAATTTAATGGTCTATACATCGTCTATTTTTCATGCAAACACCGATTTTTATTAAAAAATTTAATGGACTATATATCGTGCATTTCTTATGCAAATAATGAAATAAACTATGCAGCGTCTATTTTTCATGCAGAAAGTTAAATGGACTATGCATTGTCCATTTTCCATAAAAAAAAATTTTTTATGAAAAAAATTTAATGGGCTATACATCGTCTATTTTTCATGCAAAAACCGATTTTTATTAAAAAATTTAATGGACTATATATCGTGCATTTCTTATGCAAATAATGAAATAAACTATGCAGCGTCTATTTTTCATGCAGAAAATTATATGGACTATGCATTGTCCATTTTCCATACAAAAAAATTTTTTATGAAATAAATTTAATGGGCTATACATCGTCTATTTTTCATGCAAAAACCGATTTTTATTAAAAAATTTAATGGACTATATATCGTGCATTTCTTATGCAAATAATGAAATAAACTATGCAGCGTCTATTTTTCATGCAGAAAATTAAATGGACTATGCATTGTCCATTTTCCATAAAAAAAAATTTTTTATGACAAAAATTTAATGGGCTATACATCGTCTATTTTTCATGCAAAACCCGATTTTTATTAAAAAATTTAATGGACTATATATCGTGCATTTCTTATGCAAATAATTAAATAAACTATGCAGCGTCTATTTTTCATGCAGAAAATTAAATGGACTATGTGCATTGTCTATTTTTCATACAAAAAAATTTTTTAGGAAAAAAATTTAATGGGCTATACATCGTCTATTTTTCATGCAAAAACCGATTTTTATTAAAAATTTAATGGACTATATATCGTGCATTTCTTATGCAAATAATGAAATAAACTATGCAGCGTCTATTTTTTATGCAGAAAATTAAATGGACTATGCATTGTCCATTTTTCATACAAAAAAATTTTTTATGAAAAAAATTTAATGGGCTATACATCGTCTATTTTTCATGCAAAAACCGATTTTTATTAAAAAATTTAATGGACTATATATCGTGCATTTCTTATGCAAATAATGAAATAAACTATGCAGCGTCTATTTTTTATGCAGAAAATTAAATGGACTATGCATTGTCCATTTTTCATACAAAAAAATTTTTTATGAAAAAAATTTAATGGGCTATACATCGTCTATTTTTCATGCATAAACAAATTTTTATTAAAAAATTTAATGGACTATATATCGTTCATTTCTTATGCAAATAATTAAATAAACTATGCAGCGTCTATTTTTCATGCAGAAAATTAAATGGACTATGCATTGTCCATTTTCCATACAAAAAAATTTTTTATGAAAAAAATTTAATGGGATATACATCGTCTATTTTTCATGCAAAACCCGATTTTTATTAAAAAATTTAATGGACTATATATCGTGCATTTGTTATGCAAATAATTAAATAAACTATGCAGCGTCTATTTTTCATGCAGAAAATTAAATGGACTATGCATTGTCCATTTTTCATACAAAAAAATTTTTTAGGAAAAAAATTTAATGGGCTATACATCGTCTATTTTTCATGCAAAAACCGATTTTTATTAAAAAATTTAATGGACTATATATCGTGCATTTCTTATGCAAATAATGAAATAAACTATGCAGCGTCTATTTTTTATGCAGAAAATTAAATGGACTATGCATTGTCCATTTTTCATACAAAAAAATTTTTTATGAAAAAAATTTAATGGGCTATACATCGTCTATTTTTCATGCATAAACAAATTTTTATTAAAAAATTTAATGGACTATATATCGTTCATTTCTTATGCAAATAATTAAATAAACTATGCAGCGTCTATTTTTCATGCAGAAAATTAAATGGACTATGCATTGTCCATTTTCCATACAAAAAAATTTTTTATGAAAAAAATTTAATGGGATATACATCGTCTATTTTTCATGCAAAACCCGATTTTTATTAAAAAATTTAATGGACTATATATCGTGCATTTGTTATGCAAATAATTAAATAAACTATGCAGCGTCTATTTTTCATGCAGAAAATTAAATGGACTATGCATTGTCCATTTTTCATACAAAAAAATTTTTTAGGAAAAAAATTTAATGGGCTATACATCGTCTATTTTTCATGCAAAAACCGATTTTTATTAAAAAATTTAATGGACTATATATCGTGCATTTCTTATGCAAATAATGAAATAAACTATGCAGCGTCTATTTTTCATGCAGAAAATTAAATGGACTATCCATCGTCCATTTTTCATAAAAAAAAAATTTTTATGAAAAAAATTTAATGGGCTATACATCGTCTATTTTTCATGGAAAAACCGATTTTTATTAAAAAATTTAATGGACTATATATCGTGCATTTCTTATGCAAATAATGAAATAAACTATGCAGCGTCTATTTTTTATGCAGAAAATTAAATGGACTATGCATTGTCCATTTTCCATAAAAAAAATTTTTTATGAAAAAAATTTAATGGGCTATACATCGTCTATTTTTCATGCAAAAACCGATTTTTATTAAAAAATTTATTGGACTATATATCGTGCATTTCTTATGCAAATAATGAAATAAACTATGCGGCGTCTATTTTTCATGCAGAAAATTAAATGGACTAGCATTGTCCATTTTCCATACAAAAAAATTTTTTATGAAATAAATTTAATGGTCTATACATCGTCTATTTTTCATGCAAACACCGATTTTTATTAAAAAATTTAATGGACTATATATCGTGCATTTCTTATGCAAATAATGAAATAAACTATGCAGCGTCTATTTTTCATGCAGAAAGTTAAATGGACTATGCATTGTCCATTTTTCATACAAAAAAATTTTTTATGAAAAAAATTTAATGGGCTATATATACATCGTCTATTTTTCATGCATAAACAAATTTTTATTAAAAAATTTAATGGACTATATATCGTGCATTTCTTATGCAAATAATTTAATAAACTATGCAGCGTCTATTTTTCATGCAGAAAATTAAATGGACTATGCATTGTCCATTTTTCATACAAAAAAATTTTTTAGGAAAAAAATTTAATGGGCTATACATCGTCTATTTTTCATGCAAAAACCGATTTTTATTAAAAAATTTAATGGACTATATATCGTGCATTTCTTATGCAAATAATGAAATAAACTATGCAGCGTCTATTTTTTATGCAGAAAATTAAATGGACTATGCATTGTCCATTTTCCATACAAAAAAATTTTTTATGAAAAAAATTTAATGGGCTATACATCGTCTATTTTTCATGCATAAACAAATTTTTATTAAAAAATTTAATGGACTATATATCGTGCATTTCTTATGCAAATAATGAAATAAACTATGCAGCGTCTATTTTTCATGCAGAAAATTAAATGGACTATCCATCGTCCATTTTCCATACAAAAAAATTTTTTATGAAAAAAATTTAATGGGCTATACATCGTCTATTTTTCATGCAAAACCCGATTTTTATTAAAAAATTTAATGGACTATATATCGTGCATTTCTTATGCAAATAATTAAATAAACTATGCAGCGTCTATTTTTCATGCAGAAAATTAAATGGACTATGCATTGTCCATTTTTCATACAAAAAAAATTTTTAGGAAAAAAATTTAATGGGCTATACATCGTCTATTTTTCATGCAAAAACCGATTTTTATTAAAAAATTTAATGGACTATATATCGTGCATTTCTTATGCAAATAATTTAATAAACTATGCAGCGTCTATTTTTCATGCAGAAAATTAAATGGACTATGCATTGTCCATTTTTCATACAAAAAAATTTTTTAGGAAAAAAATTTAATGGGCTATACATCGTCTATTTTTCATGCAAAACCCGATTTTTATTAAAAAATTTAATGGACTATATATCGTGCATTTCTTATGCAAATAATGAAATAAACTATGCAGCGTCTATTTTTCATGCAGAAAATTAAATGGACTATGCATTGTCCATTTTTCATACAAAAAAATTTTTTATGAAAAAAATTTAATGGGCTATACATCGTCTATTTTTCATGCATAAACAAATTTTTATTAAAAAATTTAATGGACTATATATCGTGCATTTCTTATGCAAATAATTTAAAAAACTATGCAGCGTCTATTTTTCATGCAGAAAGTTAAATGGACTATGCATTGCCCATTTTTCATACAAAAAAATTTTTTATGAAATAAATTTAATGGTCTATACATCGTCTATTTTTCATGCATAAACAAATTTTTATTAAAAAATTTAATGGACTATATATCGTGCATTTCTTATGCAAATAATTAAATAAACTATGCAGCGTCTATTTTTCATGCAGAAAATTAAATGGACTATGCATTGTCCATTTTCCATAAAAAAAAATTTTTTATGAAAAAAATTTAATGGGCTATACATCGTCTATTTTTTATGCAAAAACCGATTTTTATTAAAAAATTTAATGGACTATATATCGTGCATTTCTTATGCAAATAATGACATAAACTATGCAGCGTCTATTTTTTATGCAGAAAATTAAATGGACAATGCATTGTCCATTTTTCATACAAAAAAATTTTTTATGAAAAAAATTTAATGGGCTATACATCGTCTATTTTTCATGCAAAAACCGATTTTTATTAAAAAATTTAATGGACTATATATCGTGCATTTCTTATGCAAATAATGAAATAAACTATGCAGCGTCTATTTTTCATGCAGAAAATTAAATGGACTATCCATCGTCCATTTTTCATAAAAAAAAATTTTTTATGAAAAAAATTTAATGGGCTATACATCGTCTATTTTTCATGCAAAAACCGATTTTTATTAAAAAATTTAATGGACTATATATCGTGCATTTCTTATGCAAATAATGAAATAAACTATGGAGCGTCTATTTTTTATGCAGAAAATTAAATGGACTATGCATTGTCCATTTTCCATACAAAAAAATTTTTTATGAAAAAAATTTAATGGGCTATACATCGTCTATTTTTCATGCAAAACCCGATTTTAAATAAACTATGCAGCGTCTATTTTTCATGCAGAAAATTAAATGGACTATGCATTGTCCATTTTTCATACAAAAAAATTTTTTAGGAAAAAAATTTAATGGGCTATATATACATCGTCTATTTTTCATGCAAAAACCGATTTTTATTAAAAAATTTAATGGACTATATATCGTGCATTTCTTATGCAAATAATGAAATAAACTATGCAGCGTCTATTTTTTATGCAGAAAATTAAATGGACTATGCATTGTCCATTTTTCATACAAAAAAATTTTTTAGGAAAAAATTTAATGGGCTATACATTGTCTATTTTTCATGCAAAAACCGATTTTTATTAAAAAATTTAATGGACTATATATCGTGCATTTCTTATGCAAATAATGAAATAAACTATGCAGCGTCTATTTTTTATGCAGAAAATTAAATGGACTATGCATTGTCCATTTTTCATACAAAAAAATTTTTTATGAAAAAAATTTAATGGGCTATACATCGTCTATTTTTCATGCAAAAACCGATTTTTATTAAAAAATTTAATGGACTACATATCGTGCATTTCTTATGCAAATAATTAAATAAACTATGCAGCGTCTATTTTTCATGCAGAAAATTAAATGGACTATGCATTGTCCATTTTTCATAAAAAAAAATTTTTTAGGAAAAAAATTAAATGGGCTATACATCGTCTATTTTTCATGCAAAAACCGATTTTTATTAAAAAATTTAATGGACTATATATCGTGCATTTCTTATGCAAATAATGAAATAAACTATGCAGCGTCTATTTTTTATGCAGAAAATTAAATGGACTATGCATTGTCCATTTTCCATAAAAAAAAATTTTTTATGAAAAAAATTTAATGGGCTATACATCGTCTATTTTTCATGCGAAAACCGATTTTTATTAAAAAATTTAATAGACTATATATCGTGCATTTCTTATGCAAATAATGAAATAAACTATGCAGCGTCTATTTTTCATGCAGAAAATTAAATGGACTATGCATTGTCCATTTTTCATACAAAAAAATTTTTTAGGAAAAAAATTTAATGGGCTATATATACATCGTCTATTTTTCATGCAAAAACCGATTTTTATTAAAAAATTTAATGGACTATATATCGTGCATTTCTTATGCAAATAATGAAATAAACTATGCAGCGTCTATTTTTCATGCAGAAAATTAAATAGACTATCCATCGTCCATTTTTCATACAAAAAAATTTTTATGAAAAAAATTTAATGGGCTATACATCGTCTATTTTTCATGCAAAACCCGATTTTTATTAAAAAATTTAATGGACTATATATCGTGCATTTCTTATGCAAATAATTAAATAAACTATGCAGCGTCTATTTTTCATGCAGAAAATTAAATGGACTATCCATCGTCCATTTTTCATAAAAAAAAATTTTTTAGGAAAAAAATTTAATGGGCTATACATCGTCTATTTTTCATGCAAAAACCGATTTTTATTAAAAAATTTAATGGACTATATATCGTGCATTTCTTATGCAAATAATGAAATAAACTATGCAGCGTCTATTTTTTATGCAGAAAATTAAATGGACTATGCATTGTCCATTTTCCATAAAAAAAAATTTTTTATGAAAAAAATTTAATGGGCTATACATCGTCTATTTTTCATGCAAAAACCGATTTTTATTAAAAAATTTAATGGACTATATATCGTGCATTTCTTATGCAAATAATGAAATAAACTATGCAGCGTCTATTTTTCATGCAGAAAATTAAATGGACTATGCATTGTCCATTTTTCATACAAAAAAATTTTTTAGGAAAAAAATTAAATGGGCTATACATCGTCTATTTTTCATGCAAAAACCGATTTTTATTAAAAAATTTAATGGACTATATATCGTGCATTTCTTATGCAAATAATGAAATAAACTATGCAGCGTCTATTTTTTATGCAGAAAATTAAATGGACTATGCATTGTCCATTTTCCATAAAAAAAAATTTTTTATGAAAAAAATTTAATGGGCTATACATCGTCTATTTTTCATGCAAAAACCGATTTTTATTAAAAAATTTAATGGACTATATATCGTGCATTTCTTATGTAAATAATGAAATAAACTATGCAGCGTCTATTTTTCATGCAGAAAATTAAATGGACTATGCATTGTCCATTTTTCATACAAAAAAATTTTTTAGGAAAAAAATTTAATGGGCTATACATCGTCTATTTTTCATGCAAAAACCGATTTTTATTAAAAAATTTAATGGACTATATATCGTGCATTTCTTATGCAAATAATGAAATAAACTATGCAGCGTCTATTTTTTATACAGAAAATTAAATGGACTATGCATTGTCCATTTTCCATAAAAAAAAATTTTTTATGAAAAAAATTTAATGGGCTATACATCGTCTATTTTTCATGCAAAAACCGATTTTTATTAAAAAATTTAATGGACTATATATCGTGCATTTCTTATGCAAATAATGAAATAAACTATGCAGCGTCTATTTTTTATGCAGAAAATTAAATGGACTATGCATTGTCCATTTTTCATACAAAAAAATTTTTTAGGAAAAAAATTTAATGGGCTATAGATCGTCTATTTTTCATGCAAAAACCGATTTTTATTAAAAAATTTAATGGACTATATATCGTGCATTTCTTATGCAAATAATGAAATAAACTATGCAGCGTCTATTTTTCATGCAGAAAATTAAATGGACTATGCATTGTCCATTTTCCATACAAAAAAATTTTTTATGAAATAAATTTAATGGTCTATAATACATCGTCTATTTTTCATGCAAAAACCGATTTTTATTAAAAAATTTAATGGACTATATATCGTGCATTTCTTATGCAAATAATGAAATAAACTATGCAGCGTCTATTTTTTATACAGAAAATTAAATGGACTATGCATTGTCCATTTTCCATAAAAAAAAATTGTTTATGAAAAAAATTTAATGGGCTATACATCGTCTATTTTTCATGCAAAAACCGATTTTTATTAAAAAATTTAATGGACTATATATCGTGCATTTCTTATGCAAATAATGAAATAAACTATGCAGCGTCTATTTTTTATACAGAAAATTAAATGGACTATGCATTGTCCATTTTCCATAAAAAAAAATTTTTTATGAAAAAAATTTAATGGGCTATACATCGTCTATTTTTCATGCAAAAACCCATTTTTATTAAAAAATTTAATGGACTATATATCGTGCATTTCTTATGCAAATAATGAAATAAGCTATGCAGCGTCTATTTTTTATGCAGAAAATTAAATGGACTATGCATTGTCCATTTTTCATACAAAAAAATTTTTTAGGAAAAAAATTTAATGGGCTATTATACATGGTCTATTTTTCATGCAAAAACCGATTTTTATTAAAAAATTTAATGGACTATATATCGTGCATTTCTTATGCAAATAATTAAATAAACTATGCAGCGTCTATTTTTCATGCAGAAAATTAAATGGACTATCCATCGTCCATTTTTCATAAAAAAAAAATTTTTATGAAAAAAATTTAATGGGCTATACATCGTCTAGTTTTCATGCAAAAACCGATTTTTATTAAAAAATTTAATGGACTATATATCGTGCATTTCTTATGCAAATAATGAAATAAACTATGCAGCGTCTATTTTTCATGCAGAAAATTAAATGGACTATGCATTGTCCATTTTCCATAAAAAAAAATTTTTTATGACAAAAATTTAATGGGCTATATATACATCGTCTATTTTTCATGCAAAAACCGATTTTTATTAAAAAATTAAATGGACTATGCATTGTCCATTTTCCATAAAAAAAAATTTTTTATGAAAAAAATTTAATGGGCTATACATCGTCTATTTTTCATGCAAAAACCGATTTTTATTAAAAAATTTAATGGACTATATATCGTGCATTTCTTATGCAAATAATGAAATAAACTATGCAGCGTCTATTTTTCATGCATAAACAAATTTTTATTAAAAAATTTAATGGACTATATATCGTGCATTTCTTATGCAAATAATGAAATAAACTATGCAGCGTCTATTTTTCATGCAGAAAATTAAATGGACTATGCATTGTCCATTTTCCATAAAAAAAAATTTTTTATGAAAAAAATTTAATGGGCTATACATCGTCTATTTTTCATGCAAAAACCGATTTTTATTAAAAAATTTAATGGACTATATATCGTGCATTTCTTATGCAAATAATGAAATAAACTATGCATTGTCCATTTTTCATACAAAAAAATTTTTTATGACAAAAATTTAATGGGCTATATATACATCGTCTATTTTTCATGCAAAAACCGATTTTTATTAAAAAATTAAATGGACTATGCATTGTCCATTTTCCATAAAAAAAAATTTTTTATGAAAAAAATTTAATGGGCTATACATCGTCTATTTTTCATGCAAAAACCGATTTATATTAAAAAATTTAATGGGCTATACATCGTCTATTTTTCATGCAAAAACCGATTTTTATTAAAAAATTTAATGGACTATATATCGTGCATTTCTTATGCAAATAATGAAATAAAGTATGCAGCGTCTATTTTTCATGCAGAAAATTAAATAGTCTATCCATAGTCCATTTTTCATACAAAAAAAATTTTTATGAAAAAAATTTAATGAGCTATACACCGTCTACTTTTCATGCAAAAACTAATTTTTATTAAAAAATTTAATGGACTATATATCGTCCATTTTTCATAAAAAAAAATTTTTTATGAAAAAAATTTAATGGGCTATACATGATTTTTATTAAAAAGTTTAATGGACTATATATCGTGCATTTCTTATGCAAATAATGAAATAAATTATGCAGCGTCTATTTTTTATGCAGAAAATTAAATAGTCTATCCATAGTCCATTTTTCATACAAAAAAATTTTTTATGAAAAAAATTTAATGGGCTATACATCGTCTATTTTTCATGCAAAAACCGATTTTTATTAAAAAATTTAATGGACTATATATCGTGCATTTCTTATGCAAATAATGAAATAAACTATGCAGCGTCTATTTTTCATGCAGAAAATTAAATGGACTATGCATTGTCCATTTTTCATAAAAAAAAATTTTTTATGAAAAAAATTTAATGGGCTATACATCGTCTATTTTTCATGCAAAAACCGATTTTTATTAAAAAATTTAATGGGCTATACATCGTCTATTTTTCATGCAAAAACCGATTTTTATTAAAAAATTTAATGGACTATATATCGTGCATTTCTTATGCAAATAATGAAATAAACTATGCAGCGTCTATTTTTCATGCAGAAAATTAAATAGTCTATCCATAGTCCATTTTTCATACAAAAAAATTTTTTATGAAAAAAATTTAATGGGCTATACACCGTCTACTTTTCATGCAAAAACTAATTTTTATTAAAAAATTTAATGGACTATCCATCGTTCATTTTTCATAAAAAAAAATTTTTTATGAAAAAAAAATTTAATGGGCTATACATCGTCTATTTTTCATGCAAAAACCGATTTTTATTAAAAAATTTAATGGACTATATATCGTGCATTTCTTATGCAAATAATGAAATAAACTATGCAGCGTCTATTTTTTATGCAGAAAATTAAATGGACTATGCATTGTCCATTTTCCATAAAAAAAAATTTTTTATGAAAAAAATTTAATGGGCTATACATCGTCTATTTTTCATGCAAAAACCGATTTTTATTAAAAAATTTAAAGGACTATATATCGTGCATTTCTTATGCAAATAATGAAATAAACTATGCAGCATCTATTTTTCATGCAGAAAATTAAATGGACTATCCATCGTCCATTTTTCATAAAAAAAAATTTTTTATGAAAAAAAAATTTAATGGGCTATACATCGTCTATTTTTCATGCAAAAACCGATTTTTATTAAATGGACTATATATCGTGCATTTCTTATGCAAATAATGAAATAAACTATGCAGCGTCTATTTTTCATGCAGAAAATTAAATGGACTATGCATTGTCCATTTTTCATACAAAAAAAATTTTTATGAAAAAAATTTAATGGACTATACATCGTCTATTTTTCATGCAAAAACCGATTTTTATTAAAAAATTTAATGGACTATATATCGTGCATTTCTTATGCAAATAATGAAATAAACTATGCAGCGTCTATTTTTTATGCAGAAAATTAAATGGATTATAAATTGTCCATTTTCTATACAAACAAATTTTTTATGAAATAAATTTAATGGTCTATACATCGTCTATTTTTCATGCAAAAATCGATTTTTATTAAATGGACTATATATCGTGCATTTCTTATGCAAATAATGAAATAAACTATGCAGCGTCTATTTTTCATGCAGAAAATTAAATGGACTATGCATTGTCCATTTTTCATACAAAAAAATTTTTTATGAAAAAAATTTAATGGGCTATATATACATCGTCTATTTTCCATGCATAAACAAATTTTTATTAAAAAATTTAATGGACTATATATCGTGCATTTCTTATGCAAATAATTAAATAAACTATGCAGCGTCTATTTTTCATGCAGAAAATTAAATGGACTATGCATTGTCCATTTTTCATACAAAAAAATTTTTTAGGAAAAAAATTTAATGGGCTATACATCGTCTATTTTTCATGCATAAACAAATTTTTATTAAAAAATTTAATGGACTATATATCGTGCATTTCTTATGCAAATAATTAAATAAATTATGCAGCGTCTATTTTTCATGCAGAAAATTAAAAGGACTATCCATCGTCCATTTTTCATACAAAAAAATTTTTTATGAAAAAAATTTAATGGGCTATACATCGTCTATTTTTCATGCAAAAACCGATTTTTATTAAAAAATTTAATGGACTATATATCGTGCATTTCTTATGCAAATAATGAAATAAACTATGCAGCGTCTATTTTTCATGCAGAAAATTAAATGGACTATGCATCGTCCATTTTTCATACAAAAATATTTTTTATGAAAAAAATTTAATGGGCTTATACATCGTCTATTTTTCATGCATAAACAAATTTTTATTAAAAAATTTAATGGACTATATATCGTGCATTTCTTATGCAAATAATGAAATAAACTATGCAGCGTCTATTTTTCATGCAGAAAATTAAATGGACTATGCATTGTCCATTTTTCATACAAAAAAAATTTTTATGAAAAAAATTTAATGGGCTATACATCGTCTATTTTTCATGCAAAAACCGATTTTTATTAAAAAATTTAATGGACTATATATCGTGCATTTCTTATGCAAATAATGAAATAAACTATGCAGCGTCTATTTTTCATGCAGAAAATTAAATGGACTATGCATTGTCCATTTTTCATACAAAAGAATTTTTTATGAAATAAATTTAATGGTCTATACATCGTCTATTTTTCATGCAAAAACCGATTTTTATTAAATGGACTATATATCGTGCATTTCTTATGCAAATAATGAAATAAACTATGCAGCGTCTATTTTTCATGCAGAAAATTAAATGGACTATGCATTGTCCATTTTTCATACAAAAAAATTTTTTATGAAAAAAATTTAATGGACTATACATCGTCTATTTTTCATGCATAAACAAATTTTTATTAAAAAATTTAATGGACTATATATCGTGCATTTCTTATGCAAATAATGAAATAAACTATGCAGCGTCTATTTTTCATGCAGAAAATTAAATGGACTATGCATTGTCCATTTTTCATAAAAAAAAATTTTTTATGAAAAAAATTTAATGGGCTATACATCGTCTATTTTTCATGCAAAAACCGATTTTTATTAAAAAATTTAATGGACTATATATCGTGCATTTCTTATGCAAATAATGAAATAAACTATGCAGCGTCTATTTTTTATGCAGAAAATTAAATGGATTATAAATTGTCCATTTTCTATACAAACAAATTTTTTATGAAAGAAATTTAATGGGCTATACATCGTCTATTTTTCATGCAAAAACCGATTTTTATTAAAAAATTTAATGGACTATATATCGTGCATTTCTTATGCAAATAATTAAATAAACTATGCAGCGTCTATTTTTCATGCAGAAAATTAAATGGACTATGCATTGTCCATTTTTCATACAAAAAAATTTTTTATGAAAAAAATTTAATGGGCTATACATCGTCTATTTTTCATGCAAAAACCGATTTTTATTAAAAAATTTAATGGACTATATATCGTGCATTTCTTATGCAAATAATGAAATAAACTATGCAGCGTCTATTTTTCATGCAGAAAATTTTTCATAAAAAAAAAATTTTTATGAAAAAAATTTAATGGACTATACATCGTCTATTTTTCATGCAAAAACCGATTTTTATTAAAAAATTTAATGGACTATATATCGTGCATTTCTTATGCAAATAATGAAATAAACTATGCAGCGTCTATTTTTCATGCAGAAAATTAAATGGACTATCCATCGTCCATTTTTCATAAAAAAAAATTTTTTATGAAAAAAATTTAATGGGCTATACATCGTCTATTTTTCATGCAAAAACCGATTTTTATTAAAAAATTTAATGGACTATATATCGTGCATTTCTTATGCAAATAATTAAATAAACTATGCAGCGTCTATTTTTCATGCAGAAAATTAAATGGACTATCTATCCATCGTCCATTTTTCATACAAAAAAATTTTTTATGAAAAAAAATTTAATGGGCTATACACCGTCTATTTTTCATGCAAAAACTAATTTTTATTAAAAAATTTAATGGACTATATATCGTGCATTTCTTATGCAAATAATTAAATAAACTATGCAGCGTCTATTTTTCATGCAAAAAATTAAATAGACTATCCATCGTCCATTTTTCATACAAAAAAATTTTTTATGAAAAAAAATTTAATGGGCTATACATCGTCTATTTTTCATGCAAAAACCGATTTTTATTAAAAAATTTAATGGACTATATATCGTGCATTTCTTATGCAAATAATGAAATAAACTATGCAGCGTCTATTTTTCATGCAGAAAATTAAATGGACTATGCATTGTCCATTTTCCATAAAAAAAAATTTTTTATGAAAAAAATTTAATGGGCTATACATCGTCTATTTTTCATGCAAAAACCGATTTTTATTAAAAAATTTAATGGACTATATATTGTGCATTTCTTATGCAAATAATGAAATAAACTATGCAGCGTCTATTTTTCATGCAGAAAATTAAATAGTCTATCCATAGTCCATTTTTCATACAAAAAAATCTTTTATGAAAAAAATTTAATGGGCTATACACCGTCTATTTTTCATGCAAAAACTAATTTTTATTAAAAAATTTAATGGACTATATATCGTGCATTTCTTATGCAAATAATTAAATAAACTATGCAGCGTCTATTTTTCATGCAGAAAATTAAATGGACTATCCATCGTCCATTTTTCATAAAAAAAAATTTTTTATGAAAAAAAATTTAATGGGCTATACACCGTCTATTTTTCATGCAAAAACTAATTTTTATTAAAAAATTTAATGGACTATATATCGTGCATTTCTTATGCAAATAATTAAATAAACTATGCAGCGTCTATTTTTTATGCAGAAAATTAAATAGTCTATCCATAGTCCATTTTTCATACAAAAAAATTTTTTATGAAAAAAATTTAATGGGCTATACACCGTCTATTTCTCATGAAAAAACTAATTTTTATTAAAAAATTTAATGGACTATATATCGTGCATTTCTTATGCAAATAATTAAATAAACTATGCAGCGTCTATTTTTCATGCAGAAAATTAAATGGACTTATCCATCGTCCATTTTTCATAAAAAAAAAATTTTTTATGAAAAAAATTTAATGGGCTATACATCGTCTATTTTTCATGCAAAACCCGATTTTTATAAAAAATTTAAAAAATTTCATGGACCTTATATCGTGCATTTCTTATGCAAATAATGAAATAAACTATGCAGCGTCTATTTTTCATGCAGAAAATTAAATGGACTATGCATTGTCCATTTTTCATACAAAAAAATTTTTTATAAAAAAAATTTAATGGGCTATATATACATCGTGTATTTTTCATGCAAAAACCGATTTTTATATATCGTGCATTTCTTATGCAAATAATGAAATAAACTATGCAGCGTCTATTTTTCATGCAGAAAATTAAATGGACTATGCATTGTCTATTTTTCATAAAAAAAAGTTTTTTAGGAAAAAAATTTAATGGGCTATACATCGTCTATTTTTCATGCAAAAACCGATTTTTATTAAAAAATTTAATGGACTATATATCGTGCATTTCTTATGCAAATAATGAAATAAACTATGCAGCGTCTATTTTTTATGCAGAAAATTAAATAGTCTATCCATAGTCCATTTTTCATACAAAAAAATGTTTATGAAAAAAATTTAATGGGCTATACATCGTCTATTTTTCATGCAAAAACCGATTTTTATTAAAAAATTTAATGGACTATATATCGTGCATTTCTTATGCAAATAATGAAATAAACTATGCAGCGTCTATTTTTCATGCAGAAAATTGAATGGACTATGCATTGTCCATTTTTCATACAAAAAAATTTTTTAGGAAAAAAATTTAATGGGCTATACATCGTCTATTTTTCATGCAAAAACCGATTTTTATTAAAAAATTTAATGGACTATATATTGTGCATTTCTTATGCAAATAATGAAATAAACTATGCAGCGTCTATTTTTCATGCAGAAAATTAAATAGTCTATCCATAGTCCATTTTTCATACAAAAAAATTTTTTATGAAAAAAATTTAATGGGCTATACACCGTCTATTTTTCATGCAAAAACCGATTTTTATTAAAAAATTTAATGGACTATATATTGTGCATTTCTTATGCAAATAATGAAATAAACTATGCAGCGTCTATTTTTCATGCAGAAAATTAAATAGTCTATCCATAGTCCATTTTTCATACAAAAAAATCTTTTATGAAAAAAATTTAATGGGCTATACACCGTCTATTTTTCATGCAAAAACTAATTTTTATTAAAAAATTTAATGGACTATATATCGTGCATTTCTTATGCAAATAATTAAATAAACTATGCAGCGTCTATTTTTCATGCAGAAAATTAAATAAACTATCCATCGTCCATTTTTCATAAAAAAAAATTTTTTATGAAAAAAATTTAATGGGCTATACACCGTCTATTTTTCATGCAAAAACTAATTTTTATTAAAAAATTTAATGGACTATATATCGTGCATTTCTTATGCAAATAATTAAATAAACTATGCAGCGTCTATTTTTTATGCAGAAAATTAAATAGTCTATCCATAGTCCATTTTTCATACAAAAAAATTTTTTATGAAAAAAATTTAATGGGCTATACACCGTCTATTTTTCATGCAAAAACTAATTTTTATTAAAAAATTTAATGGACTATATATCGTGCATTTCTTATGCAAATAATTAAATAAACTATGCAGCGTCTATTTTTCATGCAGAAAATTAAATGGACTATCCATCGTCCATTTTTCATAAAAAAAAATTTTTTATGAAAAAAATTTAATGGGCTATACATCGTCTATTTTTCATGCAAAAACCGATTTTTATTAAAAAATTTAATGGACTATATATTGTGCATTTCTTATGCAAATAATGAAATAAACTATGCAGCGTCTATTTTTCATGCAGAAAATTAAATAGTCTATCCATAGTCCATTTTTCATACAAAAAAATCTTTTATGAAAAAAATTTAATGGGCTATACACCGTCTATTTTTCATGCAAAAACTAATTTTTATTAAAAAATTTAATGGACTATATATCGTGCATTTCTTATGCAAATAATTAAATAAACTATGCAGCGTCTATTTTTCATGAAGAAAATTAACTGGACTATGCATTGTCCATTTTTCATACAAAAATATTTTTTATGAAAAAAATTTAATGGGCTATACATCGTCTATTTTTCATGCAAAAACCGATTTTTATTAAAAAATTTAATGGACTATATATCGTGCATTTCTTATGCAAATAATGAAATAAACTATGCAGCGTCTATTTTTTATGCAGAAAATTAAATGGATATGCATTGTCCATTTTTCATACAAAAAAATTTTTTATGAAAAAAAATTTAATGGGCTATACATCGTCTATTTTTCATGCAAAAACCGATTTTTATTAAAAAATTTAATGGACTATATATCGTGCATTTCTTATGCAAATAATTAAATAAACTACGCAGCGTCTATTTTTCATGCAGAAAATTAAATGGACTATGCATTGTCCAATTTTCATACAAAAAAATTTTTTATGAAAAAAATTTAATGGGCTATACATCGTCTATTTTTCATGCAAAAACCGATTTTCATTAAAAAATTTAATGGACTATATATCGTGCATTTCTTATGCAAATAATGAAATAAACTATGCAGCGTCTATTTTTCATGCAGAAAATTAAATGGACTATCCATCGTCCATTTTTCATTAAAAAAAATTTATTATGAAAAAAATTTAATGGGCTATACATCGTCTATTTTTCATGCAAAAACCGATTTTTATTAAAAAATTTAATGGACTATATATCGTGCATTTCTTATGCAAATAATGAAATAAACTATGCAGCGTCTATTTTTCATGAAGAAAATTAAATGGACTATGCATTGTCCATTTTTCATACAAAAAAATTTTTTATGAAAAAAATTTAATGGGCTATACATCGTCTATTTTTCATGCAAAAACCGATTTTTATTAAAAAATTTAATGGACTATATATCGTGCATTTCTTATGCAAATAATGAAATAAACTATGCAGCGTCTATTTTTCATGCAAAAACCGATTTTTATTAAAAAATTTAATGGACTATATATCGTGCATTTCTTATGCAAATAATGAAATAAACTATGCAGCGTCTATTTTTTATGCAGAAAATTAAATGGATATGCATTGTCCATTTTTCATACAAAAAAATTTTTTATGAAAAAAATTTAATGGGCTATACATCGTCTATTTTTCATGCAAAACCCGATTTTTATTAAAAAATTTAATGGACTATATATTGTGCATTTCTTATGCAAATAATGAAATAAACTATGCACCGTCTATTTTTCATGCAGAAAATTAAATAGTCTATCCATAGTCCATTTTTCATACAAAAAAATTTTTTATGAAAAAAATTTAATGGGCTATACACCGTCTATTTTTCATGCAAAAACTAATTTTTATTAAAAAATTTAATGGACTATATATCGTGCATTTCTTATGCAAATAATTAAATAAACTATGCAGCGTCTATTTTTTATGCAGAAAATTAAATGGACTATGCATTGTCCATTTTCCGTACAAAAAATTTTTTATGAAAAAAATTTAATGGTCTATACATCGTCTATTTTTCATGCAAAAACCGATTTTTATTAAAAAATTTAATGAACTATATATCGTGCATTTCTTATGCAAATAATTAAATAAACTATGCAGCGTCTATTTTTCATGCAGAAAATTAAATGGACTATCCATAGTCCATTTTTCATATAAAAAAATTTTTTATGAAAAAAATTTAATGGGCTATACATCGTCTATTTTTCATGCAAAAACTAAATTTTATTAAAAAATTTAATGGACTATATATCGTGCATTTCTTATGCAAATAATTAAATAAACTATGTAGCGTCTATTATTCATGCTGAAAATTAAATTGTCCATTTTCCATACAAAAAAATTTTTTATGAAAAAAATTTAATGGGCTATACATCGTCTATTTTTCATGCAAAAACCGATTTTTATTAAAAAATTTAATGGACTATATATCGTGCATTTCTTATGCAGAAAATTAAATGGACTATCCATCGTCCAATTTTCATGCAAAAAATTTTTCTATACAAAAAATTTTTTTATGGAAAAAATTTTATTGACTATACATTGTCCATTTTCATGCACAAAATTAAATGCAAAAAAATTTAATGGACTATACATTGTCTGATTTTCATGCAAAAAAATTTTCGATGCAAAAAATTTAATGGACTATACATCGTCCATTTGTTATGCCAAAAATGTTTTTATCCAAAAAAATTTAATGAACTATACATCGCCCATTTTTTATGCAAAAAATTTTTTTATGCAAAAAATTTAATGGACTACAACACATCGTCCATTTTTTATGCAAAAAATTAAATGGATACATCGTCCATTTTTTTATACAAAAAATTTAATTGACTATACATGGTCCATTTTTTATGCCAAAAATTTTTTTATGCAAATAATTTATTGGACTACACATCGTCCATTTTCTATGCAAAAAATTAAATGGATTATACATCGTCCATTTTTTGTGCAAAAAATTTAATGGATTTATACATCGTTTATTTTTCATGCAAAAAAATAAATGGATTATACTAAAAAACTAAATGGATTATACATCGTTAATTTTTTGCAAAAAAATTTAATGGACTATACATCGTCCATTTTTCTTGCAAAAAAAGTTTTTATGCAAAAAATTTAATGGACTATAATACATCGTCCCTTTTTAATAGAAAAATTAAATGGACTATACACCGTCCATTTGTCATGCAAACAAATTTTTTTATGAAAAAAATTTAATGAAGTAAACATCATCAATTTTTTATGCAAAAAATTTAATGGCCAATACATCGTCCATTTTTCATGCAAAAATTAAATGGACTATACATACATTGTCCATTTTTCATGAAAAATTATAAATGGACTAACATGGTCCATTTTTCATGCAAAAAATTAAGCGTCCTTAAAAGGTTGTTTGAACATTTTTTGATATAAGTATTAGCCTTAGAATATTAAAGTCAGTACCTGTAATGATTGGTATACAATCAAAGTGGTAAACCTTGATTGTATTTTGGATTTTTTTGTTGGTATTACTTGTAAAAACCAACGAAAAACCAACACACTAAATAAAAATAAACAACATTGCACATCACTTATACACGGCAACGATTCTTAATGCAAACACACATATACATCAAATACTGCAGATAGCCAACAAGCAATGAACAAACCATACAAAACACATGCACATCAAGCATAAAGCTCTCATTTAGTATGAAATATTATTTCTGTAAGTATGCCAAGTCTGGGAGCAGTTGACGATATTCAAAAAAGACTAGAATTGGCGTGCGTTTATGTGTGGTGATAGTGTGAAGTATGTCGTAGGTATATTGTACTTAGTATAAGATTCTATAGATTTAAGTACAGGCTATGAGTTACTGTAATACCGTAACCGTAACTATAACTGATATCTGTCACTACTTTGATGAGGATAACTATCAGGAAAGGCTAAGATTCATCACGAATGCTACCGACCGATTTCCAGCATCATCGTGTGTGCCAGTAATACCCCAAAATACCGTAACTATAATCGATTGCTGCCTCTACTCTGACGAGTTAAAATATAACAAAAGGATAATATTAGTGACGATTACCACCGATTGAATCTCATCTTCATTTTTGATATTGTTCAATAAACCGATATTATATCTTACCTTATTCAAATTGTAAATAAAGATAAAAATATATTGTAACCCCCAGAAAGGGTAAATAAATTGAGTTATTACTTAAGGTATGTAGATCCGTAAGTATATCCTGGTCACTGTTAAGCTATCCCAGCCGAATATAAGACTACGTTACATTTTTTCATGTAGAAAAATTAAATGCACTATATGTAGTACATTTTTCATACAGAAAATCTAAATGTACTATACACAGCACACTTTTCATATAAAAAAATTTAATATGCTACACAAAGCGCACTTTCCATATCGAAAAATTTAATGTGCTTTACATAGTACGATAGATACACACAGCACACTTTTTATAAAGAAAAATTAAACGTGCTATACATGGTACATTTTTTATATAGAAAAAGTAAACGGGATACACACAGCACACTGTTCATATAGAAAAATTAAATGTGCTATACATAGTACATTTTATATATCTATATATATATAATCGCAGTGTGTGTTTGTTACTAACGCATGATTTCTGGAACTATAAGACCTGTGGAGCTGAAATTTTCAACACAGGTCCGTGTCAATACCGGGTAGGTTTTCGTTTTGTTTTTGACCCAACAAGTGACCAATGTATGGAGTAATTTGTAGTTAAAAAAATAATTGAGGGTAAGACAACGTTTGCCAGGCTCATTTAGTATATATATATATATATGTATGTACTCGTATAGCACATTCAATTTTTCTTTATGAAAAGTGTGCTGTGTTTAGCACATTTAATTTTTCCATAAGACCAGGCCAACGCATTCACTCTCTTTAATAATCTTTTTAATTCCTTGCACAGTACGTCGATTATGACGACCATAATCACGCCGTATCTAATGCTTGAAAAGTGGCCACTACTTTTGTAATAAGTTTTAACTTTTTTACGCGTTCATATTCGTAAATGGCAAACCTTCCACTAAATAGAAAAGACTTCAGGTGACATACAGATATTTAACAGTTGAAAGCATTGCCAGACCGGCGATTCTAAACAAAGCAATATTTATTTAATTGAAATTAAAATATTTTTAATTTTTAAGTGTATATTTCTGAAATCGGCTAAATTTTTTTGGAAAAGTTGTATTTCTTGTAAAGCTAAGTTTTTGCTTGACATAATTTTTAACTTCTGTCACTTCCTAGAATATCTGAAACCACTTAACTAGTTTGTTCAGATTTCAGGGCAGTTTAGCTGTGAGCCAAAAGGGCCTTCGCCAGCTGTTTACCTTATTTAAGGCAGACATTTCTTTTCTGGCTTAAAATTTGAACCATTCTCTAATTGAAATTCTATCAGTAGTTGAATATGTCTACTATCGGCGAAATCTTATAGTTTAAAATGATCTTTCTACTGCCTGCAGTACTTTAATATCGGAACTACACAATCCACACATAAATAACGATTATAATCATAATGTAATCAATATCTACAATTATGCTAAATTGGTATTCAATGCTGATACAACATGACAATCAAAATTTTATTTATAAAGCATTTGTAAGTTATAAATAAATGTTTTTTAAAAGTTATTAAATACTTTTTTACCCTTACTGATGGCAAACAAAGAAGGCAGGAAACACAGAACCATCAAAACTTCAACCAATAGCACAACATCATTTAAAAAAGCTTACCCTTACAAGTACAACCACCCACCTAACACTGGCAACCCTTAAGAAAGCTTTCCATGTGTAAGAAAGAGATGCCGCATCATGCAAATTAAATACAAAATGGCTAACGTTTTTTAAATAGCGCGAATTTTTTTCTTTTAAAGGGGGAGGTAATTTACCGTTAATTTTGGCAGTTAAGAGAGTAAGAGCAGTAGTAAGATTTTATGCTGACGTTTTAATGCTGCCTGGCGAAGCTTTAGCGCGCTGAATGTCAGTATTTATTGGTAATTCGTTTAGCGCTGTTTAGCTTTTAAAACCTTTTTAAAATTGACGGTTGGAGTATTTGTCTGTTAATATTTAACTTGATAAAATTTTTTTACGTACTATTAAATTCGTAATACAATAATACAGTTGCACATTTTATGTGGTCTAAACTACAACAAATTAGCGGTTAACACATTGGGTAAAAATAAAATGATATTTTAAGGAATTCAAGACCGACGGCAAACGAAAACTTAAAATAAAATCAGTTTAAATACGTTATTGTGATTTGTGGGAAAATAATTTTAAAACAATACAATTTAAAAATTATTTGTTTCTGTACTTTTGTGGATAAAAAAGCCACAATGCACAATCAAAATTCAAAATCATTTCTTATAAGAGATCTATTAGGAGATCTAATAAATCGGCAACAGCAACACCACCAACAACAACAACATGATGATGGTAAGATAAATATTGAAAAATTCTAAAATAATTTATAAATTAATTTTTTCTGCATACATGCATATGTATGTATGTGCATATCGATACGCTAAATAAAAAGGCCCTAACTCATTATTTTTTCGAAATCGATTTTTTTGTATATTTCGATAGAAGAAAATAAGGAGTTAGGGCCTTTATATATATATAAGGTAACGGTATATGTATGTATGCATATATATGTTCATATTCCTACCTGAATTACCAAGCATTTAAACGACACGAAAAAAAGTTTGGCGATGTTTGAAATTTAAACAAAGTAAAAAGAAAAAACGCACTCACTACATAAATTAAGATGACTGTGTAATTTTTTTCTGTTGTAAATCCTGAAAAAGCAGAAATATCTTAAGTTAATAAAGTTTTTACTCGAATATATAATAAAATTAAAAAAAAATCAAAATAAACTTTAAATGATATCATTACTCAAAATATGTAACGTTTAGCAGAGTCTAAAGGGCAGCAGCAACAGAAGAATGAGTCGAGTCTAGGTTAAGGTGCATTTTTTAGTCAAATACATATATTGACTATATAGCATGGCATAGGTCAATGATTAGCGCTTCTTTCTTCTTTTTCCATGAAAAAAATTTCATATTACACTCTAAAATAGATTTGGTCGAACAAATATTTTGTCTGAAACAAATGTGTGAATTTAGCTTAATTGTGACTCAACGAATTTTCTTTTCTACTACATACATATAAATACATATAAATAAAAATCACTTAGCAAAATAGAAAAAAATATATATTCGCACAAGATATTTCTCATTAAAATATTTCTCATTTCAAAAATTTTAGTATTCAAAAAATATATAAGATATTCAGCTTGCGAATATTCTATTCAGCGGGAAAAATAAATTAAGAACTTTGTTGCTTTCGACTTCCAATAATTTATTTTTGTAATTCAGCTCAAAAACATTAAATTCAGCTAAAGTTTTTCTCGAAAATCTACACAAATATACATGTATTATTCAGCTAGCATAAATTTTAGTTAGAAAATCTCTTTTTTTTTTGTCTTAATGCAACTTTTTTAAGGTTTTAAGGAATAATGTTTAAAAAAGTTATTGATTGCATTGCTTGCAAAAGGTAAACAACTCAGCTAATATACATATATAACAAATTCAAGTAGCAATTTTTTTTTCCTGAAAAAAACTTAATAAGTAAAATTTATTTGCTTATGGTTAAGCGATGTCTATATGCATTTCATTGTTGCTTTAAAAAATCGTCAGTAGACTTCAACCAAACATTTTGAACAGTCACAAACCTCTTATATTATGCAAAGACTTCCAAAAATTATTTGAGAATTCAGAAATAATAATATTTTTGAAAATCATAAAATTTTGAGCATTAATTCAGACGAAAGATTTTTCATTCATATTTTCATCATTTCAATATTTTTATTACTCAAAAAATATATATAAGTTATTCAGTCAGCTCGCAATTATTCTTTTTAGCGGAATGATCTTTAAAAAAATAAAAATACCCCTTTTAGACACGAATAGTTTACTTTGCAAAGTCTTAATTCAGCTGTGTGAAAAACAGAGGGAGGCATACTATATCTTTCTGTCTTTCTCCCAGCTGAATTAAGACTTTGCAAAGTAAACTATCCTTTTATTTCCAAAAGGAGTAAAATTTTGCTTTTTTGCATTTTTAATGATTTATTTTTGTAATTCAGCCGAAAAATAATAGATTCAGCTAAAGATTTTCTCAAAATTTTATAAAAGTACTACATATTTATTTAGCTAGTAGTTAGAAAATAAGGCTTGACGGCATAACATTAAAAAAAGTTATTGTATTTATTCTGTTTAGAGGGAATCACTTCAAAAAAAAACAAATTGCTCGTAAGTGGCAAGCAATTCAGCTAAAAGAGCCCGAATTCAGCTAATGAGTTTTTTCTTAATCAGGAATTATATTTTTATATTAAAATTTTGAGCATTAAAAGTACAAACATTAAATTCAGTGGATAATTTTATTCTTCAAGAAATAGTCAGTACTCTTTTTTATTTCGTTTAAATTTCTTTTTCTAGTTCAGCTGAATTTAGCCACAACACTACTCAGCTACTACAAATTTTGTTTAGCTAATCACAATGGTTTTTGGATATTTTGAACATTCACAGGACAAACATTATATTCGGTGGGTTTTAGTTTTCTGCAAAAAAAAGTTATTACACTTATTCTATTACCTTAGAAGCCTTTTAAAATATGAGATGATTTTTTTTTCATAATTTAAATTATTAATTTTTCTAATTCAGCTGAGACATGCTGAATTCAGCTAACAAGGTTTTTTTCTAAACTTTAAATAAAATTATGTTTTCTAATTTACAATATACATTTTTGTAATTCAGCTGAGACAAGATGAATTCAGCTGTAAGATTTTTTACCAAAACTTTAAGTTAGATAGGTGTATATTAGTCAGGTTTTAGGTTTAATTCGGAAAATTTTTTTTTTTTTTTTGCTTCACCAATTTGCCCATTTAGTGGAAAACCTGAGGTTCAGTGGAATTATTTTATTGAAAATTTTCAATATTATTATTATGCACAATTCAGCTAAGGTTTTTGTTCAGCTTTTTCATAAAATTTACAAGTTTTCGCAAAATAAATAGTAACCAGAAACACATCTTAAAGCTTTTTTGGGTTATTCTGCAACTTAGTGTATAATCAAGCGAAAACTTTTTCCAGCTGAATTAAATTGATTATGAAATTTTTTTGTAATAAATAATCATCTATATTAAAAAATCGGCCGCACTCAAATGATACATATACAATTCAGCGAGGATTTTTGTTCGTCTACAATTTTTTTCATATACTTTTAAATTTTTGTAATAAATAACTACCCACAAGATATACAATTCTTCTAGTACTTTTATAGTTCATAGAAGAAATCTTCTAGCTAAATTAATTGTACTTCTTCTTTTGAATTTCAAAGTTTTTGCAGTAAATAATAAACACACGTAAAATTTGTTTGATCAGCAAACTTAACTATACTTTTTTTAAGAAATTCACACTTTTCAATGTAACAAATCATCTGAAATACATTTCAAGACTCTTTTGGGGGCATTCAGCTGCTAAATATATAATTCTGTAAGGGTTTTTGTACAGTTGAGTTACAGTTATTCGCATAAATTAAAAGTTTTTAATAAACAACTGAAATATGCAAATCAAAAATCTTCTTTGAGCTATTCAGCAGCTAAGTCTACAACTAAGTAAAAATTCCAGCTGAATTATATGTAGTTATTTTCGTAGAATATAAAAAAAATATTAATAATGATGATATAAATTTCAGTTTTCTGACATAATTCAGATCTAAATTCAGCAAAAGTTTAACCAGCTGAATTACACTTTTTGTATTTAAAACGTGCTTAAAATATTTTTTGCGGACATTTAACTGGTAAATAAATGGTCAAAGAAAAATTTTGCAGCTGAATTATGTTTTTTTGGAATCAATTAGAGGCTAAATGTAAATTCAGCGAAGACTTTTCCAGCTGAATAGCACTTTTTGTATTTAAAACGTACTTAAAATATTTTCTGGGGACCTTTTATCTGTTGAATAGATGGTTCAGAGAAAATTTTCGCAGCTGAATTATGCTTCTTTGGAATCCATCAGATGCTAATTGTAAATTCGGAGAAGATTTTTTAGCTGAATTGCACTCTTTGTATTTAAAACGTACTTAATATATTTGCTGGGGTCCTTTGGCTGTTAAATAAATGGTCCACAGAAAATTTTTGCAGCTGAACTATACTTTTCTGTAATCATTCAGGTTCTAAATAAAAATCAGAAAAAAAATTTTGCTGAATTACACTTTTTGTATTTCAAATGTACTTAAAATGTTTTCTGGCGTCCTTTGTCTGTTGAATAAATGGTTCAGAGAAATTTTTCGCAGCTGAATTATGCTTTTTTGGAATACATCAGATGCTAAAAGTAAATTCAGAGAAGATTTTTTAGCTGAATTGCACTCTTTGTATTTAAAACGTACTTAAATTTTTTCTGGTGTCCTTTGGCTGTTAAATAAATGGTTCATGGAAAATTTTCGCTGCTGAATTATGCTTTTTTGGAATCAATCAAACGATAAATGTAAGTTCAACGGAGACTTTTCCAGCTGAATAACAATTTTTGTATTTAAAACGTACTTAAAATATTTTCTGCTGTTAAATAAATGGTCCACAGAAAATGTTCCCAGCTGAATTATACTTTTCTGTAATAATTCAGGTTCTAAATGTAAAATCAAAAAAAAATTAGCTGAACTACACTTTTTGTATTTAAAACGTACATATGTACTTAAAAAAATGTTTTCTGTGGTCCTTTGGCTATTAAATAAATCATTCAGAGAAAATTTTCGCAGCTGAATTATATTTTCTTGTAATCATTCAGATGCTAATTCAGGTAAGATTTTTTTAGCTGAATTTTTTTTTAATTAAAGTTGTTTTTAGGGTCATACAAATGCTAAATGTGAAATTCAGCAAAAAAAAATGTTTTCTGGGGTCCTTTGGCTATTAAATAAATCATTGAGAGAAAATTTTCGCAGCGGAGTTATACTTTCTTGTAATCATTCAGATGCTAATTCAGGGAAGATTTTTTTAGCTGAATTTTTTTTTTTTTACTTAAAAGTTGTTTTTAGGGTCATACAAACGCTAAATGTGAAATTCAGCAAATTATACTTTATTGTAGGATGTCAAAGTTTTTCTTGTAAATAAGCAACTGAAATATGTTGAAAATCTTTTTTGCAATCATTCACTTGCTAAATGTTAAATTCATAGCAGAATCTTCTAGCTGAATTACTTTTTGAGCGATTGTTCAAATGATTCAGCAAACAATTTTCAAGCTGCATTATGTATTTTTTTGTATTGCATCTGCATCATAGTATTGTTCTATCAATAACTTACTTAGAAATCTTTATTATTACATTCCCAGCACACTTGTTTATAATATACTTCATCTTTATGATCCTTTACATGAACATAAACTTATTTTTTGCTGAATTTAAATTGTGTATTTAACATTTAAATAGTTGCTAATTGTTTATTATGATACTTATGTTTAGATGATAAGTTAACTTGTCCTTATGTTTTAAACACACACATATTTGTATTTACATACATACATCAAAATAGACAGCCAAACAATTACAACATACATACATTTATACTTCATCATGCTAATTAACATCTAACAACTGAAACCACACAAACCCACACACATACACTCATACACATACTCAAACGAATTTTCCTTTAGGGCAACTGTGAGCAAAGTAAAAATGAATCTTTTGTTTTATATTATTAATTGCTGCAAAACACACACAAAGAATAGAAATGAATAAAACAGCAGCAACTTCTCACAGAATTTATATAAATTTTCTGCTCGTTTTACACTTGTTTCGCTAAATGTGAACAAAAAAAAAAAAACAGATATCAATTGTCATTTAGGGCGGTTTTGTTTTCTCTATTGTTTTTCTATGTCGTACGTGACAAATTGTTTATAAAGATGTTAACATGGCTTTATTTTGTTAACTTGCCTAAGGACTTTGTTATTTATTTTTTCAGATTTTGCTTGTTTTTCCTTTAAGCGAACAGTGGATGCTGTTATTTGAGTAAGAAATCGAAATTTCACTTTCACCCCTCTCACACTGTGTCCCATACCCACACCCCAGTCAGTTACGCTGTGGTTGCAAGTGTTAAGCCATTAACAGTTGTGGTCTTTGTTAATTTGCAAAACGAAGATTCTTTATAGGAAAACTAATTGGTTCTTTTTTTGCTCAAAGAATTAAGTAAAGAAAGTGACTTTTCAGTGATACATATTTTGAGTTATGACACAATAAATTGAGAATTAAAAAAAGGTTGGCGAAATTTCTTCTTTATTGGAAAAATTTAATTTTAATATAAACTATGAATAGATTTCCTGCCACTAAAAAGAAGCCTTGGGGCGAAAAAGAATATAAAATAAAAACTGGTTTGAGGGAAATAAAGGAAATATGATAAAAAAAATTCAAGTTTAGATTTGAAATTTCCAATTGCGATGCCCTTAACAAATTACCAAGTAAAAAATGAAATCACAGCCAAAATAAACTTTTTTTATTATACCTGCTCTATTCAAACCAAAAAAAAAAGATATTTTTCCAAACCATTTTCCTGAAGCATTTTTATAATTTCAGAAAAAAAAATATCCTGTAATATCCTATTGTTTTTTTTTTAACTCAAACACTTAAGAAAAGTCTTAAAAGAATATGTGTTGTTTTGTTATATGACTGAATGTAAGCCATCAAACACATGAGACATAAAGTCAACGACATGTGTGTTGTTTAAGTCAATTACCTAAAAGATTTGTGAACATTTTTTTTTTGCTTCCAAAAAAAGGGGGAAAAAGGCCTCCTTCATTTTGTGTCTTTTCGTTAAAAAGTCACGTCCAATCAATTTAGGAAATAAAAATACGAATTACTTTACATTTGTTTGTAAGAAGAGGAAACACCCAGTCAAGTAGCAATTATTTGAATTGGTTTTCGAAATAAAATATAAATTATTGATAAATATTAATGGTTTTGGAAGTTTTTATTTTAACACTAATTAGACAACAGTCTTAATTAATTCGCCTTACAGAAAGTCAAGGCAATAACACAATAAGTTTTGCATAGAAAATATATTTCTGCAATCAAACATTTAATTGAAAAAAAAGCGAAAAATCAATAAAAAATTTAATTATTTTAATTAAACTTTTCAATCACTTAAATTTTAAAACAAAAGTTTAATTTGCTCAATTAAATTTTTAGTTAAACTTTTAATCAATTAAATTTTAAAACAAAAATTTTATAATTAAAGAGAGATGTTATGAGAAAAAAATGTCCGGTAGGGGAGGCCAAAAGACAATACACATGTACTGGCGGTTTGAAAGTTTGTGTCAGGATCTTATTTAAAGATGATTTGACGTCTGTCCGGGAGAACTAAACATTTCTATGGCAATAAGGAAAAAGTGCTTAAGTCATATTTTACTGTTTGCAGGAGAGCACTTTTAAGCGTTCGAGTCGATTTTCAGAAATTTATTTCTTTTACAGCTAAATTGGCAAATTCTCTGTTAAGCTTTATTTTTTTTTAACAAACATCGTTCTACACACTATGAGTAATATATTTAAGTTGAAATATACCAAAGTATAAACTAAATTAATCTTTTATTCCAACTGAGATTAGAAGTCTTAAAAAGATAAGTCGCACGTCATAGTGCTATAACTTCCTGAAAAATCACACATTTTAATCGAGATTTTGACCAGTAGTGCGATTCGCATCGTTAAAATAATTATAACGAAGATTTTTCGAATTTGCTATTCAGTAAAATTTTTAGCGATGTTCGCTGTAGATTAATGTCAGCTGTGTCGTTATTTAAGCGACAATAATTTATGTGCTGTTAATTTTATCGACAAAAATCAACAGAAAATATCAGCTGCGTACTATCGTTAAAAAGAAGTTACAGAATCACATAATCGTTATTGCATGTGACAAAATGTATAGACAAAAATTACAATTGTCGGATCGTTAAAAGTTAATGAGTCGCACTACTGGGGTACTTTCGAATATGCAGATTACGGAGGTACCATTAACTGAAAATCAGCTTATCTCAACTTAAGCAGTTTTTCCTTTTTGCCACAGATTTTATGTTAAACATTTTCAAGCTGATGTATTCAGAGCAGGGTTTTTCCCTCAAATTTCTCGATTTCTCGGGATTTTTTATTTAAACAACAAAACCACTGTTCCGCTGTGTTATGAGAGCAGGTATTTTTTCGCCGTTGTTGTGCTTCACACGTCGTTCGTCCCAGTTGTGTTCCCAGCATAATGCCTGAAAAAGCCAGATTACACAAACTCGGGCTAACGGGATTATCATACTCGTTAACTCACAGACATACCCTTGTATCATGACGGTGTTGCCAGTTTGTCTCGTTTTTTTTTTTATTAGTACAGAATCAAAATTCGAATGAATGATTAAGAAGTCACCGCAGATTAAACATCAAAAAGTTCCTGCTACGAAACACACTCAGTATAAATGTAAGAGACTTTTCAAAGGGACACCAAAGGAAAATTAAATGATTCTAGTAGGGGCAAAACTAGGTGTTAGTCAGAATATTTGCCCGGAATCGAACAAAAGTCAGAAAAATAATTTACGGCCTGTCCCACGATGTCACTAGAAATCGTTCGATCGAATACTTATATTGAAAACAACAAAAAAATTTCTAATGTTATTGTTGTTTGCAATACAAGTTGTCGATCAAACGATTTCTAGCGACATCGTGGGACAGGCCGTTAGTGTACGAATCCGCAGGAAAAGTAAATTCCTTTTTTTGTTAGTGTAAAATTTTTGGGAAAATCTTGACTTTTTCTGATCACAATTTTACAACTACAAAAAATGATATTATCAGGCATGTTCTGAAAATCACATTCTTCAAATCACATGTGATTTTAAAAGTAATAATAGTCATGCAGATATTTTTTTACTCTTTTTTTTAATTTTCTTTGTATAGAGCATCAAATATCATTGCTGAAAGAAATTTGTGGTAAATGATTTTAAAAACGACTGCAGGACGGACCAATATTACTTTTAAAATCGCATATGATTTGAAAAATGTGATTTTCAGAACATGACTGTATCAGCGGAATTTTTTTAATAAAAACAAAGTAAATAAAAACAACATACAACATATTTTTAATACATAGAAAAATTTTTTGTATGTTGTTTTTATTTATTTTGTTTTTATTTAAAAAAAAAACGCATATGTGACCTGCTCCACGAAAAGGGACCTCTGCGCCGAAAAGAAGTTATTGAGTTATTTGAAAGAGCGTTTTTTTCCTATAAGAATCACTCAAAAAGTAAACAAAAAAAATTTTCGGCGCAGAGGTCCCTTTTCGTGGAGCAGGTCACATATTACTCTGTATTCAAACGTCAAAGTAATGTTTAAACAAAGATGAAGGCTTAAGAACATTACAAATCGAATAAATGTTTTGGTCTAGTAACATGTGACATTGTTGTATACAAAGCATCATTCGTTTGGGAAGACCAGTGCTTAATTTGAAAAAAAATTGCCTTTATTTTCCATTTCAACACATTTCAAATAACCAGGTTCCATTGCCTGAAATAAGGACATAATTTCTTTGACTTGTTGTAAATATATTTAAAATAATTCTATACATATTCCAAAATAAATTGTACATCTAAGTTATATTTATTATTCTGAAACACGTGAATTTAATCGTTCCTGCTGTGACTTTTGTAACACGAAACAGTCTGCAAATGCAGAGAGAAAAAAAATTAAATAAAAGTCTGCCAAAAGACTGCATGTAAACAGGATAAAAATAAAACAATTATTTCGTTCAATACTATTTTTATACGCCATTTTAAGCATGTGGTTATTCAAGGAAATACTTTGGCAAATGGGAAACAAGCGTGTGTTTTAAAATTACGAGTACAAAAGCGGCGAAAGGAAGGAGAATGTTACAAATGATGATTTTCAAAAGGATGACTTTGATGAGTAGGTTTCTTTTTTTTTCTTTTTTTTTCTTTTTTTGTGAAGAGAAGCTAAAAGTTATTGTAGAGAACGAACGCCCACTTGAAAATACAAAAAACCACATTAATGGTGATTTTATAGATATTGTCTGGTAATGATTGAAAAATTATAATAACAGGGGGTAAATCACTATTAAATGAGTGCTGAATGTACATATTTGCAAAAAATTTATATTTAATATTTTTTTTAGCCTTGTGGGATGTTAAGCGTTGACACGTGGTTCGCTGCAGGATTTTAAGAGAAAAAAAGCTTTGTGTATTAATTAATTTTTTTATCTTACAGATTCTGATATTTCCGATAACAATTCCGATATTGACATCGAAGACCGCTCCTCCCCGGACTCAGAAGCGCTAAATAGTCATTTTAATGGTCAGCAAATGTCAAGTAGCCATTTAATTTATAGCAACACTGAATCTAGCCTCGACTCTTCCCACTACATCAATGACAATGATCATAGTACGTCAGCCACACAATTGCAGCAAACTCAAGTGGGTTGTTTTTTGGGGGAACACAAGATGGGCTTACCGAAAAGTGGCCGGAAGCCAAGACGTAGACGCACCGCTTTTACACATGCCCAATTGGCGTATTTAGAGAGAAAGTTTCGTTGTCAAAAGTATTTGAGTGTGGCGGATAGAAGTGATGTGGCCGAGACTCTAAATCTGTCAGAGACGCAAGTGAAGACATGGTATCAAAATAGAAGGTAAGCGAAAAACACTCTTCCCTCAATCTGCCTTCCTCTCTCTTTGCACGTTCACTTTTCCTCTGCCTGATTCTCCATTTCCTTCTCTATCAGCTTTAACTCCTTCTCTACTTCTCTTTTTTTCTCCCTCCATCTACATACATGTCCTTCTTACTTCTCTCTCAACTTTTTCTTCTTCCTTCCTTTCTCTAAATTTCCTTCTACCCTTTCACTGCTTTCTTTCTCTTTTCGTCTTCCTTTCTAGTCTGGTCATTTTGTCTTTTCTTTTCTTCCTGCCCGTCTCTTTATCTCTCTCTACCTTCGTCTCCCTCTCTGTCCGTTCCCTCTCCGTCACTCTCTCTCCTTCCTCGCCGTCTCTCCCTATCCCTCTCCGTCTCCCTCTCTCTCTATCTTCTCTATCTCCTCCCTCTCCATCTCTGTTTCCCACTATCTATATTCCCTCCCTCTCCGTCTTTTTCTATCCCTCTCCCTCCCCACGGTCTCCGTCTCCTTCTCTATCCGTCTCCCAGCTCTCTGTCTTCCACTTTCTCTATATCCTTCCTCCCCCTCTCCGTTTCTGTCACCATTTCTATATTTCTCCTCCCACTATGTCTCCCCTCGCTCCCCGTCTCTATCTCTTTCTCCTTCCTCCCGTATCTCCTTACTCCTTCTTCTTCTTCATCTATTTTCTTCTTCCTCTATCTTCCTCTTCCTCTAACTCCTTCTTCCTTTATCTGTTTAAACTGCTTGTCCTTCTCTCCCTTTATTGATTGCTGCCCTCCTCTCTCACTCTATCCTCAATTCTAATTCTATTTACCATTTCCATTTTCCTATTCTTCTAGAACTAAATGGAAACGTCAAAATCAGCTGCGCCTTGAACAGCTGCGACATCAAGCTTCTATGGAAAAGGACTATGTAACAGAAAATGGGTCTAACAATCCTTTGGGCTGCTGTCCACCCGGCTTAACATCATTCAATACCACAAATCCCTGTAATTTTCTAACATCGGCCGCAGCAGCAGCTATATTTCGTAATGTGGGTTATGTTCACGGATGTCCGTTGTAAAAATGTAAAAGTAAACAAGTTGATGTTATTTTATAATTTAAACTAAACGAGTTTGTAGTTAATATTTGTTAATTAATTATTAAAATAAATAAGATTTTGTAAATAGTCATTTGAGTCACCAAACCGTGCAATATGTATTTTAATTTAAATTAAATCCGAAACCTAAGAAACATTGTAATATAAAGTGAATGAAAATTCTAAGAAAAATAAAATTATTATTGAAATTTTAAACAAAAAGAAACAGTTTAAATGACTTAACTCAATGATGCAGTTAAAATTATGACCGACCTCACGATCAGACACAAAAGATAATTAACGTTCTATATCTTTAAAAAGAGCAAAAGCACTGCTGGAAATTACTTATGACCATCGCAAATAATTGATCTCAAGAAATTCATCAACCACATCCTCTTATTGAGGAATTGTATGCCTCTATCCCACTTCGTAGGACAGGTTTCCAAGGCCTTAAATGCTGTTTAGAGATTGTTTGGGGTAATATTATTTCTAATTCAGCGACAAATCTCGGCATTCGATTGCTACCAAAACTTCAGTGCACTTCAATAGAACTTTCCTGGAAATTTTTACCATTACACAAATTACACAATTTTCCCCTTTGACACGAAAGTATAATTTTGTAAGAAAGTAAGAGTATAATTTTTCAGGAAAGCAGGTGTTTTAATTAATTTACTCCGAACTAAACATTTTTCTGGTAGTCGAACAAATGTATCATTCCTCATCAAGAGAGCAGTTAGTTGATAAGTGAATGCCGAATATTCTTCTATGAGACGATGGTTTCATTTTAAAGAAAAGCATCTGGTCACTCTTTGCTGAATACCAATCAAATTCTACTAAGAATCTGAGCTCTGCGAAGACAAACTTTCCTACAGCGAGAACCTCATGGATTCGCTTTGATAACAATAGAAAAATTAAGCTCTTTAACTTTCTGAAAAAGCTATGGCTATAATCAAGAGACACTCCAAGTTTGCTAGCCTTGATAGAAGACTGAGTCTTACTTGCCATGATTAGTATAACAATCTGATGTATGATGACGCAGAGGAAACCTTGAGACACTCTCACCTCCTCATCATGAGGTACTCTTAGTGACTTACCGGATTTATTAGCTATACGTATGTCTCTGGATTTTTAAATTCTTCTCCAGAAGCAGTGCCTATTTCAAACGCCGATTTTCTTTCGCGCACACGATCCTTTCTAAACAAAATTTTTCCTTTTTAGGATTCCGTACACAAAAGCTGAAAATGATTTTCGCTACGATGTCCGTCTGTCTGTCAGTCACAGGCTGTTTTCTCGAGTGCCGTAAGAGAATATGTAAAATTCACACCGAAATTTAAAAAATCAAAATTAAAGGGTTTTCTATCAGTTGATGTAACTTTTACTATGTAATTTTGACAACTTGCTGTATCTTGGACACCGTAGGAGGCAAACTCTTGAAATTTTGAAAAACGCAAAAACTAAAAAATCCCAAAATTAAAATAAATGTTGAAACGAAAAATTTGCCAAAATGAAAAAGCGCTTAAATGAAAAATATCACCAAAAATAAAATAAATTGCTGGAATGCAAGAACAATTACCAAAAGTAGAAATTAAAAAAAAAATCGCCAAAAAACGAAAATATCGTCAAAACGAAAAAAGCGCCAGAAGTAAAAAATCGCTAAAAATAAATCCCACCGAAAAAAATCACCAAAAACCGAAAAATTCGCCAAAACTAAGAAATCGCCAAAAACAACAAAAAAATCGCCATACCGAATAAAAGCACCAAAGCTAAAAAATATCGCTAAAACTAAAAAAATACATATCGCCAAGAAGCGAAAAAGATCGGCAAAACGAACAAAATCGCCAAAAACCACAAAAAAACACGCCAAAACAAACAAAAAAATAAAAATGTCTACATCAGGTAAGATATTCGATTATACAGGCATTTTACTGAATTTATTTTTAAATGTACTAAAAAATAAGCCACACTGCTTAAAATGGTGTGTGAATTAGCTATATCGTATTTTTTTTTGGGTACGCAATATTGATGATAGAAGATTTAAATTGAAATCTACTAAATTCCATGCAGAAAATGAAAAGTAATCACCCTTTTTTCAGTTGTCAACATCGACGTTACGTCAATAGAATACCGAAAAATTGGGGCTTGTCTACTCGCTCTCAGGAACTATTTTGTGCTATTGACAGTCTACGAGTATTACTCTTCTCTAAGGTCTAGAAAATAGCATGAGACTGTCAATTACGGTCAGTTGCTTAAGACAACGGGTAGACAAGCCCCAATTTTTAGGCATTGTATTGACGTGATGTCGATGTTGACAACTAGAATAAGGGTGAATGTTTTACTTTAAGAGGCGGGTAAAACAATTGAAAATAGAATGAAAGAAAATTTCAGAAAGAAAAATTTCATAGTGTAAACCGTGATTTACATAGTTGATCATGTTCGTTACCACCCACAGGCAACTCGATAGAAGAACAATTAACGGGCTTAGCAAGGCAATTCTATGCAGTTCTTCAATGCGAACCACATCAAGGATAGTTGAATTGCTTCTCGCAATAAAAGTTATCCTGGGATTCAGAACAATTTGCTTCATTTTTCTAGCCCATTTGTACTCTACCAGAAAGCTGCTAATTTAAGTTAAAATGCATTAAACAATTTCTTCTCCTTCCTTCCCTAAGTGTAAGGATGTTATCCTAGTAAATTTTTACACATTTTTTGTTTAAAATCTAAAACAAAATAACAATCTTACACCACTTAAGTTGTATTACGATTAACAAATTATTTCATTCGTTAACAAAAGTAAAGTTTTTGTGTAACAAAATATGAAAATTATTAACCAAAAAATGTTAGCATTCACTCTTGCCGCACATGCACTTATGAAAATAAAAGGGATTGACCAGAAAATAGAAAAAAAAAATAAAGGAAAATATGTATAAAATACAAGCTGAAACTCTTTACAATTTGCAAAGCTCTTCAGAATATAACAGAAATTATACATCCATAAAAATGAAGGTAGTAAGTATACTGCTGCACTACAGAGGGAAACAGCATTATTATCAATTTAAACGCAGTAAAGGGGAGCATAACAAAATGGAAGCCATAACAATAATGTAGCCAACCGGAAAACAAGCAACAAATTGTAAATAATGTTTTGAAGAGGGATTTTGTGTGGTAGCAGAGAGAGGGGGGAGAGAAAATAAGAAGAAGATGTAGATAAATGAATATTTTTGGGGGGAAATTAAAAGATACCAGACACATATTTTTTTTTTTTTTTCTTAAAAATTTAAACAAGATTTTGAATGTAATTTAGGTTAGGTCATACGAGACAAATGAGTCACCACTTCGGCACTTAAGTGAAATTCGTTTTCGAGAATTATTCGCCTTTCTCTAACAAGCATGATAGAAAATGTTGCTGTCATCTGCAAAATAATAGTTTGCTATTGGAGTTTCGACGAAGAAAATTATTTTGAAAAAAAAAGCAAATAAAGTGTGAGCCGCAGAACCTTGAATTGAAGACTAAATGGATTTTACTAAGACTTCGGAGTTATCTAATCTCTCATCTGATAGAGTATTTCTATTAGATATCAACTTCATCTAGCATTACCAGTTGATAGCCTCATATTTGTTACACACGGGAAAAAAATACCAATGTAAAATCACCATGCAAAAATTTTGATTGCAATTCATGTTACATTAACAATATATAATATGTTGTTTAAATGTGTTGGTCTTTATTTGCCTTGTTCATCGCACGCTATGAGTTGGAAGCCCAACACACAAACATTTTCCTGATTCTCGTACCAATACACACAATAATGTAAGTTAAATAATTAATAAAATATAATGACTATATTAAATTAAATTCATGTTCTTTCAACTTGAAATAGCTTTTATTTTTCGTGTTACTTCAGTATCGAATTTACGTTGTTCGTTGAGAAGCGTAGTGGAGTAATAAGCGAGATTTTCCTTGCATCTCTGCATCTTGTAGTCGAATAGGATCTAAACAGACCCGGTTTGAGAAGAAGAATATAATATGCTCTTCTCCTCTGCCCTAGATCCGTGGCTACCAGAATATTAAAATGAAGTAATCTCAGGCCTTATATATTCTGCCGGGAGAATCTTTCTTTAACGGTTTCCAACACTTGAATATCATTGCAACAAAACATTGAGTGCTGCTCAATATGGCAAGAGTTTTTATTCACAACTGACAGTGAGTCATGTGCTATCAAGTTAACTGGAAAGTCTTTTAGTACATCAGAAGTTGGCCATACTTCACACCCAAAACATAGGAAAAGACAACGCAAATGTTTTGATTGGCACATAACACTTTAGTACACCTCTGTCATTCCTTGTTGGTGTCATTTTAAAAAAATGTGCAATGCCGTTCTTATTATGTTTTTCATATGGAAAGCAATGCCACACAACGAAAAATATCGGAAATGACAAAAGTTGAAACTACTACACACTATTGCGATGTCACAAAATGCCATAGCAAACAGAAAAAAATTTCAAATTACAATCTACGTATAATGTATATGAAGCAAAATCATTGCCGAAAAAGCTTAATTTAACGTAGATTGTAATTTGAAATTTTTTCTGTGTGCTATGGCATTTTGTATATGTGTTTCATGTTAATCTCACATTATTTGCAGTAATCTGCAAAGAAAATTTCTCCTTTTGAAATAATTGTATTTCATGCTGATTTAACATTCCCGTACTGCTAAATCAAAATGAAGAATCATGTTGAATCAAATTAAGTTCTTATTAGAAGATCCTTTACCTTCTGGCAACTAGAAATGTTGGTTGCTATCCGTAATACACCGATAGATCTTCTAGCAAGCATATCTGTTGCCGAATATTGTTCAGTATCGTATCGCATGGGGCCTTGAACTTTTATCGCCGAGTGACGCACTAAACTACGTATACGATTTGTGTAAAGGGATTATTTACAGCTTTAGTCATGGATATTTACATGATCCGAATTAGAATCATCTGGTAACACAAACCAATTCAAACTTTGAAACAGTAAATCTTCAATTTAATTTTCTTCCCCTTCATTTTTTTAACATCTTTGTGTTTGCATTCATATAGGGTGTTTTTTTAGAGGTATATCGAATTGAAATAAAACACAAGAAAATCGTTTTAATGTCCATCAATTTGGCTTTATTGGAAGGATAATTTTATGCCATTAACGTTTAAATATGATTTCGGGCATGTGGCCGCCGTGGCTGGCTCGAATAAAGCCAGGTCCAATTTTCAACCACTTTTTCGAGCATATGGGGCCGTATGTTGGCAATAACGCCACGAATGTTGGCTTCCAAGTCCCCTAACGTTTCTGGTTTGTTGGCGTAGACGAGCGACTTCAGCGGATGCGTATTATCACATAGAGTAAACGTAGTGCGAAAACGATCCATGGTTAACCGAATTAATTGCTCTGATGGACGTTTATGTCGACCATAAAATGGACGGAGCTTGCGGTAAACTTCGCGAACTGAACCATTATTTTCGAAATAAATTTGCACGATTTGCAAGCGTTGTTCTTTTGTCAACCTGTTCATGATGAAATGGCAAACCAAACTAAATATTAATCACTTGCCAACTTAAAGTTCTATACCTCAATAAAAACACCCTTTACATATATGTACGTGAGTATTACGAGTAATAGTTTAGTTCCCATCAATTTCTATATCGCCCAAGTAATAAAATGCCCTGGTTGGTTTAAGTAGATATAAAATTTTCTCGTTTAAGCGTTTAATATATAAATGCAATGAATAAGCAATGAAAATGATACAAAATCTTATTGCTACAAAAAATAAAAATAAAATAAAATCTATGTACAGATACAAAATGATGAAAAACTTTGTATTTAACAAGTATACAACGCTAATTAATGAATACTTGAACAAAAAAGACTTGAATAAATAAAATACTGACAAAAACTTGTAATAAAAAGCAAAAAAATAAAAAATTATAATATTATGAAAATTATAAAAACGAAAAAAAGGATACGCGATAATGATGGAACTGAATGGGAAAAATGTGTATTTTATAGAAATAAATAAAAATTAACAAGCATAAAATTTAGCATGAAATTGCAAAAATCATAAAACAGAAACATTAACGTTATAAAAAACACAGAGTACATATTTGCAGAAAAACTTAATTGGAAAACTCTTTCAATTAAATGCGAGGACAGAAACTTTGAGTGAAAGAGTAAAATATATATAATTAATTTAGATATTTAGTAAGAGATGAAAGTGAATTAATGGGAATTAAGCAAAATAATATGTGTGTAGGAAATACAACAAGGAGAACTCTATAGAATCGGAGCGCAATTTTAGCCGGAATTTTTGTAAAATGTAATCAGAAGCCATTAGTTGTTTAAAATTACAAAAATTTGCAACTCTAAACTCTTGCTGTTAAAACTTTGTCAAAACAGTCTTCTGGTGCATGGCAACAGCACCTAGAATAGTGTCTGGCTGACCCCGTCACACCAATCACTAGCATTGATTTAACACTGGGAAGCCAAGACTATTCTCCCAGCGTTTTTTAAAGGAAGCACAGCCACCACGTACGATTATCCAAGTTCCCACGCTGCGAGTGTAATTGCTTACACCCACAGCGTGGTTTCCAAGAGAATTCCTCACCATTTGCCGGCACAGCTCAACCACTCATCAGAGCCAGATGTATGCCTGTGAAGACACGATCCAGTACCTACTCCATACAGCTCAACATCATCCCTTTAACCCCGTGGGGTAGGACGAAATCGACCTTTTAGAAAAGGATCATGACAACCGCTACAAACATCCAACTAATAGAGCAGCTAGGCTGTCGGGCCACCGGCACCCGTGGTACCAGAGACAAGCATCTGATCATACCTCGAAGATACACCCCGAAAGGCTTCACCTCTATCGTCTTTCGAACTCAGGGCAGTTCTAGGTGACACTGCTCCTGATCGACAACACAGGCCTGTTTATTTTTATTGGGTAGTAACACATAAGTTCTATGGGTAAATAAAGCCAAAAGTCCGTCAACGGAAAAAGCTTAATTAACCCAGCTGGGGCCCGGGTTTGCCATATCCGTAATCTCCGAAGATATCCTCCTGGAGAAGACTCGATAGGTTGCGTCAACAACCAAACTCCGCAACGTTCAGAGATTGCCGTGTCTTCTTAGAACAGGCGCAATGAGGTTAGCTCTAAATTTAGCCGTTGAGGTCTTGAGGATTAACACCCATACAAATTTTTATGAGATCTTCTGCGATAATGGCTGCTTTTATAGTATGGGTCTCGGTAACTCTGCTCGTTGTGTCGGCAATGGACACTCGCCAGTTATGAGTACAATGCGGTGCAGAGGGCCGCTAGGAATGCCTAGTGATGGAATAAACTGTGAACAGGAGATTCAATGTCGCAATTACGCTTACGAGGAAAACGATCCTACTCTGGATTCTGGTGCATATCTCTGTGCCCATGGGCAAATGGCCTTTGATATTTCATTCGGAATACAGGGGATTACCAAGTGCGTTCATTTTAATTTAAGTAGGATCATTAAGGCATCTTTTAATAGTTCTTTCCGGTAGCCATATAGCTCTTCAATTGCTTGTTTCATGGTAATTCCGCTCCAAGCTTGTTTTAGAGTGCTTTGGCTCACTACAGATGCTATCGATATGGAACAAGGTTTCTATTTGCTGTATGTCTGGCCACAGATGACATCTGGGTTAATAGCAAGCGGACGTATTGGCCAGTAATGCCTCGACTGCTAGTTTTATGGGCCCATATAAAATATCTTCTCGCGTCATTATAATTATTTCTTAAGTGCGGTCAGACTTGTGTTTGTTGTTCGGCCTTCGATAACTTTGCGTCTAGCTCGCGCTGGCTGATTGATTTACCATCTCTAATAACAATTGTTTTGTGGAATTTCGTTAATAGCATCATGGGCATATGGTCTTTGGAACCTAGCCCATTTTTATGCAACCATATTTTGCAAATTCACTTTGTAAAATGTGTTTTAAATAAATAAATAAATAGAACATTCGCAAAACCTTTTTTATCCCACAGAAACAACCGAAACAGCAAGCTACGGATGACAGCCAAACTTCAGTTGTGTTGCTGGTTGTTAGAAGCTGCAATTCAGACGGCAACTGAGAAATGGCAACAACAATGCTCAGATTTATTTAACAATGTTATTAATCCATCACAACAGCAACAGCAAGTATACATTTCTGATAACCAAGTCAAATCTAGAATAATAATCTCGCCCCAAGCCTTACGGAAATTTGTGCTGCCATGAAGGAGCTCTTAAAGGCAGTCGGAATCGATGTCATCCCTGCAGAGATTTAAAAGGCTGATTCCGTCCTTAGTGCCGAAACTCTTTCCCTTTAATATTCGAGATGCTCCTACAAGCATCAAGCAGGAAGTAAAAGACGGTATGGAAAACTATTCTGAATTATGCTACTGACCTAAACAGTTGTTTATAGCCACCTATATAAGTAAGGAAGTATCCCTGTTCTCGTGATGGATTGCAGGACATCAGGGTATCGTACCAGGCCCTAAATTTGTTAAAAAATTCAAGGAAGAAGTGTAATAATGGGGTATAGAACAACAAAACCGAGATCGCCAGAACTCTTTTGTTGGAAGAGTGACCGAAATTCTCTGTGGAAATCCAAATACAAAAAAAGACAAAAGAGATCCTGAGATTAAAAAGGCCAACACTTCGGAGACTTGTAAACATAATAACCCAACACTCGGAGTTAATGAATCACCCGGCTCGCATGAGAGTTATTGATGATACCACATGTAGAGTTTGCCAGCAAGATGATGAAACACTGAAATACTACTTGTGCCACTGTCCAGCATGCAGTCAAATCGGAAGACAAATCTTCGACATGGTAAATATTTAGCATATTTAGAATACCTTAGGGATTCAGCTTGGAAAAACTTAAGAAAATATATTGAGGATATTAGGTTCTTCGCTTAACTAAGTTTTTTAGGTTTTTGTTTCTTTATAGGGAACTGCGCCGCGCCATATAAGACAGTAAAACACGCTCTTAGAGCATAAAAGTAATTCGTAATGGATTGGGCTGTTTAACCTAACCTAACTTAACCTAACCTAACCTAACATTAATAACCTTCCTTCCACCTTCCTCACGATAAATTTATGCTTTTATTGTCAAACTTTTCTTTGCAATTCTTAAATTTGTTGCAGTCCTTATGACTCAAATTATTTTTCTAATATTGATTTCTATTTAATAAATAAATGACTCTTTTTTGTAGAAAAAAAAGTAAACGTTTTTAATTGAAAAAAAGTGAAAAGTTTAAGTATGTTCCATTAGAAAAACATGCTAAAGCAAGTAGAATACTAAACGTCAATTTATTAAAAAAAAACACACACACACATACATACACACAGAAAGCCTACACAAAGAAATGACAGTCATCATTCATCATCATTATGATCGTCGTACTGTCGCAAGTTTATTTATGCCTCAAAGCATAAATACAATTTATAACATTTTTCCAAACGGAATAATAACAAAAAGAAAATATATATATAAATTTAAAATTTTTTTTCTATTTGTATGTTTTACATTCTTTTTAACAAATAAATAATAAACGCCCGCCCTTTTTGTTCATCTCATTCACATGGAAATTTTTCATAAAACCATCAGAGTCTGGCACTTGAAAAAGAGAACAAAAATTAAATCAAGTCCTTATTTGTACGTTTTTGTTTTTCTACTTTGCAAGTGGCAACACAAACCATTATCCTGTTGTTTGGGTTTTTAAAACAATTATAACGTCTGAAAATATGCAAAAGTTTGTGTGTTTTTGCACCACCATTCATTTGAAATAATACGAGAAATACAAGAAGAACAATTTTAAGATATGAAACGCGTTCGTAGTGGAAAAATAAGAAAAAACATTCTCACATAAATAAAAATAACAACTGTTATACTTTAACCGAGTTTAGTCGTATAAGAACGGAAGTCAAAAGCTTGTATAACACTAATGAGCAGATAATCGCCATTGTTGGTAATAATTGAAAGTTTGCCTTTAGGCGGTGGGGGGTTAAATAAGAACAATGATAATGATACAGGCACACTGCTTAGCAAATATAGTTTCAAGGGCTCTCAAAGGGAACAATAAAAAAACCACTAAAATATGTTTTTTTTCTTACTACTTTTCTTTGAATCAAATAAAAACACATTTGCCAACGTGTGTGAAAGAATAAAAAAACAACAAAAGTGGTGTGTGTAATAAAGAAATCAATTATCATTGATGACTTTTCAAGTGTATTATCTCTTTATTGTTTCCTTCCCCTTAATATAAAAACTTTTAAGTAAGCAAAAGTTTTTTATGGCTTTTATTATAAAAAAATATGCAAAACCATACGTTTTTATATAAAAGAAGTGTTCACCAATTTCAATGCTGACAATTCAGCGCACTTTTTGCAATGAAAATTTTTGACACTAGGGTTCACTCTGTCAAAATAATTCATGTTCACACCGTTGCACAGGGGAACGGTCTGCAACTTTGAAACTACTGAACTGATTTCAATAAAATCAACAGTTTTAAATAGAAAAAGTGTTATATTTTTGAGATTCGGGATTTCCAAAAATCAATATCGATTGGCATCCCTAATATTCACCCTTGTCTTAGTGAAAGATCCCTTCTTTCTGGGTGAAAGAGAAGGGTGCTTAATTACATAATGAAAAAAATATAGAAATCGGTGGACCATCCCTGAATTTTGCCGCTAGGCTATAGATTATTGACAAATTTGGATCATCCGATAAACTTATAAAAATCAGTGAATAACTTTGAACAAAAATTTTGAAACTGATTTTAGTAAAATTGGCAGCAATCAACGTTTTTTTTTTTTTTTTTTTTTTGTTAAAATCTGATTAGATTTTGGATTTTGTCGGCTTGGCTTGGCTTAAAACTTGTTGAAAAAAAAAATTTTATAAAATTTTATTTTCGAAAGTTTTTGAAATCTACCGAACCGAATCAATTCACTATCCTACAACATCTTCGGAATGCAGGAAATTATATGCGGAAGACAAGAACCGACAAAGTAAGCCAAATACAAAATTCTAATATGATGAATTGGAGGCACTACCCCATGAAGATTGTTGGCAAAAAAAAATTATTTTTGATTCGAATCATTACTTGCGATTTTTTTATCAAACACAACCCGCTAAGCGATTAGCTTGTCTGCAGAAAACACCCAGGCTCTATGGCGGGAATCGAACCCACGACCTCTGCACTGAAAGAATAGCATCGCTACCACTCAGCCACAGGGATCCATTATCTTGCCCCCACCCGACGAACGATGCAGAATGCTCTCACTGGAATACGTTTCACTTTATTATTGGGTAACCGAAATTGGCTTGATTCGATCATTACCGTAAAAAAATTAGCAGTTCTTTTGGCGCCGTATTAAACAAATTTATATTGTTCCAATGTTTTACAATAAAAACTCGAAATTTTTAAAAATCTCGAATTTTAAAGTTAGTGCCGTTCCAGACTTGCAATTTTTGTTGCAGCAACTTTTTATTTTTTAGTGCAAAAGAGCGAGAGAGGAATACAAAATGTATATGTTTCTATTTCAACACTCTCACACATATTCAAGAATTGCTGCAACAAAAATTACAAGTCTGGATCGGGACTTTACGCCCAATCCCACAAAAAAAAAACAAGAAACAAAGAAATCCAATCGAATTGCGAAAAACCTTCCTTATTTCTAACTTTGTTGTTTAAGGCTTCGAATTATATTTTTGAAGCATCCAAGACTCAAGTCTCTGCGTAGTACAGTAATACCTCGATTTACGGCGTCTCGATTTAATCAATTTCGCTTGGCGCCGTTAAAATGTTTTTACTACATCGCCTAAATTGATTAGGAATTTTAATTAAAAATTGGGGAAATAAAAATTTCAAGTTTTCTATGTTATAATTAAATAAATGATCAACATGGGCAATTTTTTTTTTTAAAGAAGTAACACTCAGGCACTGAATGCCTACTATTACTACTACTATTACTACGTGTTACCTTCTTTAGGAAAGGGATAGTGATGGAGAAGACAGGTGGTAAAGGAAGAGGTAGAAGAAAGCTTCATTCTTCTACAACTCTGCTCTTAAGCACGTTTTTAATAATGCAGTGTTGCAGGGCCTCTAGTGTCAATGAGGCGTATTAAATTTTTCGAAGCTGTGTTATTAGCGATTTTCTTGGTGATTCTGCTACACAGTACCGACGAAAGAGGGCGCTCTTTTGTTACATTAGGATTAGTGCAGCGGATGCAGCCGGTGCAATTCAGTGACCAGTGACTATGCCTTCATCACTTGAACTTTGCTACAACAACTGATACAAAGAGACATTAATACACAACATAAAAATGCGTGGTGTTGTTATTTTGATGACTGTCGGAGCCCGGACTCGAACCCAGGACCCTCGGTTTGGTATTCAACGTGCTAACCTGTTCAGCCAACGCCATCCTCAAATCATAAATCGGGGGTTTATTGTAATTCCTTCTTAAAAGTCCCTAACTTTTGGAATTCACTGTCGGTGTCGGCTAAAATTTTTTTTTTTTTATAATTTCATTAAACTTGGTTTGAAATTTTGTTATCTATCGAACAATTCTGCTGGCAATTACAATGTAAGAAATTACATATTTTCTTTAATATGTTTTCATATATGGACCATATGATCTATTAAAATTAATCGTCAATTTGAATCAACTTTGGGAAAAAATCCCGGATTTTATTAATATTTAATTGACCATTCAAATTATATTAAAGAGTTAGAAATGATGAATTGAAAAAACTGCAGTAGGTTTTCTCCCCCCATGATTTTGCCATAACGCATGGCTGATAGGTATCTCAACCTTTGATCTATCGCACATTCACATTCATTCAAATAAAATAAACAAATTCCGTATTATTTTTATCAGCAATTTGTAAGTTATTGTATGTTTTTTTTTATTATTATTTAACTGTAATTACAACATCAAATATTCAAAGCAGAATAATACAAATTAGCAAAAGTGTATAGTGGAAAAAATAAGGTCAAAGTAGAGAATAATGGGGCGGGTGGGTGGCTGGCTGCTAGCATTATAATGTTGCTGACATTAAACCACAAATTATTTAAATTGTTACATAATAACAATAACAACAGCAAGATGACACTTGTTTCGGTTTGTTATTCCACTACTAATTTTGTTGTTGCTGCTGCGGCAGCTCTAAAAGTTTTAAGTGTCAAAAAGGGGGAAGTTGTTAACTTTATGCCTTAAGAGCTAAATATGTACATATACAAATTGGATAGAAAAAATGAATAAAACACCCTTGTTAAGCCACAGGAAAGTTTCTGAATAAACTTCAATAAACGCTTAGCATAATAAAAATAAACTGCCTGAGCTCTAGCAATAAACACATATACAGTTTGTCTAGCCAATGTTGTCATATTCAATAAATGGTAAAATCAAATATTTTTTTTTTTTTTTTTAATTTATCTGATTGCGATTAAGATACAAAAAGGACATGTTCCCTTGCCTGATTGAAACTTCGGCGTTTCCCTTAAAATTTTATGGGCGTGATCACGCCTACTTTTTAAGATGATAGCTCAAAGATTGAAATCTGTATATTTAAGGCCTTATTCATAAAAAATAATTTGGTTTTATAAAAGGTTTAGTAATCAAATTTCCATACAAAATTTGTTTTATAAATCTTTTATAAACCAAAAATATTTTTTTTTTTAATAAGCAGCTAGTTTTTAATTTCGAGCTTTATTGGTGTAGTCCCACCCCTGGTAAGAATTTTTGGGTTTTCAGATTTCTCTAGTTGATTAAATTTCATCTCTGGTTTTTGCTCTTTTAATTCTAAGCTTTATGGGCGAAGCCCCGCCCCTTCACTGGCTAAAATTTCCAGGTTTTCAGATTTTTTTAAGTTAGTTGCTCACCCAGACCTGCATGTGTACCACATTTCAGCTCTGTAGCTAAAGCGGAATTGCTTCATTAATTTTATGAGTGTGAAAAACTCAGGAGTCTTTCGTTCAAAAACGTCCAACAAACGGGAATTCCCGGCCCGGAAATCCCGTGAAATGTCTACCTAATATACCCGGGGAAGTTTTGAGATTTTCCCGGGAAAACGGGAAATTAAAAGTACATGTCATTTCATAAATATATAATAGACTTTTGTGACACACATATTCATAAAATGGTCAAAGTGACAGTGAAATTTATTTTCATTCATTAAGAAATTTTTATTATAATCCTGTTTTAGTTTAATATCAAAATTTTCATTGTTTTTTTACATATAACAAAAGTTCGTTTGAATGATTGTATGACTACATTTACACAATGAAATTGTTCTCTTTTAAAGTTGATACGTTTTCCAGCGTCTGCTTAAAGGAAATATGTTTCATTCTAACAATTTTATTTAGAACAAAAACAATTTTTAAAATTTTGTTTTTGTTTCAAAGCTAACTGTAAGAAAGAAATAATTCCTTCGACACCGATAAACAAGCAATTAAATGTCCATAAAATTTTTTTTAATATAAAATAAAAATGTGAGCTGTTCAAATTTATACGAAAATTTCATACAAATTCCATAAAATTTAAGTCATACAATTTCTCCTAATTCGTCTACGAGAAAAATTATTGCTCTATTCGAAAGGCCGTTTTAGACTATAATACAAGTGTTAATACTTTTGTGGAACATGCAATTCTGACATGCTGAGTTGTTATTGTTTTTTGAAATTCTTGAAACTGAAATTAGATCAGCGAGGTATTTTATTCAAAAGCATTAATAGTTGTATTATAGTCTGAAACAGTCTGAATGAAAGTAAATAATTCGATGTTAAACGAACTTGAAGTGATTTTTCGCGAATTAGTGGGGGGAAAAATGTAAAAAGTGTAGTGAAAATTGTAAGCTCATAGAAGCTGTAAGAACTTAACGATAAGAATCCAATGATAAGGCCTCCAACTTATTATAAACTATTGATTACTAATTGCGGTAACAGTCGTCAGTTAGCCTTTATATGATCTCTTACGAAGTAATAGCTATATTCTATTTGCTTGAATTCACTTAAAAATTTGTGTTAGAACTTCGTGTGCGAGTCAAAGTCGCACTTTACTGCATTTATTTTATTTAAATTGTTGATGTCTACTAACAAGCAAAACAATGTTATTGATAAAGCAAAACTTCTTCAAAACCAAAATTTCAATATTTTTTCCAATTTTGGCAATATATAATACACAAACTGTAGGAGTATAACCAAAAGATAGAGTAAAACGTCACAGTGATAGAGGGCGACACAGAAAAGTGTATGCAAGGGGTGGGAAGTTCAGCTAAGTTGAAATTAAAGTGTTTGACAAAAAATCACTGTGATTGTTTGTTGATGTAATGATTAAATGTTTTTTTTTGTATCATTTTCCCTTGCATTATAGTCGAATTAAGGAAATTGAAAGAGCAGTAGATTTATAATAACAGGGCTCTCTGGCTCTTCATATAACACAAATTGTAAATTTGCCAACAACAAAATTTAATGGTTAATTAACTATGAATTGTTATAATTTGCATAGCAAACAGATAATGGTAAATGTATGTATGTGTGTATGTAAAATGTTCCCCACAGAGGACATACGAGTATATATAAAAAGCAATAGAAATTAGATTGGACTACTGTATTTCTATTAACAAGTGTATCAAGTATTTTAATATAATACTTTATTGTGTATTTTATGCATCATGTTATATTAAAAAAATAAAATAAAAGAATAATACACATGCATAATTATATTGTAAATGTTAAGTATTTGATATGGATCTTTTCCTTGAAAAGTTTTGGAATATGAGAGATAAAACTCATCATTTATTCACAATATTTTTTTTTATATATGACTAAACTAAATAAACTTCGTTGCATCTTTTATGTTTATATTGTCATTAATTTTAATTACAACTTTATAAAATGTGCAGCATAAACTAAGTAAGGCAAACTTAAGTAGATATATAGAATACATAAAGTACCCTACAGCAAATTTGATAATGGAGAGAAGTGATTCAACGATTTTTCATTGGCTTTATTGTAACTGATTTGTGCTATTCACAATAGCATATTTTTTATTGTTCTTTATTATTTCATTCACAAGATTTGGCCAAAAATCCAGCGCCCAATAACTATTTCGACATATAGCAATAAGAATTTCACATTCGCATTCAATTCACAATAAAAGTCTGTATATATTAGCAAAAGCAAAATCCCTTCATTGGACCAATCCTCTCCGACACAACTGAAAATTTCAAGAAAAAGCAAAAAAAAATAATTTTTAAAGCCTATGAATGGAAAAATATATTTTGAAACTTAGTTTGAAGAGAGTGAAATATAATATGAAGGAGCATGCTTAAAGGTTTGAATCAGCTTTTTCCTACGAGGTTTTATAGATTATAATTCACGAGGAGAACACAGAACCAAAGGTTGGTTAGTTGAACCACCTTGAGATAGCCCAGGTCCTGGAAGAAGAGTAAGGCAGCCATAGAGAAAATCGATGGAAAAAACCTACATTCAGGCATGCTTCTAATCGTACAGAGAATTGTGGCGGTAGCCAGCAGTATGGAGACGTTTAAACAATAACTTTTTTATACTTCGGGGCAGCATTGTCTTTAATATCACTGGTTGTCAACTCAACCAGGGTCACTATGATCATCCCTTTGAGAAATAGTCATCTCTGAGCACGAGCCTGCCCTTGTACAATCACTGCCCATATCGTTCTCCATGATGCCTCCACAGTGCAGACTATGCGGAAACGATCCAGCGAGGACTATCTTTCTGAGGATCTAGGTTAGGTTAGGTTACGAAGGGTGGTGCTACAAAACACTACCACTCGGAGACCCAGTTGGATCCACTGTGATTCCCTTCTGCTGATACCATTTAATAAAACATTTAACGCTCATTTCTACCCAGAAGAGTTCCAATTATCTGTCACAGATAATCACTCCTATTCCAGTTGTCGACATCGTCGTCACTTTAACACAACACCAAAAAATTAGGGCTTGTGTATTCGTTGTCGATTACAACTGACTCTAGTTGGAAGGTTCCTGCTATTTTCTATACCTAAGGGAACGGAAATAGATTGCCAGTGTTACAAAATTTTTCTCGGGAGCGAGTACACAAGCCCCAATTTTTTGGTATTGTGTTAAAGTGACGACGATGTCGACAACTGGAATAAGAGTGAATATGTTCAATGATTTCTGTTTCCTCTTCATCCCGGCACATCCTACGGAAATCTGGAGTGTCAGTTTTCCAAATGCTGGTCCTTGCTCTGACCGAGCAGTAAACAGTCAATGCGCCTATCAACACTCGCAGTGTCTTCCTATTCATATCCAGTAGCAGTTTGGGCTTTCCTGAGTCAAGTTTCAATTTTAGTACAAGTTCTGCTGAAGCAAGAACAGATAATCAAAAAGCACCAAAGTGGCTGTCAGTAAATCTCTAACGAATGTATATACCACATCTGACATCGTTAGTGAATGCCGTAAGTTCATCGGAAGTATGGCACATTATTCCAATATCACAGTATATTCGATGCGAGGACATGTTCTTGCTATAGGGAACTCAATAGCAGGCAAGAACTATGCTTCAGGATGAATTTGTGGCATTGGTCTTGCATGAACACAAAGAGATCCTCACTGCTACTCAGTTCCCCGCGAACAAAGATACGGGACATGGTGGCAATAATCGTGGGACATTGAAGGCAATCATGAATAAAATTCCTCGAGAAATTTTTCTCGAGGAACAATTTCAAACAATAACAAGTAATAGGGAAAACAAAAAAATTGTAATTGGAAAAGGGAGAAATTTCTCGCGGAATTTTATTCATGATTGCCCTGACTGCTCTTGCGATATCCATGTTAAAATGATGGGGCTCCCATATAACGACTATTGTTCGGGCTGTCTAGACGAGGAAAAGGAGGAGACAATAACTCCTCTCCTATGTATGTCTCGCACTTGAAAACCAACATCTCCGCGCTTTAGGAATGCAGGTTTTCGCTAGAATTTCGGATTTATCAGCAGTTGATCTCAAGTACTCGTATGTCCAATCTTCTTTAGGAGCAGCGGATGATTCAATCGCTGACTCCATCTAAGGAAATTTTTTAGCACGTCCTCACCGAATACTCTCAATCTGCCTTATTACGGTTGTCGAATTTTTGGATGCGTCTTCGAAAAATTGTAGTAGATTAAAGAAAAATGTTGTATGCTTCTTTAATCTAGTACAAGTCGAAGTCGACTCGAAAAATTCGGCATCCGTAACAAGGCCCAACTTTTTTAATTCCTTTTCTTATTTCTTGCAATTAACACAAAGGGAACTAATTAACTGGACCCAAGTGAGCCGAAGAACACTTTTCTTTTTTCGGCAACCTGTCCTAAATAGAAACAAAATCTTATAAAATGGGTTACATGAAAAGATCAGTTCGTCTCTTGAAGCGGACCATTGGTCTTACTTAATTCGATATTCCTTCTTGGTATTGGCTCAGGAAATCTAGTTTCCTCTTTCTTCTAGAGTAGTCATTGCAATTTCTACACGCTCCTATATGAAATGGAAAATCGCTGAACGTTTATGAATGCCCAGCATAGAACAGATCTTTTAGTAATTACGAGCTTTCTTGCAGCGCCACACTAGATGGAAAGCCAAAAACAAGTTAGTGATAACGAAGATATGTATGTATATAGAAACAGAGAGATCATTCTCAAATTGTAAAAGAAAGAAAACAATTTTAAAGGTTTTAAGCCACTTACAAGTGTATGAACCCCAGAATAATACAAACGCAACTATTTGATGAAAAATTTCCGGGGGCCAACTTTATCTTATCTAACAAAAAGTGAAGCCTAACATGCTGCTCCAAAGCGATATATTTTTTGTAATAAATAAAAAATAATTTATGTATACGATATTTTTTTTTCTAATATTTTAAAACATTTTCACTGTCCTTTGTAGTTCATACTCTCTCTTCATCCTGATTATAAAATGCGTTTCTTAACATGAAAATTTATTTCATTATTTATTCATTTTTTTTTTAATTTTTTTAATCTATTAAAAAAAGAAGCAAAATATGTTTATGCAAATCTATGCAAGACTTTGCGTGCTACCTTTTGGATTCATTAGAAGTAAAATTGAAGATGGCGAACACAAAAAAATTGAACAAAAACAGATTTTTTTTTTCACTAACGAGCTAAAATATGATATTTTATGTGTGTATGTATTCTGGTACGGAGGATGGGAGATCAAAAATTTTTGTTGGCAATTTAAATAGTCTGCAAAAAAGGAGGTGTTAAGTTGGAAGTTGAATATTTATGAAAAAAAATTTGAAAACGATACAATAAAATTGCAGATTTTTTTTTTGTTTTGACTCAATTTAACAGATTGAACGATTATGGTTGGCCTTTCCACCATTAACTGGCAGCTTGAAGTCAGTTCCTAGAAAATAGTATTAGTCATTAACATCGCCCTCTTCCAGCGATTTAGGTTTAAGCCAAAGCCACCACGTGATTGTCGAGGGGCTTCACCAATAGATATGGCAGGACAATGCCCTGATACCTTACGAATATCGCTTTCAAAACTAGTTTTATATAACGAAGCAAAACTTTCTAACCTCCAAAAAGCACTCAAGATGGGACGTTTTCGCCAATTCATGCTGTGAAGTTTAATAAATTAAAAATTTGCAATTAATCTATTGCAAAGATTAAGGTTTGACAATCAAACTCCCTCTCCCTTTCCCTTTGCTTTTAGGCTGACATTGCACAAAACAGCATGTAAAATTGAGAACAATTATTAAGAGCGATAAGTCCGGGTCCTGACTTTTAATTCGTGTTGCAGTAATTCTTGAATATGTGGTAGAATGTTAAAATAGTAATATATACATTTTGATTCCTCTCTCGCTCTTTATCACTAAAAAAAATAAAAAGATGCTGAAAGAAAAATTCCAAATCTGGAACGGGACTTGCCGTGTGTGATTTTTTGAGGATGCCACAATACAACTTTTTATCTGAAGACACTGACATAAACATTTCTTATTAAGACACTCTATTTTCCTAGACCCTTTTTTCTGAATTTAAATAACTGCTGCGTTTTTTTTTCTCATTATTTTTTTGTTTCTTGCTGCTTTCTTTCAAAAGTTGTGTTATTTCCTTGCGTTGCACATTTTTCTGCATAAAGCCAAAGCACACAGATAAAAAATAAAGCGAAAAACTTTTTAATAAATTTTAATTATTCATGCACATGAAAAGATTATCAACTTTCGTATTTGGTTTGTCATAAGTATCATAAGTTGTGCATTTTATTTTTTAATTACTGGGAGGGTTATTTAAACACAGCAAAGAAGAAAGACAGATAAATAAATATTTATAAGCGAGGAGCGAAATGCATGAATGAAAGGCTCAAGTAAGAAGGCGACAGTGAGGTGTGGATTATTATTTTTTAAGAATATTATTTATTTTAATTGGTAAAAGATTGCCAAGATGTGAAACTAACAACAAATTCAGGTCAATTAAAAATTTGCATGAAGTTTAGAAGGTTAAAAAATTGTAGGAATGTTTTTTTTGACGATTTTTCAATGAAAACGATTGAGAAGCATTAGGAGTTCGTCACAACTACAATTTAATGTATCGTTACCTTAAGACAGAAAGGCCCTAACTTATTATTTGATTGAAATCGAGATTTGTATATTTTTCGTTACATTAGATGTTCTTCTATCGAAATATACAAAAAACTCGATTTAAAAAAAAATTCTATATTAAGGTAACGATAATAAGCAAACTGTTGTTTGGTACTTTTTCTATACTTTTACTTTTAGGGGGTGAAAACTAAATTTTGGAACTTTCTTTGTATCCCATTTATCTCTTAAACATATAAAAGAAATTTTTAATCGGCATTCTTCTCTACCTTCAAATGAAATTGCCAATTGAATATGGGCGGTATTCGATGTTTGTTGCAAATTGTCTTGCGTAAGTGCAAATTCAAAATATCGTGGCTTTTCTTTCAAATCCAACAACAGAATACACACACAATCCAAAGAAAAGCTACGATATTTTGCATTTGCATTTACGCAAGACAATTTGCATCAAACATCGAATACCACCATTGTTTTTCTTTTTAAATCGCCAAACTAAAATAAAATCGTTAACATGTAAAAAAATCGCCAACACGAAACAAATTTCATAATAAAATACAGCGCTGGAACGAAAATAAAATAGGAAAAACGAAAGATATTGCCAACTTAAAAAAAAATCGACAAACAAAAGAAAATCGCCATTACGTAAAAAAAGTCACTCAAGAGTAAAAAATGCCAAAACAAAAAAAAAACATGCAAAAAAACGGAAACTAGCAAAAGCTTACCAACAAACAAAAAACGCCGAAGCAGAACAAACCGCCAATATGGAAAAAATCGTCAAAACGTAAAATATTACCAACATGAAAAATATACTTAAAACGGAAAAGGTCGAATAAAAGAAAAAATATCACCAATAGGGTAAATATTTGTATAAAGGAAGAATCGCCAAAACGTAAGCACTAGATATGTAGATATTAGGTGGTTTCTGGTCTCAACTGCTCAGGTGAATATTTTCGCCCTTGCAATTCGAATATCGCTTAGATTTCAACACACATATTTCAGTACATTTTTTTAAATGAAAATTATAAATTTTTCAAAGCGAATTGAGCCGAGTATACTTTATATGAATACTAGCTTTACCCGGTGCGCTCCCCAATTGAAAAAGATATTTGATGAATTTTTGGGGAGGGCACTTTGCTTTCCACTTCCTTCCCACCAATTTCCGCAAGTGGACCTTTTCTATATGCCAAAAGAATTTTTAAAATTGGTCCTAAAACGACAAAGTAATTTGATAATCAATTTTTTTGGCGGGCACATTTCGCCGCTCCCCCCAAATCAAAAAAAAAAATTAGTGGACCTCTTCCACATGTAAAAAGCATTTGAAAATTGGTCGAGAAATGACGAAGTTATTTGATAATAAATTATTGGGGCAGGGATTTTGTGCCAATCTCCCCCTTTCCAATTTCAAAAAAAAAATATTAGTCAACCTGTTCCATATAGTTACCAATTATAAAATAAAAGGTCAAATAAAATTTCAAAGATCAAACTCAGCCACAGTTAAATATTGTGAAAATTTCAGGAAGATCGGTCCAGAGGCCTGGTCTATAAGATACAAACAAACAAACAAACAAAACAAACACACATTCCGTTTTATATATGTATGTAGATATGTATGTATGTATATAGATGATTTGATTTCCCAAAATTTTCTTATCGACTTAATTTTTTGAAATTCTCTTCAAATGCGAAAAAAAACTTGTTATGAAAACTTTACCTGGAACATTATTTACAAAAAAGAGGACAAATAAATAAATCCAGCAACATAAAAACTTTGAACGAGTCAAGTGGCAAATTACGGCATTAAAGATTAAAAATTAAATTAAATATATTTCATTAAAGATTATAAAGAAGTATTTCAAAATTTCGCTCAATGTAGAACAATATAATTGTCCACCTATTTCTTTTAAAAATTATTCCAGTAGAAGAGTATAAATGGATTCCCCCTTGTTATAAAGTAAGCAAGTTTTATATTATTGAGTACAAGATCGATCGATATTTTATATATTAAATTTTTGCATCACTTTTTTATTTTCACAATATATGTATGTATATGTATATACATACATATATATTTTTTTCATAATATTTGTTTCAAAATTAACTCTAGATTTCTTTAGTAAAATAAGTTTTTACATATTCCCTAAACAGGTGATATAAAATATAAAAAATTTATATAATTATACAATACGGACGGCTGACTTGAGTATAAAATTTATATGAAAACCACTCATTTTTTTGAGTAATTTTCATAAAAATTTTTTAGACGAGTCACCTGCTTTGATTTAATGTCGGTTTTTTATAAAAAAAAAATATCAATTGCTTGATAATGAATAATCAAAACAAAAATATAATCTATCTGGTATGCGATGAAAATCGATCGATTTCAAATCGGCGCCCATTTCAAAACCACATTCCACTGAATGATGACTTAGATGATTGTTTTTAATTCTTTTTTCTTGGAATATTTTATTTCAACTTTCATTCCTTTCCGCTGAAGCGTGTGATTTAAAAAAAAGGTTATATAGCTATTTTTGGTTTTGTGAAATCGTGCGATTTTAAATCGATCGATTTCCATAGCAAACCAGTATATTTAATCGCTTTTTTATTTCAAAAACGATTCCAACCGTTTTTATTTTCCTTAAAAAAAATTAATAAAAAATGGTCAAGTTCTTTTTTTGTTATTTTAAAATTATAATAATCAATATTTCAAGGCGAATCATTTACAGGTGGTAACAATAATACAGCTGAGCAGTTTTCTACGTAAAAGAAATAAAAAAAATTCTTAAGAAATTTTCAACATTTCAAAAAATTTTTATATCAAGTACAATGTACGTGCAACTCTAAAAGCAGGGCTGAAATCGTGAGTGCTACGTTAATCGTATGGGGAATTCAGTACGTTCACGTATGTCATAATTATTTGAAAATGGTGTTTTTACGTAACGAGTTGTACGTTCACGGATGTGACGATTCGATCCGACTTTTTTTTTTTTTTTTTTTTTTGTAAAATACTTTAATGTTGGTTTAAAAAAAACGGACAAAAAGTATGAATTGTGAAATATTTGAAGATACATAATTCCAAGTCAATCGCCTGAAAACTTGCCATAGGCCTTATTTAATAGATCTCGCTATTTTGTTAAAAAAATTAAAACAAATTGAAAAACATAAAATAAAAAATAAAGACTATGAAAAAATGTAAAAAAGTCTTTAACATTGAATGAATGAATGAATTATTAATTCAAATCTCAGGATTGCCAGTGGGTCTAGTGTTGACAGTTCCCAATCCTCCAATAGGTGCTTGCCCAATTGGATATATCTTCTGTGGCAAGTCTTTAACGTTACTAAGTTTGTTAGTCAGAGTAGAGCCACCGTGAAAATTTTTGTTCAACTTTTATCAAGATGATCCAGCTCAAGAATCCATTCCAGGTGGTCTCAACTGATCAGGTGACTATTTTGGCCGCTTGCAATTTGAATCTCCCTCAGATGTCATTTTTTTATTGACATCCCAAGAAAGAATTTTGTAAAGCGAATCGAGGCGAGTCTACCTTATATGGATAGCCTTGATTCGTAATATGTATAAAATTTAATTTTTAGTCGAACAACTAGCCTTCACCCCACCTAGAAAAGTAGTATACTCCAAAGCAAGACAAAGCATTTCCTTAGAAACGAAAGGTAATTTGATCAAACACAATAATTACATATTGATTACCACGTACATTACCACATCTGCCGAAGAAGAATGAATAGTTTTTGATTGTGATGAATTATAGAATTCATTCCTCGGACGTATTAAAATATTCATTACTTTCCTAGGACATGTTTTGTGTTAACAGCAATGAATTCTGGAATGAAAAATTATTCATGCTGTACATTACCTTCTCCTTTACTATTCATTACCTTTTCACGCTCGGACTCTTCATTATCTTCTCCTCTCTCTCTCTCTTCCATGAACTTAAAAGTTGCTCAACTAAAAAAAATGCCGTGTGTGAATTCAAATTTATTCCTGTTTATTTTAATAAATATAGCGTGAATGAAAATTTTAATAAACGAAATGAATACGATTTAAAAAAAATTTTTTGTTGTTGGGTAAACACTTCTAGATGCAACGAAATGATATTTTTAAATCCGTGTTTATTTGCATTTTTGTTTTTGCAATTTGTACCACCTGCAAATAGATTCGTCTTGCAATATCTTATCTTTATACATAAAAAATGTTATTAAAAATAAAGTTCGGTTGAATTAGAAACTGCCATCAGAAATCGCATAACACTAATTTATGACGCATATATTTCAGATTTCTGGCTTAGCGAATGAAAGGTTCAAAATATTCAATGCAAAATGCTACATTTCTTTTATTATATAACAATTTTCACACTTAGTTCTTTTTTTTAATTAACTTCTTTCTATTCCTCCAATACATTATCCAACCATTGTTGAATTTCATCATCAGCTCCCGTTGAATCGCCTGCTGTTTCATTTTTAGCTGGAGTTAGAGGAGGTGTATTTGTACCCGACTTAATACTAACTTTAGACATTTGATCGGAAGTCATATTTAGCAATTCATCTAACTCATCCGGAGCTTCGGGAGATTTAGATTTCACCGTTTTTTGGCTTTTCGCTGAATTAGTTTTGCGATTAGCGGATTTAATTTTGATATTTGGATTTTCAATATGTTCTTTTAGTATATTTTGATACAACTTCTCAGTTTGTTCGGCTTCTGCTTCCATAGCAGTTAATTGCTCCTTGTTAAACATTGAAGAGCCATAGTCCATGCGCTTGAAAAAGGGAATAGTTTGTAGCCCCACGTTTAAAAGTTTCAAATTTAAAGTGAAATATTCACTGGCTTCCGTACTGTCGAGGAATTCCTCGGTTTCAGCTTGCTCCCACTGCTTTTCCGAGCCAAATTTAAAGTGACCACTCATGGCTGAGGGTAATTGGGTCATTAAATCAAAATCTCCCGCTGCCATTTGTTCATTTTCTTCATTACCAATCGGCAAGTCATGCATATCCACGGGATACATTTTCTTAGCCTTTACATTTGCGCCACCCTTGATCCATTCATTTCTATCGACAAAACGTTCATCACTAGAATCCACTACATCCACATAACCGCGCACTACTTCCATTTGTCCCGACGAAGATGAGGTAGTACAATATTTGCTTTTATTGCGATAATGTGACTTCATTTTATGACGCTTACTGGAGCAAAAAAAAAATCTTTTTTCTTGTACTTTTGCTAATGACTGTTTAATACTTACTCCTTAGATCGATTATCCTTACCCTCCATTATAAATTAGATAGATTTGCACTACCCTACAAGAAATGAATGACTGAAACTAACACAAACGAAATTTTTTCACTAACACATTTGCAATAACTTTCCACCGAATTTAAGAGTGCCAGTCAATTGACTGGTCATTTTACCGGTAGTGATGACCGACACATATATAAATTATATTTGCTCCTCTCTAACATGTATGTTAGAGTGAAACATATAGTGTGCATATACCAAAACTTTTAACATATCGCATTTTATTGTAAAATATACAATTCGTTCGGTCTGTGCAATTAAAATTTATACAAGTGCTAAGGAAGTTAAGTAGCAACAATAGTGCATAAAATAAATTGAAAAGTTTCATTTAATTAATACATTTATGCATTTCTTTTTAAAATTTTAGATATTTACAAAAAGCAAGGTTTGCTGGAGCTCGAAAAAAGCATGAAGAAGACTAGAGTGGTACCACCTATATTATTTTGTGTTTTAGATTGTTTATATAATTATATATTAATTATTTCTTTATTTTCTTATAATAAAAAACAATTAAAATAACATAAAAATTATGTTTATTTATTTAAAAGTTTAATTTTACCAGTTTCTATGTAAACATTGACTAGTAATCGTTGACCAGTTTCTACGTAACCATTGACTAGTCATAGTTTACCAATGCTTATGTAATCAGTGACTGGCAAAAAAGAAGCAGAGTAAGCAGTTCAGATATATGTGTATTAATTGAGTGAAATTAATAAGTAAGAGAGAGATAAAAAATCACACGTACACAAATGTTTTGGTCATTTTTTTCACCAAGCCCTTAATAAACTAACTGGGGACTGTGACCACAGTTTCGGTGATCGCTACTAGTCAAATGACTAGTCAATTGACTAGTAGTTTTCTTGTAGGGTAGTTTTATGAATATTAAAAAAAAACACTTGTGTTTACGCTTTTGTTACCTAGAAACCGGCGGGACAACCAAGCAGCTGGCAGACCTTTAGCACTAAGCTGCCAGATTAGGTGTTCGAGAAAAAATATTGCCAGATCAGATAATTTTGCAATATAATACAGTCCGGTGGTATTCCCTCCAACATCACAACGACGTTATAAAAAACTGAACGACATTGATTTTCTTTATTTTGACATTCCCAGTTTATTGCCTAGAACGTGTTTGCATTTTGAATCTCCAAGGAATATTGCGAAATTTTTAGTGGAATTAGTGCAGCAAATATAAACAATTATGTCCAATTTTACTTGCATCAATTGCAGCGTTAAATTCGCTTCAGCAGATATACAACGTGAACATTACAAAACTGACTGGCATCGTTACAATCTAAAACGCCGTGTGGCTGAATTGCCACCGATCACTGCTGAAGAATTCCAGGTTCGTGTTATACAAATGCGAAATGCCGAGGCCAACGCCAGTGAGGAGAAACAAATGAGCTTATACTGTAATGCCTGCCGCAAACAGTTTGGCAATCAAAAAGCCCATGATAACCATTTAAACAGCAAGAAACACAAAGATAATTTGATAAAGTTTGAACGCGAAAATCAAGGAGAGAACAAGGAAATCACTACCAAGTCTATGATACAAGCTAGACCTCATCCTGCCATAGTGGCTGCCGCCCAAGGTAAAGGTAAATATGCTCTGCAGCAGGTCACTCAAAATGAAGAAATGGAAGCAGACGATGATGATGACGACTATGAGGATGTTGAAGAAGAGACAGTGGACGCTGACGAATTAGATGAACTAGCTGAAAATCCTCTAAGCGACAAAGATTGTCTATTTTGCGTACATAAAGCAGAAGATATAATGGATAATTTAAAACATATGTCAGAAGTGCATTCCTTCTTCATACCTGATCTAGATTATTGCACAGATTTGGAAGGTCTTCTTAACTATTTGGGTGAAAAGGTGGCTGTATATTTTATATGTCTGTGGTGCAATGACACAGGCAAAACATTTTATTCATTGGATGCCGTGAGAAAGCATATGATGGACAAAGGTCATTGTCAAATGTTGCACGAAGGTTTGGCCTTGGCTGAATATGCTGATTACTATGATTACAGCTCCAGTTATCCAGATCATGTTAGTTTTCAATATGCTTTAAAGATGAAATGTGTTTTAATGCTCTAATTATTTTTTTTTCAGGAAGAAGGCATGGACGTAGACGAAGAAGTTGTACCGGATCTTTTGGATGGTGATGAATATCAATTGGTTTTACCTTCAGGTGCTGTTATAGGACATCGTTCTTTGCTGCGTTATTATAAACAACGTTTGGATCCAAATCGTGCCTTGGTACCCAAAAAATCTGATCGCAAGCTTCATCATCTTTTAAGTACTTACCGCGCGCTGGGATGGACTGCTAGTGACCAGCATGCTGCCGCCCGCAAAGCTCGAGATATACATGTGATGAAACGCGTACAAGCGAAATGGCAAATGAAACTAGGCTGTCGCGCCAACAAATTGCAACATCATTATCGCGCTCAGGTTTTGTTCTAGGCTGAAACTTTTATTATGGAATTTTAGTAGAATACTGCAAGTTTTAAATGTTAAAGCGTGAAGTAAACGTCAAGAGAAATTATAGATAAATGGAAATTGCGTGCAAAAACAACAACTTGAACAATGAAAAGCATTCAATTTCTTCTTAATAAATACAGAACTGAAAAAGTTATTAAAATATTAGAATTATCTAAGCTAATTTAATCTATTGCTAAAATTTACTAATGTATTGCAAGCTTAAAATAAATACCTATAAACTCCCTTTACTAATATGGCCTTTCCTCATGTAAAGTTTACTTTGAAGTTTATATGGAAGAAGGTAATAAATAATGGGAGCTCTTTTCTCATTTCATACAAACTCAAGACTGCAAAGTAAACTTTGCGAGTAAAATAGCCCACTAATTAAATACTGAACTGTAGTATATGATGCTCACATTTTTATTGGGCGAAGCTCGTTATTTTGACTCTATTTCTGAAGCGCCCACCTTATAAATTCACGATTTTTATACTGAATCAAAACAATTTAATTGCAGTTTTTGTAAGGCAGGTCATAAAATAACTACTTCACATACATACAACCTATTTGTTTAAGTGGACAAGGCCATAAAAAAATAATAGTGCTATTTTTATAAATTTTTCAAATATTTAAAAACAATGTTTAATTTTTTTGGTAATTTTTTTTAATAAAATTTAAATTTCCTTAAATTTTAGGATCGAATTATAACTTAAAAACTTCTAAGCTTAATTACAAGGGTGTTTTTTTTCAATTAAGTTAAGATAAATTGAATCAAAAATATTTAAAAACAAATGGAAAGGATGAACACTGTTCGATTCTTATGCAAAGGCTGATGTTTACATTTTGTATATGTATTTTTTAAATTTACATTTTCTAACGTTAAAAGTTAAAACAAGGCGAGGAAAACAAGGTGTATGCGTTGGTGTATAAAAAAATTAACTAAAAATTTAAATAAGTTATGTATGAAAAAAATATATAAATTTTGCTATTGTTTTGTTGTGTATATTTTTATTTTTGTTATATATGTTTAAACTAACCAAATATTTAGGTATATAAAAACTATTGAGTCATATTTTATAGTTAAATAACTAGTAGTTTTTTTTTTAAATTACTCTTAAATAAACAATATAATTAGACTTATGTTGTTTGTTAATAATATTTTAGTTTTTAAAACTAAATTTAAAAGTACCACTTTTTTTAATTTTTCTACAGCTAAACTTTATAAATTATTGATTAGTTATTAGTTAATTAATTCAGATATTTATTACTGCGTTTATTTTCAATTATTAAAAGCTGCTCTTACTATTTGTGTAGCTTGTTTTGGGGATATTCACATATTACAGTAGTAGTTCTTTCCGTAAGATAATTTTCCGTAAAAGAGATTACTTAAGGAAATCTGTAGAAATACTAACTTGACATACATATATGTTATATTGAGAATATTTGTCTGTACTGTACTGTATTGTTTCTGCACGTAAAAACAAATAAAGAAAACAACTATGGACGGATACAAAAACCGTTTAATTATTGAATTGATATTATAATTGAAAGAAAGAAAGCAAATTTAAAGCAGATGAACTGAAGAAAAAAAGACAAGATTGAACTGACTCAAAATTTTTAACTTTTCCAAGCTTATGTTTTTTCTTGTGCATTCTGGTTTTAAGTCAACAGCAAAGTTTTCAAAGTCAAAAACATTTTGCCTTAAATACTGCCAAACTTATTAAAAATTAAAATTAAAAAGATAAAAAAATAATCACTCTTATTCCATTTGTCGACATCGTCGTTACTTTACAACAAAAACAACTGACCTGTTGCCAACAACAACCTGTTGACAGGTTTATACTACGGAACGGAAATAGGTTGTCAGTAGGACAAAATTGTTCTAGAGAGCGAGTAAACAAGTCCCAAAAAAATTAAATAGATCTAAAATTGTTTCGTTATGAAGACCTACCAAATTTTTTTGGAGAACGTAATAAGTCCCAAACAAATTACAAATTTCCATGCAAAAAAATTTTTGGAGAGGTATTTTGCCCTTCAAAAACATCAAGTACTTCTGACTTCAGAAAAAATACTAAAACACTAAATTTTGCACGCCCCCTTTAATTTCACATAATAGGTAATTCGAAGATTTATTTCCCTCTAATATTAAGACCGATGAGAAAAACTTTATAGAATTTACAAATTTTCTTTGTACATAGAGGGAATTTAATCCATTCGCATCTGCAACTTGCCAATTTTAGCTCCACTTTATCATCATAAAGCTATTCCGCATGCTTGCAAATGGTTTCACTGTTTATTTTATTTTTTATTTAAGCAAAAACATATTTATATTAACACACATTCTTATTGGCAATGAAAACATAAAATTTTTATTAAATTTCTATTACTGAACTCTCGCCTTATTGCAGAATAAAATATTAACATTAAACAGCTGATTCATATTTTACTTTCTCTCGTACAAGGCGAATTCAGTATCTTCGCCTTGCTCCCGTATTTGCTTATATCCCGGCTATTTAGAATAGGAACATTTTTCCTCGGGAACAAATGATACGGAAGAGAAAAACTTCCCAGGAAAATTCATAACAAATGGCTTCGTAATGCAGAGTTGCCACTTTTTACTCTTTCTTGTACCCAAGGAGTTCATGATTGGAGGAATTTTTTTTTTATTATTTTTCGATAGAAATAAATTCGGGGGAATATTCACGATTGGGCTGAATTATTAAATTTATGGTCAGGGCATATGAATATATGTTTTCATGCCGCATATAAAAAAATATACTTTGAATGATAAAATGAAGAGAATAGTGTTGATGAAATTAGTTGAAGTAGACGCTTTGTTTTTGTCTCCTCAATATTCTCTATTTTGCGAAGTCAAGGCAAAAGCGAAAAGTTGGTAATTGCCTGCAAAATCACAGCATCTTGTAATTTTCTAGGTCTGAAAAAAATAGTAAAAAGCTCTTGATAGTTTGAAATTGAATCTTTTTTTAAAAAAATTTGCTGTTAACTTTCAACATTAAAATTTTATACCGGTTTATGAAAGGTTTTAGCAGCTTTTTTTTCTATTGTAAAGTTTAGTTTTGTTGTATTTATAAAGTATGTATATATGCTGTTAGATTAGCTAAATGTCAAACTCTCTATATAAAAAAAGAAATCTTTTTATATATATATTGTGACACTCAGGTTGCAATAGACCTTACTAAACAGCTGTTTTGTTATTATTATTATTTTAATTGAATCAAAAATATATATAATCTAAAATATATACGTTCAAATATAATTATACATATTATATGAAGATAGTATTTTTATACATATAGCGATTAAAATATTAATTTTCTTTCGATTATAAATAATATTTTTAAATTATTTACGAAGAAATCGTTTTAAATTACGCATATATGATGTAAAATAATTAAATACAAAATATATGTATGTTTGTTTGTATATATGTATAAATATATACATAATCTATAAAACTAAGAAGAGCAAGAGCAAATAAAGAGTGTGTGTGTTTGAGAGAGAGGGAGATAGAGAGAGAAGGAAAACTCTTAATCCGGGGGGGTGTAAACAAAATATAAGAGCCAAAAAGAGTAGTTTTCAAATAGAAAACAAGGGAAATCTTCTAATGAATAACTACAGGACTTTGTTGAACACAAACGCCAACCATGGGCGAAGAGGCATCTCCACTGGCAGAACCACTATTGTTGCCAGCATTCGAGTTCGAATTACTGTTGGCGGCACCAGGAGGTAGACCACCACCACCAGCACCACCTGGCAGCCTTTGAGAATGTTGCAGTAACTGATGTGTTTGGGGCTGATGTTGCATTAAATGTTGTTGCTGTAAATGAGCGGGAGGAGCATTTGACATTTGATCCATTTGATTGTTAGCACTGATGCCGGCCAACATGTGTGAGGGTAGCGGTGGTGGTGGCATACCAAAGACATGGCTGGGCGGTGCAACCGTGGGCCAGGCTGAATACGAGGCAGGTCCGGCAGATGAGCCAGCTGTAGAGGCAGTTATAACACTAGAATCAGTCATCATAAGATGCGAGGCAGCCGCCGACAGCGGATGATGTACCAAATCTAAAGGCAGTGAAGCGGGTGCATAGTTGTGGTGATGTACCAAACCACCACCGCCACCACCAACGATACCACCACCACTCATGACATTCGCCGAAGACGTGGCTGTTGTTGGTGTAAGTTGATTTTTGTTTTGTAAATGATTGAAAGCTCCTCCACTGCTGCCCGAATTTTGACGTATGCGTGACGAGTTCAAGGAGTTCGTGCTGCCAGAGGTAGTCGAGGATACTCCGCCGCCTTGAAGGGTCGGTCTATCAATAACAAAACGCTGGGGCTGTTGGTGCAGTTGTAGAGGTGGCGGTGGTGGTGGCATTTGTTGTGAAGCCAAGGGCGGATCACAATCCATGGCCAAAGGATAACTATTACTACTTACATTGTTCGAAGGTTGTGTGGTACTGCTACAACTGCTGTTTGAGCCAGGCGAAAGCAAACCCTGTAGAGATTGTTGCGCTGCCAGCATCTGTTGTTGCTGATGCTGTTGTTGCTGTTGTTGCTCGTATAAGGATTTCATCGTTATGCTGTTTTGATCGAAGTTTTGTGGCCCCACTGCTCCACCACCACGCGATGAACGCATTATATTTGCAGAGGATAACGAACCCAAGCTATTTAAACTGTTGGGCTGTTGGCTTGAGGGATGTATTAAGAGTCCTATGGTTGTAGGGAGAAAAATCAAGAGGTAAAAATACTATTAGAGAATTAGAAATATGCAAACAAACGTAATTCAATGTAAAAGAAAATATTTTTTTGTAAACAAGTTATACATATACTAGTCACTTTTGTATTACCAAGTAACTACTCGTATATACGTACCTATGTATATTTAAATACAGAGTGCTATATATTTGAAAACATATTAAATTTTAATTGGTGTTTTTTTTTGGAATTTTTACAATTAAGTTTAAATTTTTTTTTAGCGCACTAATCATCCCAAAAAAAAAATATTGTGTTAACTTGACTGCACCTGATCAAAAATACTTGTGTGGCAACACTCTATACTTCGGAAGCAATGAATAGCTGTTGTTGTGTTTTACAGTTATTTTCATTACAATTACAATCAGCCAATGTAGCAATTGTAAAGTAAGAAAATAAAAAAAAACATGTTGATTATTGAGTTCTTGTTTCAACTATGATATTAGTTCAACTTCTCATTTGTTTAAATGAAAGTTTAACATAATAATAACTCTAGTTGTTCTAAGAAACTTTTGGGTTAAGGTTTCCTGACGATCTGCATTAGCAACAGTGAAATGCGCATAGGATCCAGCCAAATCTTTCAATAATCAGTTTCAATGTATTTAAAAAAAAAAATTTACTTAATAAGTAAAATAATAATTTGAGATTATTAGTGCGTTAACATATGTATATTAAACTAAATTAAATTTTAATTCTCGTTTAAATTTAATTTCGAATTTCGTTATAAAGAAAAAATTAATTTTAAACACCAATTGCCAGACTAAATTGTTTTTTGGCTTTTTATGCATATTTTCAAAATTTCAAAGTTACACCCAATGCAAATTTTAAAGCCTAAAAAAGTAGAAATTTTGATTATCTTACTCGTACAGCCTATATACTGCCGTTATTCAATAAAATTTAAATTTTATTTCAAATAATGATTAAAAAATTTATTTGTTGTGGTTAAGCACATCTACTAGATGCATTTCGCTGCTGCTCAAGCAACTCACCAGCAGATTTCAACCATAACTCAAAAAAGCTTACCAAGCCCCAATGTTTGTAGATAAACTCGCAATAGATTATTATAGGTCACCTTTTGAGTTCAAGATGAGAGATTAACTTAACCTGAACTTCTATTGTGGTTTTTGGGTAGTCGGTTACATGGTTTTACTTGCTAGTTTAAGCGGCCTAATATTTTACTTGTAAATTATGAAATTAGGCAGTTTCTTCTTCTTCCAAAAAAAAAATTCAAAGTGTGTTAATAACATTATGACTTTTGCCCAGAAAATGTTGCCACTATGTTGTTCCTCAGTATGGTAATATTACATAAAAACGAAGTTTAAAATACCATTCAAAAATATGAAACTTAATTCATAAAAAATTAATTTAATTTTCGGATTAACTAACTAAAGAAATAAACTAAGTTTAATCTTGAACCCAAAAGTTGGCCCAAGACATACTTCTACATATATGAAAATTTCGGTAATAGAAATTGCATAGAAAATCTCATTTCTTTTAGCAAAATGAATTTGTTACATGTAAACTCAATTATTAGTTAAAAAAAATGTTTTTTTTTTGTTGATTATATCATAAATTTTTTATTAAGTTTTTTGTTTGTTTTCTTGCGTATTCTTTTTTTCCTTTTTCACATAATCATTATTAGTTATGTTTATTATTATATTTTTTTTTTGTTTTTGTTGTATTTAATAATAATTATGAAATATTAACTTAAAGTTAAATGAAATATGTTTCAATAATTACCATTATTTTTGTTTTTAATTTAATATTAATTTTAATGTTTATGGTTGTTAAGATGAAGTGTGGGTTTTTTTAATTTATTTTATTAATATTACTTTATTTTTTTACTTAATTTATAAATGGCTTAAAGTTGTATAACATTTTTTTTTCTTTTTTGTGGTTTTTATTTAATTAAGTTGTTTTTATCATTATTATTTACTTGTTTTTTTTTTCATTCATAGGTAGAAAAAAATTAAATTTTTTTTTTGGGTTTTTTGGTAAAAATCGTAAATAAAAATATTTTTTAAATAAAAGATTTTCTTTCTTTCAATTTTTCGCAATAAGTTTGTTTTTTATGTGTTTTTAAAGTTTTTGTAAATAAATATTTGCTTTGTTTATATTTTTTTATATATTTTCAGCTGGTTTTCTAATATATGATTTTAATTTTTTTTTTACGTTTTTAAGGTTTCAAGTAATTTATCGTTTGTTTCATGTGTTTTCTTTTTTTGAGTTCAATACTGTTATGGTGTATGTGGTTTTTCTTTAAGGAATATGAAATAAATTGAATTTTATAAATATGCGGAATTCGACATCGAACGAAATTTGAAAATATTTGCATTTAAACTCTAATTTTAACCCACTATTAAATCCTAGCGTGATTATTAATGTGAAACTGTATGGCAAAACTCGTTAAAATCATATTCAATTTTGCTAGTTATGCTAACTTCATGATAGTTTTTCGTTATACATGCTGAGTACACATCTGACATTTCTTGTATTGTCATTTTCAAAATGTGTACAACGCCGTTCACATTATGTTTTTTTATATGGAAAGCAATGCCAGACAACGAACAATATCGAAAATGTCAAACGTGGCCACTACTACACACTATTGCGATGCCACAAAATGCCATAATGTGTATTCGGCATAAGGCTGCTAATTTACATTAAGTTCATGAAATGGGTTGCATGAAATTTTTTCATTCGTCAGTAGGAGGACTGATCAACAAAGTTGCCAAAGAGACTCCTGCTACGTATTTTTTTATATAACTCCCTTCTATAGCGCTGCAATTAGCAAATACAAAAAGTTTTTTGCAATTAATTTCATGAAATTGACACTCAGAAGGGCAACGAATTTTGCCGAAGTTGTCCTGGTATATGAATTTTTAAATAAATTCGAAATCCTTGTAGAGAAAATAACTAAGAAGAATAAAAAAAAATTATTTTTTCTCAGTGATCCTAAATAAAATTTAATATTCACCCCTATTGTGATAACAAGTGGTATTATTGTTCCCATGGAAATTTTATTTCCCTTGAAAGGAAAAATGCGATCAAGAATGTCCCGAGAAAAATATTTCTTGCTGTCAGTTCGCAGTGAATGTAAAAAACGGGGAAAAGACTCGTAAAGCTTAAAAATTAACTGAAAATCATCTAATTTAAGTTTAATAATAAGAAATAAACAAATTTTAGCTTCCAAGTGAAATTTTTTAGCTGTAAAAATGTGTTTTTAAATACTCCAGGTGCAGTGGAAAAAATTTATTTTGTGTGAACCAAATAGATACATATTCCATGCAAACAGGTGTTTCTGGGAATTAATCTCTCCTATCGTGAATATTTTTCCCCCGAAATGTTTCCCATAAGTTGCAATCGGAAACTATTTCCACATGAAAAAAAACCAGCATGTTCGAAAAAATATGGCATCGCCGATTTTTATTCCAGTTGGTTTTTTCCCAAAAATTATCGGCCTAGCCCACGATGTCGACAAGAAAGTTTCTTTCGCTTACTTACATTGAAAACAAAAACAAAATAAGAGAATTTGTTTTTGTTTTCAATGTAAGTAAGCGAAAGAAACTTTCTTGTCGACATCGTGGGCCAGGACGTATGTGTGTTGTTTTTCTTCTAATAACATATGAATAATAATGAATAATAACAATTTAAGAAAATTATCCAAATACGAGCAAAAACTAAAATTGCATCAATTCACAATAGATATTCGGCTTGCAACAGATGTTTATTTTATTCCTTAGCAATTGGCGATGGGAATAAAATAATTATTCCCTATAAGGATGAATAACTTTAAAACATTATGACCATATGACCTTTAGGACTACCGTTTGAAAATAATCATCCCTATGGTGAATAAAATGTGAAATTTTTGTTGCCATGAAATTTTCATTCCTCATGAAGGGGAATTTGCTATGGCGAATTTCATGGGAACGTTTGTTCCCGCTATAAATGCGCAGTGAATGTAAAAATCAGAATATCCGACTGCAATCAACTTTGAACAGTTAAATAGCCTCAATGGTTATTAAAAATGAAAAATTATAAGAGACATCTAAAGACGGTTTACCTATTTTGATATAGTTAGCCGACTTTTTACTACTGTCATATCTTTAGTGACACTCCCAGGATTAAGACAAATCGATTGATGTAAGAATCATTAAAATCGGTCCACATACATACACACATACAGGCTGATAAACACAATTCCCGTCTTTGCGCCGCTCATTCGGGTAAAACGGGAACACATTTCTAGGGAAAAATTATTCACGATTGCAATTTGGGGAAAAGGGAATATATTTTCACAATTATTTCACTTGTATTACAACACTTGTAAGTTTTGAGAAACAAGCTTCTGTCTGGCTTGATTTTTGAAAGACGATAATCTTACCCTTGCTCAAAAATAATTCATGGAATTGTTCGAAATTCATCACACCTCTTCAAAACGAAGCGTTTGAAATTGTTCGATTTCTATCACATGCCTGAATATAATGACCTACGAGGAGGCACCATCTTTAATATAAAACGAAATGTTCCATTGCGTATTATAGAGGAATTTTATTTTTTTTTCTGGCACGCACATGAAATATAAAAGTGAAATTCAGAGTTAAAAATAAAATAAAAAAAGTCTACAAAATTCCAGGGTTCAGAATTTTTTGAGTTTATGGGATAGAGAGGAGAGGATAATGAAGAGGGTAGCCATCATTATTTCCTCTCTCGGCCCTGCACCAAAATGTTGCTCAACTACAACTGCCGTGTGTGAACCCAATCGAAGGGAATACACTAAAATTCTTTAAATTAATTTTTTCTTTTAATTTAATTAAATTTTACTTTTATTTTTGGGGGAGCTTTTTTATGGTTTGTGATTTGTTAATTAATATTTGTTATTTCATGTCGTTCTTTATAATTTAAGACTACAGCTAAATTTTGTGTTTTACATAATTTTTGTTTTTAAATTTTATTTGTGTTTTTAATTTTTCCTCTTTTAATTAATTTCTTGTTTTCTTCGGTTTAATGTATTTTTTCTGTTGTTTGTCGCTTTCGTTTATTTTTGAGAAAGATTACACTTTTTGTTTTTGAAATATAGAAAATAAAACTTGTGTGTTTTGGTCAAAAGAAAAATATAATAATAATAAGTTTACGAGTGTTTCTTCGGTCTTGTTTTTTTTTTATCTAAAAAGTATGCTATATTAATTTATAATTAAATTTATACTTTTCTTTACAAACACTCACACGCATTTATTTGAACATTCATTCACCTTTTTTTTGTTTATTACTTTCTTTAATATTAATTTTATTTAAATATGTACTTTTTATTTTAATTTATTAATAAATATATGTATATATATAAACTATGATTTGTTTTTATTTTTATTACTTATTTTTTTTATAAATTTCTAATATTTTTTATATTATTTTTTTAATTATACTTAATATTTGTATACGGATTGCTAATCAATTTATATATTACAAGTGTTGGATGTGCGTCACTATGATAAAGCTATTTTCTAGTGTATTAAGTTCAAGCAAATTATAAAGAATACTGATTTTTTTTTTTAATTTTATTAATAGTTTCTTACATTATTCGTAATCAGTTTGCTGATAAAAATAGCAAAGAGTAAAATAACCTCATCATTTTAACGCGCACATATTTTTTTAATTTTTTTTTTCTTTGTTTGTATGTTTTTTTACAGCATGAATGATTTTGTTTAAATGTTATTAAATATGTTTTATTTTTGTATATATTTTTTAATGTTGTTTTTTTTTTAATTATTTTGCAAATAATGAACTCTATGGTGGTTAAGTCACCTAATAAATGCATAATTTGTTTTTTTTTTTAATTTTTGTCGTTCCTAAATTAATACGTAATTTTTATGAATTTTTTTCTTTAATGCTTAATGTTTTTTAAACAACAAAAAAGAAAGTGAAAAATAAATATTGTAAAAATATGTAAAAAAAAAATATTAAAAAAAATCTTTAAATAAAAAAATGTTTGAAGCCTTGCAGGCTCTTAATTTGATTTGTGAAACATTTAGCAACAAATACAATGCAATGGTTTTTTAAAAACCCTTTTCTTAGCATCAAGTGTCACAAAATATTAATTCCTCAATTACATGCAACAAATGGTCCTTCGCAGCCACATTCAATTTATTCACTACTCAAATTCAAAGACAACGCTTTAAAAATTAATTAATTATTTGTTAATAGTGACAGAAGATATTTGAAAGATGTTGTGAGAAATAATGGTCCTTCCAAATGATTAATTAAAAAATTATACGAAAAAGTTTTTTTTTAAGTTGTATTACTAAATATTTGAAAAGTTTGCATAGTATGTTTGTTACCAGGATTTTAATTTGAGACACGCCTATATGTTACCACAGTGGTCCAAAGCCATCCATATCCGTAGAATATGCAATGGAAATTTTTTCGTGAAACATTTTCAAAAGGAAATCCTAAAAAATCGGAAACTTGCTTTCTTTTCAAATTGAGGATTAAAATTTAAAAAAAAAACATTCACAGTTTCTCTAAGTGTAAAAATGATGAAAAAAAAATTAACAAATTTCTAAAAAAAAATTACTTTTTCCAAAATAAAAGATCTAAAGATCCTGTACAAGGGGACCAACTACAAATACACATAATTTCAAAAATTTACGTCTAAACTTAACGTAAAAGAAGAGTTGAAATTTTTAAATTGGGCTTGAAAAAAAACATTAAAAGAAAACTGTGCTGTGAAAGATTGCCGGAAGTAGAAAGACTTTGGGATAGATATTCTTTATGCAAGAGAAAATGATCAAACAGAATATGACTGCAACTTCAGGAAAAATCGCTGTCAAATTAACAAACCCCATAACAAAATCTACGGCAGTAACTTCAAATTATCTCTACTTTTTGTTCTAATTTCTTTTGTGCTTATTTTTCTTTGTAGTTTTGTTTACAAAATGTATGAAATTTATTGAAAGTATGATAGCATTGTTGTGAGAATGAGTATTTATATGTGAGAGCATAAGCAAAAAATACGGCGGCTCTACCTTATATGATTATGGCTAGGCGAATGGCAGGCAACCTAACTGAACTTTAACTGTTGTTTATACTCTATTGCTGTAGCCGTTGCTGTGCAGCAAGAAGGACCAAAAGTTTTTAAACGTCTGATTTGTATTTTTAATGTTTCTTTCAATACGTGTGAATTGCTTAAATATTATGAAAACTTATTATTCTCCGACTATTTAAAAAATTTTAAATTATGTTTTCTGTTTAGCACAAATAAATTAACTTAAATTTTAAATTACTCTTTCTCTCTAGTTACATTTTTCTTGTTTCATTTCAATTACTTTTATGTTTTGTTTTGTTGGTAAATATTATTATGGATTAATTGGATAAACATTGCCATAGAGTCCAAAAAGTATGTAGAGAGGGGTAAACATATATTTTTTGTTAAATTTTTCTTTCAAACTTTTTTTCTTCCAGTGTAATAGTTTTTTTTTTTTTTTTAGTAGTAGTAGTAGTAAGTAGTACTTAGTTGAAGTTTCTTTATTATTTTTAATTTAATCGATTTCGATGCCAAAAATGTGTTTGTTTAAATTTTTTGTTTACTTCTTCATTTATAAATCATGTTTTATATAAATTTATATTTTTTTTATAACGAAGTTGAGAGGAAAGTTAAGGTGTAGGGCGAGGGCAGATTTTTTTATTTTTATTATTGTAGGTTTGCTTTTTTAACTGAAAGTAAATAATAAAAATTAAGCCACAGGGGAAATAATTTTGTTATGTTTTTAACCATTTTTTAGGTTTTAGTGTATAATATGCCAAAACTGGTTTAAGTTTTCATTTTGTGTTTATTTATTTTGTATTTTTTTATCTTTATTTCAAGACTTAAATGTCTAAAAACCAAAATCTAGTTAGTAGTAATTTTTCTCCCATTTTCGTATATATAATTTTAGAAGTAATTTTTTGTTTTTTGTTTATAGCCAAAAGTAGTAATTTAGTTTAACATTTTTTTTTTCTGTTAGGATGTTGTTTCTTTTTTTTGAAGATGACCTAAAGTTTTGTTTTTTATTATTTTTTTTTCATACTTTACTTACTAAAACTATCAGTTTTGTTTTAACCATTTTTGTTTTTATTACTACATTTTTAACTTTAAATTATATTTGCTTGTATATAATATATAATCTTTTATATAAACCTTTTTTTTTTTTTGGTTTTTTTTAATATATATTTATGTTTGTTATTTTAAATTTCGATTACGACAATGTTGAACCAACTAATCTTTTGTTTTCTTAGCATTTTCCTTTAAGTTAAACAATTGCTATTTTTCTTTATTTATTTATTTTTCTTCGACTTGGGAAATGTAATGAGTTTAATGTATAGAATATTTACACTAGAGCCTAGTACTCTGTTCGAAGTTGTGAAAAATTTTCACCAACATTGATTATTTGACATGTACTAAATGTAGCCCAACTAGCGGTTTTTTTTTCTTCTAAATTTCTCGCTTTTATTGCTTGAAAGTATGCAACATTGTTAGAATTCCGTGCGAAAAAAAGTACTGCTTTTGTTGTTTTTTTGTTGTTTTGAAGCTGAAACTAAAATGATGCCAGAGTCATTTTGCATGGAAAACATGCTGCCAGATAGATTTTTCGTGTAATTCGCAATAAGAACAGCGTGTACTACTTTTGCAAGTTTATTTCGCAAATATTTCATACTAAATACTTTTACATGTAGTTTGACAGCATTTCGCACGAGATTGTGAACAGAGTAGCAGGCTTAAGAGGCGAAAGCTGTAGGTTGTAGTAGGAATACTCAAGTAGCCATAAAGTATTAATGGATGAAAACCTTAAATTGCTTTAATAACACTGTGCTCGAATTCAAAACTTTTTTTTTTTTTGGAAACAAGCCAGGGACCCAGTGGATAAATCTAATCCAATGGTGCTTACCATTTTTTTTAGGTTAGTTCTTGTTTAAAAAATAATTAAGATTTGTAAACTTGTTTAAAAGCACCTAAAAATCACAATTTTTTCTAGTTTTCTACCATTTGTTAACATTTATGTCGATATATATCGCCTGAAAAGACATGTATTGATGAACTTGCATCCTGAGAAAACTTTTTGGAAAAAAATTAAATTTTTTTCGAATTTTTTTTTGTCAATTATTTTGGAGCAATTTTTTTATTTTTTATTTTTATTTTATTTTTTTAGTTGCTATAGGACGCATGTTCATCCATACTGTTCTTTTAATTGATATAAAAATTAATGAATAATAGAAAACTGGGAAAAATTGCGATTTTCAGGTGCTAAGTTTAAAATCTTAATTATTTTTTAAACAAGAACTAACCTAAAAAAAATGGTTAGCACCATTGGTCGCAGAGTACTCGAATTAGCTTTACCCACATTTTTGAACTAGCACAGTGTAATCGATAACACAAAATGTTGTCTACTCGCTTAACTTTATTTTCGACTTGAGTTACAAACTAAACTGTCCCAAAACCTTCAGTACCTTTGCAGAAATATTCTAAGACTTGCTCTGGTTTTTTTTTTTGTTTCTTATTATTTTTTTTTTTAAATAAAATAGTTGTGTCTTTTTTTGTTTCTGTTTCTGCTTCTGCTTGTTTTTAAGTTTATTTTATATTAATTAAATAGAACTTTTTTTAATGAGAAATTTTTTGTTTTGTTTTAAATTTAAAAATTATGGCAGTCAATTAAGTCGTTTCATTACAATAAATATTATCTTTTGTTTTTCTCTTAACATATCAAATAATAAAAAAATATATTTTGAAGATTACGCTCTAGAGAATGAAAGATAACTAAAATAAAAAAAAGATTGTTTCACATGCCACTGGAAATTTTATAAAAAATATAAGGTTTATAAATAACCACTCCCACACAGGGCAGTAGAAAGAAAAAAATGTATTTGCTTTTTACTTAAATATTTGTTTTAGAACACAAAATTATAGAATAAAAACCTAAGAATTTTCAATTTTAAAACAAATTTTTAGGTAAAAAGCAAATGCTTTTTTTATTCATACTACCCATAGTGCGATATAAAAATTAGTTTCCAACTAGCCTGGCACATATGTACTTTTTATAGCAAGGTATAAAATTTTCCATAGGAACATTTTTGACTAGTACTGCACGTTTATTTAAACGACAATCGTATATAGAAACATGTATAAAAAGAAATTTAGCATATCGTTACCTTAATACAGAAAGGCTCTAACTCATAATTTATTTAAAATCAAGCTTTTTGCATATTTCGATAGAAGAACATCTAATGTATCGAAAAATGCAAAAATCTCAAATTCAAAAAAATAATGAGTTAGGGCCTTTCGGTATTAAGGTAACGATATGTAGAAGTACCATTTGCTTTGTAGTCATACAATAAAGATTTCAAAGAAATGTGTGAGCTAGTGTAGCTGGCTTTTCATATTAACCAAAAAAAAATTTAAACACAAAATGTAACAATAACCCTCGCATACATAGCTGAAAAGTTTATTAACATGACCCTCGCATAGTTAAAATTTTAAAAACAAATTGAGTTAACAACCAAGCACTCACATATTGCTTGTTAGCGAGCAACATTTTGTGCAAAAATATATACAGTCTAAATAACGACCCTCGCATAATTCAATTATTGACGCAAAAAAATAAACCCATTATTTTGGGGCAGTAAATTAAATTTTTTTTCAACACAATAAACCTGAAATAATTTTAATGGCCTAATTATAGCGACCCTCGTACAGTAGAAATCGTTAAGTGTTCCAAACCAGCAGTTGCACGTATATATATATATATATTTTATATTATTTAGTGTGCATGTATAACTACCATCGAATAATATAGGATTTTTTTTTTGAGCCGAATAGAAGTCACGAAAGGTTTAACTGCCAAACTGTCAAAATGACAGTTCATTTTACGCTCACTTTTTGACATTTATGATCAGTATACAGCAGTATACTCATAAATTGACACAAAAAAGCAGCCCCAGAAATCAGTCGAGAGATGGAATGTATTTTATTTTGATAGCGTTTTTTCTTATGCTCTCAGATATAAATACTCATTCTCTCAAAAATGATACCATACTTTCAATAAATTGTAAACATTTTGTAAACAAAACTACAAAGAAAAATAAGCACAAATGAAAATAATGTATTTACACATTATTTGTGTGTTTTCGAAACAAAAGAACTATAAAATTACTATTTTATTTATGTAAACTTCCTTCTGCGTTGCAACGGAAAGATTTTCAGTGAAAAAAAAGCAAGTTTAACTGCTTTCATAATACAAACGTACTTTTTCCCCGGGGAGTTTTTTTATTCCTACATTTGGTAAAAAAAATTGGGGAAAAATAAATTCATAATCAAGGCAATCATGAATAAAATTCCGCGAGAAATTTCTCCCTTTTCCAATTATAATTTTTTATTTTTCCCTATTACTTTCTATTGCTTAAAATTGTTGCTCGGAAAAAATTTCTCGCGGAATTTTATTCATGATTGCCCTCAATAGGAGAAAAGGGAAAAGTGAAAATACTCGCAGTAATTTTTGTTCAAAATTGGGCTGACAGAATCACGTCATAAATATATCGATAAATATTAAAAATTTTCGGTCCACAGGTACTAAACAAATTAAAAAATAAAGTCGAACAAAAATCAAAAATTATTATTGGTGACAACCCTCGCACAGTGGGAATTGTTTAAAAAATCTTTCTAAATTAAAAAAATGGATATCAAAATGTATTTATGAAAAACGACCCTCACACTAAGCAATTTGTTGTGTGGTATGACTACGCCACACGGTTATTGAAGACCGAAAATTAAAGCGATAACAACGTTTTTATGATAAGGATATGAAAGGACAGTTTTATCTAGAGCACAAGTCTTTACAAGCATATTTGGGCCAGACATTACCAACTTCAATTGAGTCTCAATTTTCCAACATTCAAATCGTCACATCAGTGATCGTATCGACAATCGTACGAAAACAAATTAAGTGATACGTCAATCGTATAAGCTGAATGGGATTTCAGTACGTTCACGTATGTATGTATGTATGGCATAATCCGAAAATGGTGTTTTTACGTGACGAGTTAGTTGTACGTTCACGGATGCGACGATTCGACCACCGAATATATGTACTGCTTTAATTTGACGCGTTTTTCCGTCATAACACGTCAAATTTTGTTGATAAATATATATATTGCATTCAAGAGAATACTGAAGATGGGTTATATCGGAAACCGGTATGTTCGTGAACCAAATTTGACGATTGTACTAAATTAAAGCAAACACTTCTTTCTCTCTTCTTACAAATAAACTGAAAACTTCATACTACCTCTCTTCCTCTCTCGCACATTATTACTCTTTCTCTCTCTACCTTTCACACTCTCCTTCACTCTAGCTTTAACTCTCTCGTTTTTTTTTGTCAACAGTGTAAATGTAATGTTATTACTATTTGAAGCAGTGCTTGTCTGGCTGTTCACCGAAAAATTTACTGGCTAGAAAGCTGCGCTTAAATGAAACGCAGTCAAGGGTACAAATTAAGAGATCTGATAGCTAAGCTCTACTGAAATACATATTTTTTTATTTCACTCGCTATCGAGATGCTGCAATTTGTCCCCAATAAATGAGACATTTTTCTTCTTATTCTAGTTATTTTCTTTCGATTTTCAAGCGTAATCTTTTGTTGTATAAACTAAATTTTTAACATACAAATGTATAACTAAAATTTTCTCTAACTTAAATAGAAATAAAAGGAATTTGCTTGTTTGTTTTTTGTTTGTTCTTGTTCTTGTTTTTTTTTATATGTATGTATATAAATATTGAAATACTTAAAAATTACAATAATAATAATAATAATAATATGCTACACTTGTGTTGTTACATTATTAAATAAATGTAAAGGTTACGTTACAGATTTTGTTTATTAAATTAAACAAAGAACTGAGTGAGAGTGGCGTCCACTTGAAAATATTTTTATGCTCTTAAAACTTCACAAAAACAAAACATTAAATGCACAAAAACCGGGATTACAAAAATTGATGGTCAACGAGTTGGTGGTTGAGATGCTGGTGTAATTGTTGTTGTTGGTGGTGGCAAACCATACTTTATATATAGAAGGAAATTAATTAGTAGGAGGCATTACATATTTTTATATGTTTTTGTTTTTTCTTACACTTATGTATACATATAAAACAAAGGAAACAAGTTAAAGGAATAGCAAGGATCACATTTTAACATAATTGAGAAAATTTATATACAAGAAAGAAATTTTAAAAGTTTTGTTTAAACTTAGAAAGCAAATGATAATATTGATGGAAAAAAAATATAGTGAGAAAAATTTAAGTTTCTGATTTTTTTTTTAAACCAAATGATGTATAGTACCATATGTTGATTGTTGTTGGTGTTGAGGATGTTGTGGCTGTTGCTGTTGTTGTTGTTGTTGTTGCCCCACTATATTGCCTGCTGAGGATGTAAATGTTGAAGTTGTTATTGCTGTTGCATTTGTTATGTTTTTATTAAAAATATTCCTGGTAGCTGCTGTACTCGAACCTGAGGAAGCGATTGATGTTGTTGATGAAGATGTTGATGATGCTGATTTTAATGATGTTGAGTGTTGTTGTATTGAATGTGGTGGCAAGCCAGGTCATCGTCTATCATCTATAGATTTTGTTTTGCCATTTGTGTATGTTGGTTTTTTTTTTATACGAAGTATAAATTTTTTTGTGCAATTTGTTTTTAAGTTTAACAGTGTTTGTTTTGGTTTTTCAATTGTTATGATTTTTCAATTGTTATAATTTTTTGTTATAACATTTTACATAGAAATAGAAAGAGAAGAAAAACATGGCAGTTCGTTTAATACAACAATATTTCACATTAACTTTTTCTTTAGTTTAATTAATTTTTATATTATTTTATATTTTTTAATTAATTCAAAACTACAAAAAACAAACAAGAATTAACTACTTAAATTAAAATCAAAACAATTGAAATTAGATTTAAGAATAAATTTGCAAAAAAAAATAAATAAAAATAATTACAAACAAAAAACAATATTTATGCTTCGTATTTAAGGAACTTTTCACACAAACATTACAGCTTTCCCGGCATACTTTTAGGTTAGTATAATTATTCAAAACTATTGGCATGTTTGTAGGCATAAATGTTTGTTTCAACTCTGAATTAAATTATTCAGATATTCCTAAAAAACTGATTTCCATAGGACAATAACAGACAGCAGTCACTTCTTTTAACAAAGAGAGAGAGAGAGAGAGAGAGAAGTGTAGAGAGGAAGAGAGATATTTTCCTTACTTATTACAAAACATTTAACTGCGTAAACACACCACAAGAATTAACCAAACAGAGAAATCAGGAATTATATTAGTATAATATAAAACATTAAGACATTATGACACTCTAGACTACTGTTTGAATCCCCCAATTGCATTTCCAGTATCGAGCCCCACGTTTTTAATATCAAAAATAAATCTTTTCTTTTGCACATAACCACTATGTAGAAACTAATTTTAGCTTTATTTAAATATTTTTTAAATTTGTATCTAAAAAAATCAGTTTATCAGTTCAGATCAGTTTGAATTTTTGGAGGCACATATTCCTTTACTTTTACATTCCCCTCCAAATAAATCATATATGTAAATATATAAAATACGAATGTATCCAATTTTTCAATTTTCCAATTCTTTCACTATTTTTTAAAAGCAGTTTGTAAATTTTTTTTAACATGTAAATATTCATTTCCCGCTCCTAAGAGTATGCAAAAATATCTAACTATCATAATTTTTCCTATAAAGCTAAAATTTTACCTCAAAAATTAAAATATAGAAACATTATCATAATTAAAGTGAATTCTGTTGGAAAAATAAGGAACAGTATTGTACTTCGAAAATGTACAGAACAAAAATTTTAGCAAAATTTTCATATTTAGAGTAGAATACTGCTGGAAAAATAAAGAACAGCATTGTAATTCGCCGAAAACAGGACTAGAAGCTTATTTCGAAAATTTCGAAATTAAGTTCGAATTTTCGAACATGACCCAAAAGTTCAAAATTCATATAAGGAATCTCATTACAACGCATTTACACTCAAATCGACTTCGAAAGACTTCGAATAAAAGCCTAAATTTTTACCACTAACGAGAAAATATGCAAACATGCATACTCGTATTTTTAAAATCCCTAAAAAAATTTACCTACCAACATTTTGAAAATCAAACACTTTTCAAATAAACATAATAATTTAATTGAAATGTTTTTTTTTTTAATACAAAACTGGAGTTTCGAACCGATTTAAAATATGTAGAATTTCATAGAATGACGTTTAAGATATAATAATTTTTTATGTTTCGCAAAATCTAATTACGGAGAAACTTGTCATTGGAGGCTTTTCGAATTCATAAATCTGATTGCACAAGAATTTCTTATGTGTGCTCAATTGGCTGGAATATAATTTACAAGCTCCCTTTATAAGTTAAGTTCGAAATTACTTTTCGAGTTTTAAAATTATTTAATAAGTTTTGTAATTGTTTTTTTATTTTTATTTTTTAGTGCACCACATACATACATATGTATGAACTAATTTTTGCAACAAATACTTGCTGGAAAATATTTAACCTTCCCTTCAAAAACTTGTTTAGTTTATTGAATTACGACTGAAGTAATTGTTAAAGTATAAACAAAACTAAATAAAACAAAAATAATAATAATAAAAACCCATAAACAATTAAAAAATTATGAAGAAAGTAAAAGAAATGAGCTACTGTAACTTTTTAAAATTGTAAATAAAAATAATTTATTTAAACTTACCATGACTCTGTTGTTCTGAATGTTGCACCGTACTGACCGGTACCATTGGACCACCCGGCACTAAGGCGGCCGTCGATGATGATGTTGAACTAACGGAAGGCGAAGATATTGCTATACTACCAGATTGTACCGAACCAGCACCCGTATTGGTAGCCTCATCCGTGGTACGCTTAAAAAAATTATGCTGCAACGCATAGTACGGTGTGACACGCGTTTTGGGATCAAAATCTAACATTCGTAATATTAAGTCCTTAAATTTTAAATATTCCGCCACCGAATGGCCCGGCTCATCCATGCGTCGGCCTCCGGGACCACCAGTCTCAACGCCGAGTATATCGTGTAGTTTGCGGGAACCAGGCGGCTTATATTTGCGACCATTTTGGCTTTTCTTCAAAACATAAGAACCGTCCGACACAATTATATCGAAGAATTTACGTGTCTTATGACCTTGATCGAGCAAATATTTGGGTGGCATACCCAAAACCTCAACGATTTTATTCATTTGATCGGCTTCATTGCAACCGGAAAATAAAGGTTCGCCAGTATGCATTTCGACTAAAATACAACCCAAGGACCACATATCAATGGCCAAATCATAAGGTATGCCTAATAAAACCTCCGGTGAACGGTAGAAACGTGATTGTATATATTGGTATATCTAAAAAGAGCAACAACAAAAATGATATAATAAATATTACACAATATAAAAAGCAAGAAAACTTACCCTTTGTCCCAATTGACACGAACTGCCAAAGTCAACTATTTTAATAGCTGATCTTTTGGGATTACAAAGTAATATATTTTCGGGTTTAAGATCACAGTGGATTATATTCAGTTCGGGAGTACTCAAGAAGAGCAAAGCAGTGCATAGCTGTTGAGCAAATTTTCGTGTTAAATTCAATGACACACCACGAAAATTTGTATTACGTAATAAATCATATAAATTATAGGATAATAATTCAAATACTAAACATAAATGATTGCGCCACATAAAATGCCGTTTTAGTTTAACTGCAGGGAAGAAAGAGAAATATGTTAATTATGTGTATATGTATATTCAATAGTTTCGATTATTTTTTTATCTTTTAAATTTTGGCTTTAAAAACTTCGAAAGTTTTAAAATGTAGAAACTCCTGGCTCGAATTGCAACATTTTGCGACTTTCGCGACAATTCGAACTTAACTTCGAATTTTCGAAATTAGTGCGAAAGCAAGTTTTCTGCTGCATAGCGAAGAACTACAAATAGAAACTTGGGGTTTATTTATTTTTTCATTACTATTTCACTTTCGAACATGAACATTTTTGTGCAAATGTTTATTTTAAGTTACTTTGGGGGTAAATACTTATGTGCGTTATTGTTTTATTGTCGAAATATATTTAGCTTGGGATCTACTCTGTAATTCGAAACGCAAGCAAATGCTTTCTTCGAATTATAATCTTAATAATATACAAATTTGAAACCATTCGATTTCGTTTCGAAATACGTAGTATTTTTTATTTATTTATTTATTTTGCAAAAAATAAACATAAATTTAAATTTTGCAATATTTGCTTCTTGAAATTGCGAAGGCAATGGACTAACTATTTTTTGATTTTGAAGCACAGCTTATAATAAAATAAAGTAAAATTTTTGCACATACATACGGACATGAATGCAGCGAAAACAAAAATTTGGGTAAAATCAACTTTAATTTAAAGAAATATAATTCAAATTTTGTGTAGAAAAATTTTTGTATTTTCTTGATTTAAACATACAATTAGAAATTTCGATCATTTAATTGGCAACGGACTCAAAATGGAATGAGAATTATAATCAGAAATTTGAAATTTGTAATTTTTTTAACAAAAAAAAAAAAAAAAAATTTTAAACATCACGAATAAAAAAGATATCGTGCCATAAGCGTCAGAAGAGCAAAAAGAGCGGCATAATTTTCGAGCTAAAATTTTTGACGAAATGCGATTATTTACGATCTTAGATAATAGATTTTAGTCAAAAAACAAAGTTAAAAAGAGTGACATAATTTTGGAGCTTAAATTTTTGACGAAATGCGATTATTTACGATCTTAGATAATAGATTTTCGTGAAAAAACAAAGTTAAAAAGAATATGGCGCTTATGGCTCGACATGTACTACCGATATTCAAATTGGCTTGTAACATTTTTTTTACATCAAAGTTACCTTGAAAAAAGTAAATTTTTAAAACGATCGAACTGCGGAATATATTCTTTGTAAGACATACGAGGTCTGATCAAAAAATAACCGTTATTTTCAAATTTCGTGAGTTACATATGTTCGATTTTCGCATTTTTTTTTTCTGTTATGTTGGTACACATGTCTGTTATATATGTTGGCAATATCAGCCATTTTGGATTGTCAGTTTGTTTTTGACAGATAAAAAGGTTAGTCGTGTTTTGCTGTGCTCTTCGATTTTCTACTTTTTCGGTCTTGGCTTTTCTGGACGCTTCCATTTGGATGATTGGGCTTTGGTTTCAATGTCATAGCCGTACACCCATGATTCATCACCAGTTATGACCTTTTTGAGGAAATCTGGATCGTCGTTGACGATGTTCAACAGCTCCTGAGCGATGTCCATGCGACGTTGTTTTTGCTCAAAATTAAGCAATTTTGGAACAATCTTCGCTGCCGCACGTTTCATGCCTAAAACATCCGTAAAAATTGCTTGGCATGAGCCGAACGATATACCAACATCATCTGCAACCTCTCTGATAGTGAGAGAGAGTGCTTCAATGTTTTCATCGGTTGTTGACGTGCTCGGGCGACCAGGACGAGCATCGTCATTGACATCTTCTCGGCCTTCCTTAAACCGGTTATACCACAATTGAACTTGTGTTCTGCTCATAGTAGACTCGCCAAACGCCACAGTCAACATTTCAAATACAGTTTCTTTGATCCATTTTTTTCGAATAGTAAAAAATCGAAGAGCTCACCAAAACACGACTAACCTTTTTATCTGTCAAAAACAAACTGACAATCCAAAAAGGCTGATATTGCCAACATATATAACAGACATTTGTACCAACATAACAGAAAAAAAAAATGTGAAAATCGAACATATGTACGTAACTCACGAAATTTGAAAATAACGGTTATTTTTTGATCAGACCTCGTACATACATACATACATATATACATACATATGTATGTATGTATGTAAGTTTATATTTATGTATGTGTGCCGCCCCCGCTTTTAAGCACTTACCGATATAATATTTATTTTCTGCATCTGCACGATTCATCATTTCCAATAGTTTAACCTCAATTTGTGCCTGATTTAGGAACGGTTTCTTATTCTTAATTATCTTTATTGCTACATAGCCTTGCTCTTCATGATCATAAGCCTTGACCACTTGTCCAAAGCTGCCTTTACCTAATAAAAAAAAATACATATATATATATATAAAACCAACTTCATTTTCATTTAAGGAAAATCACATCAGCTTACCTATTAACGAATCAATTTCATAACGATCCAAAAATCTTTCGCCATGTTTAATTATATAATCATGATTATCATCATCATAGCCATCGTTATATAATTTACGTTCCTTTTTATTAGAGGAATCATCATCGCCTTGGGTCTGTTGGGCACGGCGTTTCTTTTTTGCGTAATACACCTAAAAATTATAAAAAGATGAAAATTTGTCAATATAATGTTCATAATAAAAAGGTAACACATGAAATTACAATAATATGAAGAATGTATTTATTTGGCAGGTATACATATTTCCAAAGTATATCTGACACACATCAGAAGAAAAGTTCGAGCTTTGTTGTATTTAGAGACTTAAGCCTAGATCCCACTATCGCCACAATTTACCGATTTTCGTCGGCTCACTGTAATAAAGTTCTAAGTAAGTGTTCCTCCTTTTAGGGAACTTATTTGACCCTAGTAAACGTTTGTTCTTTGTTTTTCTTCTTTTAACAAAATCAGTCGTTGGAACCTTGTCTTTTTTTTTTGTGCTACATAGTGTAATGTCGTATTTCTAATTGGATCATTCTAATCTATATTAAAGAATACTGCAATACTTCAAGAAGTACCAATTTTTGGGATCGAGATTAAACTTACTGCCAATTCATAGAAGACAAGACAAGTAAAAATTCTCGTCTGCTTATTTATATGGAAAACAAAAGCAAAGCACTTAAATTTGTTTTTGTCTTCAATATACTTACATAAATAGACAGACGAGACTGACATTTAGAGTTAGTTTCTTTCTCCAATTACATAAACCGAAAATTAAATTAATCTCACATTAATTGAGTTTGATGTTTTTTAGCATTACCATACTGGGGAACAACAACAGCAATGGTGGCATCATTATCTGTGCAAAAGTCATAATGTTATTAACTCACTTTGATTTTTTTTTTTTTTTTTTGTGAAGAAGAAGAAACTCCCTAATTTTATTATTTATTAGTTCGATACTTCGTTAACCTTCGGTTAACTTCTTATATATAAAAATAATATTTCTTATTGTTTTGTGTTTTTGATATTTAATTTTTCGAAAAATTAGATAAAAGAATTTGTTTTGGTTTTTTTTTTTTTTTTTTTTTTTTTTTTTTTTTTTTTTTTTGACTGGAGAAGAATGATATGAAAGAAAAAGTTAAGAAAATTGGGCGTAATATGGCATTCGGGCATGTTCTGTATTCCACTTGAAATTAAATCATTCGGAATTGCCATGGCATTGTTGTTATTAAAAATTTTTCCAACAACAATTCTATGGCAATTCAGCACGTTTTAATTCCAGAACATATCCGATTGTGTAACAAAAAACCAATAGTTAAAATTTCTGGGATGTGATACCAGGTGCTTTCGAGTACAACTAAAATTTTCCAGTCAGGTTCGGGTCAATACCCAGTAGTTTTTTTGTTTCGTTTTTGACCCAACGAACTGACCACTTTGTGTAGTAATTTGTAGTTAAAAAATAAATAAAATTGAATTAAGTAAAATAGAATAACAAATAAGCTCCCCAAAAGTATGCTATAGATTTTAAAAATATTTAATTTAATAATAAGCAACTGCTGTAAAAGAATGCAGTAGTAGTTTTCTATTAAGACAAACGCCTAGAATTATGCAATTAAAAATGCATCTTCTTGTATAAATATAAACAGGCCACAGAATTTTTTGTCGTACACTTTTTAAATATCTTATTGTCCACCAATATTTAAGAAACATACATATATGATTTGAGAGGTATTCTTCCATTTTCTAGATATTCTGAAAATACCACTGCTGCTTAAAAGGTATTTGTGACAAAGTTTGAATTTTGTCAAATCAACCTATTTTGTCACTCGCTGAGTTTTATTTGGCGGCCAAGGACATTTACCAAAAGGGGAAAGAACATTGTGTTTACTTAAGTATATAATTAATAAATCTACTGTTCGTATGTGGAACATTCACTTTCAGCGTGAAAAATTTTAAAACGAATTTGTAAAAAAATATTGATTATTTTACAGTTAAATTTTAAAACTCAATGTACTTTTTTTTTTGAAACAAACCATAAATAAAACACTAAATTTGAAAAATGTTACAAAATAATTGAAATTTTTCCAGAGGTACTTTTGAATATGAAGATTACTGAGGTGGCATTAACTGAAAATTAGCTTATCACGACTTAAGCACTTTTTCCTTTTTGTCACAGATATAACAAAGTAATATTTACCAACAAAAAAAAACCTGCAAACGTTTACTTCACATATAGTTAATTTTATTTTTTTTTTTTTGTTAATTTCTGCTTGATTGGAATTTTAAATTTTGTAAAAAAAATTTAAATTTGGCGAAATTAATAGAAAGAATAAAACAAAATATTAAATTTCGTTTTGTTATTGCCAAAAAGTATGCAGTACATACATATCTCTTAAGCCGAGATCCCACTATCGGCATAACGTACCGATTTTCTGCGGTTCATTGCAATATAGTCATAAGTAATAAACTTAATTCCGCAGTATTGTGAAATCATGTCCTTATATTTCAAGTAGCTGAGAAATAAGGCCATTTTGGCTGATTAGTTATGACTTTATTGAAGTGAGCCGACGAACAGCGATACATTACGCGACAGTGGGATCTTGACTTTAATGCAAGCACAAATACCTCGTTATCATTTCTAGATAAAAACAAACAAAAAATATATATTTAATTTTTTGTTTTTATTTCTAGTGCAGATTTATAGAAAAGGATTTATAGGGAAATGTAAACACAACTAAAAGCGCATGTGTCCCAGAGCTGGAAGAAATAGGAGAATTTAAAAAAAACATATACAAAAATTAAAAAACAAATAACACAGTGCAATTAAACTCATTCTTAGCTAAAGTAGAAAAAAGTTTAAGGAAAAACTCAACATGCATAAACTGGCAGCCAAGCAGAAGATAACCATGGATAGACAAGCAGCCAAACAGCCAGCCAAGGGAAAAAAATACAATTTGCACACACACACACGCACGCATATACCAAATATGCACTAAATAGGCAGTAGTCAGTCTGACAGCTATTCAGACAGTCACACACTTTTCTTTCATTTATCTATAGAATTTATACAGAAGACCAAAGTTAAACAACCAGTGAGCCAGCCAGCCATCCAGCCGGCCTACCCATACTGTTATTTTATTTCTAGATACGTTCGTTCAATTATATATATACATGCATGCATACATACTTATCCATGTATGTGCATATATACAACAAACATATGCATGTGTATGTGTGTAGAAACGTTGTGGCGTAAGTGTATGCAAGTGTGGCTCTCACCCATAAAAGTATGCATTGAAAAATCAAAAATTGCAAAAAAGTTGTTGCTAACCCGTAGAACATTTAGAATTCTGTCTGTGTGTGAGTGTTGGGCTTTAACGGCAAAGAAAGAGGTGTAGTGTAAGTGACAAAAACAATTCACTCACAAAAAATAAACAGCAGCAGAAACCAACCCATATGGAAGTTATGTGAGAGATGTAAAAACAAAATAATAAAGAGATACTGTGGAAGAATCACTCACTCGCAACGTTGCCAGAAATGTTTGTTTGATTTCTTTTTTTTTTTCAAATATTTATTTATTAAGCTTTGCGTGCTTGATTTGTTGAAACTAGTTAATGATTCGATTATGAATGAAAACCGAACGAAGTTCAGTTAACTGCATTCATTGTTAACTTCAAACACACAGAATTTCAAAATTTCTTCAAATCGCACACCATTACATTTCTCCTTCCAAAAGCGACTGATATTAAAATTATTATTATGAATGAGAACTTTCTCCAGTTGGCTAAAAGTTATCGAAAATATGATTTGTGATTGATTGTCAACTGAAAATAATCTTTTAAAAATTATTTATAATAAAGATGATTATTTAAGTGGAATTATTTTTCTATGAAGAGAAGTAAGTACAAAATGTGGCATCTATTAGATGGCATTTAAGGCACAAGTCAAATCCTTTAGACTTTGTCGCCCACACTGTGATAAATATTGTTTAAGTAAAAAATTATTTTTTAGTTTTAAAGCATATTTTTTCTGGCTGCCAATATTATTGCAATTCGACAACTGAAATTAACAGCTGTTAGTTGTCAGTTGCCATAAGTAATAAAATTTTGGCAACGCAAATAAAGTCCGGTTGGCATACATAATCGAGTTAAAAAGTACTTGCCGCTTTTACATTGACTAAAACACGTACAGTCGACTCCAGAAAATTCAAAACCCACGAGATCAGTTTAAATGAAATTTAGAGACGTTTGAATGATATTCCTTTGTTATGGAAGATTTGTCTCGAAGAACACGTGCAAGCAAAGCAGCTGTCAACAATTAATTGAACATTCAAAATGGCCGAAATTATCGGCATAAGTGAGAGACATGAGTACTAACATAACGCCCCAAAAAAATCAAAATGAATGATAATGAATTTGACTCACAATGGCTGTCTTCGCAATTAAAATATCATTTATGAACGTCAAATAGTGCTTTTCGTTTTAAAGCACATATGTGCCCTTAATTATGAAAGTAGTCTAAGAGATATATTTCTTCGGTCCAGATATTTGGTAGATTAAATTTGAATAAAACAAAAAATATTTTTACCAGTTACTATTATCGATTAATACAAATTTATTAAACATTTATTAAAGTTTTTTCAAGATTTATTTAATATTTCGAATTAAAAATGCATATTACTTAGATCACTTTCATAATTAAAGGCACATTTGTATGTAAGTATCCAGTACGCCTGATTTTTACTTTGTAAAATTATTTTTCTTTCTAAATTTCTGGCAACTTTATTTACACACTTCAACGCCGACAACGGAAACGGAGAGAAATTAAGGAGAAAGCAAAAACATCAATATGTAAAACAGAAGAAACTAAATAAAACGTATAGAAACAGCAACAAAAATTTACAAGAAAAAAGAAAAATTAGCAACCATTTACCACTTTTTAAAATGGTAATAATTACAGAGCTTTATTTTAAAAATAACAACACTGTTAACAAATACGCAAACACATGAAAAAATATATATCCCTGCATTAGAGTTACTTTAAATATTTATCTTAACAGAGTTGCGCCTAAAAGTCTGCTTAGCTATTACAAATTATACAGCAAAAGTGGCAGCAACCAAAAAAGGAAAAGAAAACAGACACACACGCAAACATACTACAGAGTTGTGTAAACGCTTAAAAATGGGTGTATGCCAAATGCAGTTAACGTCAACGTCTAACGTTTACGTACCTTTTCGAAGCAAACCCTAGAGCAAGCACAGACATCAGGCACTCACACACAACACAATCGCATTTATGCACTCACATCAAAAATGGCCCATCAAAGAAAATAGCTAAAGAGTGTTCGAAAAAAAGTGGATGGCAAGTTTCTGTATATACAACAGCAACAACAACAAATTTCGTTTTGTGGGGCTTTAATAAACCAAATAGAACGAGAGAGTAGTGTGTATGTGTGTGTGTGTGTGTGCCTTTGTGCGTTAAAATAAATTAAGCTTTAAAAATTAAGTGTGGCAATGTTTACGTTAAAAGAAACCTAAAGGTTTATGACACTAATAAGTATTTGTCATATGAAAAGAACAAACTCAAGTATAGAAAATTTTGAACAAGAAGCTTATTTTTTCGGTAAAAATTATGTTTTTAATTTGTTATACACACTGTTATGTGTAGTCGTCGTAAGTATTACATGAGACAGCTGGCTGTTGATTTACATACAGATATCCAGTCACTTAAGCTTATAAACAAGCTTACCAATATTTTTGACAACTTGCTAGCAGTTGTTGTCTTGTTTTAGCCGAATATGTTTTCATAAAATAATCACATATTATGCAAATAATATTATGTGTATAATAACACTGCTTTACAAGCAAAACGCATAAAGTTTCGAATGCATTTTTTTTTAGTAATTAGAATGCGATAAGCACGAGAAAAATAATCCTTTTGACCATTGTCCAGTTAACGGTACATTTGTATTTTTCGATGTATACTTGCATTTAAAGCGTCATCCAGCATTAAATAATCAAATAATACTTTAAAAATAATAGAATTTATTTTAATATAGGTAAGTAGCACCTACTATAAAAACGCTTAAAAAATTATGGTTTTTATGGAATAACGCTGCTAATGGTATGCATGACAAGGTGTAATGCACAATTGCAAAGGTGAAAAAGAACCCTATTGCTTTCGCTACGATGTCCGTCTGATCTAAAGCGAGCAACGAAAAATTTTGAAATCCAAATGTAATATACATGACACTTGAAATTTGCAAAGTAAGTGCATTTTTATGCAGACCAATTAACACTGAAATTTGAAAAAACCAAAATTAAAAACCGAAAAAATACCAAAAACGAAAAAAGCGCCAAAAACTAAAAAAAATGCGCCAAAACTAAAAAAAAGGCTAAATTTATTTTTTTTATGTATTTTTGTTTACGATCTGCACTTAAGGTTTGTTTGTATCCTTTTTTATAACATCATTTACACAGGGCAAATTAGGGCACTCATCGAACGAAATTACGAAATATTTCAATAGAGTTTATATGAAAATATTTTTAAATTTCGCATCGTATCGAATGCCGTAATTTGCCCCCGGTACTTCTTTAAAGATGCATTTTTTGTTTGCAATTATTGAAGCCGACCATGTCGGATTTTCAAGAAATTTTTACACTCTTTTTTCAATTCTGTTTTTCCATTGCTTAGTACGCGTACAAATACATTCCGAGTGATTAAATTCCTTTCCAGATTAACAGAAGTTAGAAAAAAAAATTAAAGAAAATAATTAAAATGTTGCCAGCATTAGGTTTTTCCAAAAAGATTTTGCAGAGTGGTCGGATTTGATGTGAATAGTGCTTTAATTAGCTCATTCCAAATTATTGCGAAGTTATAAAAAATCTTAGACCGCAATGAAACTTGTTGTAACTATTTGGCATCACCAAATGTTACTTTTTACCTCAATTAATTTATCCATAAATGCAAAAACCAAAAGAATCCACAAACCTATACAGACCTTCTGCATAGTAAACTGAAAAAAAAACGCTGCTGCACAAACTCTTACAAATTGTTTAAACACAAGCCGTACTCAACTAAATACACAAGCACACAACATTATTCACACTCCCATTCAGTGCTCCCAGTCATGCACGCACACACATACATACATAACTTCGAACGGTATTTTTACAAGAGACATTACAAAACAAGTTGTGCTGACGTCTGCCTGTATCTGTATGTGCGTGTTTTTGGAGCTCAACTTTACATGTCTGCCATTAACAAACAACAACAAACACATACATATCCATGCATACATAACAGTATGCTTAGCGCCAATCATTTGCACACACACACACACTTGTAACATCTTATTATTAACAGCAAAACTAATGAGAAAAGAAGAAACGGCTACATCATCATTACTGTTAATAACAACATCATTATCACTCACATTCGCCATCTTCATTATTATCTTCATCTTGATTGTCATCGTCATCATAATAAACGTGTGATATGGAAATGAAAGTACGTACATACATACATATGTATGTATGCATGTATTATGTATACATATTCAACAGCGTGTTAATGGTGTATATCCGGTTTCTTTTATATTTTGGGAAGTAGAATACAATTTTTTTATTTGTTGATTGTTGCTATTTTGCTGTATATTTGTGTTACATAAAAAATTATGAGAGTAATATAAATTAAAAATTGCTATTTTTGTGGAAACACAAGAATTTTTTGATCTAATTTCAAATACATAATTCTGGTGCTTTTGATTTTTGTTCCCTTTAAAAAAAGTAAGTTAGTCAATAACAAAAAAAAAGTACCAAATATGTAAATGATTTGAAAATAAAGAAAAATTTCATTCGGCCCTGTTCTGTAAACCGAATCCGAGTAAATTTTCTCGTTTTCAAAAGATTAATAATGGTCCTGCAGACGTGTTTAAAATCATACAAGATAATTGTCTTTTAGATATGACATTTGAGAATGTATATAATAAAAAAAAATTAAAAAAATATTCTATTGGCGGAGTTAGTTTTCTAAAATCGTGCCATTTCAAAATATTCGGTTTACAGAACAGAGCCGATTATGTGTTGTATAAAATCTTAAGAGAAACATTTTTATGGAATATTTCTCTCTGTATGTTCTTTTTTTGTCCTTTTAGTCTACAAGGTTTGAAGTAAATACCCTTAAATGATTTAAAATCTTCTTTAAAAAAATATTAGATTCGAATTTCTAGAATCAACCAAGTTCGCAATTCAACTTAAACACCAAAATAACTTAATACGCACTCTAGGGTTAATAATTAAAATTTTGTCTTATTTCATGTGTTTAAGTTGAGTTTCGAATTTTTTTTTTCAGAGGCTTATAAAATAATATCATGGCGAACATTTGTGTAGAACATTCGAATCCGTTTTATGCCCGTTGTAGGATGCTTATTTGGCCCCTTTTTATGACTAAATAATAAAACTACTAAACACATCTAGTGCCTAAAATGCAAGAGTGAACGATTACGAAATTAACCCTTAAACGTATTTCAAGTACTGACTGAATTCTGGTATTTAAGAAGAATTCCGACCTTTGAAGCATTCGGAGATTGTTACTAAAATTTTATGACAAATAATTGTTTGACCCTTTTTATCAAAAGGACAAAAAAACACAACTACGAAGAAAAGTTAGAGGGTTAAAATGTTGTATTATAATGTTTAATACATTGAAATTTCAACCCAGGAACGAGGGAATTAGTAGTGGCAAATGAGAGCTTCTAACACATCGCGATTTGATTAAAGAATACTGATGTCAACATTAATTCGTTTTGGCTAAAAAAAATCGATTATCCTGTTTAATTCTGTTCCGTATGCGGGAGTTTGGCCCTAAATTTAATTGGCCACTAAAAATATTTTAAGCTTTAAACAAGCCTGATATAAGTAAGCACTTAAAATAGTTATACAAATACAAAAACCTGAGGGTCTACTCTGTAATGCGAAACGAAAGAAAATGCTTTCGAATTTACATGTCATAAACATACAAATTCAAAAACATTTTCTTTCGTTTCGAATTACACAGTAAACCCCCTGGACTTCTGCCATACGAGGGCTTCTCTCTTCGGCCTTCCCTTCATTTTTTAATTTTTTTGAGTTTTGATAATACTCAGCTGGAAAAGCAGGCAATAATTACATAAATAATGGGAGAAATAATGTATTATTTATTTTTGATCAAACACAATAATTACACATTGATTACCACGTGCATTACCACATTCGCAGAAGAAGAATGTATAGTTTTTGCTTGTGACAAGTGTTATGAATTATAGAATTCATTCCTCGGAAGTATTAAAATAATTCATTACTTTGCTAGGACATGGTATGTGTTAACAGTAATGAATTCTGGAATGAAAAATTATACCTGCTGTGCATTACCTTCTCCTTTACTATTCATTACCTTTTCCCACTGGGTATACGTTGGATTGGGTAGTTAGTATGTACTTCTACCAGCGTATCTCGTTATTATTTCCCAAAGTTTGTTGTAACTTTTTTTTTTTTTGGTTTTAACATTGAGATTAAGAAAATAAAATATCTGTATATCATTAAATCGACACACGTCGTTCACTTGACAATGACAAAGATAGAAAAACCAAAACAAAACTAACAACAACAATAACAAAGCACCAAATGACAAATAGAAATAACAAAATTCAACGGACATTAAATAGAATTTGAAAAAAAACAACGACTAACGTTTGCTTAGAAATGCCCTTGACCCATAAAAAGAATTTAAAAAAAGACTTCGTACGTATAAATAAATAAATCAATTGTATAAAAATAAAAATGAAACATTAACTACAATTTGTTGATTTCTTCATTTTTTTGTGGTCATTACAATTTGTTTTTTGTTTTACTTCGAAAGAAGCAATCACAGTTTTTTGTAGACTTTGGTTTTTTCTTAGAAACTTACCTCATTTATATGCTTGTAGGTCTTGATTAAATCTACGCTTAATTTCCTTAACGGCGCCGTTGCTGGATCACGAAAGTGTGTTGGAATTCGTGCTTGCATAGCACGCACTTCTGATGAAGACGTTGGACTAGATCGCTGTAAAGGCCACAATAGTTTAGTATTAAAATTAAAATCAAAACAATATATTTACATACATATTTATGTATATTTATAGCCTCTTTTAATGCAAATAAAGCGCAGTATTCACGGTCAAAATGCATGACACAAGCATAGTGTGCGTGTGCATGAAGAACTCAGCATACACGTTCATGCATTGCATCTTGTTACAACCTAAGTGCAACTCAATTGTCAAAATATATATATTATAACCTACTACTTACATATACGAGTATACGAGTATATATGTAAGTACATGCATGTGCAAAAATCAAAAAATTTTGATTTTGCGTCAAGATCGTCGGTGTGACTCATACAGACAAAATTTCAGGTCATACATTTTGCGCTTAAAAGATGAAAATTTTGTCCCGGTGCACAACAACTCTTCATTATACGAAAAGATCCGCATCGGGAGAGAAATAAAATGTTCACCTTTTTCTCACGTTAGAGATGAAGAAGAATAGTGTTAGAAGTCTTTTGAAATCGTCAGCAGAGAACGAAGCCGATACTGATTTGTCGGCGGCGGCGGCTAAGTCAACTTGCACTGAAGAAACCTCGGCAGCGGCTGCCGAAAAATAAATCGGCGGCTAGTTTATGTCAGCTAAAAGACGGCTTATGTCAACCAAATCTCTTAGCTACCATAATGTCAGAAGCGGACACATACTTTTCCGTTGATTTAAGAAAAAGGGCATGTGTTGAAAAAAGGTGTTTTAAAAAATAAAGCGGCTAAGCCGTAACCGCAGAAGTAGGCGGTGGCTGAGACTATTAAAAAATTGTCGGCTGTTAGTCGACTCCCAGCCGATCTGTTTCATTCACTGATTGTTAGCAAGTCAGCTGGAACAAGTATCACCAGTTCTACAACAAATATTACAATAACAAAAGCATCAAGCATTTCTTTTAAATCACTTAAAAAAACAACACTGTGCCGCTTGTAAATAAGATTTGACATTATAGTAACACGCCAGCTGTGCAGGTGGTGGTATGCGGTACCTGTTCAAGCTGTCCTGAGATCTTTAGCTTTACAATTTTCCTTAGGACTTTAAACCACCTTTTTTCATAGATTCAGATATAAGCTTTCAAAAAGCCAGGCGTATATTTTTAAAATAGAAAAGGTGGAACAAAACATACATAAGTGCATGTTTGTTCCTTTAATTTTGCATGTAAAAAAAAACTGGCGCCTTAAAAATTAAAGTGGTCTAAAGCACTCTACACACTATCAATAAAAATTAAATGAGTTTTTATGGGTTACACTGACGATTACACTGTGCAACAGTAAAAAAAACACATGGTCTTGACCGTATAGGTTCGATGAGCCCTCAAAAAATTGTGTCATCAGAGCTTCAACAACAACAGCCAATTCAGACTTGGTGAATTTGCAAAAGTAAATAAAAAATTCTTACTTTTCACTGATTGTTTTTAATAATAAAATAAAATTACTGACATAAACACGTTGAACAGATGAAGTCTTAAATTAATAAAACAAACACTATTTAAAAGTGTTTTAAGAAAATTTAACACATAATTATTTCAGAAATAGTAACAATAAGGCTTTTTAAGAAGTTTTCGTAACAATTATACTGATTCGCTGCTTTTGTGAATCATATGAATAAAGAGATATTGCAAGCATTATTAAGCATTTATTAGCAGCAGTCGTCTCGTTAATATGAATCATGAATTAGCATTTCTAATTTTTTAAATGTTAAGTGCTAGCCCAATATTCATTTTACAAAATGACAAAATTATGCCGCTTGATATGTCATCATGCAGATCTCTGATGTGTAGACACAAAATAAACAAAGAAAAACATGTTTTTGCATAATTTTGGTATAACAGTGTGGCAGCTTCAGCGCCATTTTGAAGCGATTTTTTCAAGTCGGCCAGACTTCATTAGGATTTTCCAGTGAATGAATCATACGATCGTTTAGGATATTGAATCAGGGCATTTAAAAATACTATTTTTTTATACATATCAAAATTAAAACTCTTCTGAAGACTTTTTATTTATATGTATTCATAAAAAATAATTTTGTTTTTTTTTTTAAGTTTATAAAACAATTTTTGTATGAAAAACTGTTTTTTAAACCTTTTATAAATCATATAAATATTTTTTATGAATAAAACCTTAAATAGTTTTTAAGGATTTTGTAAGATTTTTTTTAATATTTTGAAGCAAATATGGATGTGAGTGAATTGGCACAAATGAAATGTTTTGGAAAAGTAAAATGCCAACATCTTTCAACGTTGTGCAAATTTTATGAAGCACACTTGGGACAAATTAAGACTTTCGATAATGATTAAAGTTGTATTTCAATTTAAGGGAATTAAATTCAATAAGATTTAAAGATTTAAGAAAAAAATATACATGTATATATATATGTACATACATAAGTATGTACTCACTATCCTAAATAATCGTTCGATCTAATGAGTTGTTATTGAGCGTTATCGTGGTTGGTGTTTTTCGACTTCAAACTCGACTATTTGTGGTTGATGAAAGAAAACAAGCTACATTTTTCTTTAATCTAGTACAAACCCCTGATTTTCGCCACAAAATCGCCTACAACAATAAGGGGCATAGTCTTTTGGAATTTTTCATACACTCCCTTAGATCAGAGTTGCATTTTGTCATTTGACTATGTAGGACAGTCAGTACCAGACTATATAAATACTTACATGATGCATAACATCGCGATGTGTAGCAGGAAGCTCTTCTTCACCTACAAAACGGCCATAGAGGGGAGCATGACGCTGCCGACCACCGCCACTGCCAGTTTCAACAGCAGCTGCCGCACTGGATACATAAGCTGCAGACACTAAAAATATAAAAGAAGGAAAAAAATTAATTTTACATTTACACAGAGAAAAATATTAGTTAAGCAATATTATCATAAAATGCTTAAACTAATTGAACTATAAAAACTTTCTGCCGTATGCATAAAATATAATTTCGGTTTAAAATGTATGATTTAAAAAAAATTTTTGACTACAAGGCAGAATTAGTTTTCAATTTCTGTTCTGTTACGATTCAGTTGACTCTTTTCTTTCAAAAAAAGGAGGAAGTTATCAATTCGTCTCTATTTTTTTTTTGTGTTACTTCATAACTCGGTACATTTTAGACCGATTGTAAAAATTATTTTTTTGCTTGAGAGGGTATAGCTTCCCATTGGTCCAGAAGGGCGCAGAATAGCCACAGCAGCAGAAAGTAAAGACTGAGTCCTTGAAACATAATTGAAATGCAAATTAATTTTTTTAGAATACGGCAATCCATATATAAATTAAATTAACCTTTTAATTGATATTTACTACGTTTATACGCGCACTATTTGCAAATAAATTCACTCACTTTTTCTACGGCATTGTAAATGTATATAAACTTGGCAGCACTTCTATAGAAATGTTACTTATGTTTACAAAAAAAAAATTGTGTAAATGTTTAAAATAACATATAATCATTATTTTCTTCTATCAATGTTTTTTGTGCAATATTTATCAATTTTCTGTTTTTTTACTAGGAAATATTTGTAAGTGTGGCAACCTCAAGTATTTTATTTGCAAATAGTGCGGTAATCGTGAATAGATTTATGAGTTAGTAATAAAACAATTATGTGGCAACAATTTACAGTTTTATTCGCAAATAAGTCGTGCGTATAAACGTAGTAATTACAAAATTCCTTTTTCCTTTAAGATTTAGATTATGTATAATTAAAAATTTACTCTTCAGCACTCCCAAATATTTTCTTTAACACACATATTTTATTTTTAATTTAATAGCACATATTTTCCGTCTAGGGTAAGAAGTGTTTTTTTTTCTCTCTTCTAAGATTTTTTAATAAAATTCCTGTGGTACAGTATTTGTTGAAAAAAATAAATAAATGAAGGATGAATGTTTGTTCTTGTTATTATGATAGAAACCGAAGATAAAGCAGCAACAACTAAAATCCCATTCACCTAAATCCGTTGGATGCCAAAATGTCTCGTTTTCCGTTTAGGTAGACGTATAAATGACAAAAATTTTCATTTTTTTTCATTTTGAATTCTATGTTTATCTCTTTGTAATATGTAATAAGAAAAAATATGTGTCATTGGGATCTCTTTTTCGTTATTTTTATTTATATTTAACAACACATAATAGTTTTGATTCTTGTCATTTGGCTATAAAGAATATTACACAATATTAAAACTAAGAACTAGCAAAAAAATATGCTTGCAAATGGCACCATTTCTAAAAACTATTTAAAATAAAGAAAAAAAAACTTGGAATTATTGCAAAAACATACAAAATACAAGTACACACCCCTCATTTACTTGAAAAATGAAATGAAAAATGTTATAAGTCAAAAAAATGTTTTCTATAAAACGATTATAAAGTTTTAAATTTACACTCAATTTAATGAAAAAAGGAAATTGTATTTTTCTCTCAAGAGTAAATAAGCGATATTTATCTCTCCTTTACTGCAACATCGTCTATCTCAATATGTTTTTGTACTTAATGCAGAAGTTTCCATCGCTGTGTTTTGATAAACGTTCTTAAAGAGAGGCATTGCACATAGAGTTTTTCTCTCTTAAAGATTTCTGAGGGTGCAAAGAGTCAAAAAATAATGCATAGATTCTTTTTTTTTGCAATATAGCATATTTCGATGTCACGTGCGACATAGAAAACAACATTTCTTATCATTGCGTCGAAAGTATATACATACATGCATTGAATATAGAAAAAAACCTTGCTGAAAAATATTAAGACTTTGTGATCGTATATAAAAGTGGTCACGTGAGACATCGTAAGAGTAAAAATTAAAAAAAAAATACATAACATTTTGCATACTTTTAAATTATTTAAATTTAGATGAGCAAAAAAACGGTGACAGAATAAAGAGAGTTTGCAAGCTTTGGAGAGAAAAACTTAAGGAGATGAAGTATTATCACAAACTAGAAACCTTAACCTTTTTTATTCCTATGTATCTTAAAAAAACGTTGAATATTTCTGTTAATTTGAAAACATTTTTATTAAGATTTTTTATTTTTAATTTCGCAAAAAGAGCAACAGAAACAATATGAATATCATGATGAAATAAATGTCACGTGCTACTGCAATTATACTTGAATTTAAAATATATATAAATTAATTTTGGGTGAAATCAAAACCACTAGCGCGACAACTGTTAAAATTATCAAAATTCCTACGGAGTGAAAAAAGTACTAATTCAAAAAGCGCCTATCTGCACATAGAGCTTTTATTGTTCTCAAGTCCTAAAAGATCGATCGCAATTTAATTATAGTAAACAATTTACAATGTCCGTGTTCAACTCTCCAGCATTGGCTAAAAATAATCTTAATGATTTATTTATTGTAACATTTCCTTGTTGCTGTCAGTTGAAGAATGAGGCGTGTAGAAACTTTCTTTATAAAAATGTGTTTATATTGCCAATTTATTTTTCCTCAGTGTAAACAAAGTGCTTTGTTTATTTAAAGAATAAAGCAGATGTTTTCTAAAAGAAAATGCAAAAAAAAAATTTAAAAAAAAAATCGAATACACAAAGAAAATCAAATGACATTAAAAAAACCAATTAAGACAAAAAATTAACAGCAAACATACTTATACATACATATTTACTTTAAAATATACTCGTACAAAAAAAACACCTACAATTTCTCAGCAACTGATGACTACGGACCACCTCTTGATCAATCATCATCTTATCGTTGTAACTTGTATCACGATCATTATTACAAAATGTCCTTAAACCAACATCAACAACGTCAGCGCCATCAATACCACCCTCGCCGCCGTCATTGAAAACATCAGTGTTGCCAATATGACGAACGGCATTACGAGAACCAAAATGACGCAGTTGGTCACGCTGTTTGTCATCTAAGATAATAATATCTTTGTTTTTGCGTTGTTCTTTGTATGACTGGTGGTGAATGCCGTTACTTTGCATTTCCCAATCATCGTTATTTCTATGGTTGTTGTAAAAGTAAATTTTTTCGTTATTATTGTGATTGTTTATATTTGCATTTTGACTATGAGTTTGTGCAGAGTTGCCACTGTTTAGTTTGTTTATTCTTGCGATGGGTGATTCTGGTGTTAAAGTAAGTATTGAAGTTGGACTGGTTGTACTATCGGCCACTGTGACAGATGGCGTGGAAGAGTTTTGCCAAAAACACAAAGCAGCGGCAGACATCGCAGCGTTATTTTTGATTTTTTTTTAATAATTTAAGTTTTTATTTAATTTCACTTGTCTAAACAATTTTATAGGTTTTTTTATTTGTACCGTAATTTTTTTTCTCTAGAAAAAAATATTTTACATTTTTATAAATTTTACTAAAAAAAATTTGATTTTTATGAATTATTATTATTATTTTTTTTAAGAAGTATCTCGCACTTTAAAAACACTTTCCGAATGCTACAAATTTAGTTGTTACTTTTTATGTCATGACATAATACTTTTACCTTTATATTCATAAAAAAATAAAATTAATTTGAAATCCATTTTTGGAAAATTTTAGTGTTTACTGAAATCTATGAGACTTGCTTATTTATATATATACTTTTAAGAAAACAATATTTGAATTATAAGTCCAGAAATTTAAATATTGAAGATTTTAAGAGAGGAAGGTATTAAAAAGGTTAGTGGAACACAAAGACAACTTCCATTAAAATAAATGTCATAATATATGTTAAACCATAAACTGTTATGATTTATTTTTTCAAAGTGATAACAATGTTTAGCACAGAAAAAAATTACTGATTCTGGCAGAAAAAAAATGGGTCTCATCGTAGTTTCATTGTTCTTTAATCTGTTACAAAAAACTCGTAGTCTAAGTCGAAATATGACAACCACGATAAGAAGGCATATATGTGCGCGTGTACCGCAATGATGCCAACTCTTTCGAAACTAAAAAAAGAAAGAATTAAAGAATTGTTTAACTTTATATCTGAAAGGCAAGCATTATGTTGTTATTCAGTTTTTTCACTGTTTTCATAAGAAGTTTGACAATGAGGAAGGAAACAGCTGACAGTCGCAGACGCAAATGCAGTCACCTTGTTAGATCTGCCTTGATTATGCAGGTTTGTGTTTAATTTAGAGTTAAAAAAAAGGTAAATTCATAACTGGCAATTTTTATAAAACTACCAGACTATTAAAAATTAATATTTAGTGGATTTGGAAAACGAACCAAAATTACATGTTAAAAAGCACCAATTCAGTGATAGTATGTACTAGTGGCAACGTTTATCATTTCCAATATTTATCGTTGTGTGGCATTGCTTTCCATATAAAAAAACATAATGTGAACGGCGTTGCACACATTTTGAAAATGACACCACAAAAAATGCCAGATGTGTACTCGGCAAAAGCCACTAAACTGTCATGGCTGGTATATCGATTATAAAGCACAAGGGTCACATCACAAATGTGGAAAGAAGTTGTGATATTCGTTATATGTCATGGCATAAAAGTGTTTGTTAGTTTAGCCTTTTTCTCGGAACACTAAATATATTGACATTCATTTATGTTACAACTTGTAACATAGACTTGACATTTATTTCATGCTCTCAGCTAGTTTATAATTTATTTTTATTTTTGGAAAAGAAACAAACACTTTACTCAAAATCATAAATATATGTCAATGACATATGTATGTATGAATTATTTTATTTTTTTATTTTTTTTTTAAGATATTTACAATTATTTTATATTACTTCTTTATGACTTCGTTTGAATGTATTAAATTAAAAATTAATAGAAAATAATTTTTTGCACGTTTTGGAATTTCAAAGAGTTTTTATATTTTTTTTCCATTAATTTTTTTTTTTTAATTTATTGGAAGATTTCTTAAAATTTTCTTTTAAATTTTTTTTATGTTTATATATCGTTAACTTTTTATTTATGCAAAATTTTTGAAATTCTTTGATAATGTAAACATTTTTGTTGCCATTTTTTTCCTCAAAAAAAATTATATTTATTCTTGGCTTAATTTTTCTATTTAGTGCAGCATAACGAAAATATTTTTTTTTAAGTTTCAACGAATTTCAACAATTTGATAAACCGAACGATACGAAATTTAACAGAAAACTGCAAATACTTGATTTTAAATAAAAATTTTCCCATAAAAACCAAAATTCTCAATTGTTTGTGTTTAATTTTAAACCCCTCGAAAAGCAACAACAACAACAATCTTTAGAAACAAAAATAAAATAATAATGAAAGCACGCCAAAAAAATGGCATAAAGAAAAGAAATTTCAACTAAAATACAAGTATCTTAAATATTTTTAGACTAAAAATAAAATAAAGAAAAATTCTATGTTAAAAAGAGAGTATGTATATAGAGAAATTTGTGTACAAATACTATATACATATCGCACTTGTTCCTCAAAAGCGTAACAACTCAAAATTTTCAAATTTTCACTTTTTGCAAAACACCAAACAACAGAGGTCATATCTACCCACTGTAAAAATCTCCCTTTGATTTGTCTTCTTTTCCGTGAAAAAAAAAACCGTTATGACCCTCTTTGCTGTAATATATCGTTAGAATCAACAGAAATAGTTGTTGGCCTCTACTGAAAATTCCTGAATTTTGAGTTGTTACCCTTTTGAGGAACAAGTGCGATATGTAGACATATGTATATACATAGATATATATACTTGAATCGACTCGTGATCACTCTCTAATGACGGCAAACAACATGTTGAAAACGACGTCTAAGAAAATATCTCGATAAAAACAAACCAGGAAATTTTGCCATGGAAACAATCTGCTATAAAATTAATAAAGTAAGTATCCGATTTTTGTCGCTATTGTCATTCTCGTCTCGTAATGCCATTCACAATTTAAATAATGGTTGAGTTCGTGTTGTCTTTTGCCATAATTTCCAGTGAAAATTTGTGGTAATTCACAATACTAAAAAATGACTTGGATGTGTGAGACTTGGAAAGACGCTCAGGCGATCAATCTGAGTTGAGTTAAAAACGACAAAAGTGAAATTTATGCACACATACAACATATAGTACATACATACATATATGCATGTATATCTTACATAAAGTTACTGGCATGCAATAAATCCAAAAAATATTTAGTTCAGCCAGCTGAATAAAAAAAATCACTTTAAACTTGCATTTTACAATGCTTAGTCAACTTGTGTTGTTAAATTATATGCAATTCAGCTAGCTGAATAGAAAGAGTTTCAATGAGTTTAAGTTGTGAACTGACTTTTTGATTTCTTTTGTTAAATTCAATGTAATTCAGCCAGCTGAATTGTGCAAATATAAATTAAATCAAATTATAAAAAGCATTTTGGCTTTTGTATTGTTAAATTTTATGTAATACACTAACAAATAAAAGCGTTTTTAAAATTTAAATATATAACATATTTTTGCTGAAGCTAAAAATATTTTAATTATTTTTTGTTATACAATTTACAGTATGACATTTTAAGTTCTGTAATTTTTCGTAACGCATACAAATTTTACTTTAATTTATTTACTGACGATTGTAAATTAAAATTATGTACCTATAAGAACTTATAAAATTTTTTAAATTTCAATTTCTGTTTTACTTTTTGCTTACAAAAACGTCCGCTAATAAATTGCGTGTAATAAATGTGATTCAGCTAGCTGAATGTGATGAATAAATAGAATTTTAACCAACTTAAACTCGAAAAAGTTTATTCAGTTTCTGTTGTTGAATTGTATGTTATTCAGCTAGCTGAATGAATCAAATTTCAAGTAAAAATAAAATCTTTGAAAATTTCGCTCATAATCACAAGCAATGAATGCAATTCAGCTAGCTGAATAGAATGAATTTCAGCTGATTTGAATTTTGAAAAGAGCATTAGTATCGTATCATGTGACCAAATGCAATTCAGCTATCTATGTAAAACGTTTGAGTTAATTACTCATAGAAGCTTAACATTTATATAAATTTCAACTAAAAGACAAAAAGATTTGAAAAAAAAACTTAACTAGCATGTACATTCATACATATGTACATACAAACATGATATCAGTTCTTCTTCGATTTAGATTTAAACCATAAACTTGTTGATATCTATCTGCCAATTACAATTCAAGGAGGAAAATCTTTCGTTGGTCAGTTTAACAATTGAGCTTGTCATGCCGTTTGGACACATTCTTCAAAATTTTAGACAAGACGCCAGTCAAATAAAACTGTATTATTTTACTCTTAAAATACTTACTTTTTACAAAATAGCATTATATCTTCACCCTCTGAAATGGTAAAAAGAAACTTGCAGCATCACAAAAAAAATTTTTAAATATTATTTGTTTCTACTTATAATGGTTATCGACTGAAAAGACATGTCAAAGATGTGCAGCAACATTTTTTTTCCTTCTTTTTTTTTTTGTTTCAATTCAAATTGAAAACTATAAACTGTCGTCAAGTGCACACAAATATTCTTGAGCGCAAAGAAATGAAAGAAAAGTAATAAAACTATTACACAATTTGGCATATTACATGTGTGAGGATGAGAATCTCTAAAGAAAAGTCTTAGGATAACATTTTTGCATAATTCAGCAAAAAAAAAAAAAAAAAAAACAGAAAGAACCTCTTAAGACTGCGCGAAATGTAGGAAAATCAATATCAAATGGAAATATATGAAATTGTTTAAAATAACAATATAACAAGAATAAGAAAAAAAAACTTCAAAAAAAAAGAACTTCGCGGTTAAGAGAAAAATGTGTAATAATTACATAAATCATTTAAATTATTTCTTTAGCATTTTATTGTGTTTGAACGGAAGGGTTTTGAAAATAGCATTTATTTAACAAAAATTTGAACTGGAATTTAAAATATTTTAACATTTATCGAACATAATTTAATAAAAAAAGTTTCCTAATAATGGTGTGATTGATTTTTTATTTTTTTTTGATTATTTAAGTGCGAAAATGACAAAATGTCATACAGTAACGTTTTTGTGCCTAGATCACTGAAAATTTTTCGATACGTTAGATTTTCTTCTATCGAAATATACAAAAAACTCTATTTCAAAAAAATGATAATAATATTTCAAACATAGTATACCTGACCTAAAAGTATGCAATAATTTTTTTTGCAAAAATTTATATAATAAGTTTTTTGACTTTTACTACGAAGTTTATTTTTTTTTCTGTTTAGGAAATATTTTAGAAATATTTCTTTCTTTAGTCGAAAGAAGACATTCAAACCTTTAATTTTATTGAAAGAACAGTTTGAGAAAAAAAAGGGTTACATAACTTTTTTCCATTGAAAATAAGTTGAATTTTAGAGGTTTATAGAGTTGCCGCTGTTGTTTTGCATATAAAAGTAGACGATGTCTAGTTGGCGAATAAATTTTGAGCGGCGCCAAAAAGTGGGGTCTTCGAGGTCTGCGGAGCGGTTTTCGGTTGGTAGCGAATTATTCGCCGTGGTCTAGGGTTGCCCCACTTTTTCTATTTATAAGTAGACGATCATTAGATATTTGACTACGTTATATAAGGAACAAACTAAAAAAATTTTGTATGATATATCACATTAATCAGTTTTTGCTTTTTTTATAATTGTGCTTGGGAAAGGAATATCTTACACTAACATCTTCACTATCTCTTCAAAAATACAATAAATACTTTCTTAATTGTGTCTTGTCATCTAATACTGTCATAATTTCTCTAAAACGAAATCATTTATAAATTTTACCTGCCCACTGACGCTTCCAACCAAAAATACAGTAAAATATCAATATTGAAAATAAATGCCTCACAAGTAATTAACAAATAAATTAGAAATTCGATAGATAGACACAAAAATAAAAACAAAAAAAAAAGAATTTCTTCTTGTTATAAATACAACATATTGACGTCAATTAAAAATACGTATAAGTTTAGTCTCCTTTCTTGTGTTGCTTGTTGCTAGTGAAATGTTGACAAAAGGTTCAACAGACTTTGACATTTAAAATACACACACATCCACAAAAAAGAAATAAATCAAAAGCAAAAATATGTGAGGAATAAAAAGAAAGTATTACACTAAGATGAAAACAGAATCATCACAATTTAAATGTCAGCAGTGCACATTATTAAGCAACATTACTCTCACAGAAATAAGTAAGAAAGCACAGTTAAAGGGACAGTGCATACAATAACAATAGTATACGAGTAGTTATTTAATTGTTAATTGTTGTTAGAACTATATTTTTATAAATGTGCTTGATTTTTATTGAAAATCTAAACAAGTATGTAATTCAGCAAGCTGAATTAAGCAAGTTTAAGCTAGACTAAGTAGTAACGGAGCGTTATTAATTAAAAGTAATTCAGCTAGATTTGACTAATTTAAGCTAAAAACATGTAACTGATTTAATTTAAATACAATTCAGCTAGCTGAGTAAACTCCCATTTCTACTAACTGATATTGTGAAAAATACAAATTATTTATATTTTAACTAATATGCAATACAGCTAGCTGAATAGAAATACGTTCAACTAATTTAAGCTGTAAGAAGTATGAGCAATTTGTGCCATTCAACTAAATGCAATTCAGCTGGCTGAATGTAACAAATTTCTCATGATTGTAGATCTAAAAAGTGTATTCGGTGTGGGTTGGGAAATTTAATATATGTAGTTCATCTCGCTGAATTAAGCAAAAAAATGTGTATTTAATTTTTACTGTCAAATTAAATGTAATTCAGCGGGCTGAATAAAAGCACCTATGGAATTTTAAGCGGAATTATAAAGTTTTAAGCATAAAATTGATATGCGATTTCATCATGATATTTGTGCCATTCTATAAAATGCAATTCAGCTAGCTGAATTACAAAAATTTCTTATGATTTTGGCTTTAAAAAGAGTATTTGATTTAAATTGTTAAATTTAATATAATTCAGCAGACGGAATAAAGCAAGAAAGATGTAATTAATTTTCATTGTCAAACTAAATGAAATTCTGCCGGCTGAATAAAAGTACCCATGAGATTTTAAGACGAAATAGAAAGTTTGAAACAAAAACATTTATAAACGATTTTGTTATGTGTTTTATATACATACATATGTATGTATTTATGTACATACATATGTATGTATGTATGTGATTCCAATGAATTATTTATTTTTTCTTTCAAATATAACAGATATTACCAAGTGCCTGTAGACCCACGAAAAAACGTAATACTCGTAGAATATTTAACACTGACTGACTTGTGGAACCTTTAATAAAAAAAATTATTCTATTTAAGGTAAATAAAACAATCATTGAACGAATAAACTAAGAGAAAAGCTAATATAATTATTGCTCAAACAATGAGCTTCACAAATCGATAAAAATCATCAATGATGTTATTGAACTAAAATAGTTTTATTGAGTGAACCACTTGTGAGGTTCCGTTACTGTGTTTGGTGGTCACCGATTCTAATTGACGTCAGATTGAATGCAATACGAAAATAATTTAGTGATAAATACTCTTTGTAGTTGCATGATAAGCGATAAAAACCATAAATAATTCTAAACTAGTATACATTCATACATATTTATCAAGGCTATTCATGTGTTGAGAGAGTATAAGAGAAAGAGTAAACTCTTTAAAGACTCAGTTAGCCGACTGTAATGGAATGTAACTGCAACGGTAGAAAACAGCTGATCGATAATGTTATGTGAAAAGCAATGTACAAATTCTTACGTTCCGGTTATATCTCTATAGACATATTCATTACTTTTCACATAACAATATCGATCAGCTGTTTCCTACCGTTGCAGTTACATTCCATTACAGTCGTCTAACCGAGCCTTAAGAGTTACTGAGGCTACCGAAGAAAATGTAATTAGACTCCTTTTAAAACTACCAAAGCTCTGACATGATTGATAGTTATTTTTACATTTTATAAATGACTAAATAATCTTTTATACTCACATTTTTGTTTAGCCTTATCCATTGCGGCTCCGCTTGTATCCTCTAATCTATACATATAAATTATTTTGTTGGTTTCTGTGCGGGAGTTTTTTAAGTATTCGCGTTGCTAAACCACAATTTAGAAATCTATTTTTATCAATAAATTTCTAAAACAAACAGAAAAACGTCCAGCCTGCTCACTAATTTCTTAAGATTGCTTTTGGAGCAAACTTTTTTTGCTGGATTATTTTTTTTTTTTTTATAAGGTTGTGTTTCTTTTCTTTATTATTTCGTATTTACTTATTTATTCTACAGCATGAACACTTGAAGCATTTTCTTTTTTAAGTCTTTTTTTTAATTGAGGTTTTTTTTTAGAAATTTATATTGATTTTGTAGCTGTGATTGAGTCTCTTCTTTAGACAAATAGTCTTATGTAAATTTTTCACATTCAAAATTAACGCCACGAAATTTAAATGACAACGAAACATTTTATAAACTTTTCTTGTCAATTTTGAATTCTTATTGAGAATAATATGTAATTTTAAATGGAAACTGTTTGTTGTTTGGTTTGCGTTTCAAAACTTTTTTTTTTAACTTAAGTTATAGACATCGTTTGCGTGTGTAAAATTGTTTTTGTTCTTTATGCTTAACATATACGATATATTTTTGTTACAATTTTACTTTTTTATTTTTAGTTTAAAAAGTTTGCAATTTTGTTAATGATAAATTCGTTCCATTTGGCTAAGAGATCTGCAATGAGAAGAAAATGGAAAAGTTCAATTAAAATAATTTATTTGAAAAAAATAACTACATATCGTTACCTTAATATAGAAAGGCTTAGGGTCTCATTATTTGTTTGAAATTGAGATTTTTACATTTTTCGATACAAGATGTTATTCTTCCACAATATACAAAAAAAAACTCGATTTCAGAAATATAATGAGTTAGGGCCTTTCCATATTAAGGTAACGATATAAACTATTATATATTTCGCATGCTTCTTCAACTGTATTTCCATAGACAATTTTTACTAAAATTTAAAGGAATTTAATTCATTCAAGTACAAAAAAAGTATATTATTTTGTTATAAAAAAAGTATATTCTGAAAAGTTCTATTTATTTCACCAAAGCTGTTGTTACATTTTTTTTATTCTTCATAAAATCTGCTTTAAAGTAAATAGTTTTATCGAGATAAATTAAAATTTGATGTTTTTTGTAAATTTTTAATGATGTGCTATTTAAATGACCACAGCTGTTTTCAAGCTTTTACATAAGCAATTTTTATTATAACTTAATTTTTTTAGTTATTAAAGGTACCCACACATTTGCATTATTATTGTGCAATAATTGATATTGTACAATAAAATTGTCTGTTTGATTATTATATTGGTATATGGCACAATATATTGTATCAAATCAAAAGTCTTTTGATTTTTATTGCGCAACAAGAAATATTTCGTCAGGTGTTGACAACATTGTACAATAATTATTTCCAGATGCATGACCAATTTTTCTATTTTTAAATTAATTAATTCAAAAAAAATCTGGTAGCTTTTATTTACTTTCATATATATTGTAAGAAAAATTGCGCAATATAATTTTTTTTTAACATTGTATAAAATTATTGAATAGTGTGGAGTAAAACGACAATAATAATAGCAAAAAAGAATAGTATTGCATGGGTTACCTTAAGGGCGTGTAATACAATTTTAAGAACGTGCTAACTATTTTCCCAATACTGTTGTTAAATTTTTGCTTAAATTTATTATAAAACCATCAGAGCACTTTTCAGTAAATTGTTCAGCCGGAATTTTTTTACGTGTATAGTACTAGACTGTTCGAAGTTGTGAAAATTTTTCAGCAACATTAATTGACTCGTAACAAGCGATGTCCATGTTGCCAGATACATTTCATACATCATTCACGAGTTGAACTGAGTACAAGTTTTGCAACATTTTTTCATGAATATTTAAGGTGAATTTTTTTATATGGATTATGTCAAAATTTCGCGTGAAATTTTGAGCAGAGTACCAGGCTTATGAAGATAAATTTAAAAATTTTTAAACCCATTAACATACTCGTAGTTATGTAAAATTGATAACATAGTGCTGTTAATTATGAAAATCTGGGAGGCCGAGGATACCCCAAATGGAATTCTGACCAAATTTTTCAACTAAATGACCTAAAAAAATCGAAACATGCATGCATGCTTTGCAAAAATAAAAAAAAATTGTGAAAACAATTTAAAGAAACTATAATTTTTTAACTACAGAATAAATCTAATTTTTTTTAAGGAAATCTTTGAATTCCTGCAGAACAGTAGTATGTGCCTGGGCGAATAAATTTTTTTTTTTTTTGGAATTTATGTCTTTGTCCTTTTTTATGAAACCTAGTTGTCAAAACTCTTAATACTTAAGTTTTACATAAAAATTTTAGTTTTTTTCTGGCTGGATGGATTTTTATTTTTTTAATTTATGTCAATTGTCAAAACCCTTAAAATTTGGGTTTTACAAAATATTTTTTGATTTTTTCTAAATTTTGAAATTTTTGTTTTCACTACAGGACGAGTTCCAGGCCAACGAACATACCTGGGCGGCTGGATTTTTTTTTTTGAATTAATGTCTTTTGTCCTCTCATGAAAATCGAAATTTGACAACTCACAAAAAGTTTAAAAATTTTCTGAAAAACAAAAACACTAAGGGTTTTGGCTATTGCACAAAATGGGCACAAAATACACAAATTCCAGAAATGCCTCCTTGAAAAAAAATTACATTTTATTTTATGTAAAAACTATACACTCTGGGCTTACTTTTTGAATAATGTTTTTCTTTTTTCTATAAACTCCATTTTTTTAGCTCCGATCGGTTATAAAATGTGGTCAGAATTCCATTTGGAATATATTCCTCTATGTCTAACATGATGTGGTCTGTTATTATGATAACAGACCTCTGTTAATGCAGTTGGTTTGGGTCGCACGTATGTATGATGCATGTGTGTATACATACATACATGTATACCTTGAACAAAAAAAAAATGTTAATAAATTAATAATAAACAATAACAATGACTAACTCTATAAGCCAGCGCCGTATCTTCCTAAAAATATGATTATGTACATGCATTCATTATATGACGTCATTTCTTTGGTTAAATAATTTTTATATGTATGTAGGTATGTGCAAAACACACACTTGGCAACAACGCGTTGAAAGAACTATTTCGATATTTTTTAATTCAAGTGGAAACAAAAAATAATAATAATAATAATATCTATGAAGTAATGTAACTTTTTCTGTATCTCATAACTTTTATAAGAAACCTTAGCTTTGCAAACTGTTTGCGGCTTAAACAAATTAGAAATCATTTTTAACGAAAACTAACACTTTCTCTTAAAAAAAATATATATACATATGTACTAAATACACACATACATAAAACAATTTTTAACAAAATAACTGAATGATTTTCTTAAAACACAAATAATATATAAATAATGAAAGTATAGAAATGTTAAACAAAAGAGAAATGTGTTTATAAACACAAAAGCTAAAACCAAACCAAAAAAAAAAAAAGCACACAGAAACAAAATAAATTAAACTCCAAGAAGCGAACGAAGGCAAAGTCAACAGCACGAAGTATATATAAAAAAATTAAAGAAATTTAGGCAAATATATAAATTTAGTGATGTTTACGAGGGCAGGCAAAACACAAATAATAACCAAATAGTCTTTAGAGTTGCTGTTGTTAGGGCCAATTTTTGACTTGCTAATTTAGTTTTAATTATTTTGAAGTTTTATTTAAAGACGAAATTGTGTTTTTGAGTGAATATTTAAATAATACTTAAAGAATACTCGTACTTAAGTGACCAACATTTTATTTAAATTCAAATTTTAAATTCTATTTAAGTTTTACGAGCATACCATATCGCTCATTTACTCAAAGAAGCTCATAATGCAGTATAGTGCTGTCAGATATGCCGATTTCTCGGAAAACGTGGCGATTTTTCAACTTGCTTGTATTTAGCTACATGGCGATTTTTATGGCTATTTTTTTTTTTAATTGAACCTCTAAATTTTTATATTTCAGTAGAATTACTTTGTTGAAAGATTATTTAAAAAATTAAAAATAAAAAAGAAATTAAAATCATTAGTGTTTTAAAAAAAATAGTTTATAAAATTTTTTAAAAAAATTTATATTAAAAAAGTATTATACAAAAACAAATTTGTTATCAAATATTTAAAAGGAGATTTTGTAAGAGCTTTCGGATTTAATTTAAAAAAAAAAACACTTAAAATTTAGAGAAATTTATGAAACCTTTATTTTAGTCGGTAGAACGATCTATATAATTTAATGTTTATAGATGATCTCACGTAAATGTTGACCGCGGATGCGTCTGAAACGGTTCATACGTTGTGTCCGATTTTGGCATACTCTCTCCAACATATCGCCCGGTATCCCACGAATAAATTCTTCATTGTTGTCTTCCAGTGCGTCAACCGGGCTTGTCCTTATATACATTAGCCTTAACATAGCCCCAGAAAAAATAGTCTAAAGGCGTTGAATCGCACTATCTAGGCGGCGAATTGACCGACCCCAAACGTGAAATAAATTGTTCACTGAGCTTGTCTCTCAATTGGGCCATTGTTTCGCATTGTGTGTGGCATGTTTCTCTCTTGCGGAAAGCACATGTCGGCTAATTCCAGCTCGTCTATTTTGGGCAAACAAAAAAAAAGTAACAGAGGACCAATTGCTCTCCGCACTCTACGTATGCGTGTTGGTGGTTTAATATTCAATAGTCCATATTTACACTATGCAAGTCTAATTGCTAAGCTGATTAGTTTGACGGAGAGAGAGACGAGGGAACAGTAACGTTTCTTTTCCCCTCGTCCCTCTTTCCTAACAAACTAATCAGCTTAGCAATAAGACTTGCATAGTGTAAACTAGGACATAATGTAATTTTGGTGCGAAATTCAGTCACAAGATTGCGAATAGTCGCCTCAGAAAGTCGCCCAAACTGACCATAAAATGGAAGAAGTGCACGATGCACTTTCTTAACCCAGCATGAATTTTGATAATAAAATTTAATAACTTGCAGAGTTGTTGTTCATTGTAAGTCGATTCATGGTTAAATTATAGACGAAACTGAACATATTTAGCAGTAACATGATACATGAAAACAAGAATGTTGCTAAAAAATCACCTTTTATTAAGAAAAACTAAATGCAATTGATTATGGGACTTTTTGGCGATTTTTTAAATCAATTTGGCGAAAGAGGTCGGAAAAAATCTGACAACCCTGTAAAAAAAAACACCGTTAACTCGCAATTCAAACTCTTATCAGAGGCACACGATATATTTAGAAATTTTTGGGTTTCTTTGGAATTATTTAAACCACCCTCGTACATGACTGCTACACAATTTGTGATTGTTTGAACATTGCACGTTGGGCCGAATTATATCGAATTGCTTAATGTAAGTACATACGAGTAGTATCTCAAATTTTTTTTTCAGCTGCATATAAATTAAATAATTCGAGCCTGTGCTGCAACAGAGGCATAACGCGAAAAAACTTGTTTGACCGAAAACGAATTTAAAGGAATGATATAATAATGCTATGATCATTAAACACATAAGCAGCAGCAGGCTACCAACCACAATCTGTCACAGGTTTATATGAAAACCGATTATTTTGATTATTTTGTCGCTGTAGCCAAGCGACATACGACGGTGGATCATTAACTCAGTGACTTTTTGAAGAAACACAGGTTTTTATATAAAAAGTTATTTTATTTTTCAACCTAGTCTTCTTTTAGTTCTAGGCACTTAGTCCAACGTTTCTCCAGATCATCCTCGAGATCCTTAAAATAGGCATTTGTTTGGTCAATAATTTCATCGTTGGAGCTAAAACTCTTTCCACCGAGCCATTTCTTTGGGTTTGGAAATATGAAGTAGTCACTAGGGGCTAAATCCGGAGAATATGGCGGATGAGGTACCAATTCTTAGCCCAATTCATAGAGTTTTGCCATTGAGACTGCACGAGTGCATTATCTTGATGAAAAAGAACTTTTTTCTTAGCCATTCTTCGAAAACTTTTATTAAATCGGTCTAATAAGTTGGCATAATATTCGTCGTTTTGTTTTCCCCTTTTGAAGGTAATCGATTTGGATTATCCCGCGTGCATCCCAAAAAACTGTTGCCGCCATCACCTTATTGGCCGACAAACTTACCTTGGCCTTCTTCGGAGCAGGTTCACACGGAGAAACCTATTGTTTAGACTGCTGCTTGGCCTCCGGAGTATAGTAATGGATCCATGTTTCATCCACAGTTACAAAACGCCGCAAAAACTCATTCGGACTGCGGTTAAATAACTTCAAACAATCCTTTGAAGTTGTCACACGTTTACATTTATAATCAATTGAGAGCAAACGCTGCATCCATCTTGCAGACAACTTTCTTAAACCCAGCTGATCACTTAAAATCGAAACCACACTGCCATATTAAATGCCTACGGCATCAACAATCTCACGCACTTTTACTCTTCGACCGGCCAACACCATATCGTGGATTTTTTCGACATTTTCGGGTGTACTGACTTCAGAACGTTCAGCATCATTTGTACTTGTGCGACCACAACGAAAGTCAGTAAACCACTTTTTTACCATTGAAATCGATGGTGCAGAGTGCCCATAGTTTTTATGGAGCTTTTCCTTGGTTTGATTGACGGTTTTTTTTTCGCAAAAAAATAATGTTTAATTAGCACTCGAAATTCACTTTTTTCCATTTTTAGAAAAATACACGAGGTTGAATGTTTTGAACAGCTGTTAACCTTTATGTCAACAGCAGAAATGCTTTACGCACGTCCACAGCCGCATACCTGGGTATGTACATACGTTTTGTATGGGGAATGGTACGTCGTTAGCATAAAAATGCTAATTACGTATCTACCTGGTTTGTTGGAATTTCCGAAATATTTTTTTAGTTTGTTAGAAATGGACAAAAGGCTAAAAAAATTTATGATAACCAATTTCATCCTCACAGTCATTGTTTGTTGAAAAAAGTGGTTGTATAGGTAGACGATATACGTATATAATAAATATATAATATAGGCAGGTAGAAACATTTATTGTTGCGGAAATTTCATTCTTTGTAGTATCGTCAGAAAATTTTGTTTACATTTTTGATTAGAAGTGAAAAGACGTTTATGTTTATTTTGTGGAAATAAAAAAATATTAAAAGTGAAATGGCTGATGGTGAATGGCTTACTCCGCGACAACTAAGCGCACTTTCGTACGAAGAACAACAAGCATATATTCGGCAAGCGCTTGAAGAGAGCCAAGAAGAAACAAGTGACCACGATTCAATAGTTGGTGACGAGGCTTTAGGTGATATCGGTGGAGATGACTCAGACGTTGAAGAACCCATGTTACCAGAATATGACCCAGAGGGCGACAGTGATTCTGATGAAGATCTTGAAGATGCACCAATTGAAACTGGCGAAGTTTTTACTGCCAGAGATGGTAATGTTTGGTCCTCGATACAACCACAACCTGTAAGATTCCGTACGCACAACATTCTAAGAAGTGCAGAATCTGGACCAGTACGGGCAACGCAGGGTTTGACCATTGCAGAAACGTTCCAATTGATAATGTCAAACGAAATATGCGACATAATTATTCGTGAATCAAATCGAAAGGCAAGGCAATTTTATGATATTGACAACGCAAAACATCCAACAAGAGAACCGAGATCATGGATTCCTATAACAAAAAGTGAATTTGATGCATATTTGGGCCTACTTTTGCTAAGTGGCGTTACACATTCTGGTTACGTGAATACGAAAGATTTGTGGAAAACTACTTCACATCCACTATATCGTGCCGCAATGAGTGTACGACGATTTTGGGAAATAAGCCGCTTCATACGTTTTGATAATGGAAACACACACCAGCAACGAAAACAAACTGACAAAGCAGCAGCAATATCGGACGTTTTTTTGATGCTTAACAGCTGTCTTCGTAGATATTACGTGGCTGGAGCCAACGTCACCGTAGATGAACAATTGTATGCTTATCGTGGTGGAACTGGCTTCACGCAATACATACCATCAAAACCTGCCAAATATGGAATAAAGGTATGGTGGGTGTGCGACTCCATTTCTTCCTATCCATTGCAGGTACAATGAATATTGTTGAAAATTGTTGAAAATCTAAATAACTAAATTGAATATAATTTTTCAATGCAGGGACAAATCTATACAGGAATGGCACCGTCTGGTGAGCGTGAAAGAAACGTTGGCGAAAGAGTAGTAAAGGATTTATGTGTCAACCTTTTTGCTGGAAGTGGAAGAAATATTGTATGTGACAACTTTTTCACTAGCTACAACTTGGCAAAAACTTTGATGTTAGACAGCAATTTATCTATATTGGGTACTTGCTACAAAAGGCGTACATTCGTGCCAGCAGCATTTGCCAACCCGAAACGACGTGAGGCTGAATCATCAATGTTTGGGTTCTGTAATCACGTTACGATGTGCTCGTACGTTCCCAAGAAAAACAAGGCAGGTGTAATGTTGTCCACTACTCATTATACAACAGAAACGACCGGTCCTAAGAAGAAGCCATTGCTTATATTGGACTACAACAAAACAAAAGGTGGCGTTGATAACATGGACAAGTGCTTGTCCGAATTTAGTACGAAGCGGCGCACAAATAGATGGCCTCTGGCTTTCTTTTATAATATTGTGGACGTTGCTGCGTTTGCTGCATACGTAATATACATTGACAACAACACTCACCTGAAGACATCTACAAGCCGCTGTAGGATGTTTCTCCATCAGCTTAGCGAGCAATTGTGCAAGCCAGAAATGGAAAGAAGGGCGAATAACAGCAGAATATCCAGAGTTTTTTCAACGCGCAACGCCATCGAAGCCATGAAAGGTGGGCCCATCGGAGTTGTGGATGCTGAGGCACATGCATCGGAGGAACGTGATAGTACGGGCCGGCTAAAAGTAAAGGGGAATTGCTACATCTGCTCGAAACGACGCCCTACTTGTAAAGCATGCACATTATGCAACAAACCAGTGTGCGCAGAGCATTCCAAAGACTTACCTCAATGCGATAGATGTATTTGAATTTCAATAATTTTAAGCAAAAATAATTAAAACTGACATTATATAATAATAATAAAAAAATAATTACAAAACTTAGCTCAAAATAAACTATACTTTTATATTATATTATCATAATTGCATGCGTTTTACTATACATACCCAGGTATGTATTCTGTTGACTTAAGGGTGCAACTTTGTAAATGGGCTTTATCTTCCGAACGGATGATCTAATCCTAACCAAACTTGGAACTATTGCGTAAAACAGTTTTGACTAGTATATCAAGAAATTTCAAGTCGATCTGGTTATCCAGTTTAGAGCTACAGCGTTTTCAAAACTAAAAACATACCCAGATATGTTGCCGTTGACATAAAGGTTAAACGCAAAGTAAATGACTACACTTGCTCAAATTTGACAGTAGTCTATTAACAGGTGGTACTTGATGCGAACAGTATTGCATTTCATATAACTACGAGGGAAGTTCGAAAAGTCACGGACTTATTGATTCTTTATCTAAAATGATTTGTTTGTTTATTAAGAAAAACTTTCAATTTTTCATAAACTATTATCAAATCATCAAGACTCTCCAGTATTTGTTATTTTTAAAACAAAAACAGTTAAATTTTGGCAAAGCAGTAAAAACCGTTTACCATTTTCAATGATTTTTTCTCCGTAAATGATTCGTAATTTTATACATATTTTTATTTGGTACGAAATTTTGAATAATCGTCCATTTTTAGTAGGTTTTGTCCCAATGTGCAGCATTGGTTTGTTGGGTTGCTTGGATGTCTCTTCGCACATATTGTTGAGCATTTATTTCTATTTTAAATTTTTCCCCCATTTTTTTTTAATTTTTTTAAAATTTTTTTTTAATGCCGACAAAGTTGTCTGAAATATTACCGAAAGACGTTTGGGACAGACAAAAAAAAAGCGACTTACTTTAAAAATTTTATATTTTTTTTTGGGTTTCTTAAGATTCCGATTGATGTTTGTTGATTTTATTCTGATGACCACGTACATATGTACATTAGGCGGCGGGGTTGGGTTCATTTGTGCAGCAAGTTTGTGAGTAATCAGACAAAATTGCTTTATACGAGAATGTATGTATGTATATGCTTTGCAATTTGTGGCTGTAGGAGTATTTGGTAGTGTAGGAGTGGAGGAGCTGTTCTTTTTTCCACACTTTATAAATTTTTTTTTATAAATATTTTGCAAAATATTTTTAAGTTAATTAAAAATAATTTTGTCGTTTAGCAAATAAATTTGCCAAGACAGTTTTTTGAACTTGGAAACAACAAAGAGACACAAAAATAAAAAACAAAAGTAAAAATTCATTGGCATCAAATTAGTCAGACTTGAAGGGGAGAAAGAAATCAAGTTAAACGAACAAAAATCAAATAAGTCAGCCATACCGGTACGGTCTCGCAAAAGCTAAAGATATACAAAAGCCAATTGAAAATATAAAAAATAATGTACATAATGTTTGAAATAAAATTTGAATACAGTTACAAACTAATTTTAATGTATAGCACAGATATATGTTGCATATACAAAAAGTACAGAGTAACAGACAAACTTAGGGCTGGATTATGAATGGCATTGCCAGTTTGTAAGATATTATTTCACATGGCAACTGACAACTAACAGATGTTAGTATTAGTTGCCATATTGCAATAATATTGGCAACCGCAAATTTTTAGTTGCTGGATAGTTCTTAAAACAAAAAAGATATTAAAATTAAAAAATTGTAATTAAATTAAAGAAACTTCTCCTTCATTGGGAATGTAAAAAAATGATTTGAATTTAATAAAAATATATTGCTAGTTAAAAATTATTTCAAACAATTACAGCTACCTACAGTAGGAGGCGGTACCAAAAGATTTGAATTGTACCTTAAGTGCCGTCTAATAGATGCCAGAGTTTGTAGTTTCTTCTCTTCATCCAAAAATAATTCCACTAAACCAATCCTCCTTCTGATAAGTATTTTTTTAAGCTTTTTTTGGCACTTAAATATCGTTACCTTAATAAAAAAAGGGCCTAAATCATTATTATTATTTTTTAATCGAGTTTATTGTAAATTTCGATAGAAGAACATGTAATTTATCGAAAAATTTGCAAAATCTCTAGCAATGTATTTCTTATATTTTGAAGCTTTAAAGCTTGTAATCGGTTACAAATAAATTAACTCAGTTTGTACGGCATAGCATATGTAAAAAAAACTTGGTAGCACTTCTATAGAAAATTTATTTATGTTCACAAAGAAATTGTGCACATGTATAAAATAACAAGTAATTATTTGTTATTATGATTATTTTCTTCTTTCAATGTTTGTTGTTGCAATATTCATCCATTTATTGTTTTTTATTAGCAAACATTTGTAAGCGTGGCAACCCCAAGCATTTTATTTGCAAATAGTGCGTTAAGCCTGGTACTCTGTTAAAAATTTCACGCGAAATGTTGACATAATCCATATAAAAAAAATATCACATGAAATATTTATGAAAAAATGTTGCAAAACTTGTACTCCGTTCAACTCGTGAAAAATGTATGAAATGTATCTGGTAACATTTTCTTGCAATCTGCGAAAGCGAAATAATGTGACTGGCATTTATTTCGCGTGAAATATTGACAGCTGACGTTTTTGCTTACAAAAGTCGATCAATGTTGCATACTTCTAACCAATAAAAGCGATTACTTTTTTGCAAAAAGTAATATGGGCATCACTTTTTACGTGCCAAATTTTTCAAGCGAAATAATCAATGTTGCTGAAAATTTTTCACAACTTCGAACAGAGTACTAGGCTTTAATCGTGAATATAATTCTGAGTTAGTAACTCACAATACAACAATTATGTGGCAACAATTTACAGTTTTATTTGCAAATAAGTCGCGCGTATAAACGTAGTATGTCATAAGCATATTTTCTATAACTTTGGAGCGACTGGAAAAAGTTGTCATACATAATACTAATTTTAATTGTTATTGCCAGTTGACAACGTAACTGAAATTCGGTTGCCGTCCATAGTCGAGAAATTAAAGGATAACGGCAAGAGTTGTGTTTTACACCATCCCTTATGTATGTATGTATATTTTTAAGGTAGGATCACAAACACTTTGCCTTTTCTTTTCCAAAAACTGAAAAATATTTCCAAACAGCGCTGCATTTTGGTTACAGTTTGATTGAGTACCCCCAAAGCGTATTCTGCGTGTGCATTTATTAGAAGGAACTGTAATGAATTTTTGGATCCTTTGACTATGAAAATATTATATACTGCTTTTGTTCGCTCAAAATTAGAATACTGGTCCTTTGTATGGAACCCGTTTTATGCTATCCATGTCAATAGAATTGAGAGAATTCAGAAAAAATTTGTGAAATTTGCTTGTGAATTTGCGTAGAAATCAAGAAACCATATTACCTCCTTCCTATTATGCTCGTTGCCTACTTTTAGGCTTAAAACCGCTTTACTTGAGAAGAACCTTTCATTCCTTCATGTTTATTTTCAATTTGATTAATGGTAACACTGGTTGTGAATATTTATTTAACTTAATTTCTTTTTGTATACCTTTTAGATCTCTCAGATCTAATGACTTATTCCTTGTAACTACACGTAGTACAAATTATGCTATGAATGAGCCAATGTTACGAGCTTTAAATACTTTTAATAAAGCAAATAATATTGTTAATTTAGATTTTTATTCATCTCATGCTGATTTCAAACTCTATTTAGAGAATAAGGATTTAGTGAACGTATTATTAAATTATTAAACTGATTTATAATTAAACTAATTTATATTGCTAGCCTATAAGGATATTGTAATCTATTGGCTGAATTATTATTAAATAAATAAATAAATAATCAGTACCAACAGTGTCTATTACTACGTTTATAGGTGCACTATTTGCGAATAAAAATATTCGCAAATAAATTAACTTACTGTTTATACGACATTGTGAATGTATAAAAAACTTGATAGCACTTCTATAGAAAAGTTACTTATGTTTACAAAAAAAAAATTATGTAAATGTATAAAGTAACAAATAATTATTTGTTTTTATTGCTATTATTTTCTTCTATCAATGGCTTTTTGTGCAATATTTGGCTTCCCGATATCTACAAGAACATATTACACAGCTGGAATTATGGTTAAACTTATGGAGAATTAAGGTAAACGAACAAAAGTGTGTTCAGGTAACATTTACTCTGCGAAAAGATACCTGTTCACCCATTCGAATCAATAATCAAGTTGTTCCTCAACATTCACATGTAAAATACCTTGGTATACACCTTGACCGACGGATAACATGGAAACACCATATTGACTCTAAGCTAACACAAATGAAACTAAAATTAACTCAGTTACATTGGCTGATTGTTAGAAATTCAACCCTGAGTCTAGATTGCAAACTGTTGATATACAAGTCGCTTTTGAAAGCTATATGGTGCTACGGAATTCAGCTATGGGGCACTGCTTCAGCTTCAAATGTAGAGAAAATCCAACGAAGACAAAACAAAATTTTACGGTTAATAACATCGGCTCCATGGTACATAAGAAACTCAAATTTACATCGTGATCTAAATATGCCCACAAGTGACTGAAGAAATTGCAAAATACTCAGGCAAATATTTAACTAAACTCGAGTCACACCCTAATCCGCTTGCTCGAAATATCATGAACTTTACCGGACACATCCGCTTAAAAAAGAGGGACACAAGGGCTCTAATACTTACCACACCAGATGAAACTGTTTGAAATTATTTTTTTATTTTTATTTTTTGCTTTGCACAACTCTTATGTATTATGAATTATTATCACTAAGTTTATGTCCGCACTGGTCGGGCCTAATAATTATATTTAGATTTAAGATTTGAATACTTATTGTTAGTTCATTTTTGAAGATACAATAAATAAATATATGTATGCATAAAAAAAAAAAAAAAAATATTTATAAATTTTTCGTTTTTTATTAGCAAACATTTGTAAGTGTGGCAACTTTAAGCATTTTATTTGCAAAAAATTGGCACGAAATGTTCATGAAAAAATGTTGCAGATATAGTACTCAGTTTATCTTCAGAAAAACGTATGAAATGTACATATCTTCAACATTTTAAGTTTTCATGCGAAATAAGATAGGTGGCACTTATTTCGTGTGGAATTTACAACAAACACATGGGGCGTTTTTAAAAATATAAGAAATTGTAGCATAGTTTCAGGGCTACTTAATATTGTTTACATGTCAAATTTTTCATATGAAATAATCAATGTTGCTCAACATTTTTCACAAATTTTAACTGAGTACTATGCTTTAATCGTGAATTGTTTTGTCCTGGTTTACACTATGCAAGTCTTATTGCTAAGCTGATTATTTTGTTAGGAAAGAGATACGAGGGGAAAAGAAACGTTACTACTCCCCTCGTCTCTCTCTCCATCAAACTAATCAGCCCAGCAATAAGACTTGCATAGTGTAAATATGGACTTTCTGAATTAGTAAGACGCAATAAAAACAATAATATGGCAACAATTTACAGTTTCAGTATCATCAACATGTTTATGAAATGTTAAGCATTTTACTAAGTCCATATTTACACTATTCAAGTCTTATTGCTAAGCTGATTAGTTTCTTAGGAAAGAGAGACGAGGGGAAAAGAAACGTTACTGTGCCCCTCGTCTCTCTCTCCCTCAAACTAATCAGCTTAAGCAATAAGACTTGCATAATGTAAATATGGACTAACTTTAACATAAGTGAAATCCTATAGTGGTGTTGCGTATCAGGCTGTTATAATCCGTCAGATTTTATCAACATGTTGATGATGAGATTCACATAAACATGTTTATGCTTATTGAAAATGTATTGGCAACGTTTGCTGTGTACAAATCTACAGAAATAGAAAGAATAGAAAATGTCTGTCAACATTAATTAACTAACTAACCTACATGAAAACTTACTATTAATAAATGATACTTTGAACTTGACGTTTTACACACTAATTAAGATTATTTATATATTAACCAATTTTGATCAAAACAATGACGTTAATTTTTTTTGGGGGGATTTTTTATGTTGGCCATGAATGGCAAATGATAATCGAAACTGTACTATTTCATAATCATTTAAAGGTATTTATGATTAGAAACTTAATTTGAGGGAAAGTTACTTTCGCGGTTACCAAGCATTCGATTCTTTTTTTTTAATTTCTAATCTAATAATAATAAAAAAAAAACAAATAAACACACAGATAACAAAAAATTTAAAAAAAATATACATATAATAAAAATAAAATACGAGTACATATGTACATACATATGTATTTGCGTATTGTCTGATTGATGTTTAGATAGAGATTGCGAAAAATGGTGTGCAATCTGATATTAGCTAAATATTTATTTTAAACTGGCGCCAAACAATTTGTAAACAATCTATTCGAAGAATTTGCAATGCTTATTATTTGTAATAATTAAGACACGTGAACCTCATTTTTACACGTTAGAGTTTAGCAAATTGATCATGACATTGAAAATTAATGAAAACAAAAAACCAACTATGTGTTTGTAATTAAATTCTTTTTTGGCTGATAATTTTTAAATAATAAATATTAAAACAAATCAATTTCAAAAATAATTAAATCATATGAAAATAACTTTGTTAAATAGTTTGGCAGCCCATAGTGCTTTTAGAATGGTAGAAACTTGTCTAGAGGAAATACCCCTTTTCCACAAGCAAAGTTTAATTTGCAAAGTCTTGAAATTTTCATTTTCAATCAAAAATTGTTTTCGAAAAAATTTTATTCGAATAATTTTTATTCGAAATTTTTTGTAAAAATTCTAATTCAATAATATTTATTCAAACCACTTCATTTGTACATATTTTAATATTTATTTGTTTTTCAAGTTTCGTTTAATTTCGAAGCAAATATTTAAATGCGAACAACTCCATTTGTTTAATTATTCAGCAAATTTTTAATTTTCATGGAGTTGATGATACGTAAGACTTTATTCGAAAATTTTCAAATGTGAGATTCATGATATGGATTATCCCATGACTTTTTCTAATAATTTTTAATCGAAAAATTTTTACTCGAATAATTTTTATTCGAACAATTTTTATTCGAATAATTTTCATTCAAAATAATATTTATTTGAATAATTTTAAGTCGCATAATTTTTATTCAACTGCTCAATTTTAAGCATTTTTCAAAATTTTTTTAAAGGTTTGTGGTTTGAGAGAGGATACTCATTAAAACATTGAAGAGAAATTTGATTTTTAAGGAATTTAATTTTTTTAATATGCTTGTAGTTTTTAATTTTCAATAATTTATTGGGGTTTTGCAAGCTTTTTGTAACGTCAATTGATTACTATGATTATGGCTTTGGCCTTATAATCAAATACAGTGTTGCCCATAAGTTTGATACGAACAGCTTTTTTGTATGGTTATGGTTATGGCACGTTTAATTGAACCTTTAATTGTGCTTAAAGTCTACTGATGAGTTGTCTGAAAGCTAGGATTCACTATCCTACACTATCCTAAATAAAACCCTGGTATGATGGAGTCTAGGAAATTTTTTAAAAGACAATAACAATTCATCAGATCAGGGTTGTATTCGATACGACTCGTAATTTAAAAATATTTCCATATAAACTCTATTGAGATATTTTTAAATTACGAGTCGTATCGAATGCCCTAATTTGTCCCCAGGTAATAATTTTTTTTAATTACCATAAAAAAACCTTCTTACATTCTTAACAATTAAAGTCTTTTTTTTATTTGAATTTTTTTTATCAAATTATTTTGCCATTTTGTTGAATGTCATTACCTAGAATTTCTTTTTTATTAGCAAAAATTTATTCTACTTTTATTTGCCCTAAATTTAAAGGTTTAACATTAAAAAAGCAACAGCTCTTGGTAACAGTTTGAGAATTATTAACTCACGAAAGTAAAACAGCAAACAAACAAAAAAATTAAGCAAATATAAGGAGAATTTAAAAATCAACATAAAAGACAAACAAATTTGCTTCAGAACTTAAAAATAAGAACATTTTATTCAAACTTAAAGAGAGCATGACGTTTATAAAAAGGTACAATGACCCTCGCAAATACAGCAGCAACAACAACAACAACATACAAATAACGACGACTAAATTAAAATGTAAATAAAAGAAAAATATTATAAAACCCAAACTCAACAAAAAGCAACAAATATTAAATTATAAAAATGTACAAAATTAAAAACAAACAACGCAAATTCTTTTTTTTTTTTTTTGTACTGCTCCAAGTTTTTTCTAAATTGAAAACCATACGAGAGGTCGGTCGACTGCAGATATAACCAACTTTTCTTATGAATTTTGAATAATTTCAAGGAATTTTTTTTAGAACGACACAATAATACATATAAGAAATTCCTTAATAATAATATTGTGCATGTTTTGTTTTAATACCAGCTATGACGGGAGAAATGCGAAATATTTTTTTTTATTTAAAGTAATTAATGAATTATAATGACGCTTATGATGATTTCCTGCTCTTATAAACAAAAAAAATAATATAAAGAAATTACGCAAATTATCTGAAGTAACATTTTCCAGTGTTAGCGAAAATTACAGTAAATGACGCAAAGAAAGGGAAATGTGTTGCATAGCGCATTAGAAATGCTTGGACAGCTGTACTTTAATACATCCCAACATTACAGTGTTTTTTTCAATGGTCCTTCGAACCGAAAAAAAGATATAGTTTAACAGCTGAAGATATGGAATATTAAACTGAATTACTGATTACGGCGAAACCCCCAAAGAAGAAAGCAAAAGCAAAAAAACTTAAAACTGATCATTTTAAAGAAAAACTGATTTTTAAACAAAAAACTGCACGACTGCTCAAAAGCCTAAAAAAATGCGAAAAACAGATAAATATGCACTTTTGGCAACACTGGTGGTAACTTAAACTTCTCTTTGTATGTAGTATTACCATACTGAGGAACAAAATAGTGGCAACATTTTCAATGGAAGTCATGATGTTATTAACACACTGTGATTTTTTTGTGTGGAAAGAACAAGAAACTGCCTCATTTTATTATTTACAAGTAAAATATTGTGCGTAATAAGGGAAATATGTATATTTCAATTATTTATTATTAAAGTTAAAGTGGCTTAAAGCCGTCAAACAACGCGAAATATTTGAGAATATATGTTGACCCTTAAACTTACATGGCACCCGAACGTGTTTTATTTCACTCTTTTTTTTCGGGGGAAAACACAAAAGGGACGTAATTCCTCGGCAATATGTTAACAGGGGTAACCCCCTGTTTATCTAAATGCGAAAGTTAGATTCTATCGAATATTAATAAAATTTCAGTGTTTTATTTTTGTTTTTAATATAAATGTTCGATCGAATCTATCGTTCGCATTTAGAGAAACAGGCCTTTAACCTGACTTAGCGCTTTAATTCTTGTGACAATTAAATCTTAGAGATGCAGCTTTAGGTATTTGTACAAAATGCGGTGTAATGACGGATGTGCTGGCTTTGTCAAACTTTTTGATCCATTTTTAAATAAAAGATGCTTATACCTCCAATATTAAACAATCTCCTACAGGCTACCGTTACCGAAATAGTATTTCTGCTGCAACTGCCATACACCGTACACCCTTCAAATCAAACAATTATAAACTGTCCTTTGGGACACCCTTTTTTATAACTTTATTATAATCAAGTTATTTTTGACACTGGCGGCTAGCACGTGGGCCTTCAAGCAGGAAACTGCACTTAGCTTTAATATCCGTAAATTAATTTAGTTCAAATGTTTTTAATGCCAAACTAAGAAACTAGTTTAAATACCTCTTTCCAAGTTTTTAATTAAACAGCTGCTAAGTTGTAACAATAAAGAAAAGAGGCCATTGGCTTTTTTCCTGGCAGCGACAACAAGCACCACACAATAACATCTTCCCCTTTTTAACCAAAAAGTAGAATAAAAAAATGAATCTTTTTGACTTTGCACCTGCCGAAAAATTAAAAAGAAAAAAAATACGTTCAAACGAATTAAAAAGAACAGTCAAGTCAGTTTACCTTAGTAACTGAGCCATTAAGGCAAGTTTTGCACGCAAGAAAAATGTTTTAAATGTTTTCGTTTTTATTTAAGTTACAAAGAAATACTTAAAGAAAAATAAAACTTTACTTCAACACCTTTTTTCCAACGAATTGAGAAAGTTTTTAAAATGAAACTAAAAAATAAATTTGAATTTTTTTATCAAAAATTATACTTTTACTTTTTCAGTAAAATATTTTTTTTTATAAAAAAAAAATCATTGAAATTTTTTATGGAGGCTGGCTATGCGCATTTTTCAGTTGATAATGCAGATCATCATCATTAGGGAAAGGATTTTCATGTAAATACATGTTTTCTGTCGTTGGTCGTAAATAAAATAAAATAAAATAAATATAAATTAAATCAACAAGTTTGCGACAAAATGGCATCGATTTGTTAGTGCATATTTTTGCATATTTTAAAATAAATACATACATATTTTTGCATATTTCACTATAAATGCATATTTTTAATAAATTTTTTTAAATTTTTTTTCATGCTATAAAACAAATTTTGGTGTTTTTTGATTAGTTGCAAAGAATTTTTGCAATTCTTACGACTGTGCACAAACAAAAACCATTTCAACTGGTATGAAAACTCAATTCATTTGATACCAAAAAAAAATAGAATTGCATGGGATTAAAGCCCTTTTAAACCCAAAAATGTTTGTGTAATTTTTTTTGGGCGCTCTTTACCAGTGAAGTGTTTTTTAAAGCTCTCTTGCTTGTTGCAGCCTTTAAAGGAAAATATTCAGGAATACGAATTCCCCACAGTCTATAGAAACTAGATGGGGAGCGTAATGGAATGCTGTCGAATACTATATTTATATTAACAAAGTTAAGGATATTTTAAATTAAAAAAAAAAAACTTAAGCACTGAATTGATATTTGTGCACCCAGAGAATGGCTTTCGTGTTGACACTATAGCCCAATTAGATAATTTTGATTCTTTAACAGCTCAAGTAAAAAAATGCGTGCTCTGAAGAAAGACAGAATAAGTGAAGAAATTAAAAATAAATTAGATAAAGTTATACAAAAAAACAAATTGCATCAATATAGCTTTATAGTTCAAACAGCTAAAATTTAGAAACTGAATATTCCACAAACGAACCAGCAGCATTTATATACATATGCACCAATAACTTTTGCTGACGTGAAATGTTTTTATAACAAAAATGTTTTTTTTTTCAGAAAAAATATTAAAAGTTTTCCCTTTGACAATTTACAAAAATACTTATTCATTTGCGTAAATACAAAATCTTCTTAACTGTATTTTGTATATGGAATACAAATATTTGTTTAGAAAACAATGAAGCTGATTTTTTAATTTTTTAATGTTATTAAATGTTGAAAAAAAGAGTTAATAAAGGCATATTTTATTAGTTTTTAATACATATTTTTATATTTTTAATGTACATAAAACGAGATTTTAAATGCATGAAAATCCTTTCCCTAGTTATTACAATAAGACCTTCTTTTATATTTGAATGAGTAATTTATCTGACCCCTTCAATATATGTAAAATATTTAAGGCTAAAACAACGTTTGTCATGCTCATCCAGTTAAGTTATTAAATTTTAAAATTTTTGCGCAATATACAGAAATAATAATATATGTAAGCATAACAACTAACTCCCAAGACCCGCCTGGGGTTTTCATCAGCAGACATACATAATTTGATATCGGTTTGTCTGAGCGTCTGTCTGCCCTTTTGTCAGTCTATCTGTCTAATAATTGTCTTGTCATTTAGTGTTGTTTCTGCTATTGTTGTAGTAATTTGTTTTTTTTTTGTTTTTTTTGCACACATTCGGTTAACTGTGATTTTTGTTTTTTTTTCCTGTCTATTCGTTAATATTTATATTTCATTTGCTTGCATTTGTATGTGTTGTGATTTTAACGATTTATTTACATTTTTTTGTTGCTGTTGCTTTATTGTAGAAAAAGATGTTGTTGTTATTATTGTTGCTGATGAAATGCAATTTTCTTTTGTTTGGCATAGCAGTATTGTTGCTGCGTGTGTGTGTTAAGTTTATATGAAATTTTTCTTCAAATATCGCATACATTTTTTGTTTGAGTATTTCACTTTTGTCTGTCAAACGGAAATTCCACTTAAATGTATATATTTTTTTTTATTGTTATTATATTTATTAATCTTTCTTCTTCAAGTTTTGCATTTATTGTGTTCTCCCATTTCTTCGTTGGCTTTTATTATTATTATTTGCATTAACGTTGACAGTCATAACTATTATTTAAAAACTATTTTTTTTAAAGACGACAAATAAAAATGACTTAAAGGCAAAATATGCACATATGTACATGTGCATGTATGTACATACATACATATGTATATACATATGTATATAGTGTTCATTTCCCCGATTTGTGTTTAAGCATTAACTATTTATGTTTCAAGTACAATCAATTGCAATTTTTAATTTTTCTTTCGAAACGAATTATAATTACTACGATTGTAAACCTAACCTAACAAAACACAAATGGACCTAATTAACTGTATTGCTAAGAAAACAAACAAATCATCGTTTTTTAAGCAACCTGTTAACCTAAACTGACCCCGTCCAAGTTGAACAGTGTTACACCAACTTATTATTGCTTTGCTTATCAAAATTCGCACAGAATCAGTAGTTTTAAAATATGTAGGTATTTTCAGAAAACCACGGGTGGGACCATCATTGCTGTTTTTGAAAAATGTATAGGTACGTCCTTTAGAATTTATGTGTGTTAATTCGAATAGTATTTCCACATGAAATTTCGTATTTGTATGGAAAAAAGGTGAAAATATGTATTACATTTCACGCACTTTTACACAATTAATTCTTGCAAAACTTGGCACACACCTTAAAAGCTTGCAATAACACAATCATGTGCTTACAATGTAGGCGTGGATCACTCTCCTTTTCAATTAAGTAGGTATTATGTATATTTTATCCTTCTATCCAAACGTTCTATCCAGCCGGACATCGATAGTATACTATACTTATATATGTATATACATATGTACATACATATATATGTATGTATGTATATGCGCAACGCTTCACCGACCTGGAGAACGTTATTATTTTATTAACTATTAACTGAGCCCGACAACGTGGCCTTACCTCAATTGATTTATTTCTTTTACCCGTGTATTTTATTTACCCTGATCTATCTGTGTTTCAAATTCCATCAAAATTAGTTAGATATTTTTGGAAAGGCAGTAATTCTTCCTATGTCCCCGTCTTGGTTCTTGGAGGCGAAATAAAGCGAAAACTGCTGCAGTATTCATGAATATCTTAATTTTTTCATTTGCAAAATATTTCAATGGTTAATATTAAATTACAGCAATTCTTCTTCTTTTTTCTTTGAAAAAAAATTCACATGATTTGAGATAAAATACCGGTATTTGCAATAAAAGCATTGCCATATCTTTGAAATTCAGTATGGAATGTGAGGTTGAAATTCTTGATGGTGCAACATAACAGAAATAACCAAAAATATCAATTTTACTTTATACCTAGTTAAAAGATTATATTAATTTGCCATTTAAGCTAATTATAGAATGAAATGAAATTTAATCTCTATGCAAGGTATGAGACAGGTCATACAGATGTGTATATCGATTTAGGTTTTTAAATTGAGATCAAGAATTTGAAACCAAATTGCGTTTGCAGGTAAATTTGTATTTATAAATAGACATTTAGGTAATATAAAAATCATACAAAAGGACTTCCAAACATAAATATGAAAAGTTTCATTAGTTTCTAAATAATACTTCAAAATAAATAAAACATTAATTATTACCAAGTGTCTTATATTTAAATGAAATGAGAAACTTTATACATACATACAGCTTTGCGCAAATAAAATTGACTTAATTTGATTAATAGTTCAAACTTTAAATTTGTTACAGTCTTGTTACTAAATAAACCAAAAATACACCTATTTCATTTTTTTATGCTGCTCTCTTTTATTTAAATTTTCCCTTTAAATATTCTAATAATATTGATATTCTATAAAAAGAAAATAAAAGCAATACTAAATTCTCAATAAAAAAAAAAATAAATAAAAAACTGCAATGCACTAAAATTGTCTGCAAAATAACAGCTGATAATGCATTAAGAGAAATATTAAGCAAAATATGGAGAGAATCTCAGAGATTGAAAGAAAATACACAAAAAGTCTTATAATTAGGAATTTCAAAACAAAATTACATGTAGGTACTTACTTTTTCATAATTAAGTTTACAATGATCCAAATTTTATAAAACTGCCATTTAAAGTTCAAAAATCCATTAGATGTTTAAATGTGTATTTATTATTTTTCAGAAACATATTTTATCGGAATATTTTCCCAGGATTTTCAAGAACAATATTGCAATATCTTATTTAATTGTTGTTTATTAAAAAAAATACGGTCACTAGTCACTATTTAAGCATATTATATATACATTCATATGTATGTCTAAAAACATGATAATTTTGTTGTTAATTACACTGATGATAACGAAGATAATTTTAATTAAGATGTTTTTGCAGAAAGAGCTACACTAACAACAGCAAAAACACTTTTCAGCATACACAAAGTGTATGCTAAATAATTGCCAATGAACTGCGCGTTCCACAAGCAGAGAAGTCGTCGTCGTGGTCACAATAGTCGCCGCAGCAGCAGCGGCGGTAGCAGCAGCAGTTCAAAGACAATAAAAACATTTCATTGCTTTTTTGAGATTTTTATGCTTCTTCTTTTTCTAACTTTGTGTTATGTATTTTACTTTAATCTTTTTTTTTTCTTTCAACAAGAAATATATGCAGCAAATATTAAGCACTAATATTTTTTTTTTTGTATTTTAACTTTTCGTCCAAACTTTCTTTTTTGTTGTGTCTCGTACTAAATTTTTGTTGCTTTCATCAGTTATATTAATTTTGTTTAATTTTATTATTTATTTGTAATTTAATATATTTTTCTTGAGTGCACTTACACATGCAAAAACATTTTTATGGGCGACGTCGTCGTCGTTTGATGCCTTTTTTCTTCTCCTCTTTTTTTCCAAATCTTTTTATTTGTGGTATTTAGCTTTTTGATATACTTGTAATTAACTTATTTTTCATGATATTTCTTTAAGCTTTTGCACTAAATATCTGTTTTATTTTCAACTTAATGATTATAAATTTATTATATATACATTTCTTGTATTTTATTTAACATTTCTTCTTTTTTCAATTTCAACTTCAACACAAAAGAATGAAACACACACAAGAAATTTCAAACACACACAATCAGTAAATGTGTGAGTATAGATGCTGTTGTTGTTTTTTGGGGGAAGGGGCCTGAACGTAGGAAAGTGTTAGCGAAAGAGAGACGGCAAACGAGCAAAACACAACGAATATAAATGTGAAAAATTGAGAAAAAATTTACCGCCGCACGGCGTTGTCTTCTGCAATTTGTGTCAGGTGAAATTTAAAATGCATTTTTCCGGCTATTTACACCATTTTTCTATAAAACTTCATAAAATTCTGGTCAAATGTCTTTTCGTCTTTAAGTATTTCACAAATTTATGCAATTTTGCAACGTTTTTTTACAAATATTATTAAATTTTCCTTAAAGCCACACAAAATATAAAAAATTTCACACTTTTCTTTATTTCACACCGACACAATGATACATTATTCTTGAAGCAATACAAGAGGAACAGCAACACAAAGAAAAAAGGTGAAAAATATCCCTTTTAGCGAAAAATACAACACTGTCGAAAAAAGGGGAAATTTTCTAAATAACTAGAGATGACAAAGGAAAATTGCTGACAAACAATGCATATAGATAATTTCTGTAATTGTTAATTTTAAGTAAATTATTTGTAAGTACACTAAATAGATTTATAGCAATTATATTACCCTTTACAAAAATTTCATTCATTCGCAAAGAAATTTCCCTATTGTGGCTTACACTGCAGAGTTGTAGTTATCAGTATAAAGTGTATAGTAAAGTTGCCACTCCTTTTTTTTGGTATCGTTCACCAAAATAGGTGACGAAAACGGCCGTTAGTAAATTTCTAATTAAAATATTTAGCTTATTTAAAATTTCTCAACAGAAAAAATGTAATTAAAAAGAACCGAAGTACAGTTATTTTATTTGAAATCATTGGTTGTTTGTTTCTGTTAAGCAACATCTGCTGAATAAACAAAATGCATAAAGGACGTTGCTTAACAAAAATAAAATTAAGTAAATGGATTCTTTTGTTGAAATTTATTTTCTGGTGGTTAAGCATTGTCTATATATTTCATTGGTGCTTAGCCAAATCATCAGCAGACTTCAACCACATTTTGAACAGTCACAAACCTTTTATCTTATGCACAGACTTTTTGGTAATGTAGCTTTCTATTGATGAAAGCATTTTCAAAACTGATTTTGCGACTGGAGCGTGAAACAGTAACAAGTAAACTCACTTTCACATTAAATGAACAATAAATTGAACTTTAAAATTAAAAATTATTGTTATTTTATAAATCAATGTAAAACAGGCGTGTCTAAACTTATTTTTTTAAGCTCATTTTTATCGTGTTCTTCAGATTTTTCAGTTTTTTTCTCATATAAAATATCGCAATCTATCATATTAATATATTTTTTTCATATTTTTACATTTTCTATAAAAGTATTGTTACGAAATTAAAATGTAGATTTAAATATAACAAACTATTTGCAATACAAAAGTGTGAAATGTAAAATTAAGCTATCCCTGCGCCATAGAACTGTCATCACCAAAGAGCTGATGTGAAACACTCGACAGTGTTGTTCCCAAATAGCGCCATCAGTTGGAATGGCTTAGCAACATGTTAAGAATAATAAAATTGGTGTTACATTTTTATGTCACTTAAAAATTTTAATTTTATAGAGTTCTTACATATCGTCGTTGCTCTGACGTGATCGGTTATGTGTAAATTTTTGAAATTTTTTTATTTCACCATTATAAAACTTTATGTGTCATACATTCACCCACCAAATTGTTTAAAGATATCTCAATTGGTTCAGCAATTAGCAAAAGTAGGCTTTATATATTTATCAAAAAATATAAAAAAATCAAAATAGTTTTATTAGAAATGCTCTTGAAGCTGAACAACAAAATCAGTTATGTTTAGTTTTTGAGGCAATTCCGCTATGCCTACCAAATCTACAATTAAGATTAATTTTACGAAATACTTATGTATATAAATGCTAAGGATATTTCAATATTGCATTTGAGATTGAAAAAATATGGAAAGGTTTCAAAATAAACCAGTTTGTTTGCTCTCCTGAAAGCTTAAACATGATTTTGTCGGAGCAACGACGATATGACTTATAAGTTTGTTAACTATGAAAACATTTATGCGTTAATTTGTGAATTTAATTCTTATTCTTTCAAATTTAACTAAACTTCCGGCAAAATTCTTATTTCCCCTGTAACATTATACTATTCTGTACACCGCTTTGGCAACTATAAATTAGATCTGGCATCTTTGTGAGATTTTAGTATAGCTGTAAAGTTTTCCCCTTATTTTAAAATATCCCACATACAACAAATTCCTGCTTATTGCCTTTTCCCTCAACACTTTTATTTGATTATGTATATAGACATCTCTTTCTAACTTACATAGCTTTGTGCAAATTCTTAAATTCATACTATTCTGCGCTATCCCAACAAAAAAGTTTTTTTTGTGTTGGTTTGGTTTGTTTATTTCATTCTGTCTGCACATAAATGTTGTGGTTGTTGTTGTGGCGGTTGCTGTTGTTTTTCTGGATACAAAGTATGAGATGGAACACAACCAAGGCAACATACATCCATACATATGTATGTATGGACTTCTGTGGATAAATGTATGTATAAATGTGTGTACATGTTTCTAATATAAAATTTTTTCCTGTTGTTGGTTTTTGCTTATTTTTTTGCGTTCGGTTGTTGTTTTTGTGTTTCTGTGAGTTCTGTAGAAATTTCTTATAAAACAGCGTGCATAGCAACCGAACAGACAACGAACACGATAGACAATATTCAATGTTGTTAATAAAAAAAGGAAGAAAAAATAGGTTTGTTTGTTTATATGAAAATAGGAAAAATAAAACAACAAGGAGCATGTAAATTAATTAATACATGTTAAGTATCTATGTATGTACTTACTAAAATTTTAATGGTTATTTAATATTATTCTTATTGTTCTTTATTTTGAATGGGTTAACGATTTTTTGGTGATTTGTTTAAACAGGAATAGGTATGTATGTAGGTAGTTGCCAATATTCATTGCATTCAATTGCAAAACTGTTGAAAATCCCTTAACATGACTGTTTTATTGATTTTTTATACATACATATTTACATACATTGTACATGCATACTTATGGATGTATGTATGTAGTATGTTGTATGTGTATATGGAAGTTAATACATCTTGTAATTAGGGTGCAGTTTTTCCGATTTCAGAAAATGAGTTTAACGTTTTCAATTTAGACACAAACAATTTAATGGAAAAATAAAATTTAATTTTTCTCTCAAGAATTTAATACAGAGTACATAGGTATACAATATATCGTGCCATAACCGCCAAAAAAGCTTAAGAGTCATAATACCTATTCGTAATTCATTTTTTAACGAAAATCTAGGTATTACAAAAGGCCATGACGCGCTATCATACAAAGTCATAAAAATACATCCCTGATGTGACGAATTGTTATTGTCTTTTGAAAATTTTCATAAACCAGGTTTGTATTTTCTCAAAAATCGCACGACTTTGTATGATAGTGTATCACGGCCTTTGCGATCTTAAAACATCGATTTTCGTCAAGAAATAAAGTTCTTAAATTATGTCGCTTAACCTTTTTTGGCGGTTATGGCACGATATGTAGTTTTCTAATAGTTGTAACTTGGAGTTAAGTGTCTCCAAGTTACAACTTTTGTCGACTAAATATTTTGGTGACTTTTTGTCGGCAATTGTCAACGGTGAGTCTAAATATTAATACATACATACTATGTACATATGTACTCATATGTATGTATGTATATGCTTTTGATGGCTGTTTTTTAATTTGTTCTTTTTTTGCATCACATCGGTATTCGATTTTCAATGACACGTGCATATTAAATGTCCATAGCAAAACTCATTTTATTATTATATGACAAAATAAATAGCAAATCAGTACAGTTTTCCTATTAACATTTCCTACAGGGTTACTACATCCTACAATCATTCATAAGTATATACAGTTGTGTACATAAAAATAGTATTGCCATATCCTTTTATTATTTTGAGGCAGTCGCTTCATGCCATTATATTCACCATCAGCAAGTTTAACAGTTTTCTTTGATAACTGAGCCTTACCACCTGTTGGGAACTGAAGTCGGACGTACTGTCTGCATAATATCTCTCAAGTTTAAACGGTTTTGCTTTCATTTGTCCATAATATATTACAGTATTTTTATTTTCTCCAGTGGATAATATACCCATTGAACCAATGTTAACAATGAAATTTAAAAACACAATCTCCTGCTGAATAGTGTGAAGGTGCCGCAGGATCGCCTATAATGTATCGTACTATAAGGCGGCTGTCCACTTTTAATGTTTCCGCCTCAAAGCTCGTGTTTCGACGTTATGTTAGAAATTATCATACATGATTATTTTATACATCGTTTATATGGAAATATTTCAAAATTTCTATCCATATAGAATAGCGTAGTATGCACCCTAGTCATTCAAAAATGAAATACAGTAACTTTCGCTTAATTGATTTTTCAACCAGGTAAATAAATCATTTATGCGAAGAGCTAATTCAATTGCATGATTTTTGAATTAATTAAGCAGGTAAATCAATTAACCGGAGCTCAATGAAAACGACGCTACGTACGTCTTTTGATATATTTTGTTGTTTGAACTTTTCAAAGCGATTTGAGACGCGTATACATTATATGAATATGCCTTGACGGTGTTGTAAGTTTGTTATCTATATATTAAATTGATTATCATAAATTTTTTTTATTAAGAAAATATTTATTGGCTTTTATGAATATATGAGGTATTCACAAAAGTGTACTAACTGATGTATGGACACCATGCGCTAAATTGTATTAAACTATTGTTGCAATTTTCAACTGCATTTACAACTTAAATACATTTTTATACAAGTATGTAGTATGTACATATCGGTATATAAAATAAAAAAGGACCAAGCTGCGTATTTAACGTATTTTACAGGAAAAGCAGAAAATGTTACACTCGTAAAGTTTTTATAAGTATTTTGTTAATTCTCATCTGCTTTATATTTTGAATTTTCGTTAACACGATTTTGATTTTTTTTTTGTAAGTTACATTTTATTTTTAATTTTATATGACGATATGCACGTAAATATGTGTGTCCACACAACAATAAGTACACTCAGAAAAATTAACTTAATATATTACAATATGTAATTAACAAATATGTTTGTATTTTATGTGATTGCAAAAGTTAATGGTTAATGAGTTGAATTAGTAAATTTACAATTAAGGATAATTTATTTTCACTTTTGAATATATTTTTTTAAATAAATAGATTTTTATTTATTTTTATTTTTTTTTTTTTGTTAAGTGGGGTCTATTTGGTAACTACTAATTTATTGTTATGGGTATTAAATAATTTTAAATGGTTAGTTTTATGAAATAAATCAGTCTATAAAATAAGTTATCTTGTTGATTGAGATTGGTATTCGTAAACGATTATTAAAGTTAATGCTAAATTAAAGTACGAAATTTATTTAAGAAAACCGTTTTAGGGATATTTTCATTTTATCACTCGTTTAAGAATATCGGTGTTAAGCTTGGAAGATATTATTAGGAGTTTAAAGGGATAATTTTAAAAAGCTAATGTCCTATATCGAAAAATACATATTTATAATAAAATTACATATTTCAATAATTAATAAAATACACAAAGATATTAAAGAAATTAATTATAAGTTCGTAGGCTCTATACATTATACATTTGCCCATAATTATGAAAGTGGTCTAAGTTACATACATTTTTGCTTCAAAATTTTTGCTTATATTATAAATGTGAACTTAAGTTTGTTTGTTTGCTTCGCTTTCTTGCCCAAACCGCTAAACCAACCTTAAAAATGCTTTCACCAATGGAAATCTATATTACCAGCGTCAAATATAGAATATTGTTTTATCTGGTTAGGAAGCGAGTTTTTTTATATTTAGTACGGATTTTTTCCGAAAAACATATTTTTTTGGCTGGTTAGGTTAATTTTTGTTTCGGGTTGATTGCTTAACCAGGTGTAAAACCGGTTGTTATGTACTTTTTAAACATAATTTATTGAAGTCGAGTTTTTTGCATATTTTAATAGAAGAATATCTAATGTATCGAAAACTGAAAAAATCTCGATTTTCAAAAAATATCGATTTAGGTCCTTTCTATATTTAGGTAAAGAAATCGTAAGGCATTTATGCCATATTTAGTTAAATCAATTACATGCTTTTATTAATAAATTAAGTGGCTACATTAATTAGCCCAGAGATCAATTAAGTGGAAAGTACTGTATGCAAAAATCAAATAGTGCAATTTTGGAATGCCGGATTTTTCTTCTCATAACCGGGATTTTATTATTTATAAAATGTACCTTCCTATGAATTATTCTACTGTATTATTTTATCATGCTGTAAGCAAAACGGTTCTCAGAATGAACGTTAAGTATTACCAGGTTATTTTAAAAATTACCTTTTATTTTATGTGAAGCCGGTTATTAGGAGTTCGGCTTTGAAAATATAACACGTACATATGTATACATACATACCAAACTTAATATGTAGTTTATAAATTATAACACAATTAATAATGTTTTATTTGTGCTGATTAGCCGATTTCTTTTGATAACCGAGATTTTAATCGGGTAAGCATTCGGTAAGTAATTAATAATGCATTATTTGTTCTGAGTAATCGATTTTTTTTTTATAACTGCGCTTTCAATGGTGTAAATGGGGTACGAGCAAAACATCAATAAATTATTTTGTAGTATATTTGTGTTTTGAGCAGACGATTCTTAAAACAAACCGGATTTTATGCGGTTATTCCAGCAAGTGGCTATAACTTTATTTTTAAGACTTTCATATACTAAAATTATTAGTTTAGAAGTTTTGGCTTTGAGTAACCGGTTTTTTCTTGAAATAAACGAGTTTTTATTCGGTTAATTGGTTTTTCGGGCAAAATTCAGAAATCGTTTTTTATACTAAATGTTTTTGCTATATATCATGCTTTGAGTAGACGGTTCTTAAAATAACCGAGAGGTATTACCCGATTAGATTAAAAATCTAACCGGTTGTTTTTATTTTCATCTCGTTTTTATTTGGCTTTTCAAACAAAAAATGTGCTGAATTTAATTAATTTTATTTTGCCTCGATTAACTGGATAGCAGGGGTTTATTTGGATAATGGGTTTTTAAAGAAATGAATTTCCCTACAGTAACTTCCGCTTAATTGATTTACCCAAAACGTACAGATTTTGATGAAATTAAGCGGGTAATTCATTCACTAAAAACTCTATTAAATGATTCATTAATGCAATAGCATGAATTAATTAAGCAGTTAAATCAATTAATTGGAGATCGATTAAGTGGAGACTACTGTAAGTCAATTAAGCGAAAACTACTGCATGCACTTTTACCTTAAGCAAGTGAATCTTAAAGCGATAGAGCTATCGTATTTTACTTTGTGTTGGCTTGCGGACCAGAAAAAATAAACGTTGAAAACCTTTTTATTTTACTTAAATTTTAACCTATTAAGAAACTTATAATTGATTTTTTTGGCTTAAGCTTAATAATAAATAATAATTATAATAATAATAATAATAAGCCTACACATAATTTAATAAATATTTAGTGAATAGTTTTTGCAAATACAGACATAAATTTTTATGTATGTACATATCGTTACCTTAATATGGAAAGGCCCTAACTGATTATTATTACTTTTTTGAAGTCGAGTTGTTTGTATATTTCGCTAGAAGAACACCTCATGTATCGAAAATAAAAATGCAAAAATCTCGATTTCAAAAGAATCATGAGTTAAGGCTTTTCTATATTAAGGTAAGGATGTGTACTTGGTAAATCTTAAAGTAAAACAAATATAACCTGCTCATTAAGTGACAATTTAAGTGCAACAATGATATGAATGGCCTACACCACCACCCCCACTCCCAGTACCGCTGCCAGAGCCATTCGATGAGGCAGAATTTCTCAATATATAATCATTGTGCACTAAAGCATTAGTCGAGGTTTTACTGTAACTCGTTTGTGTTTGAAGGGAAGAACTATTGATTGAATGCATAGTTTTACAAGAAAATTGTCGATGATTGGCCGAGTCCTGGTAAATAGATTTATTTATTATTTTTATAATTTTTGTATATTAAACTCATATAAAGAAATAGTTGCAGACTTACCTTGGGCTGTATGGGAAAACAACACCATAAAACAAAGGCCACAAATGCCACCACCGTCCCCACCAGTAAAATAAAATCTTCAATAGTCTACGAAATTAAATTGAGGTTTAATAATAATACACAAATTTTTATATATATTTTTTGCTAGGCAATTTACTTACCGGCTCTTCTCCCAATAATACATGATTAATTAGATATGAAAAATCATCAAAAGGCGTCATGTTTCTTTGATTTCTAATAAATAATCTGAGGCTGTTCAAGTATACTCCAGCTATTGCTAGTTTAGTTTAATAACTTTTAACAAGCAATAATATTATATTTTGCCATAAAAAAAAATTTCGTAATTACAATGTCAAATAAGACAACGAACGGCTCTTGATGTCCTTCACTCTCCCTTTTAATACCACTCTCAGTATTTATTTAAAACAATCGCTTTTATTTACTTATGTAGATGTCAGTCAGTCTTGCTTTGTTATTCTCCTTCTGTATTGTCCTGTTACTATCCTTAACAAATGGGGTGATTTTTTTTCTTTTTTAAGTTGTGATTGTCATTCCTCTTAATTAATATAAATTGCACAAAACCTTAACAAAAATCTGTACTTATTTTTGTAGTTCTTACATTTATTACGAACAAAGATAATTTACTAATAATATTATTTGTGAATTTAAGACTAAAAATTCTTTTTTTCAGTTCGATTTATGCTACTACGTTGCAAGTTTCTTGCCACTACAATGAAACTCTTGTGGGTTCCTTTTAGTAATTTCCTCCCTTTTGACATTTGCAGGAAGTACAGAGTTGATTTTTTGAGATTTAATTTGAACAGCGGTTGATTTACGTAGAGAGGCGTTAATTTCAATTAGAAAACGGTCGTTATTTTTAAAAAGTAATGGTGAAAATATTTTATATAAATTTGTATTATAAAATAACTTTTTGCATGTAGCTACACACAGCAAAATCAAACTTTTTCTAAAATAACAAACTTTTTATTCTAACAAATAAGCATTGAAAAATCTATATCAATGTATATACATACATACATATGTATGTATATAAAATCGTAGTGTGTGTTTGTTCGTAACGCATGATCTCTGGAACACAGGTACGGGTCAACACCCGGTAGGGTTTCGTTTTGTTTTTGACCCAACCAAGTGACCAATGTGTGAAGTAATTTGTAGTTAAAAAAAATTAAAATTGCCGGGCTCAGCTAGTATTTTATAAAATTACTGTTTGCAATTCTCTAATAACAACAGTTTCCAAATGGGGGTCCGTCGCTGTTTTCTAATGGGACCGCGAAAAACGGCAAAATAAATATTTTTAATTTTTTTTAATTCTATTTTGTACCTACATATGTATACCTAGTCTAGAGGCCATAGTCGCTCTAATCATAAATATTAAATTTCTTGTACGAGCTGTATTTAATCATAAAGTATTGGAAGGCTTGTATAGTAAATTTATTAGTTATGCTCTTTTGTTTTTTGTTTATTAGTTTTCGAAATAAAAAAAAAAGAATCCATCAAACATTAAAATTGTGTGCTGGTGTGTCTTTTATTTTGTCTGCTACTGTACGTACCTACTTAATAATATTTATTAGTTAATTAAAATCACCCATGATTATTAAGTTTCCATAACAAATTTATTTGAACAGTGCATACACATTCATACACTCACACAATCACACAAAAATATCCCCTTATTTGTCAATCAGTAATCCATCATCGATCATCCATCATCTTCTTCGTTTATTCAGTTCGTGGTTTTCATACAATTAACATGTCGGTCCGTGGTGTATTAACAAGTTTAATTTAAAAGCCGATTTTAATTAGTTTTTCGTTGTTAAAATTACAGCAAAATGTTACAAGTGCAAAATATAAAAGTGAAAATATTGTAAATGTAAATTTATTTATCAAAAATTATGAAGATAAAAGTGATATTCGTGATTAAAAAAAATGTCTCGTAATGGTGCCTTCAATTAAAGAGGAATATGTATGTATACATATGTATATGGAGATATAAGCAGCATGTTTTTTTGTTATTGTTGTTGTTGTTATGTTTTATGGAGCAAAGGAAAACACATACACCTGCTGTTATTGTTTGTGTGTTTATTAACGTAAAAGAGGTGTGAGGGAGACGCATTAAAAGTGAGTAAATAAAATTGCAAGTGTTGAGAAAATACTTACGTATGTATGTATGTAGGAATGTAGAAATTTATACAGGTATGTAAAAGCGTGGGATTAACAGTTGAAGAGCGCCAGAGTTGACAAATAGACAGATTTATTTGTTTGTGCAGTTTTTTTTAACTGTTGAGCAGTTCTGAAGGTTTTTGTTTAAAAATCAGTTTATCTTTAAAATTATCAATCAGTTTTTACAGTTATTTGCTTTTGTTTTTTAACTTTCCAGTACATTTTTAAGGCCTTATTTATAAAAAGTATTTATGATTTAGGTACATATGATGCTCATAAAATATTTTTCCATACAAAATTTGTTGTATAGGTATGTAAACCAAACCATCAGCAATTATTTTCCCCCGCTTATACTACATGTCCATATCGGTGTCAAGCTCGTACAAAGACCTATTTTTGTCCTAATGGTATAAAACTTCTTATCAAACTGCAATTTTAAACTTAATGAAATTGCTTGTAAGCCATTTTTTTAATGCTTGTGCAGCACTCTAATACATGCATTTAGTTATGCACGTTGCAGTTAAAAAAGGTTGGGTTACTCGTTCAGAATTGATTTGCACAAAAGCTTTGTTGTAACCTTGGACGAGTAACCTTTTTTAAAGTTTAATAAACTTTTTCAAAGAAATACTAGTTTGTTGTTTCGGTTAAAAAATCGTTTGTTTAATTCGTACCTATTTGATATTTTAATACACAGTAATAATAAATTTTACCAACTAATGAAAATACAAAAACAAATAAACTTAAAATTACAAGCGTATAATAATATTGCATAATAATAATTTACAAGAAATGTAAGCTGATGAACATACTCGTACAAAAAGTCAACTTGAGTATACACACATTACATTATAATACATTATAATAAAATTTTCATTTGTTTATTTAAAAAAAAAATTAATTCTAATAGATTTAAGCTACAGCTTTAATAAATCTTTGCTTATTTTGCTTAGAAACAGTGTTTCCACGATAACAATTATAAATAAAAGTTAAAAAAGTTTGCTTATGCAAAAATAGCCAACATACTGTTTGTTGTTTGTACATATTTCTTTATTTACAATCAGCTGATTTTAAAACACATTTGTACCTAATGGTTAGTTTTATCTTAAATACTAATTTTTTTTGGTAAACTAATTAAAATAACAAAAATTAAAGAAAATTGCTATTTGGCACTCACACTTCGTCAATGTTGTTTTGGAATTTCAGTGTAATCGAAACTTTTCACTAATTTTGTATTTTTTTTACACTTTAATCGAATTTTACTTGAAATTTTAAAGGTTTTTAAAAAATTTTAAAGGCTTTTCGTATAAACGCATGAAAATTTCTTTAAAAAAATTAACAGCGAAAATTGGAATTTAATAACCAAATCGGCAACACTGCTTATAAATCAAACAATAAAGCCTGCAGTACACGACATGTAAAAAGCTACATGCGCATGTGACTTTTTACACACCGTGTACTATAGCCTTGATGAAGTGCATTACGCAAGCAAATTGTCGGGTGTGTAATGGAAACCAATTTATGAAAAACGAATCGAATTAAAATAGATAAAAGTTGTGATGTGTATTGCCGTTTTCAAAATATATACATACATATACATTTTTTCAATAATTTTTGTTAAATTTCTCTTAAAAATTTTTGTATCTTAAGTTCAGGCGTTTGAAAATCATTCTAAATTCGTCACACCATTCCAAAACGTTAAATATATTCTTTTTAAGAAAAAAAAATATATATATATTTCATTCTATATTGTGGCCTTTAACAGATTAAATAGTTAAATATGAACACAACTTTCACTTCACCTTCTTTTCCCGTAACGTAACACAATGATTTCGTTCAAGCCTCAAATTACAAAAATAAGGAACTATTGACTTGATGAAAATTGTATCGCTAATACATACATCGCTTTATAACTAAACAGTCTTAATTTATAATAACATTTTTGTAGATGGGTTTTTTTTTCTTCTTAATTACATACTTATACCCTGCCAGGCAGACGACTCGTGTAGAAAATTTGTATGAAAATCACTAAAAAAAAAAAGTAAGTACTTTTCATAAAAATTTTCTACTCAAATTGACCGTCCGTGTTGTGGAAACAGGGGGTTAATTTGTTTCTTTCATAATACTCTCTAGTCTAAAATAATACTAAATTGACTTTCTAGATTATGCTTAAATTTTAACTACATTGTTTGGCAAAGAATACATTCATTTCGATTAGAATTTGCAAGACGATAAAGATCACATAGACGACGAATAGTAACACACCTATTCGTTTGGTGAGACGATAACCACTAAAGCTCAGGCCAATAAATAGTGTCAACGTGCACAGCATGAGTATTAAAATGCTGTATTCAATGCCCTGAGCGGTAATTTTGATTTTTTCAGAGCCATCAGTCATCCCATAATTCATGCAGTTTTTAATGAACCATGGCACGCCCAGTGACAGCAGTATGGCCAGGGAATTGGCGCCCAACGAGTTGGAGACCCCAATGCCACTTTCACCTAAAATAAAAGACAAATATCAATAATTATTTATATGCGAAAAAGCTTTAATTTTCAAAAAAATTACTTTAGCGTTTGAAAGATTTATTTATTCATAAACTTTATTAAATTTATTTTAATATCTTCAGTCAATCTTCCAAAGTTTAAATCATATTTCTTAAAATTCTTAGCTCCTTAACACTATAAAGGATCTTATGTGCTTTAAAGCTTTATTATAAAAAAGCTTAATATCGTTTAAGGGCTAAGCAGATACAAAAGCTATAAATTGGCTTTAAAGCTTATTTTTCATGTATTAAAAAACGTCATGGCTGCAAAAAGATTTCAAAGCTAATTTTAAGTTTCTAAGCAAGGCTTTTAGAAAAGTTTCCAAAGTTTTATGTTATTGTAATTGCTTAATTTTGTTTATAAATAAAATAAAACATGCTGAATAATATTGTTTGTTGTTTTTTGAAAAAGTTTCTGGCCCTTATTAACCCCCTATTTGCACAACCCAGACGGTCGACTTGAGTAGAAAATTTATATGAACAGCACTAAAGTTTTTGAGTAGTTTTCATACCTCATCATAATTTTCTAGGTGAGTCGACTGAATGTATTTTTTTGGAAACAAGTGGTAAGACTCTAGTTTTGTAATTACGAATGGTTTATTGGGAGTTTGTCTATAAGCATTAAGATTTTTTAAGGGTTTCTGAATTACGGTTAAAGTCTACGGATGAGTTTTTTAATCAGCAACGAAATGCATCTAGACAATGAATATCATTATGGATGACACACATAAAAATATTTTATTTCTCTGAATCTAAATTATTTTTAATTTTTTACTGCTTATTTTTGAAGTCGGTTTAATCTGTGTGAAAAAAGCACGTGAAATGTGTATATTTAATATTAATATTTAATAGGCATGGCCCTGTCCACTTCTTTAATCACACATTTATGTCATTCTAAGAGCCTAAAGACTTTGCTAAGTTTCGTGGGAATCGGATAAGTAGAATTACATATAATTTAATACTAACCTTTCGTGGGAGAAGCCCCGCCCATTTTGTTGAACACAAGATTAAATATTTTGCAGAGCTCAAGCTGTGTGCCAAATTTCGTACAAATCGATAAAGTGGAAGCACGTGAAATATCGTATTAAAATGTAATAGGAGTGGCCCGCCCACTTTTTTGAATGCAAGATTGTGTCTATTTTTGATTTATGGATGTGTGCCAAGTTTGGTAAATATTAATTAATTACAAGAACGTGAAATATCATATTAAAATGTAATAGGCGTGGTCCCGCCCACTTTTTTGAATGCAATATTGTGTCTATTTTTGAGTTCAGAATGTGTGCCAAGTTCCGTAAATATTAATTAATTACAAGAACGTGAAATATCATATTAAAATTTAATAGGAGTGGCCCCGCCCACTTTTTAGAATGCAAGATTGTGTCTATTTTTGAATTCAGGATGTGTGCCAAGTTTCGTAAAAATCAGTCAAAAGGAAGCATGTGAAATATAATATTAAGTTTTGTTGGGCGTGGCTCCGCCCATTTTTTTAAACTTCAAGATTGTGTCGTTGCGAGAGCCCAATAGGTTGGGTAAGTTTTATAGCAATATGATAAGTAAAATATCATGAAATTAAATTAAAAAAATTTGTGGGCGTGCCATGTCCACTTATTTACAAATGGAACCAAATGGTAGCTTTACTCTAACTAGAACAAAAAAAAGAAATTTTTTCAATTGGTCTAAAATATATAAAAAAAATACAGACGAATTGATAAATTCCTCGTCGGTTAAAAAAAATTAGAAAACTTTTAACTTATATGCAGTTTTCACAAGTTAGGAAGACGACTCGTCTAGAAAAATTTCATGAAAAATTAGTGCTTTCCATGTAAATTTTACATTCAAGTCGACCGTCTGCGTTGTAGAAAAAAGGGGTTGAAAAAGCACTTTCTAAAGTTTCTCATTAAACAAAAATTTTAAAATATTAAATAATAAATTAAATGAAAATATTTGCAAAACTTACCATTTCTCAACGAAATAACACTAGACACTGCTTCGGGCATAGTAGAACCGGCTGCCAAAAATGTAAGTCCCATAATAATTGTGGGCACATTAATGGCCACACCTTAAACAAAGAATAAAAAAATCACAAATATTTCTAATTATCTTAAATGAAAGCTTTACTAACCAAATGCAGTTAACATCCATACAATCAAATAAGCATTAACACCAATAGCAATAATACACATAACGAAGGATAAAGGATACATCTTGCGGTGTTTCATGGGATTCGGTATCATGATCGATAAGATAAATTTAAGAGGAAATGTAAAGAACCACCAACATTGCATAAGTTTAGATTCACCATGGGGCAGAGCATATAAACTAGAAGGTAGTTCTGTAGAATTTTCGTTGCCATCCCCTAAAAACCGAAAATTAAAATAATTAGTAAAATATAGCTAAAATGAGAATAGTTTTTTTAAGAAGCTTTCGGGCATTGGTTGTGCACTTACAGCTTTTGGAATGCGTTAGATTAGCGGTTGACGACATGGAATTTGTATTTTCTGGCAGATTTATAACGAACAAACCATTTCCGGTGAGAGGATCTTTATTGGTGGGCAATTTAGCTTTGGCGCTGTTCTCTGGTGGCTCCGTTAGATCTATTTAAAAGAAGTAAAAAATTTAATAGTCTTGAAAATTAGCAGCTTAAAAGATTGCTTACCATATCTGGTGGAAAAGCAGCAACCCATTTTATCCTCTACAAATACTCTGATGGCTGGCATAAATTTATTATTATTAAATGTAACCAAATAGTAAAGGATAAGAAAACCCATCATCACACAAGTTTCGATAAAAGTGATTTCACCTCCCCAGGCCAAAATGATGAGTATGACAGTGTTGAAGCCATAAATAAAACAGTCGCGGGCAATAGGCCACCAATCCAATTGCACGGGCTGCAAATAAATAAATAAAATATTGTAACTTTTTTTTATTTTTATTTAAGGTGCATCGAAATGATTACGAATTTAAAAAAGTTTTTTTTTTCGAAATGCATCTACATATTTATTTCGTTGCTGCTTAACCAACAGCAAAAAATATTTTTCAAATAAAATAAAAAATACTTAAAAAAAGATGAAATAAACTCGTGTCGGTATCAAAAGATTTTTTCCCAAAATTTAGTTTGTTACACTTATTACGGCGAATGCTTTTCAAGTGTGACCGTACCCTAAGAAATGTAAGGCCGATTCTACATCAAGGGATTGCCAGCGGAAAACAACATTTGTAAAAAATTTACCAGAGTGTACGAGAGGAATAAACAGCAATTATAAACTTCAGTGCTATCTGTTGAGAGGATTATAACTTAGTATGACCAACTCATTCAGTAGGTCGTTTTTGACAAAAAACTTATCATGAAAATACTCTTAATTTAAATTACATGGGTTTGATGACTGAATGAGTTCGATCCAAGTCTAGATCTAATCATGAAATTATTAGTAATGTTAGTGTCCTATTCGACAACCATGGCTGCCTTAACCTTCTCCATATCGGAAATTGAAATCATTAGGGAGTTCACAATAGCGTTTTAAAATATTTCTTAATATTGCAACGTTTCAGTTTTAATACTTTACTCGCAAGTTTGTTATTTTTGTGTAAATCAAATTTATTGCCAGGTGGCAAATTTAAAAGTGTAAAAAGCATGTCATTTTCTATATGGCAATACCGTAATGTTAAACTAACTCTGGTTTTAGACTCGGCTGTTTTTCTTGCTCAGCTTGGGATTTTATAATGAGAAAGAAAAAGATAGATATACAAAAGATATACTCTCTCATACAAAATGAAAAGTTGTGCAACTAAAACTGCCGATTCAAAACCAGAGTAATCAAGATAAAACTGCCAGCGCGGCTGTAGTTGATGAAAAGATGTTTGTATTTTTTGCTGTCTTTAGGCAAAAGTTATTTCGATAAATTTATCCAACAATAATTTCTAATATAGAAAATTTTGTTATCTTAATACTTCAATATATGTACTGTGTTTTATATCGTTGCCTGCTTACGATGAAAATTTTAAGACAGCACAATGTTGCCACCTTAATATTTTAAGATACTAATTGTGAATTCCCTACATATACATATTATTGAAAAAAATCATTCTTAGCAAACAAAAAAAAAAAAAACAATGTTCGAAAGCAATAGAAATTATTTTAAATTTCATGTGGAACTAGCATTAACCGGACAATTTTATTTTACCTTATTAGGGTAAAGTCATAAATGTGAAAAAATAGTTTGTTCTTAAAATCGTCTATCGGTGAAATTTGTATGCAATAAACATAAATAAAAAATATCAGCATTTTATTTTAAGTTTTGCCGCTAGTCCAGTAGAAGGCGATCGATATACATACATTTTTCTTAGATTGTAAATTTTTTTGCCAATATTATAATTTTTTTTCAATACTAATAACACTGCCGTCGTCATAAACTGATAAATAAAATTCTTGTCTTAAATTTTAATGAAACGAGCAACATAAAAATATAAAACAGTTTTCGATAAATATGCATGATAAAATATTTTAAGTACATAATAAAATAATTGACCTTCTTTCCGACAGCCAAAACGAGTTGAGTTGAGAACTACCTTAAAAGTAAATGACGGTCTTGGTCCGAGTACGATAACTATCCAGATCCCATCATATCAAAATCATAGGTTTTCTAATAATTATTGAGACACTCTATGCTAATGCCGTAATTTGTAGAAATCAAGGCGAATCCATATCGAACCGCCAAAAAAGCTTAACCGAAACATTTTTTGGACCTCGTTTATTTGAGGAAAATCAATTATTTACGATCGAAATTAAGCGATTTTGGTAAAAAATTAATTTTTAAAAAATATATCGCTTAAGCTTTTTTGACGGTTATGGCACGATATCAGCTGCTTTCAACCAGGGTTGTCAGATATATCGATTTCTCGACAAACGTGGCGATTTTTCAACTTGTTTGGCGTCAAAATGTTTGATTTAGCGACATGGCGATTTTGCTGGCGATAAATAAATTAGTTGGCGATTTTTATGACTATTTTTCAACAATATTTAAAAATCAGTTTGTTGAAGGAGTTGTTTTAGAAATATATCATAAAAAAATTCGTCCGCAAGAAACTAAAATAATTTTATTTTGACAATTTTTCTTATATTAATCATATTAATTAATGCGTTTTGAATTTGGATGAGATAAATTTAGAAAAAATAATTTTTGTGGGAACTTATTTCTACTTTTGGCGATTTCTTTGCTAAATTTTTATACGACTATTTTATAAAAATTTATATTAAAAAAAGTGTTATATAAAAATAAGTTTATTATCAATATATATTAGAAAAACTGCATAAAATTGATTTTGGCGACTTTTGGTGATTTTTAAAATCAATTTGGCTAAATAGGTCGGAAAAAAATCTGGCAACACCGGTATCAACAGCCCAGTAACTGGATTCAGTAACTTTTATTACGATAATCGTATCGCTATAATATGTATAACGAAAACATATCGACTTTGCTATCCAGTAACATGTTTTAACGATATTGGCTGTCGGTTGAAGTAAAAATTTTAAAATCTTAAGCTCAAATTCATTTACTTTTTTTTTAATTCTTCTTAGTGCTTTTCACTTATTTTGACATTTTGTATGCAGGGATGCCTCACGAAATACAATTAAATGGCGAGTAGAACACAGATGTACACTATCGTAAAAAAAAATTGCAGAATAATATTATCGTTACAGCAAACGAATAAATATATCGATTAATTTTGCGATTTTCGATTTGCAAAAAGTTACTGAATCCAGATACAGGGGACTATTTTTGCCGCTTGTAATTTGAGTATTCCTTAGATGTCAACAAACATTTTTCAGTAAATTTTTTTGACATCAAAAGTATAAATTTTTCTAAGCGAGTTTTAGAGTGATAGAGAAGACAGGTGGTGAAGGAAGATATGGAGGAAAGCTTCTTTTTTTACAACTCTGTTTTTTGCACGTTTTTAATAGTGCAGTGTTGTAGCGCCTCAAGTGTCAATGAGGCGCATTAAATATTTGAAGTTGTGTTTAGCAGCCATTTTATTGGTTATTTTACTTCGTCGATAATTCTGCTACACAATACCGACGAAGTTGGGCGCTCTGATATTACATTAGCAATAGTGTCCGCTGAAGCTGGTGTATTTCCAGTGTCTATGTCTTCATCACTTGAACTTGAACGAGTGTATCTTATATGAATATGCCTTGGAAAAGATCTACTAAATATGTTTTTTTTTGGTCGAAAGTTTTTTATTATTTTTTAATATTAAAAATTTTTATTTAGCTTAACATACCTTATTTATAACTAAAGCACCCAAGCTCGCCACTCCCAAAGTATTGAACATTAACGAACCAATTATCGTGCCCAAGCCCATATCGGAATGCGTTATTAAAGTGCTTATGGTGTTTGTGAAAAATTCAGGCATAGAAGTGGCCGTAGCCATAAAAGTGGCTGCTGCTACATCTTTGGACAGATTCAGGTCTTCACAAATACACTCGACAGTGGGTAAAAAATAATCATTACAAATTATGGCCAAAAGTATGAACAGATAAACGGCAGCTACGACATGCAAGGTAACCCAGCCTTGTTGTAATTGTTCCACTGTAATGAAACGGAATTTAAAATAATTATTGTTACGAGTATTATTATTGATTGTTTAACATTTAAACTGAAAAACACTTCAAAAAGTAAAAAAGAAATTTATATATAAATTCATAAAATCTTATCTGAAAGCTAATGACATTTTTTTAATAAAAAAAATATGCATAAATACGTATGAATACAGTACGGAAGCACTTGGCTTCTGTTGAGTTCGGGTAAACCACACAGGAAGATATCTATGATTAATTATGTACTTTTTTCCGAAATCGCTAATTTACTGCTAAAAAAATTTCTAATACGATTAAAATTGGAATTCAAAAACTTGGTATATCGTTACCTGAGAAGCAAAACGCCCTAACTTAAATTTCATAATTTTACAGAGAAAAAAAAACGTCAAAATGGAAAATATTGAAGTGTTGAATGCGAAAAATAATAATAAAAAAAAAAATTAAATCACTATTTTGTTCGCCCAGATTTTCTTATTGTTTTGTAGAGATTATTTTGATGAAATCCCACTGCATTTGATAAGGCGTTACAGGTAACGATATGTAGTATGTATGTTTGTTTGTATTTGCAAATTATTCATAAAATTCACAGGGACTATTTATAGGAAATAGTTTTCAAAAGCAAGTGGTTACTTTGAAGTGGTTACTTTCCTTCAATATTTACTTTTAGTGAAAATTTTTATTACCAACAGCATTTTTGAATATTTCAAAGCATATTGGCAAGTGAAAATTTCATAAATAATTAATATAAGGCGAAATGTAAATGGTTACTCATTCCAGTTTAATATATCGTAAAGAGACATATATACATATGTATGTATATGTATAATGAAACCATTTTATTAACATTTCTCCTAAGTAATTCACACCATGTGGATTTCGACAAGAAAATGCTTCACTTTAAGCGAATTTTAAATGGTTACTTTAATGGTTACTCTTCAAAATGTTTGTTTGTAATGAAAATTTTTTATTGGTAACAGTCTTTTAAATTATTTTAAAGCATATAAGTAACATATTTTTAACCAAATATTTAATATCAAATGGTTACTCGCCTCAGTTTCATATGTTACAAGGTAACATATAATGACGTATGTATATTTTTTTAGCAATATTCTTCCTAAGTATTTCAAAAAATATTGATTAAGGCTTTGATAGAAGAAATTTTGGCGCTAATCAAATTTTAAGCGGTTACTTAAATGATTACTTTTTAAAATTTTTTGCTTTTAGTGAATTATTTTAATTGCTAGCAGTATTTTTAAATATTTTAAAGCGTAATGGTAATAAATTTAAATTAATATATTTATTATTAGCCAAAATTTTAAACGGTTACTCGCCTTAATTTTATATGGTATAAGGTGACATAATGAGATGTTATATAATCGGGAGTATTATTCTTAAGTACTTCAAATCATATTGATTATGGCTTTGATAAAATAAAGTTGATATTAATTGTATTTTGAACGGTTACTTAAATGGTTACTTTTTATAATTTTTGCTCTTAGTGCTTTATTTTAATTGGTAGCAGTATTTTGAAATATTTTAAGGTAAAATAGTAGCAAATTTTTAAGAAAATATTTAGTATTGGCCACAATTTTAAACGGTTACTCGCCTTAATTGTATATGCCAGCAGGTGACATAATGAGTACATTATCAGGAATATTCTTCTTAAATGATTAAAAGCATATTGGTTACGCCTTTGATAAAATAAAGTTTGATATTAATTGAATTTTAAACGGTTACTTAAATGGTTACTTTTTATAATTTTCACTCTTAGTGCATTATTTTAATTGGTAGCAGTATTTCGAAATATTTTAAGGTATAATGGTAGTAAATTTTTAAGAAAATATTTAGTATTGGCCACAATTTCAAACGGTTACTCGCCTTAATTTTATATGCCAGCAGGTGCCATAATGAGTACATTATCAGGAATATTGTTCTTAAATGATTAAAAGCATATTGGTTACGCCTTTGATAAAATAAAGTTTGATATTAATTGAATTTTAAACGGTTACTTAAATGGTTACTTTTTATAATTTTCACTCTTAGTGCATTATTTTAATTGGTAGCAGTATTTTGAAATATTTTAAGGTATAATGGTAGTAAATTTTTAAGAAAATATTTAGTATTGGCCACAATTTCAAACGGTTACTCGCCTTAATTTTATATGCCAGCAGGTGCCATAATGAGTACATTATCAGGAATATTGTTCTTAAATGATTAAAAGCATATTGGTTACGCCTTTGATAAAATAAAGTTTGATGTTAATTGAATTTTAAACGGTTACTTAAATGGTTACTTTTTATAATTTTCACTCTTAGTGCATTATTTTAATTGGTAGCAGTATTTTTAAATATTTTAAGGCGTATTGGTAACAAATTTCTATTCAAAAATTTATTTATTTATATTATTAGGCGAACTTTAAGCGGTTACTCGCCTATATTTTATATGTTTCATGAAGACATATAAATATGTATTTCACCATAAACATAATTCTTAAATGCCTCAAAGTAAATTGGTTAAAGTTTTGAAAAAATAATGTTGATGGAAATTTAAGTGGTTACTTTAGTGGTTACTTTTTACAGTTTTTGCTTTTATTGAGCAATTTTAAGATATTTTCTTTTAAAACGCTTATTATTAGCCGCAATTCAAATGGTTACTGAACTTAATTTTATATGCCACAAGGTATATATGTATGTTTCATTTTGGGCCTGGTTCACGATATCGACAGCGTTCGACTTGTCGCACACTTACATTCAAAATAAAAACAAATTCTAAAATTTTGTTGTTGTTTCCAATGTAAGTGTGCGACAACGTTATATTTGTCGATATCGTGAACCAGGCCCAAAATGAAAAATTTTATCAGTAACACTATTATCAATTACTTCAAACTATTTCTTTAAGATTTTGACAAAGATGGGGTTCTTAGCTGTCAAAATTATAAATTAAGGTTTCCTGATTCCCAACCCTAAATTCTTAACTACGTTTTAATGAATTCTCTTTCGTTTAAATTCCAAACGGATTTTAAGAACATATTTAGGCGGTGTTATTGCAAAAATTTCTTTAAACCAATATGAACAGGTTGATTTAAAATATTTTATATATAAAAATAGTAATTTTGAATGTAAAAGAAAATTTACAAGAATCTTCGATTTACTGGTTTTTATGATGTTCTTTCTAATTGCTTTAAAAAAAAGAAACATTGACTGATTAGTTATAAACAATCGTAAATTGATTAATACTTTATGGATTAAGTCAAAACAACTTCCTTAAAAATTCAAAAGCCATTTAATTTAAATTTAAACACCTTCTTTTTTAAGTTAAGAATCATGTTTTGTTGCTTGTTAAGGTCAACATTAGTTGCCAGAGTTTGTGTGTGTAATGTTCTAAAATTTTAACTTTAATAAATCGGGATGAAATAAACACTTAATAAGTTAAAATATCGTAATCTAAAGAATTTAATGTACATTAGATATTTTTGGTGTAGTCTGTTACTAAATTATACATTCAAAAACTTAATTCCTTTTTAAATAAATAATGTGTTTTGTAATTTTTAATAAAAAAAAAAATTAAATATCTTATATTACGAGTATATGTGATAGCCTTCAGCTGATAATTTCAATAGAAAGCAGTTACTTCCTGTATGGCTTCTCAAAAGTTTGATACTAGAACAATCACAGGAAGATAATTAGAAGTGTTTATTTAAGTCTTTGAGAACACTTAACTTAGTTTTTAATATTAATTTTCGTTAATATTCAAAAAAATTTTTTTTTTTCTTTATGGAAACTACATGTAAAAAATTCAAAATTATTATTCAGGATATCCTGAAGAAGTTAACCAAAGGTTAACGAAATATCGAAGTACTAAAATAATAATAAACATTGACCTAAAGCTCAAAAAATTAGTTTAATGGAATTCAAAATTATTTTTTTATTCGATTTTTACCTGACATTTTTTTTAATTAAGGAAATTAAATTAAATAGTTAAAACAATAAACTTTTAATACAGTTCCTAAGCAATTCGTAAACGAAACTAAATTTATTAGCTGAAGTTTAGCATTTTCTCGCTCATATTTTTAATATTGGCTTTGTTGGGTTTTTAATTGAAGAAATTATATAAAAGTATTTTTTTCCATAATTAAATAAATTATATTAAAGTAGTTTCTTCGATAATTGAGTTCAGATTAGAAAAATAATTTTTAATTTTTATGTTAAATATTTGTTAAAATTTAAACGTTTAGCTATTTAATGTCACATGTCATTCTACAGCAGTTTTCACGTGTCTGTTTAAATAAATAAATATTAATTGGAAGTAAAATTCTAAATCTTCTTTATAAGAATTAAGATTAGTGCAAGTTTCACTGTTAATGTTTTCAATTTACCTGTAAAATACTCGGGAAATTCTTGTAAGGGTGATTCTTCGGCTTCGTTTGGACATGATTCACGTGGCACTCCCCTTAACAGCACAAAATCATCGAAGTTTTGTAAAAACGTTCTCAAGTTATTTGTCACATTGGCTTCTGAAAAGTGCAAAGTATATTAAAATATTATTATTATTATATTATGAGTATACTAAAATATTAAATATATATGAAACAGTAGTCTGAAATAATTTTGCCAATAAATAAATGATTTGAGGAATATCAACTCATAACTCAAATACAAAATTATTTTTTACATATAATATTTCGTTAAAGGCATGATTGCTTAAATTAAGCAAACCGACAATTAAATTGATTGCTACAGTAGTAAACGCTTAATTGATTAAAAAAAAAATTCATGAGATTTTTTGAAACAATTCACCGGGTAATACATTTATGCGATACTCTATTAACTGCGTTGGTAATGCAATTGCAGACCAGCGTTACCGTTTGTGCGACTAAAGTGGCAATTTTACACTTTTTTGAAGCCTTGCCACTTTTGTTGCCACTTTTTCAAAAATCCCCTTTTTTGCCACTTTTTTTTATAAATAAATACTTTATAATTTAACAATAGTTTCGGCTTGAGGTCACCCGTGCGAAATGAAAATCCAAACATTCCAAAGGTCAACTATACGTTAAATTATATAAGTACTTAATATTTACATAAATATTTACATATTTATATGAATTTGCTTCTATGTATCTTCGAAAGAATTGTTGTTTAGTTTTAATGTTAATTATTATTATATTTTATTTTATTATTTAACCGCTTTTATAAATGAACTGATTGTTTTCTGTTATGTTTTTGTTAATTTTTACTAAATTCCAATGTCTTGTTTAAAATAAATGCCTTTATGAAAACGTTGCGAATTTTTTTTTTCAAAATTCCCTTTTTTGTGCCACTTTTTTATTTTAAATCCCCTTTTTGTGCCACTTTTTGAAATTTCTCAACGGTAACGCTGTTGCAGGCTTTATGAATTAATTTAGTCGAGATCAGCTAGATCAGTTGTGGGGAAACTACTGTATATGTATTTTTATTTTCCTGCTGTATTAAGCTTGCCATAAGACTTCCAAAGTACAATAATTCTCTAATTTCGTAATATTTAAAAGCTCACCAATTACTCGTATAAGCAAAATTAGTTCATTAATTTAATTGATTGTAATTTTTGTAATACCAATTGATTTCGACAGCGTTTTTTTTTTTGTTCATTTTGTAGATAGTTTTTCGTAAAGTGTTATTAAATAATTCAATTATAAATTAATTATTTTCATTTTAAGAGAAAACTAAAACTATTTAATATTTAATTAAAAACAGAGATATGATAAAATTTTTCATTAGAAATTTGTTTTTTATTGACACTTTCATTCAAGCGAATAATTTTTGAAAATGTTAAAAAAGAAACAGCTGTCTGTCTGTTGCCTGCTTTATGATACGTGTATTTATATTATTTTTATAATGAGATCAAAAATTTCTGCTTAAATAATAAATGGCTTAAGCTGTATAACGTGTAGAAATTATCTGCGATTTACACATTGCAAAGAAGAGATATTATTTTGATAAAAAGACAATTCTTAACGCGCAATTAAAAAAAAAAAATAGATAGACTTGGGTGCTAATGAAGTGCGTGGCTGCACAGAAAAATATCGCTATTTCCCCCAGCTAATAAAGTCTAACTTAATTTTTCTTCTCTTCTTTAGAAACTCACATTAATTAATGAAAAAAAAAATATTTCATTGAACAAGAATTGAAATTACTGAAATTATTTCTGATTACAAAAAAAAATCTTAAAATTTTTATTCGAATATATTTTTGTAGATTTTTTTTTTTAAAATAACTCATTTAAATAAGTTTATTCGATTAAATCATAATTTTTTTTTGAATTACATATTTTAATAATTTCCCGAATTAACTTGTATTCGATTCACATAAAATTATTAGAATAAAATAAAAATTGCCGACTCGAATAAAAATAAAGCTTTAACAAAGTCTTAGACATGGTCTCCGAATAATTTTAGAGTAGTTCTTTTCCTTCAAATAAAACTATTTGAATAATGCATTTATTGGAATGAGTAATAGTCGAGTAAAGTTACTCGAATAAAAAAATAATAATTTTTTTTGGGAATGATTCATATGAAATTATTGGAATAAATTTGCCGACTAAAAAATTTATTCGAATGAGTTAATTTACTCGAATAAAAACTCAGCTTTACAACGTTTTAGAGACAATTAACTATTTTTTTTATTAATTATTCACATGATTTTGTTAGAGTAATATATTTCATTCGAATAAAATAACTTGACTTATGAATTTGTTCGGATGAGCACTAGTCGAGTAAAGTTACTCGAATAAAAATAAAGTTGTTAAAATCTTTTAAACGTTGTGTTCTAATATTTTTTTGAGAATTATTGATAAGGTTTTGTTCGAGTAATAAATACTTTTTATTCGAATGAAATTACTCAATGAAATTTTGTGACTGAGAATTATTCGGGTAAAATAACGTGCAAAATGCTAAGGCGTCGAACTGGACACTCAATGTCTGATTTATGGTTAGTCTAAGTAGAAGTCGGACATTTTGGATTCTGTTCTGGCGTTTAGGGCCTTTTATTTTTCACCATTCCTACGGGGACTTTTGCTGCCCTCTACTTATAAGCACGTAGCATGTTAACTGTCATTTTTGTTTATGTTGCTTGCTTGTTTTGTTTACATAATAAATAATACTACGTCATATATCAAAAAAGAATTATAGAATGTCATAAAAAAAAATAACGCAACACTTTATTTAGGATATTTAAAAGATTTACAGGGGTGAATAGATCAGAACAAAACCGAAGGCGAAAACAAAAAGGCCGACATACAAAATTCTCAAGGTATTTTTTTGTAAGCATAATTTGATTAAATGGATTTATTGTTGTAATACTCGTATTTTGTATATTCTACCTGAGCCTACAAAAGGTTTTGCCCACTTTGTTCGACATAACGGCCACTTTAAAGAAAAGTACTTGAGTGTTTATTAAAAAATGAAACGTCTGTCTTATTTATCTATCAGTTTGTTGTTATTGCGCCCATGCACACGTGGTAAATTGTAATTTTGTAAATAACACACACGTGCACAGGCCGCTATTGTAATATTAATTATGCGTTTACATTGTAATTGAAGTAAAGCATTTGTTTTCTTGACTTCCATACACATAAATCCATTATCTTTTGTTGCTAGTTGGTTATAAAATGTTGTCGGTTGTTGGCTCGCTAAAATTTATCAGAAAAATTTTAACACGCGCAAAGTTTAACATTTCATATGAGTTAATACATACTTGAGAATTTTTAATGAACTGATTGCTTTCAGATGGTTTGATAGTTTCTAATAACTGGGAAAACCTAGAGAAGGCCGTATAAAAAAAACCCCAAACAATCATGACAATAAACTTTTCATTTGTCTAAGTTTTGCCTGGGTTTTAAACTTATGTTATGAAGACTTTAGGTAATTTATAAAAATCTCCAAAGAATTTACGAAAAGTTTAACTATGATGCTAGGAACACAACTGGGACGAACGACGAATTTCGTCCATGTCGACGAATTCGTCGATAAGAGTTCGCTGCGTAAATTCGTCGTGTGAAGCACAACAACGACGAATTTACTCAGCGAATTCCTCTCTGATATTTGATAAAGTTGGTTATTGTGTGCGCAAAGACAGAGAGAGAGAGAGAAAAAAATTGTATTTTCGTCGTTCGCCGGCGTAAGAAACAGCGATGCCAACTATTTATAACCCAAACGCGCTGTTCCCCTTCGCAAAACGCGCTAGAACGCGCTAAGTTACAGCATTGTCAACTATTTATAGCCAAAACGCGCTATTTTCCTACGCGCTAAATTAAATTTTAATAAAATTCGATGTATGTACATGTGCATTAGTAAATACAATTAATTTTTTTTAGTAGCTCTTTTCTTTCTTTTAAATCATTCAACACAGAATCAGAATTGCTTCCAAATAATCGATATACTTTGTTTTTATTTTAATTTTATTTGCCAAATTTTGTAACAACTTATATAAATTGTCGAATAGTTTTGCGATTCAAATGCTTTTTGTACTTCAACTAGAATAGATGCTTAATAAGTAATATAATTTTTTTTTGTCACGAGTACATATTTTTAGTTGTGAAATTTCAAAATGTTTGACATTTACAGTATTAAAATGCGTTTTTAATTCTAATCACAGTCAAGGGAATTTTATTTGCGACAGCTGAATCATTAACCAATTTAGAAAATATTATGAGTTTTGAATACTAGAAAATTGTTAAATTTATGAAAAAAAAAGTAAAAAAATATATTGAACTGAAGTGATGATAACTTTGTTCAAAACGCGCTAATTTAGCGCTTTTTTTAGTAAACGCGCTAAGACGAAAAGAAGCGCGTTTAGCATAGTTAAAACGCGCTAAATCTAGCGCGAAACGCGCTAAATTGGCATCGCTGGTAAGAAATAGAAATAAATCTATTGCTACTTTCGCCGTGTATGACGAATTTCGCCCTACGCCATGATTGTGTGCATTTTCATATACACAATGTGTTTTATTTTTGTCGACGAATATTCGCGACCAAAAGTTCGTCGTTCGTCGCAGTTGTGTTCCTAGCATGAAACGATGTGTCACACTCTGGCATTTCATCATGAATAGATTGACGCTTGAACAATGCGCGCAACTTACAAAATTAGGCTTATAATTTTTTTTTAATTTTTTGTTAAGAGAAGTAACACTCAGGTAATGAATGCCTACTACTAGTACTAGGTGTTACCTTCTTTAGGGAAGGGATAGTGATAGAGAAGGCCGGTGGTGAAGGAAGAGATAGAGGAAAGCTTCATTATTTTACAACTCTGCTTGTTTTTTTGCACGTTTTGAATAATGCAGTGTTGCAGCGCCTCTGGTGTTAAATGAGGCGTATTAAATTTCGAAGCTGTGCTTAGTAGTCATTTTATTGGTTATTTTAGCTTGCCGATGATTCTGCTACACAACGAAGAAGGGCGCTGTGATGTTACATTTGGATTAGTAACTGCTGCAGTCAGTATAGTTCAGTGACCAATGACTTGAACTTTCCCACTTGTCATAATGAAATTTTATAACAAATATTTTTGCTAATTATTTTAAACTGCTGTATCACCATTTATGGGTACGAAAGGGACCAAACAGACCCCTAGGAGTTGATTTATAAGATTTGTAATATGTATTGTTTTGCTTGTTTTCTTTGCATTAAAAATTTTTTTTATATATTTTCTAACTTTATTACATTATTTGTCTAACTTAACTATTGTAAATATTGTACAAAAGCAATTCTTCAAGGCTATAGTTTGTTTTGTTTTTATTCCATTCCAAATAAAAAGTTGTGTGTGTCTCAAGTTTATTTATGTATGAGTATTTTTCATATTTAAACAATTAATTTAGCATTCGTTTTGATGTCTGTAATAAAAGTGCATTTAATTTATGTTGCTGTTCACTAATTACCATCAATGATTTGGATTTCTCCGATGTCAATAACTTTTAGCTTTATCTATATACTATAGTCAAGCAGTTTAAGTTTTTTTTTCTATTTTTGTTATAAATGTAATTTATCTTTTGAGTGTTTTATAATGATACCGAGTACTTTATATATATAAACTTTTTATGGCAAAGTTAAAATTAAGAGAACGTTAATACTGCTGGTTCTGTATTCAATACAACGAGCGGAGTCTTGAGTGGCTTCAATATAAATTTTCTAAATATAAAAGCTGCAAATAAAGAGAGCGCGCATAAGTAAAATATATATAAACATTTATTACAATTTTAAGTTATTTATTAAATTTTCTGTGGTGGTTTTATTAAGTGAATTCAAAGGAATTTATATTATTTTATGATATTTTTTACAAGCTTTGTTTGCGATATTAAGAGGTGGGTACCAAAATTAGTTCATTGAATATACATAAGGTTTGCAATAATTTTGGCAAGAAAATAATACGTGTGCATAATACAAATTGTGTTTGATAAGTTGCAGTGAAATAATTTAAGTAGAATTAGTTGAAGAACAATTTTCAAATCGCGGATCATTTTCAATTCGCCCTCGCATTCCCTAGTTTGTAAAATGGTTGGGGGAGGGGGAACTACCTTTCAGTGTTTTGTATGTTGCCAAGAAGTTTAATTAAGTTTAAATTTTTTTTTATTCTGACCTCAAAAAGTCAGAAAATAATTTTCATATTAATTACAAAATAATTTAAAGCGTTACATTTTTTTTCTGTGTATATATAAATATAAAACAATCATAAATGATAAAATTGCCGGTAAATTTAGCATTTTAGGAATTTACTATTATTATTTACAATGTAATAATAATTTTTATTTTAAGTCGAGTAATTAAACAATTGAATGTTTGACTTAAAATCTTGACAAATAAACCTAAAATAAACAATTCATTGGAATAAGATGTTTTCGCAAAAAAAAAATAAAAAAAATAAAAAATAATGAGAAATTATAATAAAAACTGTTGCTCAAAAGCAAAGAAAATAAAATCAAAAAACAAAAAAAAAAAAAAGAAATTAGCAAGTTAATTAATATAAAAAATTGACATCTAAATAGATCATAAAATTTTAAAGTACATTAAAAAAGCAGAGAAAATAAATAAATACATTTGATAAGATTGTGAGGAATAGGTTAGTTACACAGAGTAATTTTTTTTACTTTCTATAAAGCCTTAGATAACTAGTTCTGTAGGGCAACTAAATTAAGAAAAATATTATTACTTATCAATATATATTTTTGTGGCATAATACAGTTGCACTTTAACGTAATATCTAATAAAAATTAAGATTCTTTGCCAGAGAACAAAAGAGAAATCAGCCTTTCATTGCCTTTCGGATATAAAAGCTACAAATAGCAACAAAATTCATTACGAATTTATTTTCTCGAAATTGTTAAGACCATCATTTAAATGTCATTCACATTTTTTTTATACCTTTTATGCCATAGATTTCATTGCCATTGCAATTTATAGGGAAATAAAATTAAAACGTTCGCCATCAAACGAAATTTCGTAATATTTTTTTTTTTTGAAATCTGTTGAAATATTTTCAAGTTTTATTTGACATTGAATGCAGTAATTTGCCTCCAGTATTCAATCTTATATACATACATAAAGATGAAAAATAATTTATGATACCCAAGCCAAGCTACTGTTCAAAGTTAAATGGAAATAGAACAGGAATTATGCTTTTAACATAAATATATGCAATAATATATCAAATATGCAAAAATATGTTCAAAAGAGAAAAATATGCAAGCATATCTCAAATATGCAGGAATATGCACTTGAGAATTGATATTAAAACTTTTAAACATTTGTGAGTATCGTCTCGATGCCTTCATATGGTATAGAAAAAATTTTTTCAAGGCCTAACTACTCATAAATATTCTGCAAAAATTTAAAAATATGCATTAGCAAATAAATGCTAAGATTCTAAAAAATTTCTGAACCACTTAAATATCGTCTGGAAGCCTTTGCATGTAGCACAGAAAAAGAATATATGCTCTACAAATTAAAATATGCAAAAATATGCTTCAAAACTCAAAAATATGCACTGAAGAATCAATTCAAAAATTGTGAAAAATTTATGAAACACTTAAATCTCGTCTGGAAGTTTATGTATGTGGGTCAGAAAAAAATTCATGCTCTAAAGAAAATAATATGCAAAATATGCAGGAAATTTTTTTTGCCAAATTTCTTTAAAAGTTGTAAGACATTTAAATATCGTCGCTTCAATATGCAGTAACAAATCGCTTTTTTTTCCTCTAAAGGAGGTCAAGTCAAAATTTACAAATTCTTAGTAGAGGCAACCAAATTCTTTTTTTTCCCCTTCATATACTCTTATATCACAAGGAGGAATAGAACTGAAAAATTGTGTAAGATTTTTACAGTGTGTATGACCACTGTATATTATTTCTTGTTTTTTTTTTTTTTTTTTTTTTTGTAAAAAGTGAAACTTGCAAAATTTTGAGTAGAGCAGGACAAATTTCTTACAAACCTCTTAAGCATTCAAATATGATATCTAAGCCTTCCTAAGGAACACAGGAAAAAATATGATATGATATGATAGGTTTCTTTAAATGTTATGAACGTAACTCAAGGATATGCTCTTAAGAACAAAATATGCAAAAATATGCTCAAATATGCCTAAATTTGCTTTAGAAAATTGAAATCACATATTTAAAAATTTTCTGATATAAAATTAGGTTATTTTTTTTTGGTTAAGCAACGTCTATATGCATTAAATTCGTGCTGATGGAATTCATCAGTAGACTTCATCCAAATACATAAGCTAAAAAATACATTAAAGACTAAATATTAACTGCCTTATTCATAAAAAATATTTCAGGTTTATTAAGCGCTTATTTGACATATTTCTATGGGAAATTTGTCAAATAAACCTGTAATAAACCTAAAATATTTTTTATGAATTAGACTGTAAATAAATATACTTCGGTGTTTTATTAAAATACTATCTTTAAGCCTTTATTGAGGCTCAGAATAAAAAAATATGCTCTTAACACCAACATATTCAAAATATGCAAATATATGCACTAAAAAATTTATGCCAAATTTCCTTAAAACTTTTGTCTCATGCTGATTTATTGCTACAAATATCGGCAAAGGAGGGTGCTGCGATACTCATCACAGTTGACATCTATGATTTCAATATGACTCTGGCCAGAGATCGAAGACCGTCATCTTGCAACCAACTTCACTTATTAAATGCGCTGTCAATTATGTATTTTCCTTTAGCATACTTTTTAGGGTTTTATCACACAAATTTTTTCAGGGATAATTTAGATTGAATTGTTACAGATAAACGGTATTTCAGATGGAACAGAAACAGTGTTGCCAATTATCAATAAATAAGAGTTATTCAAATTTACATAAATATTAAGAATTTGCTGCCATAACAAGTCCTAACAAATATTTTTTTTTTCAACTTATTGTTTATTTTGCTTATTACCTCGGTACCAATAAAATCTCCATTCCATGGTATACATATGTATGTGTATATTTTTTAAAATTACTTTACAAAAATTTTCCAAAAATCTTGGGATAAATTGTCACACTTTATAAGCACTTGTTATACAATATTGTGTGTAGTATTTTTCTATAAATATTTTAACTATTTGTTACACTAAACTCATAATTTTCTTTTTTTAAGTTTGATGATTTACAATTTTAAAACAATTCGCAAATTAAGCAATAGACAGCTTTTGACACATTGTAGCCAACGAACTAAGAAATAACGCTTTTTTTCTTTTAATAATATATTTGCTTTAATGTTTAGACTTTTAAAAAAATGTTTAAATTTTTTTTCAAACAAATAAATAACACACACACACACGCGCGCACTCAAACTCTTAGAAAATCAAATAAATTTTGTAAAAACTCGCGCCGGTTTCTCTGGTTGTCTTTGTTTTGCTTTGCTTGGTTATTTATTTACGAGTATTCTTTGTTGCCGTGACAATTTGATTAATTTGTATTGAAAACTCACGTAAATTCTTAAAAATTTAATTTCTTATTTTTTTTTCTTCTATAATATTATTTTTCTTCACAGTTTTTTTAATAATGTTACTATTGACTGATGAGCATTTCAAGAGCAAATAAACCTTTTTACAAACTTTATCGTTATTTTTATACGTTTACTGAAAAAAAACAAAATTTTATTGTGTTGTTTTAATAAAATAAAAACAAGCATTAAAAGCAAAAAAAAAAAAAAAATACTACCTCTAGTAAATTCAACAAGTACCAACATTTTATACACAATAAAAAACAACAATTGGATAAATTAAATACAACAACAACAAAAAACCCTAAGAATATAAGTTAGACAGCTAATTTTAAGTTAATATAAAATGAAAAGAAAAAATTAAAAGTTGTCTATACACATACATATGTATGCATGTGTTTGGTGGGAAATTACACTGTTAATTTGTTTTTAGTAAACACTCATCGCTCACATTATATGTACAATGTAATAGGAATGATATTTTAGCTAAATACCCAAAATGGTTAGAATCGCCAAAGCAAAAAAAAAAAAGAAAAAATCGCAACATGAAAAGAAATTGCCGATACCAAAAAATCGATCCATATAGAAAGCCACTAAAACGAATAATTAAAAAAAAATAAAAATAGTCGAACAAAATTATTCAATCGATCTTAAGCATAAAAAATCGCAAAAATGGTCAAAACCGTAAAATGGGGAAAAATCGTCAATATGAAAAAAAAATCGCTTACATTAAATAAATAGATAAAATAGAAGAAAAAATCGCCAAAACAGAAAAGATAAATAGAGATAAAAAAAAGCTTAAACGAAAAATTCGCCAAATCGAAAAAACTTTAAAGTGGGGATAAAAACGTCGACAAAAAAACCGCACATAGAGAAAAAGTCGCTAAAACGACAAAAAAATAAAAACAGTCAAACAGTAAATCGATCTCGAGCATAAAAAAAAAATCCCAAAAATTTAAAAAAATTTCAAAAATCGTAAAATGGCGAAATAAATTTTCAACAACGAAAAAAATCTTCTACACTATATAAATAGATGAAGTAGAAGACAGAAATCGTAAAAATTGAAAAATGGCTTACACAGAAAAAAATCTATTAAATGGGAAAATCGTCAAAACGGAAAAACTTTAAAGCGGGGAAAATCGTCAACATGGAAAAATTCACCGAAAGCGAAAAGGCCGCCGTAGAGAAAAAACGCTAAACCGAAAAAAACTTAAAAAAAATATAAAAACTATACATTTGGTTGTAAATCATAATAGGGGCCTTAATTTTATTATTGAGTTCAATACAAAAAGGCGAAACTAAATTTTTGTAAATTAGTTTTTTTAGACAATCGGACCAAAGAACAGCCATCCCAGGAAAGCAAAAAAAAAAAACCAAATCGTTCAACAAATATCAGAGCTATTCGTTGCTTTTTTGGAAACAGTGTAATTAATCACATTTATTTAAAATTTTGCTTCTGCTTAAAAATATTTATATAAATTAAAACAAAAATTCAGCGGGGATTTTAGCGAATAATATAATGAGTTAAAATTATTGAATAAATATTATTTATTTTAACGTATAAAATCCAACTTTGTTTATTTTTGTACTTTTTTACATAATTTTTTGCTTAAGCAAAAAAAAAAATGCTTTAATTTCCAGCTGTTAAGAACACTTATTTAAACAAGTTTGAATACAAATTTTTAATTAGTTTTTTGCTTATTAAAAGCCGACTGTGTCACAAAACACTTTTCTTATAGAAAAGTCGATTGCGTCGCTAACAGCACACTCTTCTTAGAAAAAAGTCGACTGTGTCACAGCACACTCTTCTAACCGAAAAGTCGACTGTGTCACAGCACACATTTCTTGTAGAAAAGTCTACTGTATCACAGCACACTCTTCTTGTAGAAAATTTGACTTTCTCACGGCACACTTTTCTTGTACAAAAGTCTACTGTATCACAGCACACTTTTCTTGTAGAAAAGTCTACTGTGTCACAGTACACTTTTCTTGTAGAAAAGCCCAGTGTCACAGCACACTTTTCTTGTGGAAAAGTCTACTGTGTCACAGCAAACTTTTCTTGTGGAAAAGTCTACTGTGTCACAGCAAACTTTTCTTGTGGAAAAGTCTACTGTGTCACAGCAAACTTTTCTTGTGGAAAAGTCTACTGTGTCACAACACACTTTTCTTGTAGAAAAATCTACTGTATCACAGCACACTTTTCTTGTAGAAAAATCTACTGTATCACAACACACTTTTCTTGTAGAAAAATCTACTGTGTCACAGCACACTTTTCTTATAGAAAAGTTGACTGTGTCACAGCACACTTTTCTTATAGAAAAGTTGACTGTGTCACAGCACACTTTTCTTATAGAAAAGTTGACTGTGTCACAGCACACTTTTCTTATAGAAAAGATGACTGTGTCACAGCACACTTTTCTTATAGAAAAGTTGACTGTGTCACAGCACACTTTTCTTATAGAAAAGTTGACTGTGTCACAGCACACTTTTCTTATAGAAAAGTTGACTGTGTCACAGCACACTTTTCTTATAGAAAAGTTGACTGCGTCACAGCACACTTTTCTTATTTAATTTATTTTAGCGCAAAAATAACACTTGGTATATTTTTTACTTTTTTTTAAATTTTTTTTAAGCAAAAAAAAGTGCTTTAATTTTATTAAATACAAATAATGAAACATTTAAAAGGGAGATCTAATAATACACCCAGGGAAAAGAAATAAAGAACTTGTAGAAAACTGTTGTTCTAAATTAAACAATTTCGTTAAATTATTGCTAGTAATAAATTACACTCAAAAATGTTTGACTGATTTATATGACATGTTGCGGTTTTGTATGTTTTAGTAATTTCGAAAGTACAATGAGATTATTTTTGATTTGCATATCGTTAGTTTAAATAAAAAAGCAAGTAACTGACAAAAAATTAAACTCGCGAAAATAATTTAAAATAATAGCGATATTATAAACCAAAAATAACAATAGCTGTTGTTATGAATTTTTTATTTTAATTTGATTTTTTTTTTTTGGTTACATAATATTTTATTTAAGGTGGAGATAGTGTTGTCATAAGGTAAATAAACAGCTGTTTATGTTGTCATTTAATTGTCTGTCGGTTTATGGCATTCTTTACACCCAAGAATAGTCTAAGTTCAACATAATGGATTTTTTAAAGAAATTAATTTGCTGAAACGAAGAATCTCTGTATTTGTAGAAAAATTTTCAGATTATAAGAAAAAATACATATTATTAAAACTAACTGAGTTATTTTTCCCAGTGTTTGTGTTTGCAGTAAAGTGCTTTAAAAAAAATTCATTATGGATGCTTTACGAACTAGATTTATGCAAATTAATTATGACTAAGAATTGCATGGTGGGAAGTCCCCATAATAATACTAAATAAAGGGGGGAAATTTCACCCACGTCAAAGAGAATCCCACTACAAAAGTTGTATAAAAAACTTAATCTGTTCAAGTTTGAATAAATTTCATAAGTTTAATGAACTTATTTTAATACTTCTGTAATTATTTTTTTTTTTTCAATTTAACTTCATTTTATGCAATAATAGGTGTGAACTTTACTCATTTTGTGTCTGTTGGTTATTAATTTTTTAAACAAAGTTTCAAGTACAAATTTGTTTAAACACGATTATTGCGTGACACGTGCTGCGGTGGGAATTTATAATACAAAAAAAGAAAATATTTTTGTTTTAGTATTTGTTTAAATAAATATGTTTTGTTTATATTGTGGGTTTTTGCTGTAAAAAAAACAACAAAAAAAAACAAACTTGAATGTAAAACGAAGAATAGTTTTTAGAAAAATATAAAATAATGAGTGGGGGAATTATGAATGGAAAAGATGAAGAAGAAACAAAGTAAAATATTATAAAATTAAATAGGTAATTAAATTAAGAATAATTATAATGTGACCTCCATTTTTTTTAAACTACACAGGCAAATATTTATTTATTTCTCTCTGGAAGCGGATAAAGTCGCGAGCAGATGCGAAGTGTTGCTATAAAATTCTGCATAAATGTGTGTGTGTATGTAAGTGTTTCCTAACTTCTGTAATTAAAAATAATAAAAATAAAAAAATTATTTGCATATTTATTATCATAATTCAAATCCTATTGAGCTTGAAAAATTCTCTTTAATAAATATTTTTATTTCGCAGAAAATTTTGCACCAACAAATCTGGAATTTTGAAATTGTTTTTTAGTTTTTCCATTTCTTGAAATATTTTTTTTTTTGTTTTGCCAAGACGTCAGATTTCTTTATGTATGAATTATTTAATTAAAAACTTAAGTGTCTTTTAACGATATGTGAGAAGCAAAAAAACTGTTTGTCTTAACAATGATTATTTTAATTGATAAACAAATGATATGGCAAATTTTTTTTTATTTTTTTTTGTACTTATTGACTTAATGCAATTAGAACTGCAATAAGTTAACTCGTATTTTTATACGAGTATTTTTACAAAAATTATGTGTGTGTGTTTTTTTTTTTATAAATAATAAGTAATACAATTAATTAAGGCATTGTTTAATAGAAAATTAGAAAGATAGTTAAAAAAAAACACTGAAAAAAATCTATTGGTGTTAATTTTCTTTATATATCTCAAAATAATCTTGACAATTTTCTGATAATTTTTTTTTAGCTATGACACTAAAAAATTTGCAAAGTTTCATTAATACTCGTACAAAATATTATTCATAAAATATAAAAACATTTTTTAAGTAAATGTGCCATGACAAATGTAATTTTTGGGACTTATTTTTGAGTAATAATTTTCTTTAAAAGTTTTTAAATTGTTTTAAAGCGAAAATATTGCCGCGTATTAAAAAAAATACTTTTTGCATCAGACAGGTTCCCAAATGCGATGTTTATTCGATTAAATTATTCGAAGGCAAATTATTGAAATAAAAGTTGTTCGAATAAAAAAAAATTCGGAATAAAAATTGTTCGAATGAAATTATTTTAAGAAATCATTTGAATATATATGTGTATGTATATTGTATGTGTGCAATCAAGCTATAAGATTATTCGAATGAAATAAGTCGAGTAATATTTGATAATAAATCTGTGGGAATAAAGACTATTTTTATTATTCTTAATGAATGAAATGCTCAATATTTTAAAGTTACTTCACTGCGTCTGTTATTTAATTGTTAACATAATAAGGAAAAAGGTATTTTTTTTTTTGAAAATGGTTATACAAATTTTCTTAAATTTTTCTTTCAGTGCATTTGCCGGTATTTTTTGCAGCAGTTTTTCTCCCATCTTTAATTTACTTTAATTGTTTAGTGCATAATAATAATACTATTAATTATTGTCACAGGTTGACAAAATGCTAATTAATATGCAACACGTTTTATTCATCCCCTTTCACTGCCTTACAAATTTACATTGACTTCTTATCAATTAATAAAGTTTCGTTTAACAATCTTTTCATCTAGGCAGCAAAACTAAAAAATTAAAAAAAAAATAAATTCCCAACCAATTTTCAAGAAAACTGTTTTAAAAAACTCTGAGTAACTCAAATGTCTCAAATTTTAGTTGCTTTTTTTTTGCATTAAATTAATACATTTTTACTTTTAAATAATTATTTTATTACATTTCATAACTTGTCAATTTATTTGGGTTTTTTTTAGCTGTGTTAAAAATGTAAAATATACTCGTGAAGTGCTTGAACAATTAATAAATGATGCTGCACAATTTAATAATACTCGTCATTATGACGTCTATAATGATTTTGAAAAGGTTTTTTTTTAATTTTTTGCTACTATAATTGTTTTAAAATAAATTAAATATTTATAAAAGATGCTGTTGATTGTTGGGCTAAAAAAGAGGCATCAAGCAGCCTATACGTCAGAAAATATTATAGAAAAATTTTTATTCGTATAAAATGATGAAAGCATTCGAATGCAATTTTTAAATTAAATTGTGGGAATGCAATTATTTGCATAAAAAATATATTTGGAAAAAAGTTTGTTCGAGCGTAAGTATTCGAATAAAGGATAGACTCTTCGAAAGCCCGAGTTCAATTCCTGGCCGGACCCTCCCACACACATGTCATAGTTTTTTTTGTCAATATTTTTATTATTGGTATCTTATTAATCATAAAAATATCGACAATATCGATAAAGCTTGAAGTAATGCGCCTACTTAACACCAGAGGCGCTGCAAAGATGCTACAAAAATGGACAAAACGGACAATAGCAGAGTTGTTAAACAAGTTGGGCTTAATAATTTAATAATCTACCATCTGTCCTCTCTTCACTATACCTTTCGTAAAGAAAGTAGCACAAAGAAAGTATAATTAGTCAATATTTACACTATGCAAGTCGTATTGCTAAGCTGATTAGTCTGATGCAGTTTCTTTTCCCCTCGTCTCTCTTTCCTAACAAACTAATCAGCTTAGCAATAAGACCTGCATAGTGTAAACTAGGACTTATGCACGTTGAGCACAATTGGTAAAAAATTGCTCATGATATGATCATACATGTAGCTTTTATTCGAATAAAATTGTGCTTATAAAAAATAAAATAAAAACCATAGTTTACTCTGAAATTATTCATATAAAGCTTATCGCAATGAATATATTAAGAAAAAAAGCTGAACGAATCAAATTATTCTGTTAAAATTATTCGAATAAAAGTTATACATATATGCTTGTAAAATATGAGAATATGGAAATTCGTTCATTTGACCAAAAATTATTACAACAGTTTTACACTAAAAAATAATTTTTATTAATAATTAATTAATTAATTATTAAATAATTTAATAACTTATTTATTTTATTTATTTGGACCATATGCTATTCGTTCACCAAATTTCATTTAAATGCATTAAGCTGTTTTCGTGTTAAAGTGGAACAAACAAACATTCAAGTTTCCAAACCTTCAAATATCCAAACTCACAAACAAAAAAAATTTATTTTTTTTCCTTTGGCATTAAGTAGGATTTATTATATGACAAAGTGTTTGGATTCAAAGCCGCAGCATGGAAAATTTCATATACTAAAGGTAGGATCACACGATTGCCGTAATGCACCAATTATTGCTCCCTTTTATATGACAATTGTTTGATTTCACAATTTATTGTCCCATACGACAATCGAGAACAATATTGTGGTGATTTGCCGCAATCAAATGCAGCTCTGGTGCGGCAATTGTGTGAACGGTTGATAAACAGCCATGCCCCAAGAAAAATGCACCAATATTTATTGTGTTCTCGAGCGGCAATCAAAGAAGCCAATACGCGACAATTTCTTAAATGTTTTTGTAAGTACTGTAACTTACTTTATATGTAATTATAACTTATTTTAAACATTAACATAGAACTGTGATCCAATCTTTAACCCATACATATCGCCTCTGCTGTGTATATTTAATGAGCACAAAATATACAAAGCAGAGGCAATTTTATTTCTTTTAAATGAATAAAACATTTTCCCGTACAAAATAAAACAGAAAAAAGATTAATTCTTTTTAAAAGAAAACTATTTGCACGTAAAACGAAACAAACTAAAAACTACCACGACAGCTGTTTGTTTGTGTTGCCGCAAGTTAGAACAATCGTATGTAAGTTTTTATAAAATGGGGCAATCATGTGACTGCAACGTATTTGATTGGTGCAATTTTATTATTGTGCACCAATTCACCGCAATAAAAATTGGGTCAGATTGGTGTATTTGCAGCAATCGTGTGATCCTACCTTAAAACAAATGTTTCATTAGTTTTTTTTTTATTTATTTAAAATATGCGTCTTATTTAAATGTTTTAGATAAATGATTCTTAAAAGCTTAAAAAAATATACAATTGTGAAAATTTATTTATTTTTTATCAAATCTAGTAAACAAAATCCCCTTGTAGAAAAAAATTTCATACTCTATAAATTATAGTTTGTAGAGAAATTGTCGAAATTAATACTTTTATTGCTGGAATTACCCAAAACTTTTATGAACTGATAAGGTAAAAAAAAATAAAAATATTTTTTAAATAAAAAGATTTTATAAGTACAGATAAATGTATGTGTGTATGTACATATTTCAGAATGAACTGAAGTGAATTTAAAAAGCTTACTTACCATCAATATTTTCCGCCACAGTTGTATGTTTGCTGATAAACAAGATGGACAATAGAACAAGAAAGCAGGAAATTTTCCTCAACATATTTCCGTATCCCACAAATTAAACACTAACAAAAACAAAATTGAACACAATAGCTCTGTGCTGTAAACAGCTTTTAAGGCAATTGTTGAACTTTTAACACTTAATTGAACACACACCCGTTTTTAAGCTCAAGTTAAGCTGCATTTGTTTAAATTTAAGTTCGAGTGAAAAAGCTTTTGTGGATGTTGTTTATGATGCCCAAATTATTAATTTAACTTAATCTTTAAGCTTTTTTGTTAACAGCCGAAAGCGATTATCAAGACGTTAAATTGAAATTTTCTTTATTAATTTCTTTTCATTTAGCAATCGAAGTATGGAATATATCACTAACAAGGAATTAACTTTCATCAGCAACTATGAAGCGAGTTAAACAATCTAAGTAAGTAATCTTCATTTATTTCATTATTAATATTTTTTTTAACCGCAATTTCAGTGGTTTCTTTTTATAATGAATAGTTTTCTTTTAACCGTTTGTAATTGCACGTCTTTAGCCGTGTACTGCCAATGTGTTTTTAATAATAATTACACAAAATAAATTCATACCAAGCTAATTTATGGGATATAATTCTAGAGCGGGAGCTGGTTTTTGTTGTTGTGGTTTTTTTTTAATTATTTTTTAGTTAAATTATTATCTAGACACTCAGACGTTTGCCAATATCAGCTGTAGTCACACAGAGATAGTCACTATTTTATTTTTATTTTAGTATGAGTATTTAATCAAACTGTAACAACAATGAACTACAGAGCTCTTAAGTCTGACTGATATAAAATTGATAAGATGAGTGGTGTTAATAGAAATCATTGAGAATTGTTTGTAAACTTTCGTATATTTCGTGAAACAAATTTCTTTTTATTTACTTAAGAAGCCCAAAATTGCTATAAAAATGAAAAGTTTGTGTTAAATAAAATTATTTGACAAATGTAAAACGTTTGGAAATAATCAAGGAATAATTCCTTAAGCAGGCTAAAGTTCAGTATTTTAATTTTTTTTATAGAGTTGAGGAAATGCAGCTTTTTCTCTCTCATTCTATTTGCGCAGAGTCTGTTTGCCAACATAACATATTTAACATAGATTTTTAATGAAAATGGAATATGAGAAGTGGTTTCATTGCATATACAATAATCGGTTTGCTGGTCGTTAAATACATTTATAAGGATAACTATTCATTTATGTTTTTCCGTCTTCATTTATGATCAGGTTAGCAAAACGTTATATCACTCTACCTAATTTAACTTTCTTTGCCTTCCTTAGAAAATCACATTATTATTATTATAAAAAAAAATTTAAAAATACTGAAATTAAGCCCGTTTAAGAAATTATTCCTTGATTAAAAATTCATTGCAGTTCAAACAAAATAATAAACTTATTTGAAAGTAATGTTAAACTTTGGAGCGAAAGTTTTCTTTAATAACTCTCAAATGTTTTTTCAATAACGATTTGGAGATAAATGTGCAAACGATAATTTTTTTCACTAGTGTTTTTTTGGCGGGGGGAATTGTTACAATTTAAGTTTAACTTTTGTTAACGCACTAGTACATAATCTCAAATTTTTATTTTACTTATTCAGTAAAATATTTTTTTTTTATTAAAAATACATTTAAATTGCTAATGCAGATTATCAGGGAACCTTTACCCAAACATTTCTTAGAACAACAAACAAATGAGAAGTTCAAGAAATTTCATAGTTGAAACCACAACTCAATAATCAACATTGCTGCATTGGCTGACTTTTTTCAGCTCGACTTGTAGTTGTAAGAAGTGTGTAATGAAAATAAATGTAAACAACAAAAACAACAACAGCCATTCATTGCTTTCGCAGGAATATAGTGTTGCTACACAAGTATTTTTGAACGGTTGCAGTCAAGTTAATAATTGGTGTTCTTTTTTTGGAATTGGTACAATTAAGTTTAACATTTCTTAACGCACGATAATATTTTTCGACAAATTTCTCGACTTATGAAATATTAGAATAATTCGAAAAAGAATAATTTTTAGTATTGAGAAGAGGTACACATAAATTTGATAAGATTTGTAGAAAAGTTATTGACAAATTTTATATTATAAATTTGAAGTTATCGATAACTTTATCTTTTATATAAAGAAAAATGATCGATAACTTATATATATTAAATGAAAATAGCACCAATAACTCTTGTATTCGATACCATAAAGCTTACTTTCCATGCAGAAAAGCTATTGATAACTTATCGCTCAAAACTTATCGATAACTTTTGTATTCTTTATAGTAAAAAATAACAAAAAATCACTATTTTACAGTATTTCATAAGGCTATCGATAACCTTATATTCTATATAGAAAAATGATCGATAATATTACGTGGAAAGAACATCATTAGCTCTTCTGTGTGAAAAACTGAAATTTGAGTAACTTTTCTAAAAATATTACAAAAGTTACCGAACGTTCTACGTTTACGATTCAAAAAAAAAAAAAGTCATTGATTATCTTTTCTTTTAATAAAATTTTTAAAATGTCATTAACTTTTCCCAAGAAAAAGCATTATCGATAAGCTCTCTTGGAATCTTAAGCAAAAGAAAAAAAAGATGTAAATGAACTTTTTATTTGCTATCGATTTATTTATTATTATTTTCCAATTATTACTCATGGTAAATATTTCTTTCACAACAATTTCTAAATTTATAATAATAAATTCAATTTGAAATGCTACAATTAACCACAATAAAACGGTCAGTGGGAATTAATTATGTAGAAATTTATCTTTTATTAATTCTATGTATTGGAAAAAACTCTTTCAAAGAAATAGAATTCTTAAGTATAGTGATAAAGAAATAAATAGTTCCATAAAAATATGATTAATGTAAACTTGTTAATAAAAATAAAAATTGAAATAGTTCTTTCAGTTCACGTAAATACGAAAAAATACATAATTTTATAGATTAGGGGCAAATAATGATTTATATCGGGTTTTATTTATTTATTTTTTTGCACAAAAAATTAAAAAGTTTAATATTTTTGAGGGCGCATGTTGGCAAGTACATAAGATTATAATTGAAACTATTGGTTATAAATTATCAAGTGTGCTTTTTTTGAAATGAGAATTACGATAAGAGTGTTTAACAGCCTGTCTTACGATGTCGTCAGAAAACGTTTGATCGATTACTTATATTGAAATTGAAAACAAATGGCACATTTACTCAAACAAAGTCATAAGTCAAGAAATAGAATTTTTGCATTAATGATGCTCAATTAATCTTTAATTAATTTTATATAAATATCTTGTTTACTCAACTCTTGAAAGCAAAATAAAATTTTCTTATTCCATTATGTTGGGTGTAAATTTAAAACTTTAAACTCATTTTCTGGCAAGCTAATTTTTTCGAGTTATGATATTCTTATTTTAATATTGTTTTTAACACAAGTTATCGGGAGAGGCTGATACTATAATTTTACATGCCTTAAATTTATGCGCTTGCCAGGGCTGCATTATGTAAGTTTGATGCCATATGGCAACATTGCGCACTAAATGGCAACGAAGATGCATCTGGGAAACCTGTTAATGCCGGCATTTAGGTAAATTAAGCGGAAAGAATACGTATAACTTTACAATCACTGACGTGATCATACAACTTATGTACATGATAAGACATGTAACTCCGAAACGCCGGTAAAGTAGCAATAGAGTAGTAAGAAGCATTACTGCATCATATGTTAAACTAAAAGAATTAAATTGCAAACATTTTTGATTGGCCACATCCGGTAGAAAGCAGGATTTTATGAACCAAGGAAAACCCGAACAAATCAAAATATAAAAGGTATAAAAGGAAATTCAAGGAATTACTCAAGCACCCTTAATCTTGTCTGGTAACGATAATACTTTAGTCAGCCTTGGATATGCTTATGCTTGTCGCTAATACAGTGAGACCCATGGTGCTATCTGGCATATTAAGAGTGTCAGCTGAAAGTACCGAAAAGCAGTAAGTCGTAAAGTGCGTTTAAAGGAATGTAGACTAGGCAATAACTCTTACCCATAACGGTAATGGCGAAAGTAACCATATACGAAATTACAGCAGTCCAAAGTAGGGATAATATAAGAGTCAAGTATTTTAAAGAATTTTGCTTGCGACTATTTGGGCACTGTCAGCCAGAGCAGGAATGTTATGGGCCAGCGAAAGACAAATTCCACAAAAGTTTGATTCAGTCTACACCAAGGAGAAGGAAAGATTTCTGCAGCAAAGAAAGCAAAAAATTTAGGCTAGAAAAAACATTCATATGCAGGTATATTTCTACCTTCGTTTTTCAGCTGCTCTAAATGCAACATTACATGAGAAGAGTTTGAAGCCTGGTTCAGATTTTTTAAATCTCTTGAAGCCTCCCCATTTAATGTACCAGCAAGCCAGTACACTCAGTAACCTCATTACAACAAGGCTCACAATAACCAAATCGTCTTAGATAATGTTTAATCACTCGTGATATATTTGTTTTATAATACATAACTAAAAAGATAAATATTTGTAATAAAATTCTGCAAAGAAAAACCTTTAACTGTAACAATTCCCAAAATAAAACAACTTGACTGCAACCGGTCAAAAATACGTGTGTGGCAACACTCTATTCTTGCAAAAGCAAGGAATAGCTGTTGTTGTTGTGTTGTGTTGTTTATTTTCATCATGAATCAAGAAAACAAGATCTACTGCGCAGCTACGTCAATATAGAATACACACGTGTGTTTGTTGTAAAAAGTGTGTGTGTGAGAGAGAGAACACATTCCACAAAAGAATGTATGTACTTTCTTTAAAAACAAAATTCTATGTTTACGTCACAAGCAGAAAATAAAATAGCAGACATGTTGATTTTTGAGTTAATCATCCTTATCGTGACATGTGTTCCCTTTCTCTAAATTTTTGATCGCCAATGTTTGCGTTGTTGTTGTGTCAGTAAACTATATTCTAATTTTGTTCACCATTTTTTTCATGGGAAATACGCATTTCACGTGAACAAAGTGTTCACTATTTCATACCAAAAATCGTTACGATTTCGGTAATATATCGTTCCCGAAAGCGAAGGATCTTGTCGACCAGTCGTTACGAATTATATACGAATTCGGAGCATTTGGATTGGTGGGTTATTTTATGTTTTTAGTGATATAAAAACATATTTTTCAAACTTCACTCGCCCTCTTGAATTTAAATTTTATTTTATTACTCAGACATGCGGTAAATGTCTCAGCATAAACAGAAAACAAAAGAGAAAATAACTCCCAAGGAACTCAAACATACATTGTGCTCTGAACACAGTGTAAATGCGTATAATTTGATAGACTTACATCCTGTTCAACGATATCGTAAGAAAATCTAAGCGAATGAAGTCCAGTCACTCGAATTCGGGTCAACTTGGGTTTAACAAAGTCGACAATGTTCTTTCACAATGTTCCTTCACAACATTTGTGTCTGGGAATTTTCATTATATTTAGTGACTTTCTTCAAAATTTACTGCCAGTTTATAGAAGATAATTAAAAATTCTCACCTCGCTATTTATATTGAAAAAAACTTAAGCACTCAAATTTGACTTTGTTTTCAATATAAATAAAGGGACGAGAAATTTTACTTGTTTTCTATAAACTGGCAGGTAAAAATATTCCCCTGTTTCCACAACACGGACGGTCGAATGGAGTAGAAAATGTCACCCATATGATCGACCTTGTGGAACATAAAACCACTATTTCGTTATTACGTTAACCATGAACTTACTTTTGAGCTTACACAAGGCAAATTATTTCAGCTTCATAATTTAAAAAAAAACCTTTATTACCCCTTCATTCAGAACAACGCGGTAAACTTTGATTAAAAATTAACATTTCAAAAAGCACCGCCAAGATAATAAATGTTAAATACATAATCGCACATAAAATGCCAACTAAGCGTCCCAATTGGAATCTGGTGGCCATAAATGCAATATACAAGAGAACAGCTGATATTAAAAGACATATGGTGGAATAGGTTAAGCCATCGGATATAATGAATACGGCATGTTTATTGGCAGTAGCTGGAAACCAAACAGCTTTTATCAGCCAAGGGAAACCCAAGCAAACTAATATATCTACAGTATTCGAGCCAATAGCATTGCACACCGCCATAGAGCCATAGCCTAGAAAGAATGAATTTGAAGTACTTAAAAACCCAGGGCAAATAAATGGCTGTACCTACCTTTTTTGGTGACTATAACACTAGATATAGCTTCTGGTACACTGGTACCTATGGCCAATATAACTAAACCCATCACTGAGTCCGGTATAAATAGGTGATAGCCTAAAATAATAAAATATAATTAATAATTACATTATATAAAGTTTATGCAATCTTGACTTACCTATAACCGTTATGCTCCACGAACACAAATACGTTAAGATCGAAATCCACACTGTAGACAAGACCAGGCACAAGAAATTATAATTATGTGTGAAATTTCTGCGCAGATTGGGTATGGTCAGCAAAAATAGGCACTGCAAGGGAAAGGACAATAACCACAGGAACTTGTGCCAAGGGGATTCTTCAGGCCAATGCAGGAAATCAAACGGTTGCTCATCATTATCCGGATCTAACATTTCGACAAAGTCCTTAACTTCGCCCAAGGGAATGAAACACTTCAATTTGCAGGGTCGATTTTTGTCTGCAAGATGGTGGAATAAAAATTATAGCTTTACTCACTTTAAAAAAGTTTAAAGGCTCAGTTAGCCGACTGTAACGGAATGTAACTGCAACAATAGGAAAAGCTGATTGATACTGTTATGTGGAAAGTAATGAAAATTGTTATAGAGATGAATGTAACGTAACCTACTTTTCATATCAAAATATCGAGCAGCTGTTTCCTACATTGCAGTTACATTCCATTACAGTCGGCTAACTGAGCCTTAAGGTTCACTACTAAAAATATGTACCAAAATCTGTATCAAACATAAGACTGTGGCATGAAAGACAGCAATCAGCTTGATTGTAAAAGGAGATTTAATTCTTGACGTTTTTGTAATAGGTTAAAGGAAGCTTGCGCTAGTTTCCTTAAATCTATTACAAAAACAAGAATGGAAATCACCAAAACTTTGCACAATCAGGCTGAATATTAGTAGAAATACGAAAACGTAGATGATGACGTATTGGGTCACATGATGTGTAAACCAACTTCTAATATTGTTAGAACAGCCAGCCAGTGGAACTCTTCAGGCAACCGTGAAAAATTACGGCCAGCACACTCAAGAAAAGACAAATTGAAATAAAAGTGGGAAATATGCAAACCATCTGGAACGCAGTATATAGTATTGCAAATGAACACATCAAAGTCGAAGGTTCCTACAGAGTCTCTGTGCTCCCTATTGAAACGATCTGTTATAGGAAACCAATAAAAAAAAATCCCATCACCAGTAAGCCTTTCTAAGGCGAGGCCAGTTCTGGGATTATAAAGTGACGAACTTGAAACTTTAAATTACCCAACTGATATTTCTATATGTTTATTCCAGTCAACAAGGTGTTATGTGCTGTGAGAGACCTTATAGTTCCAACCTTTTGGCATGGCCGAATGCAGTCACGTACAAAAACAGTATATCAAATTGTCTACAGGGATGCTGATAGATCTCACCAAATGCTTAGTTGTATTGGCTTGAAAATATGTATTCTAGTTAAAATTCCAGTGTTTTGTTGCCTAATCCGCTGCGGAAAAGGAGCAGTGTCCAACATTGTATTTGCACGCTGCAACGAAGTTTAAATGCCTCAGTCAATATTGGATTGAATATTAAATGTGAACATAGGTTTCGGAGCTTCTGGGGCTCTCTAGCAAGTAGTCTACGATTAGTCATATGTTTAGTATAGAAGATAAGAAAATGATGTTTCAACTTATGGGAGAACACTTAAAATTTCCGAAAGCTGGGATAACCAACCCTGATACTGATTAAGATTAGAACCTGCTGTTTTTGGAACTTCGTGAGAAGCAGTCCATGACTAACCAAAGCTAACCTCAGCTGAGTTTCGTATTTTTTTTTAAATGTATTAGGAACACATTCATAGCAGATCCAGGAGAAAGCTGAAATGTACCATTTTCTTCCACCGATCAACGTTTAAAATATAAAGAAAGGAATTCGTAGAATACGAGTATGGTTTTTCAAATGTATACGGCCAAGTTCTGAAAACCTTTTCAGGAAAAAAATCAACAAAAAAGCTCACTTATTGCAGCATTTTATTTGCTTTTAAGATTTCATACGATTAAGATATTTTATCCGATCTTAATTTTTCGAATACACTAAATTATCTGATAAAGAGAACACTGTTTGCGATTTCAAAACGAGATGGTTTTCAGAACATGGCCGATATTTCCATCGTTATCTGGAGAACACTACAACCATCTCTAAACTCTTCCTTTCTTTAAGGTTCAGTTAAACGTGCCATAACCATAACTTTACAAAACAGCTGTTCGAGCCAAACTTATGGGCAACACTGTATTTGGATACGGGTGACTTGCCATAAGGCCATAGCCATAGCCAAAGAAACCAATTGAACTTTGGTTTTTCGCCGTAGCCATAAACAGCTGTTTGCTGGTTAGACATATTTGTTGTTGCACTTTTGAAATTAATAAACAAATGAAAACATTAACAGCTGTGTATGGTTATGACATCACTAATAGGTGAAGCAAATATATTTATGGTTATGTCAATGATTATGGCTATGTCCATTATGGTATGACACCTCTGATTGAACCGTTACGTTTGCCATCTTTATCATTATAAATAACGCCCTCGTTCGAGCCAATCTTACTTACATATATACACATCTTACCTCTGACCTTAGCTTGCAATTTTCTATCCAACAAAAGATTTGTCACATTGAAGACATACAGAATAACCAAAATTAAGGCTTCCCACCAAAACACATAGCTATCCCAAAGACAAGATGCTAAGCATATAACGGATAAGCCATACCATAACAAGTCTCTGGAAATAGGCCACCAATCTATAGAAAAGTCCTTAAGAAAAAAGAAGCATAACAGAACATCCAATTCTCTCTAACTTCTAGTCTCTCATACTTCACACTTACCACACCGGTGTACAGACAACAGCAGGCCGTTATGGCCAAAGTATTAAACACCGAAGAACCCACAATGGTACCCACGCCCATATCGCCTTCAGTCAAAAATGTTGCATAAAGATTTATGAAAAACTCAGGCGAAGAGCTAGCGACTGCCAATAAAGTTGCCCCCGCCACATCGTAAGACAAATGAAATTCTACAAGTTTTAAACAATTTCCATTTAATTAAAAAGCACCACTGCCAAGCTAAGGATTCTTACTATAACATAATCTTTCCACAGCAGGCACGCAATACTCATCACACACAATGGCTATGGCCAAAAATAAATAGATGGTGATCACCGTATGCAGGAAAACGAAATCATATCGGGGTGGTTGATCGGTGAACCAATCGGGATATGCGTCTATGCCATGCGCTGAACAATTGCCTTGATTGTGGGCTTGTTTAAACTGTAAAATTGGATCAACTGCAAAAGTTGAGAAAATGGTTTATAAGTTTTCTATTATTTGATTTGAAATATTACCGTTAATGTATTTAGATCTTATAAATAGTAGAGACATTTATTAGTTTTTTTAATGAAAGTTAAGTTTCTTTTAATATTCTAATAATTTTTCTGACATTTTGTTAAAAAAAAAATAAACACAAGACACAAGGAGATTTGAATTCAAATTAGGTGATTGCCATTGCTCAGCTGACCATTTTCGCCAGTTGTTGACATCACCCGAAATTGACAAGGCAAATTCAAATAAGGTATACTCAGCTAAATTCGCTTTGAGAAATTTATACTTTAAATATAAAAAAAATGCACAGAAAAATGTATGTCGACATTTAACGTATATTCAAATTACAAGCGGCGAAAGTAGTCACCTGATCCCTTGCAACCACCTCGCCTTGGATATTGACTATTGGACTATACATCGTCTATTTTTCATGCAGAAAATTAAATGGACTACATATCGTCCATTTTTCATGCAAAAAAAATTTTATAAAAAAAATTAATGTACTATACATCGTAAATTTTTCATGCAAAAAATTATTTATGAAAAAATTTAATGGAAAACATTTTTTTTAATTTTTCATACATCTTCCGTTTTTCATGCGATGGAGAAACCAGTAAAATAATAGACTCTCCTCGTTGTTCTTTTATTATGTATTTTAATTTTTTCCTCCAGTTATTACTGTGTAGTTTCTTTGACAAATTTAATTAAATAACTTGTTATTTAAGCGAAATGAAAAAAATATGTAATGCACACGAATAGACGACAAGATTTAAAATGAAAAGTAATCTTATATGGGAGAAATGTAATAAAAATTAGAAGAATTTCTGCGATTAAAAAATACGAAGTTCAACAGTAGTTTTTTATTGTAAGAAATTTTAAAGTAAAGGTATCAGGTTTTATTCTTAAAGAACTATTTATTATTTTAATAAGAAAATATGCATACAACACTTCTTTTGTAAGCTTTTACTAAACCAAATACAACAGAAGAACTTTGGTTAAATAATCTGGTGCAAAAATCTTTGCTGAATGCATTTGATTCCTATAATTCTAAACTTAGTCTTAATTTCTTTATGTTATTATTTTAACTATTAATTTAGCAATATATCTGCTGAATTATATGCTCAAACAATTCAGTGTAAAATATTTTGATCGATCATGTCGCTCTCGACTTGTTTGAAAAACTTGTTGCTAAAATTGTTTTAAGTACTCACCTCATATTTCTGCTGAATTGAGTATTATTTCCTTTCACTCTATACTTTGTTGAAACACAAAGTATTATTTTGAATATTCAGCACATAATAGATAAGCTATAATAACTTCTTTCATTCTGTATTTATTTGGTTAAAAATTAAAAACACAATTCTGTTTTACTTTTTCAGCTTCAACTTTGAATATTAATTGAGGTAAGTAAAGAAATATTTATTATTAATTTATATACTACACATATATTCAAGAATTTTCGACCTATTCAGTTTATTATATTAAAATTATCGTGTCTGTATAGCTTATTCAGCTTTATTGAATTTTTTTTCAACTAGCTGTTTTGCAGTTGAAATAAGTATTTTCATTGTTAATATACAAAAATTTGTTTTGCCTTGCTGAGTTGTTTAAAGTATGTATGGAAATTCAGTATAAATATTTTGCTTATAGCCAGCCTGTAACATTTTCATTGAAATAATACTTCATATCTGCTATAAATGCAATTCAGCTGGTAGTTTTCTTCAGAAATTATTTTTTTTATTAAATAATATTGTAAATACCTATTCAGCTTGCTGAATTACTAAATTTTGACGATGTTGAAAATTTTTGATATTTTAAATTTGTATCTTTTTTATCCGTCCAAGCGTTCGCTTGTATATATATTATATATATAGTTTGTACGTCTTACAAAAATATCTATGTACATGTATTTCATAATCCATAAAAATTAAACTTTTAGGTACATAAGCACCAATAAAAATAATGATAAGTTTCAAAGACATGGCTTTATATATCTATTTACCTACATGCATGTATGTATGTATGTATATAGATGTGTATGTATCTATACACAATACTATCTTCTGCTAAATATAATGCTTGAGACTCAATATTCTGCCGGCATAAGTTTACGTATGATAATATGTTTTTGCCCCACTACCCAAGCAATTGAAATAAATGTCAGTAAATATGGTAGAAATTCCAAAAAAAAAACTCATTTAATTCACTTGTCACTTTAATCTACTAAAGATATTCATCTCATATTTTTTTGTTATTTTGTAGTGATTTTTCTTCGTATGGGAGAGAAAATAAAAAATATTAACAATGAATATATGAATGTGTGTATTTACACAGACACACACACACATATGTATTTTTTAATATAGTACATGTACACATGTATACATACATGTATGTACGAGTACTTCTACTCTTCTATATTCCAGATTTTATATGCTGTAGTTGTTACTTATTTGTGATTAAATTCACCACACATTTTTATTAGTCTGATTGAGGATCAGTATGTGACCGATGATGAAGACGATGGGCTTCACTGTACATACATACACACATATGTATCTATGTATGTTTGTACATATAATTTTTCTCAATACACTAGTAAATTACATTTTCAACTTTATTGTTGTTAGCATTTATACAACAAAAACAACAATATCGTCACTGATAATAATAATAATAACGGTATCCTATTGTATTCAAATTAAGTGGCAACTATACAACAATATTGAAGACAATTTTTTTTACAAATAATGACAACAACAACAAAACCTGAAACTTATAAAAATTATCTGTGAAAAGAAATTTTAAGTGATAAAATCACAGTTTGAATATGCCATAGTATGGGTGCGTGCATGAACACACATACATATGCAATCATACATACATCTAAGTATGTTTATTTATTTGCATGTACTATGTATGTATATAAATATGTATATGCTTTCATAAATTCAGCTAGCGACTTAAAGATAGACGTGATATTTAAATAAATCTTAAATTTTTTCAAGTAAATTAGTGATATTTTTAAACATAAAATATTTTTTTTCGTTGATACTGATATTGATATACTATACAAACAAAAAATATTATGAAATAAAATTATAAAAAAAGCAATGAAATCAATGAAAAATTATAACTTGTTAACACGGTAATTGCAAGGCAAGTTTTTAAGCCGCTGAAAATTAAAAATCAACTTAACGAAACTTTTTCAGAACTAAATTATTTTTTGTACGTATCCAATGTCAAAATATTTGAATACAATTTTTGAAAACGTGTACATTACACACATACGAACATAAATTAAGTAATATAAAAATAACTGAACGAAAAACTATTTTTATTATTTTTTAGTGAAACTATTTTAAGCAAGACATTGGCAACAAAACCATTTAAAGAAATTTAAGTTAGTTAAATTTTAATAAATATGCAAATATAATCGCAAACCTAACGAAACTTAAATATTTCATTAACACATATTTTAAACGCCTTACAACAATGAATTGTACTCATTAGCGAGCACTGGAACTATGTTAAAGCGAGAAATAGAATTAGAGGAAATCTTTATTGGGCAAATAAATGGTTTGAAGTAAGACAAAGAAAAATTTCAAAACTAGTACAAATAAAATAAAACTAACATTGTAGTAACCTAACGAAACTTTATGCTCTATTTGAAGTGCAATATTCGCATAGTTGCGAATGCAGAGCTGGTCCAAATTACGCGTAACGAAATCTTATAAAGGCCAATGAAACTTTGTTTTAAAACTTGGAATAATTTAAAAAAATAAAAATTAATTTTCGAGCTGAACGAAACTTTATTTTCCAATTTGACAGCTTAAGGAAATTTTTTTAAGTAAGGCTGCACACTATTTTACTTTCAAAGCCACATAAAACTAAAGAGCACAGTTCAATTTAATTGAAACTATTGATTCTAAAACTTAACGAAACTTTATTTTTTAATTAAAATTAACTAGAAGCAAGTTTGAGAGAACATTGAAATATTTTCTGGGCTGCAAGTGCAGTAGTGGTCTAATTGAAACTTAACGAAACTTTTTAGAAATCAACGAAACTTTATATTAAAATTAAAATCCTAAGATAAATGTACATATTTAAAAAAAATATTGAAAAAAAAGTTAAAATGTTAGTTAGTTTTGAGCTGAACGAAACTTTATTTTCGTTATTTAAAGCTTGACGAAACATTTTTATTGCCAAAGAATATATCATTATAAGCCCAGCATAATTTAAATAAAACTAATGTTTTCATAGCTTAAGAAAACTGTGTTTATAAATCATTTTAAACCTCGTGTGGAATATCTTTAAGTCTGGAAAAGCAAAATTTATCTAACTGAAACTTAACGAAATCTGTGAAGAATGAACGGAACTTCATTTTAATATTAAAAGCATTGTAATCGTTAAAGGCAAACTTTTTATAAGTTAAATTTTAACTTAACGAAACTGACCTAGGTTTACTTTTAGCTTTTATAAGCACAACAGCAACAACAACAACACAAGTAGCAGCTAAAAAAGTTACCATAGTTATAACTTTACAAGAAAGTTTTAAGTTTAACAGAACTTTCATAATGATATGCTTTAAAAATTTAAAAGTCTCACTTATTTGGAACTTGCTGAGTCCTCTTTGAATAAAAAAATTTAAACTTAGAAAATGTGCAGATGTACACAGAACAATTTTTTTTTAATTTTTAATTAAAATTTTAATAGCTTTCATTAATTCGAATGGAAAGAATTAATTGATATTACCAAATTGTTTTGTCCCTGTCCAGACTTGCAACTTCTGCTGCAACAATTCTTTAGTTTATTGGTGAGAGAGGTGAAAAGATTGGGGAGGGGTACACAGTTTCATGTGCTCTGCAATTCTCTTTTGTTTTGAAATTCGTACTTGTTAATTTAAAGTTGGTAGATTTATTTGACGTTTTATTTTATTACTTCAGTTGTATGAAAAACGCAGAATATAACAAAAAGTAAATGGAATTGTTGTCATTTTTCGTGGGAATTTGTGGTGTAATAGAATTTTTTTAAACATAATTGCAAAACTAGAATTTTTAATAATACAATTTCGAAGCAGAATTTTAAAAAATTGCAGCAACAAAAATTGCAAGTATGGACGAGGACTTATAAGTGAAAATTTATAATTTTTTAAATTGATATTACACAATTTTTCATATTACTTTTTTTCTGTGTATATGTACATATATACGAATATCTTTTTCACTTTCAAAAGTTTTTTTCAGACAATAATTCGAGGGTTTGACATTTTTATGCTTTTCATACTGTTCCCGTTCAATCATTAATTTTCAATTCCATTTCACTTTACCCATCCCACATTTTACATCAAGCGCATATACACACCAGTGTGTGTATGTATGTATGTGTTGCAAAAAAAAAAATTAAATTAAATTTAAAAAACCTAACGCACGTTCTTATCACGAAAATTGTAAAAATGAAATTAACATTATTAAAGGTCAAAATTTAGAACATTTTGTCGGCTGCGAGTTAAGCAACAGCAATTACGAATTCATTGCTGTTGTAGACAAAAGAGGCATTTTATTAAAGAAACAATTAACTAAAGTAAATGTTGGTACATACATATGTACATATGTACATCGTACATAACTACCAACGTATATGTTTATATAGATGGATGTATTTATGTAAGTTTGTGAGTGCGGATGTACTATGCATATAACGTCATTGCAACAATTATGATCTCGAACGTAATGATGGTTAAATTTATTGCCATGATGATATAATAATGTTATGTAGTAATAATGATGTTGATGACGGTGGTGGTGATGGAACAAAAAATATCTAAAAACATACATATGTACATATGTATGTATATAATATTTGCTCTTAATCAATTTTGTTTAGTTGATGATGCAGTTGAAAGCGGCACGTTGCTTATGATGCATTTCAAAATGCACAGTGAGGCAAAGAAGGACAAATACAAATTTTGAAATCCTTAAGTACCAATCAATATTAATTTATTTCGCTCTTGGGGATTGATATAAGATAATGTTTTCTTTCTGGTGTAGTACATAGAAAATATTTAATTAGGTTAATTATCAGCTTATGCTCGGATTTGCTCATTTTGTTCAAGAATATCATTTACATTTGAGTAACTTTTGTCTTGTAAATATGTACATATGTATTATGTGTATGTATGTATATTATTCTGTTTCGCTGTTGCATATTAAACATTCGTAATGCTGAGTGCACATAAAGGCGTTTTGTGGCATCGCAATAGTGTGTAGTAGTGAAACGTTTGTCATTACAAATATTTTTCGTTGTGTGACATTGCGTTACAAACAAAAAACATAATCAGGGCAATCATTTTTTTTCCAATTACAATTTTTTGTTTTCCCTATTACTTGTTATTGTTTGAAATTGTTTCCTGGGAAAAATTTCTCGCGGAATTTTATTCATGATTGCCTTCAATTTGAAAATTACACTACATAAAAAATTACAACACTAGAAATGCGAAATGTGTACTCAGCATAAATATAGTAAGTACATTTACACAAAATTTTAATAATAGATTTACGTTAAAAATGCTGCTAAACACTAATGTTCAAATAGTCAAAAACAACTCCCTTAATTATTGACCCGCATTATGCATGTGTGGAATAAAATTCAAAGAAAGACTACACATTAAAAAAAAAACAATTGAAATCATTTCAATTTTGTTGTATGTGTGTGTGTTTGCTTTTCAACAATACATATTATTAAATGACCACCACAAATATACAAACGAGATATACACATATGTATCTGTATGCAGGTATGTACGTATGTGTGTGCGTGTATATATATAGACACACAAAAAAATCATATAAACAGCGGCACTTTTTTATATCACATTTACATATATGGTGGAGCTGGGCTTCCATCTATAGAGCTGAGTTTAAATGAATTTAGTCAATAATAACGGTGCGGTTACTCAACATCATTTATAGCAATGAAAATTTAAGTAAAAATCTTATAAGAAATAAAATGAAATGGATTTGAAATAATGAAAAAAATAAATAAATAAATTGCAAAACAATAAAAATTTTACAAATTAAAAATTAAATGAATTTATTTGAAGCCGGCCGCGCTATTTTATCTCTAAATGTAAAAAGACTTTCAATAGCGGAAACGGATTTTCTTAAGAATTATCGACAAGAGCATAATTAATTAATTTCGCTTAAAAATAAATTATAAAAACAAAATAGTCAAGCAAAATAATTCTCCATATTGCTTTTCTCTGTGTTTGTCACAAAACACAATTGATGGCAAGCGATCCGTTGTTGTAGCTCATCAAAGCCAATAGTCGCTTGTGTGTGTGTGTGTGTGTGAAATATTTTGTGTAGCAAGAGAGTGAGAGTAAATAAATATAACAGTGATATATCTACTATATACTGAGTGTGCTTTATTATATGAATATCCAAAAACACACACATACACTCAAACTTAAAGAAAGAAAAAAACTTTATTTTGATAACGTTTTTCGTTTTGTTTTTGAACTTATGAGAGTGTATTGAGGGGTTTTTTTTGTGATTTCAAATACTCTACGTTAAGGTTCTACTTAGAATTTTCATTTTTGTTTTATTGTTGTTGCTGAAATTTTGTATGTTTTCAATGTATAGACGGTGCTGAGCTTAGTTTATGACGAGCGGTGTTCAAAATATCAAGCAACCAATGTGATAACGCGCTTACGCGAACTTGCGTTACAAAAGTCTTCAAACAAAGTGCACACACCTTTGAATATACATAATATGTACATATAGAAAAAGAATAAAAAAAATAACAAAAGGAAAAGCCGTCGCAGTGACATTTAAACGTCACTTTAAATAAATTTTAAAGAATATATGTACAAATAAAAAAATTATAAATAATTGCATTAATGATAATATAGCAAATCAATGTTAAGAAGGTTTTAATTAAAAATACCCACAAAATAAATATACAGCCAACAAAAATTAAAAATTACACAACAAAAAGAAAAAAATGGAAGATTATTGGGGACTAAGCAGCACTACTGGTATTAAAAAATTTATTTTAAAAATAAAAAAAAATAAAAATATTGCAATAAGTTTTTGAGCTTTTATAATAAACAAAACATAACTAAAACTAGGTCTAAAAAATATATATGTATATAAAACGCTTGTTTGTTTTTTTTTTCAAATTGAAACAAAATTTCAATTCTTTTTATAATTAAAAATACAAAAACGTAAAAAAAAGCTTTTGTTTCTATTAACTGAAGCGTTAAAATGTTTAGAAAAATAACTGAAAATGTAATACGAGGCCCGTCTCCAAATGTATACAAATAGGAAAACAAATTTAAATTTTATTAAAAAAAATTTATGATCAACACAAAAACACATTTTCCACAAAAAACAACTTGTTGTGCTTTACATACTTATTTTTTTTTAATCTTGGAGAAAAGGCTATACTTTTGGTGCCCCCTGTAGGGAATTTGTTTTGGCGAAACAAAGACTTTTGTGTGTAATCAAAACAAACTGTTTTTATAATAATACAATGCTTTGGTTGTGCCCTCTTTTGGATAAAAAAAACACAAATTGTAATACGCATATCGCTTAATACTAGCGCTATAGCTTGGCATACAAAGCAAAGTATTTTACAAAAATATTCCCCTCTTGAAATGAACGTTTCTTTGTGTTAGATACATAGGGATGTAATTATAAATTAATTTAGAACAACATAAGTTATTAACTTAAGTTTGGTGATTTTGTCACTTTTTACCGCTGCTATTTTTTTTTATTACCGCCCTCATATTTGAGCCATATGTCGCGCTTTCATACTTATCATTTAAAATAAAATCTGTTTTGTGTTTCTTAATAGTTGAAACCTGAGTGCAATTAAAAACGTTAAGCAAAATTAAAAGATGTGTTTTATTTAATACAAACAGCAGGAACATAAACAGAAAATAATGTAAACAACAACAACAAAATGTAAACCAATATCAATAATATGAAAATGTGCAATTGATGTACATGAATTGTTTTTGCCGGTGTAATTTGTAAAACATTTCAATAGAAACATGCACGTTCTGAACTAAAACTTATTATTATCAACAACTGATCGTTTGTTCAATACAACAATATCTCGCGTATTTATTTATTATGGCTGAAATAATAAAAATCGTGTAAATATTTACATATCAGTAATATTTAAACCTTCAAAATATTAGTCTCATCTACTTAAGTATATGCAATAACTATAATACAAAAGAAAGACTTACAACTCGCTATTGATCGAACGAAAATATCTTCAATTAAATTTTTATGCCTTCAACGCCATTCAACTTCACAAATGTCCTTTGACACGAATCATACCAAATAAGTATTGGATAAAATAATTTTGTATGCTACAATGTTCACTGTTCATAGTATACTATTTTCTTTATCGTTTGAAGTTTTTTGGCCTCAAACACTTGTGTATAAAAATTTGTGACTAAGCACAGATAAAAAAAAATTCTTGGCAATTTTTCATGAAAAAGTCGAACGAACTTTTTATTCCCCTGAATTTTTTCCATGGAACAATAATTTGTTATCGTGGATATTCCCTGAATTTTTGTTTCCTACGAAATAAACACATGTTTTTGTTCGAAACTACGAAAACGTTAAATATGTAAATATTAGATTATTAAATGATATATAATGATAAAAGTTTTTATGATTGGTGCAAGTTTTTTAATACAGTGGGGGAAAAGAAAATGACCGGCAGTAAAAAAACACCGAAATATAAAAAGAAAAAAAATTAATTAAAATATGTATGTCTCTATTCCTTTAGAATTGTCCAGTGCACTTTGATAAATTAATTTAAATACATAATCCTGATACAATTCTTCGTTGTAGGCAAATTTTAAAACATTATAGAGTTAACAAGTTTTGGTGTTCCTTCATGAACTCTGTCATTATTTCTTGTTGTCTTGGATTCAATTTTTTATAACTAGTCTTAGAAATATAATAATAACTTATTCACTGAAATCTTAGTTTACTAACATTTTTATGAAATTTAAATTAAAAAAAAAAACATTTTCATTGCTTTTTATTTTTCTTTCTTAAAAAAGCATTCAAGTTAATAAAAAATGCTAAAAATCCATGTAAAATTAAAATCTAGCATTAAATTTTTTTCTTCTGTAAAACATCATAATTTTCCGCCTTCTCTCATCTTAATTTTCCGGCAACACTAAAACAAACACATGCATGCAATCGTATTGAATTTTGTTAAAGGATGACACTTCGTAAAAATCGTACGTTCAACTACATGCTCACGTATGCCTAACGTGACCAGATGGTTTTTGCAAAAAGCGGGACATGATCAATCAAAATGCGGGATTTTGAAGAAAATACCGCCAAAAAGCGGGATTTAAAAATATATATTTTTTAGAAAGCAGGATGTGTAATGCACAGTTTTGAATGTACATAATTAGGAAACACAGTTTTCAAATCAAAAGAAACGCTTTTAAATAAACCAAATTATTTATCTATATAAATAAAAATCAAATGTCGTTCTTTGGTAAGAGCAGCTGCATCTAATGCAGCAAGAAACGTGAAATTTTGTGTAAGTAATGATTTTTATAATGTGCGTTGTCTTACAAAAAAAGTTCGAATTGCACATGTGGGCTTGACACCTCACATAAAGAGAAAATATTTACTTTGAGATATCTGGAAAATTAATATAAGGAGAACTTTGAAATTTTATAGGGATAACTCTGTTGATATTGAGCATTATCTCTGAAAGCAATTTCATAATTTAAAAAGTAGTCGTGGTGCCTCTCATATAGTGCAAATTTTCGTTTGTCCTCAAAAATAATACCATCGTATTACTGATGGTCTAGAAGGAACAAGAGGCTATTATTTTTTAATTTTTTTAATGACTGAAGTTGGCGTGGCATTTCCTACATAAAAGCAGAATTTACTTCAAGATATTTTGGAAGCCAAAACAGTAAAAATTTAGAAATTTTTTCTTAATACCGATAAGACTACTGGTATTATAAAAAGGAGTCAATAATGGAACAAAAATTGTGTGACCTCCTAAGTAAATTATATATTAAGTTTTTAATATTTTAGTATGTATATGTGACAAACACAAACTTGAAATTCTGCTTATTCAGCCGATGATAGAAAATAATAAAATAATAGATAATAAATTGAGCGTGGAATGAATTTTTATCAGCTATATTTTAATAAAAATCAAATAATAGATTGAAAATTTCAAACTCCAAAAAGCGGGATAAATCGGGATAGAAATTCGAGACGGGATCGACCTATGAAAAGCGGGATGTATGGTCAGGTTACGTATGTCATAATCTCAAAATTTATTTCGCCCAGCACTTTCACGTACGGCATAATGCCAAAAATATATTTTTTACGCTACCAGTTGTACGCTCACGGATGTAAGGACTTGGATCCAGTTGTTACAACTTCGTTATGTTGTTTTGCTTTACAGCATTATTTGGGCGTATGAGTAATATTGATAAATAATAATACGTATACGTTTTATATGTACATAAATCTTCTGCAAACTGCGGCGAAATCAAATAATGTTGGAATTTTAGTCGAAATCAAGTTTAAATTAATGACTCGATTATGAATGGCCGAACTTTAGTTGCGTTGCCATTTGCCAAGATGCTATAACGTATGGCAACTGACAACTAACAGCTGTTAACTTTAGTTGCCAAATATTGTTTATTTTGGCAACCGCGAAATTTTAGTTGTTCCATAGTTTTCAAAGCAAAAAGGTGTCAAAATTAAAAAATATAAGACATTTCAAATTAAATTGAATAAAACACTCCTCCTTTGGGAAGGCGAAAATAAGCTTTAAGGCAAGACACATTCACCAGCTAGTAGCGAAGACGCAGCTGAGGTATTTTTTTTAAATTAAAGTTGATCGGAAACTTCAAAAAATTAAAAAAAAAAAAAATTAAAAATAATGTTGAAAAAATTTTAACATGAAAAATATTTTATTAAATAAAATTCTTTGCAAACAAATTTAAAAATATGAAAAAACTATTAAAAAATTGTGAAAAGTGCTAAACGTTGCAAATTTTGTTAGTGGTAGCCGCCATGAAGAAATTGTTTCAACTTTATGTGAATAATTTTTATTTTAATTTTTTTAAATAAATTCTTTTTTTGACATTTTGTTTTTTTTTTGCGTTGTTGTATTGTTGTAATCTCGATATTGCATGTAAATGAATGTGCCTTGCTTTAAAGCGGCCCACCCACTTGCAATATAATTGCACAATTTTTCGTATTGTACAATAATATCGCCAATGTAAACGTCATTTTCGAAGGTGGCGCAATATATTGGCAAATATCAAAAGACTTTTGATTTTTATTGTACAATCAAGACAAAGTGGTGGCAACATTGTTCAATATTTCTATATTTATGATGTGACCAGGCTAAAGTTCGTACCGCTTTGTAAGCCAAATTACATGTGATAATTATTAATGAACAAGTAACACCAAAGTTATTTGTAAATATTCTGACAAACACATAGTTGAACGGAACAACCGGCTGTTTTCGAAGGTCACTAAACCTTCCTCATCAGCGTTCTTTTGTGTTTGGTCCACTGTGTGTGGTGTCAGTTGATGTAGAGTTCTGCTTTATATACGCAACTTTTTTGCAAATGGAGTATGTGAATTGTTTTGATTCATCGTAATACAATTTGCTGAAATCTTTTTTTGTAATGAAAGCTCATTTTCACCATCTCTAAATTTACAACAGTCTTGCCATTGTTCATCAATAATTATCACATGTAATTTGGCTTACAAAGCGATACGAACTTTAGCCTGATCAAATCATAAATATAGAAACAAAAGAAGTTCGAAGAATAATAATTAAAATTGTTCAATGTTGTTTACTTTTTCACTGCCAGGAAAATTGGGCAATATTTTCTTTAAAAATATTGTGCCATTTATTGCATAGTATAGGTCAAAATGACAATAATATGTACAACATCTGAAGGCTTTAAATTATTTTAAGCAATAGCATTTACTCACAGTAGATGCGGCTGCTCTGAAGGATTTTAATTGTCTCTAAATAAAGAACACATTTTACACTTCTCTTCTCTTTACCGAAAAATAATTCTACTGAATTAATCATCCTTATTTGAAAAAAATTTTTTAGCACTTCTATTTTTTGTATTTTGAAGCTTTGCTTAAATTATTTTCAGTTGGTAATCTGGAGAAAGTTGCCATACTCAATTCTAATTTTAACTTTGGTTCCCGCTGTCAGCCATAATTGAGCTATAAGTGATTTCTCTAATTATCTCAATTTATTTTATTTCGATTAAATCAATATGAAATGATAATGGACAAAGCTGTCTTGTTATGAAAATCATACCTTTTTTCAAACATGAAGATATAAAAGATACAAAAGTATGACTGGATACACACACGGCAATATTAGTTGATGAGCTTAACTTGAGGCCTCATGTTGATGCTTGTAATTTGAGACGCTATGAAATGAGGCCCAAAGAAGAAAATGAAATAAGTCCCAATAAAATTATTTAATTTTTCAGGCTTTATTTCATCTTGATGTTGGTTTAGTTAAGCTTTATTTCATTTATATTGGATATTTTTTTTTTCATAAATTTTCTCTTGTGTCTTATATAACTTTTTTCGGTTTTATTTCATTGGTTATTTTCCTGGGCCTTATTTCATATCATATCGCCGTAATTTGATTATACGTTAGATATCAAAACACATATTTCAGTACATTTGACATCAAAAGTATAAATTTTTAAAAGCGCGTATATCTTTAATGAATTTGCCTTGGATTAGCCTTTAATTCATTCACACAAAATGAGCCAATATTTATACTCACCACTAGTGGTGAGAATCTAAGCAATGTATCATAAAGATGCAATCATAAAAACTTAAGGATGTATGTATGCATGTGCTGGCACGAAACTTGCTCATGCGGAGATTTTTAAACATCTACATAAATCTTGTCTGTATGTATACATAGGTATATGTATGTACTCGTATGTAGATACCTACATACATATGTATGTATCTTTCTTTTACGTATTATATCTCAGTAATTTTCTTTAGGTATGTACATTTGTATGTATGCATGTACATATATTTTTGTGTGCTTTTATTCTAAGTACAAAATTATAGTCGCACTCGGTACAAATAACACAAACAACAAATAAAAGTGATGATTATTATGATTAAGAATATCACACCCAAAGCAATTTACACTAAAATAAAATCACGAAAATTATGAAAATGCTGATAGTAATAAATACGTAAATATGTATGTAGATGAGTTTGATGGCATACGTGCTGCAAACAGTTTAGCAGTCAAAGTGAACTATTTAAATCGAAAAAAATGAAATGGAGCAAAAAGTACAAGAAAAATTTAAGCATAAGAAAAAGAAATTTAATATGTACATAAGTATAAATGTTTGTATTGTACATATATTTATATTATTTAAGTTTAACGTCACACATTTTTTAGTAAATCGACGGCTTATATTCAATACCCGCCATACGCCAAAACACAATTTTTCAGGAGAGAGAAAAAACTGTTTCATTCCAAAATTCTTAAGGTATGAATTAATCTTTCTTCTATAATATTTTTTAAATATGACTACTGAGTCACCCTTATAAAAAAATAGAACTTTTTACTCTATTCGTAGCGATATGGTTGATGTCGGGTATTGCAACTGAAATCTTCAAATATTTTTATTGCGTATAGCGGTTATTGCACAGTAATAAAAATATGTATTTTTGCTCTAATATGTAATTTTATTAAATGAAGCATTTGTTTAACGTTTTTCTAGCATAAAAGAATTCAATAACAAAACAATAACAAAAAATAAACATAATTAAAAAAAAAGGTAATTCAAATTGGAAATTTATTCGTTCCGTATTCTCAAAAAAAATCGTGCGGTTGATAGCGATATCACAAATATTTAAAAAAAAGGACATATTAACTTTTTTTTCGGAAATTTTTGTCAGAGATTAAGCTGGCATCAGTGAACAATTTGCGATCAAAAAGTCATTTTCCAAAAATTGGTGTATGGCGGGTATTCAATATAAGCCTTCGAAATACTTTATAACATATTGCGCGAGGCAATACTTTTTATAACATTTAAAAAAACTAAAAACAAAAAAAAAGTTATTTATTTTAAAACTTAAATTCTTATACTTGAGCCTGTAGAATGCAAAATTTTGGCATGTTAATTTAATTAAAAATTTGTGTGTTATTTTGTGAGAATATATTCCTGGCCCCAATACAGAAGAAATAGCGTACAAAATTTGCTAGATGGAGCATGCTGAGAAGATCCCTGCTCTCATTCAATTAAATACTGTTATCCAAAATCTCTAACCTATTTTTTTCCAATAAGATGAAATGATTTCTAATTTTTTTTTTAAATTTTAAAAATTCGAAAATAAATATTAGTTTTGGTACGCCCACTACCGGACCAGGCTGAAAAGTTTTTGGGTGGCTAGAAGCTTAGAATTAAAAATGTTCAAGAACACGATATAAAATTTTAAATCCAAAAATCTTAATCGAAAACACTTGGAATATTTTTTTTCTATTTTTTTTCTGTAAAAAAAATTAAAAAAAATACCCCAAAAAATTTTCAATTTGGAATTTTATAATAATTATTCAGAAAGTTATCGCCAAAAACTGCAAAAAAAGTGATTTTTTTGAAAGTTAATCTCTTTTGAACAAGTGTGATCAAATAAAATCCCCAAATTGACCAGGGAGGCTCTTTAAAAAAATCACAAAAAATAAAAAATAATAAAATAAAAATAAATAAATAAAAAACATTAAAAAAATATTACAAAATTTCGGAAATCTAAACAAAAAACTTCTGATTTGCTCCATATACACATTATTATGTGTATGAATATCAGTCCCGTTCTGAAAATCACTCAATTACAAAACACATGCCGTTTGAAATTACACGTGTAATTTTTCTGTTCTGTAAGCCACACTGTTTTTTCTTTTCGGTGTGAGTTTAGCTTGCCGAAAACACAAAAACAGCTGATTTCTTTATTTTGACAATGAAAAGCAAACCTGAAATCACAAAAGCAAATAATGTTTTAGCAATAGAAATTAATTAATTTAATTAAATTAATAAAGAACACATTGACTAATTTACCTACGTAATTTATGATAATCTTCGAGCTGTAGTATTCGCAAAAATACCAAGTGATTTGAAAATGTTAGATACTTTGCTGAACCTGTTGAAATCGCAAAAGTTAATATGTACCTACATATGTACCGAACACTTTTTTGTGGTTTCGAATCACTTTGATGAAATGTGATTTCTGTATATGGCTTAATTCATTTAGTACTTCCTCCACCAAGTCATTATATCGGAGTTATATGTGATTCTGATGGTCAAGTGCGTAAACCACCTTCTGGTCATTCGGTAAAATTCCTAGAACATCGATTACAAATTAATTCCGAAATGTTAATTGAGTTGCAGTAATTACTTCTTTCTGTCAAGAGCATGATGCATTATAGGCAGAATTATATCGCTCCTTTATTGCAACAGAACTCCAAAAACTACTTTTGCAGAAAACAAATTTTATAGTTTCATTATACAACTCAATGAAGATTTAAACATACGTGACCTGTTCCACGAAAAGGGACCTCTGCGCCGAACAATTTTTTTTTTAATTTTTGAGTGATTCTTATAGGAAAACAACGCTCTTTCAAATGCCGCAAACCGCAAGTTTCTATCACCTGTAAAGATGAACGCAAGTTTCTATCACCTGTAAAGATGAACATAATTAATGAAAAAATTTAAAAATGTGATATAAACAGATAATATATATAATATTTGAAATTTAAAAAAAGTTTAATATCAAAGGTACAAATCCCTTTTCGTGGAGCAGGTCACATATTTTCTTTCCTCAAGAGGCGCATGTACAACGAAAATTTTACACAAAATGAATTATGATATAATGATTTTTTTTTTTTTTTTTTGAGATACGTCTATGTTGCAATTAAGAAGCGATATATTGGTTTGATCCATCGACCATTTAAAATAAAAATGAGTTAAGTATGGGATATATATATTTCGAATATCTCCTTTCTGAATCCAAAACATGTTTCGCGAAATTAATTATGGTTTCTGAGATAATTCATTTCAACTATTTTAAGGTTTTAATAAGTATTGTTTTGCTGTACATGCCACAATTTGGGGTTAGCGTCAAAATCAACATACAAAAACATGCGAATTAAAGTTAACTCTTGTTTTACTTCATTTCTATAAGAAATTAATAATAAAAAAAGAAGGTGCCGTAAGAAAAATTCAACGGCGACTGTTAAGCAAAAACATCATCACCCAGACGCAGCCGCCGATTAAATGCTTTAATATAAACTTATTAAACACTAAAATAAAATAAAATAAAATAAAGCTTAATTATGCATGTTTGAGTACAACAGAAATAATAAAAATTTCATTCTTTATTTTAAATACACTTCAATTACTTGTTTTTCTTGTGTAAGTGCTTAAGCGGATCGATAGTTAAAAATATTACGGCGGCGGCTTCTTGGTCGGCGTTAAACGATCGAGACTTATTTCTCTACACAGCAAGAAAAATAAACAAAACAACAAACTTCTCAATACACAGCAATAAAGTATACGTATGGGGCACAAAAAGCTACTGTTTGAAAATAAATTAAGAAAAGTGTTGTATGCGGCACAAAACGTATTTTTACTTTTACAATAAAGTAATATTAACTTCTAACTTTATTCGTGAAAGTTCACTAAAATTTACGCATTTCTTCCAAACAGTGGAATGGAAGCAATGGTGGAAATAAAAAATAAAATTCTATCGGGTATGCTTTGAGAAAACTTCATGTAAACCTTCTTCGTCATTTTTCTCCATTCCGACTTTTTGGCATATGCTCCAAACCAATAATGGGCTGACGATATGTAAAATCATATTAAGGAACAAATGTATTTGTTAAAATGTCAGTGCTATGCAAAGAATGTAATAGAATACTCTTATCGCAAATAACTTGCATTACCTTATTTGTGATATGAACTATTCTAGACATAATATCTTTCACATGTACTCTTAGTGTTCATAAAAATTATATATACTTACATAGTAATGTATGCATGTATATACATATGTATGTGCATATATTTATGTACAATAAATATAAAAATTTGTTAACATGCCAGTCGCAAAACACATTTCGTGCATCATTCAATCAAAATCCAATTAACGCCTCCAACTATCAAATGTATGAAAAAAAAAGAATGATTTTTGTTTTTCGTAATTATTAAAGTAAATTATTAATTACTTGATTTTATCAAATAATTAAAACAGTACTTTTTTCCCGTTTTGCAATTTTTGTCTTGATTCCAATTTATAAAACGAAACGGAAACACAATAGCGTGCAGCATGTGTGCAAAAGTAATATTTAAATGATGAATTTGAGCGAAATAAATTATGAAATTGGATATGACGAAAATATTTTAATTGATTACACAGAGAGAAAAGCATTGCAAGTAATTTTTTGATAAATTTCTTTACTCTCCGCTTAATGTGATATAATAACTTAGACCATGGATTGCATTATTTTCATGTTGAATTAATAAGTGGACCATGGACCGAGGGCAATGTCCTTTTTGAAACAATTCCAATTTGAACCTAATTTGAAAGATGTCCAGACATCTATCAAGACATTAAACAAAAAAAAAAAACAAATTCGTATATTAACTTACACGGCAGTGAAGTGTGCTTATCTGCTAAAAACAAAATGCTCTTTCAGAGTTTGCATAAGGAAATCAAAAGGTATGGCAGTGACTATATGCAGATGCTTTTTAGCTGAACGAGTTTTTGCGACTTTTTTCTTTTAATTCCAAAGCGAAATCTTACAACTCGAATTTCAACGAAAAGAAGTATGATGAGATAGTTGCCAGCTAGGTCAAAGCTAAAGGATTCATAACTCTCAGCCCGTTTATTGGAGATCTCAGAATGAGTCATACTCTACACACTCTTAGAGTACAAAAAAGAAGATCAAAGGTTTCCAAAAGGGGGTCCGTATCAATCATACAAGGGGTGTGCATAAAAATCCGAAAAAGTGTGTTTTTAAAAACTTTTGATTTTCATTCCACAACTAAATATTAGTGAGAACTTTTACTCCCCACTGCTTAATATAAAGAAGTACCGCTGACTGTTATTGCCATCACTATCACAAATAGCTGAGATTGCTTTTATTGTCATCACAGAAAAAAATATTCACCAATTAATGTTTTTAATTAATAATTTAATTGATTCAATTAAATTTTTAATTGTATTAATTAATTTGAGTGGAAAAACTTAATTGATATTATCAAATTGTTTATAGGTGAAAATTTAATTAATTTTTTAATTAATATTACAAACTCATTCATATTACTTTTTTGTGTGATTGCATTTAGTTTGATAAAATGTGAAGTGAAGCTTAGACAATACTTTGAAAATTATTTAAAACTTGCCCTTACATATTTAAATAAACTCTGGTATATTTTTAAACATACACATTTATGACCTCTAATAATCAAAAAAAAAAAAAAAAAAACAAAATATAGCGCATATTCATAGTCAAAACAAAGTATACTTTAAAAATTTAAAACCAGGGGGCAAATTACCGTATTCGATACGACTCGTAATTTAAAAATATTGCAATAGAGTTTATATGGAAATATTTTTAAATTAAGAGTCGTATCGAATGCCGTAATTTGCCCCCAGTATTTTGTATGGTAATACTGGTTTTAAATTTTTAAAGTAAACTTTTGTTTTTTATCTTTTATTTTTATTTTTTTTTTTTTGCATTTTTAATTCAACCTAAAAAACAGTATACCACAGAGCCTTCAAAGGGAGTGCGCGACAAAAAAAATGACAAGGAGTCACTGAACAGGAATTTGGTGGGAACCTCTGGTCTATTTATTAGATTAAAAAAAAATTTCTACTAAAAACGCCAGGTGAATTTTCACAGATTTACAAAATGTTTCTTTGTTCAATAGACTTCTAGCATTGTATCCATACCATTTTTATAGGTTAGGACTCGGGCGAGTATAGTGGTAGTTATTAAAATGCAATCTTACGATTTTGTGTGATTGCTTGCAGGTAACAATACTCGTAAAGTAAACTAACCAACCAATCAATCCAATACAATAGATTTTATCGCAGCTGTCGAGAGCAGGTCATGGGAAGAGACGGTCTTCCAATTAATCTGCGAGTGGTCTTCTTCTCCCACTCCACGGACCTGATTCTTAGGTATACATTACCTATCGGAGCTATAACAGACTTGTTGGCTTAATTCAGTGCTTTCTCCTAACCTTATGTGACTCAGATGAGAAGAGTAATTTGCGTTTAGACGGAATTTCTCTATTCTACATACCAACCAACCAACCAGCATCCAGTTTGGAGAAATTCGTGAAAAACCAAGGTATCGCAATATCCAAAAAAAAACTAATCTCTTTGATCACATTCGTTGTAGGTGTCACACCAGTAAAGAGTTTTTAGAAATTTATGATAGAAGTCATAAAATCAGGTCCCCGCTGAAGGACAGTGCTGTCTGCCGAGAGAAATATATTTGTGTGTGTGTATTAATTTGTATAAGAAGCCAATTAGTGTTATTGCCACTTTGAGCACCATGCTCTAGAATTTCACTCCTATGCTTTTTAAAATGATTAGGTAATTTCTTAGGACTTGTGACTAATGCTCTGTCCTCAATATCAAAAGATATTTAGAGTCGATTTTAGTGCATTGGTGATTTTGATCCATACCAGCTAGCGTTTGATTCTCTCTATCATTATCCAGATAGAAGAAGATTTTTATACGGACGGCTCCATAACATGGAGTCTTTTCAGGGGCTTTAGGTCTTCGTATTGCAAAGCGACTTCCGGATCACTGCAGTGTCTTTCAGGCAGAGATCCTTGCTATAAGAGTAGTTGCGGATTGGTTGAAAGTGAATGTCACTTCAACGACTTTGATTAACATATACAACGATAGTCGAGCAGCTATTATGGCCCTCGAATCCCCGCTTCTAAGAACAACAGCTGCCCCCAACTGCCGATCATCTCTAAATGAGATGGCAGAGCAGTTTTATATTAGGATCATTTGGATCCCGGGGCATAGAGGCTTTCAGCGGAACTCTAGGACTGATGAGCTTGCTAGAATTGGGACAACCCTACAAGTTCCACAAGATTTGGAATGTGTGGGTTTACCCCTACTCTCTTGCAAACTCAGACTTAGGCGCAAGATAGAGGATGAAACAAATAGAAGGTTGGTCACAAGAAATGATTGCGTGATCTCAAGGCAGTTATGGACTCATCTAAATAGGAAAAATATGGCTTCTTTAATTTTGAGGAATAGGAAACAGATTTCGATTCTAGTGTCCGTGCTAACCGGACACTGTCTCATAGGTAGGCACAAAGGTTGCCAGGATATCGATGAAGATGAAAGTGTAGAACATTTTCTTTGTCACTGTTCTGGACTTGCAAGAAAGAGAATGGCCACAATGGGCGCTCTTGAGTTCAGGGAACTTACTGACGTTGCTAGTGTTGAACTGCAGTGTATTAGTAGCTTTATATTGAGCTCTGGTTGGTTCGACGGTGGGGACTGCGCATAAGCAGAGTCTCCGTGGTATCACAATGGACCACAACGGTCTAAGTGCGTCCGGGCTTCTGACTGCCACCCCTACCTAACCTAACCTAACTATCATTATTTAAATATACAAAGGAAAGACCATCGAAAAACCGGGAAATTGACAGCATTCGTTGTCCAAACTCAGCTAAGAGCGTTTGCTCTCAATTTGACAATAGATAGTGTCGACATTTTAAGGGTATCCACTTTACCTTTGGCATCGGTCGGTTTTATATTTTCCTCTCTCTCTCTCTCTCTCTCTCTCTCTAAAAAGTTGCTCAACTTCAATCATCCGGACTCCTCCCCTTGGAGGTTTTATATATGTATGTGTTTAAGTGTATTATCAACTGAATTGCTTTCTCTCTCAATTGAATGAATCTTAAATTGCTTAATTAACTAAAACACAACAAGAACAACAAAACAACTAATGCATATTATTATAATTCTTTGATTGTACTCGTATGACAAATTAACAAACGGACCGACTGACTTATGAAGACACACACACACACATGTGTTATACTTGATTAGTTTGGAAAATTCTAACATACGAAATGGTTTGTTTTTATTTTTCACAATATGCGAATTGCAAATATTTTGTTTCACTACAACAATATTTACTGATGCTGCTGATTGTGAATTTGGCACTGATTGAATTTAAAGCATAAAGAATTGAAATGTTTTTGTGTGTTGAATAAATTTTTAATAAAAACAAAATTTAAATAAAACACTTTAAAACTGCTGATTTGTTTGTGAAAATTTCCATTTAATTTGTAGTTTTTAATTGTTATTAGAAGAATGTCAATTGTTTGCAGTTAGAGTTTTACAAAAAAAAAAACGCAACAAAACCTTAACGAGGGAATATTTACATATATTTTTGTCGAATTGAATTAAGGAATTTTGTTGCAATTGTTAACAAGATTGTGTTAATGAAAAGGTTTAGGAGATTAATGACTGTAATAAAAACATAAGTCGTGATAACGGAGAATAATTTTAATTTTCAAGGAAAATAATCATTTGCATAGAAGTACATTAATCCGTGGGAAAATTATCTATTTTTTTTTTAATTTAACATCACATTTCTATTTTATAAAGGCAGGCATATAAATATTTGCATCTCTACAGCAAGGCAGAAACTTATACGCCCTTATTATGAGCAACTTTCGCTTTTCGACTGTAGTCGCCAGTGCTGTTCGAACGAATTTTCATTTCATATTATGACGCGCATGCGATGCAGAATGTTTATAGATGAAATTGGAGTAAAATGTCAGGGGAATTTAATGACAGTGACAGGAAAGTATGTCCCGGTCCAGGCTTGCAATTTTTGTTGCAGCAACTTATTAATTTTCAGTGAAAGCGAGAGAGAGAGAGAGGAATACAAAATGAATATATTTTTATTTCAACACTCTCCCCCATATTCAAGAATTGCTGCAAACAAAAATACCAAGTCTGGACCGGTAATATATGTCTTGAGTCGTTACTTTTCAATTGCTGTGCATTTTCACTCGTAAAATTTATTATAAAATTGATAAAACTATTGCGCGGCAAAGTGTTCGTTTATTAAATATTTTACAACAACATTCTTTGGGTAAAACTAGGTTAAGTTAGGTTAGGTTAGGAAGGATGGTCTTGAAACACACCTTCACTCGGAGACCAAGAAGGGTTCATTGTAATTCTCTTCTATTTTTACCCATTAATAAAAATTTAATCCCCAATGTACCCAGAAAATCACATTACCTGCCTCAATCCCCATGATGAAGCCCCTGATATCCTTTAGTTTGCACTTTGCGATATCACTAACGCTCTCATGAAAGCGTCGGTCTACTTAGCCATCTTAGTCTATGGCGTTGCAGCCACGGCCAATAGCAGGTAATACGATCAATAGTTGCTGTTTCCACTCATACTCTCACATCCTACTGCTCTGACCGAGCAGTGGACAGTCAACGCGCCTATCAAGACTCCTATCATTTTTCTATTCATATCCAGTAGCAGTTTGGATCTTGCTAAGTTAAATTTTTGGCCACATAGCACTCGAGACTACAATCCTCCCTATTCCTCCATGAACGGTTGGCCCCATTCACCACCAAATTATTGAGTTTCCTGTATTTAAGACACATTTAACTCCCAATGTTGACTTATCTCACAGCGAGGAAGAACCATTCACATTATCTTTCAATCTTCGATCACAGTTATCCCTGACTATGAGCAAGCTGGAAGTGTTATACCTTCCACGCACACTCTTACAGTCATACCCCAATACTGGCACCATCCATCACTATCACGAACAGCACCGTACCCGCCCAACCACTAACATGTCTTTCACTCACGTGCTTTATAGTACACAGAAAAAATTATGATAAGTTTTTGTTTTCACAAACATATTTTTGAAACTGATTTAAAATTTTATTATTTTCTTTATTTGGTTTGACGAATAAATAATAAATGATTTTAATAACGAAAAAATGTGTTTTTCATTTTATTAAGCTTTTACGAATTTTGGTATTTAGTCTTACGAATTTTGGGATAGGTTTTGTTTCAGTAAAAATTAAATTTTTAAAAATTAAATTTTGTTCTCCGTACTTGTAAATACATCTATGTCAATAATATTTCATGAATTGGATCGGGCAGTATATCATAAACCGTTAAAAAGATATAAACAAAATCTATAAGCATCTAAAAATTAACTTACTTTTGATTTTCAGTGGAAAAATTATGTAGCGTTACTTTCGCTCAATCTGTTCTTTCAATAAAATGAAAGGTGGGAATGTCTTCTTTCGAACAAAAATAAACAGCTGTCGGAAATTTCCGCAAGTATAGGTTAGTGGTTTCTAAGAAAGGCAATAGAGTTTCGACAACCACTGAAATATAATGTCGCTTGAAACCAGTAACCCTTTCATGACCAGCTTAAGACATTAGCCACCCAAGTTGGGAATTTGACTATGTAAGCAAAGAAATAATAGATGAAGAACAAATAAAGTTTTTTTTGTCGAATGCTAAACAAAGCATTAAAAAACGTATCTATTTATATTTTGTATAAGTTTCATAGGCGGAGGGTGTGGCTAATTTTGATGAGACTCGTCATGCGTCTCTTTTTGTTACAAAAATTATATCTACCAAATTTGAAAACTTCTAATTGACCGTGGCCGATATTGATGAAGTTCTATTAATTTAGTCATTATAATGAAATCATGCCACTGTGCGCCCTTAAAAAATACTTTTCCGACCATACGTTTTTGATTCTTTGAGCGTAAAAGGGAGTCATAGCTTGTCTTCCACGTATTAATATATAAAGTTATTCAATATTTAGTTAAGCAAAAGTTTTTCAAAACTAATAAATAATTAAAAGATTAAACAACAATGTTCTATTTACTCACAAGACTTGTTTTTACATATTTGATTTATTACATTTCCCTCTTAATATCCGTATAATCGTATAATTTCTCAATAGAACAATATTTTTAAATATGAAGAAAAATTCTCAGCTCATTAACAGTTAATGTTGTTGTTGTTGCTGTTTTTTTTTGTTTGTTTTTTTGTTTTTGTTTATTACCGCTACTTCGAATACTTAGTTTATTACTTCCGTTTTAAATACTCGTATGTCCATACATACATACACACACATGTACTTTCGAAGCCGATCATAAGGAGATTTTGTGAGTGTGTGTGAGTGCATTGTGCACTCACTCACACTACACAGCCATGTAATGTGAGCTTTAAATTAAGTTTTTCTTCAAATAAATTTAGTTCATTGTGTGACTACATATTTATGTATGCATACACTCGTATGTACGTTTGAATTTTTTATTTTGCCTTTTTTTCTCTCTAAATCAATTAAACATTTTTGCGAAAATTATTTTAATTGTGTAAAAGTAGCGCCGCCGCTTCATAATGGATAATTTACGTTTTAAACGCTGTTGTTTTTTTTTCTCGTATTTCTTTATTGTTTATTTGTCGTCATTAGATTATTTTTCTCTAGTAAATATTCGTACTTTTATCAAGGTTTTCTATTGCTTATTTTCAGTTTGCATTTGTACTAAATAATGTTAGTATTTCTGTTTGATAAATTGATAAAAAAAATTTACCGCCAAAAAAAATAAATTTGCAGCAGCAACAATAAAATAATATTCAATTATACGAAAAATTGAAATACCTAAATCATCTTACACCAGTTGATTATGATGAGATCACCTTCGATTATGATTGAGCAAATATAAATTTTGAAGCAAAAAGTTCTTGATATGCGAAATAAATACATACATACACATATATTTAGTTTAAAAAAATAAACTTATTCCATGGAAAAACTTAATTGTCAAATAATTTATATATACATGAAAGACGCTAGCTAGGCTGCATAAGATTTGCCTCAATTAGGGCCCCTTATTCAAAAGTGTATTTGAACGAATTGAAAAGATGAAAAATTTCAGCTGAGCGAAATGTCTAATGAATGCAACCTTAATGATGACAAACTTTTTTAAAATGATATTCACATATCCTCACCTCAACCTGACTTGGCATTACTAAGCAGCCTATAAGATTTATAAGAAACTCTGCTCGATTCATGGCTGGTATAATTATAGAAGACTGGGCGTTAACGTTTAGTCCTTTAGGTGCAGTTAAACGTGCCATAACTATAACCATACAAAACAGCTGTTCGAACCAAACTTATGGGCAGCACTGTATTTGATAACAGACATGACACATCTGACTGACACTACAGTATCTGCCATGAAGTAGAGGATTAAAGGCTCAGTTAGTCGACTGTAATGTAATGTAGCTGCAATGGTAGGAAACAGCTGATCGATATTTTTATATGAAAAGTACGTTACGTTACATTACATCTCTATAACCATTTTCATTACTTTTCACATAACAATATCGATCATCTGTTTCCTACCATTGCAGCTACATTACATTACATTACATTACAGTCGGCTAACTGAGCCTTTAATCCTCTACTTCATGGCAGATACTGTAGTGTCAGTCAGATGTGCCATGTCTATTATCACATAAAAATATCGCTCAGCTGTTTCCCACGTTGCAGTTACTTTCCATTACAGTCGGCTAACTGAGCCTTTAGTCGGTGATACTTCTTGCTACCTCGAATATTCCTAAGACTGTTGTGACTTTGAATTTTGAATGTAATCTGAAGCATAATTATCACGAGTTAATTATAGAGAAAGACAATCAACACAAAAATTGGGATACTCACCGCCTATCGAATGTTTTGTATACTTGTACATATTCATACCTATTCATTCTCAGACGAGTACTTGCATATACTACTGCGCACTTTATTTCATATCTGTATGCATCGATACTCATTACACTATGCAACAAATGAAGACTTTTGGTAAAACACACGGACTGGACAGTCTAGGTTCGACAGCCACCAAAAAATAGATACCAAAGGGTAGTACTAGGGCCCATACTAAGTTTGGCAATTTTGGTGACTAATTTTTTTTTTCGGGCCTCCAAAGATTTCGAAAATCAGTGCCCCTTCAGTTTTTGGCCAACAGATAATTCAGACTTGGTAATAGCTCTAAACTATATATGACAATAATGTAGATAAGAGTTTACCAAACAAATCTTGTTCACATTTTATGCCAAAAAAATAATTTCTTCGTGCACTTTTTTGCAAAAATTAATGGAGTTTTTTAATGTTTTCAGAATAAATTACAAGGACTCCTGATTTTTGGCAAAGTTGTAGCTAAGGTAAAGCTGAACAACTTTTGTGAAGACATAAATATAATCTCAAGGTGTCTGTCTAGGCACCCTAAATACTTCATTAAGACCACTTTGTACCTTAAAAATGTCTCAAGAAATTTATTATTCTACATATTGTCATAATTATATTGTAAAGCAACAATGAAATGCATATAGAAATCGCTTAACCACCAGCAAATAAATTTCACTTAAAAATAGTTATAGGTAGACTTGGATCGAACTCTTTGTGTAGCTCTTTTTTGGCATAAACCAATGATCAAACCCATATAATTTAAACGGGTTTGATCACGACACGAGCTACTGAAAGAGTTCGATCCAAGTCTAGTTATATGTAGGCATGCATGTGCTCTAATACTTATGCTCGTTTTGTAACTTTTTGCCTTTCTCTGCTGTCAGAATAGCATGACTAATGACTGAACAAATTTTATGGCGAGCACTAGTGCTACTTTAGGCTAGGAAAGTGTGCTTTTATTAATACTTGGCTAAGTTGGTAAGGTTTTTTTTTGCTAAAGCTATGAAAGGATGTTATTATTATAAAGCAGCATTATTTTTAATCTAGAAGTGAAAAATTAAATCTTCTTTTATCTTTATTACAGACATAAATTGCACTCAGCCTGCTATAGATGATTTTCCTCGGGATTTATTCACAGAGGCACAAAGACAATCGGGTGCTGTTGTACTTCATGTTATAGCCAGTTTATATTTATTTGTAGCTTTAGCTGTAGTTTGTGATGAATATTTTGTGCCCGCCGTCGAAAAAATATGTGCAGGTAAGTTTAAACTCCATGAGAAAAAAAAACTCGTAGGCGTATTGACAGCAAAAATAATTCCCATATTTTAAATGAAACAAAAGCGCTTAATATGTCCAACGATGTAGCGGGTGCTACATTTATGGCGGCAGCAACATCAGCACCAGAACTTTTTGTAAATGTGATAGGCACCTTTATCACAGAGGGTGATATTGGTGTGGGTACCATAGTGGGTTCGGCGGTGTTTAATATTTTAGCTGTGGCAGCTTGTTGTGGCATAGGAGCGGGAATGGTTAGTTATTTAAATTTTTATTTAAATCTGATAGAAATATTATTATTTTTTCTCTTAATTAATAGACTATACCGCTCGATTGGTGGCCTTTGACTCGTGACAGTATAGCTTATGGTTTTACGGTGGCCGTTCTAATTTGTGTCATGCATGACGAACGTGTTGAATGGTATGAAGCCTTAATTTTAGTGTGCTTGTATGCTGTCTATCTGGCTGTTATGTATTTCGATAAATCGTTTCAAAAGTGTGCCAAAGGTAAGTGATTCTTTGTTTCCGATTGATTGTAGTCACATTGGAATTATTCATTTTGTACAAATATAGGTGGTGTTAAACAAGCTCGATCACGCAGCCGCTCCTCAAATTGTAGCATACAGACCAAGAACAGTAATGAAAAAGAACCAGGTTTATAATGATTTTGTTGAAATAACTACCGCTGGTCTTTTAAAGATTTTAATAACTACTATTGTCTGTCTAAACTATACATACTTTCTGTCAGACTGTTCTTTTAACATTTCCTTTAAGTTTAATTTCCTGAACTGGAAATCCTAAAACCGTCTTCTTCTTCTTCTCCTGCAAAAACTAAATATTTCAATTAACATTTGCATATCTAACTAGTGAACAGCACTTAACAATTAATAAAGAAATTTAAAAATCAATTATTTAACCTTCAGCTAAACTGCTTAATCTCAGTTAGACTGTTAACCTTCAGTTTAACTGCTAACTCTCAGTTAAATTTCTAGCCTTTGGTTAAGCTTCAGTTAAAATTCAAATCTTCAGTTAAACTGCTTACGTTCACTTAAGCTGCTAAGTTGAAGTTTAATTACCAAGCTTCAGTTAAACTACTGAACTTCTATTAAAATGTTAATCTTCTTTAAAACTGCTAACCTTCAATTAAGCTGCTTATCTTCAGCTAAACTGCTAAACTTCTTTGAAGTCGGTAATCTTCAGTTTAATTGACAACCTTCAGTTAAATTGCTAACTTTTATTTAAGGTGCTAAGCTTCAGTTGTACTGCTAAGCTTCACTTAAGCTGCCAATCTTTAGTTATACTGCAAAATTTAGTTTAAGAAGCTTTTAAGCTTCACTTAAGCTACTAACTCTCAGTTGACCCGTTAACCTTCACTTAAAATACTAAGGCTTTGTTAAGCTGCTAGTATGCCTTTCAGCTGCTAATCTTGAGTTAAGATGCCAACTTTCAGTTCCTTTAAACGGCTAACCTTCTTTTAAGTTACTAACCTTCAGTTAGGCTGCTGGCTCACACTCAGCTAAGTTGCTAACCTTCAGTTGAACTGCTAATCTTTCCTTAAGCTGCCGATCTCCATTTGAATCGCTGGCCCTTAATTAAACTGCTAATGTTCCTTAAATCTGCTAACCTTCAATTTAACTTCTAACATTCAGTTAAGCTGATAACCTTCAGTTAAGCTGCTAATTTCCAGTTAAACTTCTAACCTTCATTTAAACTGCTAACCTAGAATTAAACTGCTAACCTTCAGTGGATCTGCTAACTTCCAAATAAATTTTTAACAATTTTATTTTGAAAGCTTCAATTGTAAATATTTCTTAAAAAAGCTCCGTTATTTATAAAAAATATTTTTGATTTATAAATGATTTAGAAAACAGTTTTTAATAAAAAATATTTTTTTATGCTAATGCAAAAAGTTCGCTTGTTGTGGCTTAAGTATGAGTACGTCCAGATGAATTTCGTTGCTACTTAGGCAATTCCTTAATAGACTTCAATTACTATTCAAAGAAACTTGCAAAATTCTGATGTTTATATAAAAACTCCCAATTGATAATTGAGCATTAAAAGAACAATGGCCGTATTCTAAAAAAAAATTAAAAATTAAAATTAAAAAAATTTAGTCAAAATTGGTATGGGAATCTTTTTTTAACATACACTCCCAGTACCAAATTATATTTTTAGAATACGTTAGTTAAACTTTTGTTAATCAAAAATATTTTTTATTAAACTAATAACTTACTCACTTTTATATATTTTTTTCTTATCACATAATTAAATTAATATCTTCTCCTTTCAACTTCAACAGATCTGGTAGAGAATCGTATATGTCAAAATGTGTCCACCATTCAACTTAATGGTGGCGTCAATAATGAACCGCCAAAAATACCACCATCCGGTTCGCCGCCTATAGCCACTACTTGCTTAGCGAACACAATTACGACGACAAATAATTCCGGTTGTGTTATAAAATCTCCACCAACTAATCAGGATAGTTCCGATGTTGAAGCCAATGTGTTGCAAACAGCAACAACAGCAGTAGCATCAGATGCAGCTGCAAGTGCTGCTTCGCCTCCAATCCAGCCTGTGGATGAAGAGGGCTATAAGCTGCTTAAATATCCCTGGGGTAAAAGTTGTTTTGCCCAATTCACTTGGATCATTATATGGCCCATACACTTATTGTTCCGTGTTGCCATACCGGATTGTAAAAAAGCGAAAAATAACAAAATTTTCCCCCTGACATTTGTAATGTGTATTGTATGGATTGGATCACTGTCGTACGTGGTCGCTTGGATGATAACTATAATTGGTGAGTGCGAAGTAGTTAATAAAAACTCGAGTAAGGCCCGAGATAAAAAAATTGTTCAAAAGTATAAAAATAAGTAGCTTTTTTATGGCAAACTTGCACAAAATTTGTTGCAAGAATTTGTATACAAATGATTCTTACTCCAATGATTTTATTCGAATTATTTTTATATTCTATACTGCCTTATTTATAAAAATTACTAGGGTTTAATAAAGGGTTTAAAATTTCTATACAAAATTTTTCTTATTAAGCTTTTATAAAGCCGTAATATTTTTTATAAATAATGCAGTTATTTTTCATTAAAATAATTTTTCGTTGCACAATATTTACTCGAGTAAGGTTATGCGAATAACTTGTAGGCGTAAAGCTTTTATTTGAACAACTTTTATACAACTTTTTTTATTATTATAACCTTAATAATAATAATTTTGATTCGATTTTTTATTCGAATAATTTTTAATCGATTAATTTTTTTATTCTAATAATATCTTGTTGAATAATTTGTATTCAGAAACTAATTTACTTTAAAATATGCTCCCATAATTTTTATTCGATGAAATTTAACTTCGGCCAATTTCACCAACTCTATTTAAATATCAATTCGTTTTAAAATGACTTTTAAATATGAATTAATATTTAAATAACTTGGTGATATAGGCTCTAAGTTTTATTTGAACAACTTTATGTACTAATTTTTACTCGAGTAACTTTGTTCGATTAGCTTTTACTAGTTATTATTCGAATAATTTCACCTCGATCAATTTGTATTGCTTTTAACTCAACTAAATTTTATCGACAAATTTTTACTCGAATAAATTTATTCCAACAATTTTTAAGCTTCTAAGTTTAATTGAATACATTTTTACGCATAATTTTTGCTTGAACATCCTTCGAATAATTTCAGGTCATTCTTTGAATAAATTTTATTCGATTAATATTAATCGTATAATATCTTGAAAAAGCTAGTAGAATAAATTGCAATGGAATTTCTGGTATATGGTTAATTTTTTATTCGCATAATTTTACCCGAATAATTTTTATTCAAATAATTTTATTGCCATGATGTTATATAAACAATTGTAACAGAATAATAATATTTGAGTAATAGTTATGAGTACATACATATAGAATTATTCGAGTGATTTTATTCGATTAAAACAAATTAACAGAAGCAGAGCACTGCATGCATGATATTAAAATTACATAATTGTTTAATTAATTCTTTGAAACTTGTTCCGCTGCCAGCAAAAAATAAAAAGACGCAAATAAATTTTATGAAACTTATATAAAAATTTTAGCACAATCTTTAATATCTTTCGCTTTTTTTCTATTTAGGCGACACTTTAAAGATTCCCGACTCCGTTATGGGTATAACTTTTCTGGCTGCTGGCACCAGTGTACCCGAAGCAGTATCTAGTGTTATAGTGGCGAAAAGAGGTTAGTTTATATACATATCGTTACCTCAATATAGAAAGGCCCAAACTCATAATTATTTTTGAAATCGATATGTTTGCATTTTTCAATTCATTAGTTGCTCTTCTATCGAAATAGTATATAAAAAAATCGATTACAAAAAAATAATGAGTTGGGGCCTCTCTATATTAAGGTAATGATATACACATACATATATGTATATTTTTTAATATTTTTCTATTAAATTTAATACTTTAACAAGGTCACGGTTCAATGGGAATTTGCAATTCCATTGGTTCAAACACCTTCGACATTCTTTTGTGCTTGGGTGTGCCATGGCTCATTAAAGCTGTATTCTTCCCCATCCAGCCGGGACAAAATTATGTTGGCATTAATTCAGCCGGCCTTGAATATTCCGCAATAACCCTGCTCTCCACACTATTTCTGTTATACATGACATTTTCATGTAATAAGTTTAAACTGGATAAAAAAGTTGGTACAGCCTGTCTGGTCATGTATTTAGTATTTTTGATATTTGCCTCATTAATCGAATTGAATGTATTCTTCCGGGTAAATTTACCTACCTGTGGCAGATCATGAATAAAGTAACATTAGAGCCAAGACATAGAAATTCAAAATTGTTAAAACATTTACAATTTCTATGTGTAACTAATACCTAAGAAAGTTTTATCAAAATTTGTTTAAATTTAATAAATAACACAAAGAAAATAATTTATGCTCTTCTTGCTACTAAAGTGCCGTTTAAGGCCGTGATACACTATCATACAAAGTCGTGCGATCTACGAAAAAGTACAACCCTGGTGAGATGAATTATGAATTGTTATTGTCCATCATACCAGGGATGTATTTTTTCGTAGATCGCACGACTTTGTATGATAGTGTATCACGGCCATTAAAGTCATTTTGGAGGATCATAAAGTTCAAAATCAAGCAGAAATTTGTAATGACATCCAAGCCTGAATCAAAAAAGAAGTAAAACAAATTAAACCGACTATTTCTTTAAGTGTATTTTTAGTATTATTTTTACATTTTCCTTTAATAATTCTTTCCCGCATTCGAATTCATTTTGCTATTTTTTCCTACAATTTTAAGTATAACTCTTAACATATTTTTAATGTTGATTAAATCTCTATTTTTCGAAATTCAAAAACAAATAAAAATAAAGTATAAAAAATAATTAAAATAATTTTCAATACATCTTAAACAGTTGCTTACTTTAATTTGATGTTTAATAAATAGAAAAAGCTTTAAAGCAAAAAAAAAAAAAAAAAAAATTTAAAAATAAATATAAAATCTGTTATAAAGAATTTAATTTATTTTTTAAGATTTGTAATTAAAATATGAAAAACAAACAGTTTAAATAAAAAATTAAAAAAAATTTACTTTTATTTAATTAACACTATAAAATATCTAAAATAAAGAGGTAAGTGTACAAAATAATTGCACAAACTCATAAAAGCGGTTTCGTTTATATTCTTTTAAAAATTTGAGGAACTAATTTTCCATGTTAGGGCTGACATAATTCATCAAAATAAACACAGCGGTTTCGCAGATATTTGAGGCACAACTTACTCTAAGAAGAAGAAGAAAAATCATGGAAATATACCGAGCGGTTCCCGAGATATTTGAGGTATAACTTTACTCAAAACAAGTAAATTTCCGGTCATTTCCGCTTTCTAAAGCCTTTGCAAATTGATCTATAACTCCGAAGTTTCTTAAGATAGAGAATTGAAATTTTGCAGGTTGATAGACAAGAACTCTGTTAATTGTTTGGAACCTGTCTACACCACGTGAGTCCATTATTCTACAAAATATACACACTGGAAGCATAAATAGCAGTTTTTTGCCAAGGTCGGGGCACCTGCCGGGCCAGAGGTTGGTTATGAGTCATCCATATTGAAGCTTATGTCCTACTCTTTCATCCAAAAAAAAGTTCGTCATAATGTACTGAGTAGTTCCCGAGATATTTGAAGTACAATTTTGGTGAAAACAAGCATATTTCCGGTCATTTCAGTTTTCTAAAGCCTTTGCAAATTGATCAATAACTCCGAAGTTTCTGAAGATAGAGAAGTGAAACTTTGCAGGCCTACAGATAAGAACTCCGTCATTCGTTTGCAATTTTTTTGAACTTTTTGAGTGCAATAGTCCACGAAATATACAGACTGTAAGAATAAAAAGCAATTTTTCGCTGACATGGGGGGCCACCTGGCGGGCCAAAGGTTGGTCATCTGGAAGCCAACTTTCGAATCTATCATATGGTGAAACAATCATTCAAATCAGTCCAACACTTGTCGAGCTATAGCGTTTCGAAAAAAGCCATTCCCGGATATCCACCTTCTACCAGGTTCTGTTGACCTGGTGTTTTACAAAAAAAAGGCGAAATTTTTAAAATTTTTCCGATCGATGAACACTTTTACGGATTTCGTGATATCTCTGTTGTTTTTCAATATAATTGAATGAAATTTTGTGGATTGGTACAGGACATAATGAGGAACAATACTCGATAGAAAAAGTTTTGCCACGCCCACTTTGCATGCGGTAAAAGTGGGCGTTAGTGAAAAGTTGCTTTGAATTTAAACTTTCTTTTGTGTTTTAGGAGTCCATGATCTACCTATTTTGAAGACTATGTTCTGCTCTTTCTTCCAAAAAAAAATTCATCAAAATATACCGAGCGGTTCCCGAGATATTTGAGGTACAACTTTACTCAAAACAAGTAAATTTCCGGTCATTTCCGCTTTCTAAAGCCTTTGCAAATTGATCTATAACTCCGAAGTTTCTTAAGATAGAGAATTGAAATTTTGCAGGTTGATAGACAAGAACTCTGTTATTTGTTTGGAACCTGTCTACACCATGTGAGTCCATTATTCTACAAAATATACACACTGGAAGCATAAATAGCAGTTTTTTGCCAAGGTCGGGGCACCTGCCGGGCCAGAGGTTGGTCATGAGTCATCCATATTGAAGCTTATGTCCTACTCTTTCATCCAAAAAAAGGTTCGTCATAATGTACTGAGTAGTTCCCGAGATATTTGAAGTACAATTTTGGTGAAAACAAGCATATTTCCGGTCATTTCAGTTTTCTAAAGCCTTTGCAAATTGATCAATAGCTCCGAAGTTTCTGAAGATAGAGAAGTGAAACTTTGCAGGTCTATAGACAAGAACTCTGTCATTCGTTTGCAATTACTTTGAACTTTTTCAGTGCAATAGTCCACGAAATATACAGACTATAAGAATAAAAAGCAATTTTTAGCTGACATGAGGAGCCACCTGGCGGGCCAAAGGTTGGTCATCTGGAAGCCAACTTTCGAATCTATCATATGGTGAAACAATCATTCAAATTAGTCCAACACTTGTCGAGTTATAGCGTTTCGAAAAAAGCCATTCCCGGATATCCACCTTCTACCAGGTTCTGTTGACCTGGTGTTTTACAAAAAAAAGGCGAAATTTTTAAAATTTTTCCGATCGATGAACACTTTTACGGATTTCGTGATATCTCTGTTGTTTTTCAATATAATTGAATGAAATCTCGTGGATTGGTACAGGACATAATGAGGAACAATACTCGATAGAAAAAGTTTTGCCACGCCCACTTTGCATGCGGTAAAAGTGGGCGTTAGTGAAAAGTTGCTTTGAATTTAAACTTTCTTTTGTGTTTTAGGAGTCCATGATCTACCTATTTTGAAGACTATGTTCTGCTCTTTCTTCCAAAAAAAAATTCATCAAAATATACCGAGCGGTTCCCGAGATATTTGAGGTACAACTTTACTCAAAACAAGTAAATTTCCGGTCATTCCCGCTTTCTAAAGCCTTTGCAAATTGATCTATAACTCCGAAGTTTCTTAAGATAGAGAATTGAAATTTTGCAGGTTGATAGACAAGAACTCTGTTATTTGTTTGGAACCTGTCTACACCATGTGAGTCCATTATTCTACAAAATATACACACTGGAAGCATAAATAGCAGTTTTTTGCCAAGGTCGGGGCACCTGCCGGGCCAGAGGTTGGTCATGAGTCATCCATATTGAAGCTTATGTCCTACTCTTTCATCCAAAAAAAGGTTCGTCATAATGTACTGAGTAGTTCCCGAGATATTTGAAGTACAATTTTGGTGAAAACAAGCATATTTCCGGTCATTTCAGTTTTCTAAAGCCTTTGCAAATTGATCAATAGCTCCGAAGTTTCTGAAGATAGAGAAGTGAAACTTTGCAGGTCTATAGACAAGAACTCTGTCATTCGTTTGCAATTACTTTGAACTTTTTCAGTGCAATAGTCCACGAAATATACAGACTATAAGAATAAAAAGCAATTTTTAGCTGACATGAGGAGCCACCTGGCGGGCCAAAGGTTGGTCATCTGGAAGCCAACTTTCGAATCTATCATATGGTGAAACAATCATTCAAATTAGTCCAACACTTGTCGAGTTATAGCGTTTCGAAAAAAGCCATTCCCGGATATCCACCTTCTACCAGGTTCTGTTGACCTGGTGTTTTACAAAAAAAAGGCGAAATTTTTAAAATTTTTCCGATCGATGAACACTTTTACGGATTTCGTGATATCTCTGTTGTTTTTCAATATAATTGAATGAAATCTCGTGGATTGGTACAGGACATAATGAGGAACAATACTCGATAGAAAAAGTTTTGCCACGCCCACTTTGCATGCGGTAAAAGTGGGCGTTAGTGAAAAGTTGCTTTGAATTTAAACTTTCTTTTGTGTTTTAGGAGTCCATGATCTACCTATTTTGAAGACTATGTTCTGCTCTTTCTTCCAAAAAAAAATTCATCAAAATATACCGAGCGGTTCCCGAGATATTTAAGGTACAACTTTACTCAAAACAAGTAAATTTCCGGTCATTTCCGCTTTCTAAAGCCTTTGCAAATTGATCTATAACTCCGAAGTTTCTTAAGATAGAGAATTGAAATTTTGCAGGTTGATAGACAAGAACTCTGTTATTTGTTTGGAACCTGTCTACACCATGTGAGTCCATTATTCTACAAAATATACACACTGGAAGCATAAATAGCAGTTTTTTGCCAAGGTCGGGGCACCTGCCGGGCCAGAGGTTGGTCATGAGTCATCCATATTGAAGCTTATGTCCTACTCTTTCATCCAAAAAAAAATTCGTCATAATGTACTGAGTAGTTCCCGAGATATTTGAAGTACAATTTTGGTGAAAACAAGCATATTTCCGGTCATTTCAGTTTTCTAAAGCCTTTGCAAATTGATCAATAACTCCGAAGTTTCTGAAGATAGAGAAGTGAAACTTTGCAGGTCTATAGACAAGAACTCTGTCATTCGTTTGCAATTACTTTGAACTTTTTCAGTGCAATAGTTCACGAAATATACAGACTGTAAGAATAAAAAGCAATTTTTAGCTGACATGGGGGGCCACCTGGCGGGCCAAAGGTTGGTCATCTGGAAGCTTACTTTCGAATCTATCATATGGTGAAACAATCATTCAAATCAGTCCAACACTTGTCGAGTTATAGCGTTTCGAAAAAAGCCATTCCCGGATATCCACCTTCTACCAGGTTCTGTTGACCTGGTGTTTTACAAAAAAAAGGCGAAATTTTTAAAATTTTTCCGATCGATGAACACTTTTACGGATTTCGTGATATCTCTGTTGTTTTTCAATATAATTGAATGAAATTTTGTGGATTGGTACAGGACATAATGAGGAACAATACTCGATAGAAAAAGTTTTGCCACGCCCACTTTGCATGCGGTAAAAGTGGGCGTTAGTGAAAAGTTGCTTTGAATTTAAACTTTCTTTTGTGTTTTAGGAGTCCATGATCTACCTATTTTGAAGACTATGTTCTGCTCTTTCTTCCAAAAAAAAATTCATCAAAATATACCGAGCGGTTCCCGAGATATTTGAGGTACAACTTTACTCAAAACAAGTAAATTTCCGGTCATTTCCGCTTTCTAAAGCCTTTGCAAATTGATCTATAACTCCGAAGTTTCTTAAGATAGAGAATTGAAATTTTGCAGGTTGATAGACAAGAACTCTGTTATTTGTTTGGAACCTGTCTACACCATGTGAGTCCATTATTCTACAAAATATACACACTGGAAGCATAAATAGCAGTTTTTTGCCAAGGTCGGGGCACCTGCCGGGCCAGAGGTTGGTCATGAGTCATCCATATTGAAGCTTATGTCCTACTCTTTCATCCAAAAAAAAGTTCGTCATAATGTACTGAGTAGTTCCCGAGATATTTGAAGTACAATTTTGGTGAAAACAAGCATATTTCCGGTAATTTCAGTTTTCTAAAGCCTTTGCAAATTGATCAATAACTCCGAAGTTTCTGAAGATAGAGAAGTGAAACTTTGCAGGTCTATAGACAAGATCTCTGTCATTCGTTTGCAATTACTTTGAACTTTTTCAGTGCAATAGTTCACGAAATATACAGACTGTAAGAATAAAAAGCAATTTTTAGCTGACATGGGGGCCACCTGGCGGGCCAAAGGTTGGTCATCTGGAAGCCAACTTTCGAATCTATCATATGGTGAAACAATCATTCAAATCAGTCCAACACTTGTCGAGTTATAGCGTTTCGAAAAAAGCCATTCCCGGATATCCACCTTCTACCAGGTTCTGTTGACCTGGTGTTTTACAAAAAAAAGGCGAAATTTTTAAAATTTTTCCGATCGATGAACACTTTTACGGATTTCGTGATATCTCTGTTGTTTTTCAATATAATTGAATGAAATCTTGTGGATTGGTACAGGACATAATGAGGAACAATACTCGATAGAAAAAGTTTTGCCACGCCCACTTTGCATGCGGTAAAAGTGGGCGTTAGTGAAAAGTTGCTTTGAATTTAAACTTTCTTTTGTGTTTTAGGAGTCCATGATCTACCTATTTTGAAGACTATGTTCTGCTCTTTCTTCCAAAAAAAAATTCATCAAAATATACCGAGCGGTTCCCGAGATATTTGAGGTACAACTTTACTCAAAACAAGTAAATTTCCGGTCATTTCCGCTTTCTAAAGCCTTTGCAAATTGATCTATAACTCCGAAGTTTCTTAAGATAGAGAATTGAAATTTTGCAGGTTGATAGACAAGAACTCTGTTATTTGTTTGGAACCTGTCTACACCATGTGAGTCCATTATTCTACAAAATATACACACTGGAAGCATAAATAGCAGTTTTTTGCCAAGGTCGGGGCACCTGCCGGGCCAGAGGTTGGTCATGAGTCATCCATATTGAAGCTTATGTCCTACTCTTTCATCCAAAAAAAAGTTCGTCATAATGTACTGAGTAGTTCCCGAGATATTTGAAGTACAATTTTGGTGAAAACAAGCATATTTCCGGTCATTTCAGTTTTCTAAAGCCTTTGCAAATTGATCAATAACTCCGAAGTTTCTTAAGATAGAGAAGTGAAACTTTGCAGGTCTATAGACAAGAACTCTGTCATTCGTTTGCAATTACTTTGAACTTTTTCAGTGCAATAGTTCACGAAATATACAGACTGTAAGAATAAAAAGCAATTTTTAGCTGACATGAGGGGCCACCTGGCGGGCCAAAGGTTGGTCATCTGGAAGCCTACTTTCGAATCTATCATATGGTGAAACAATCATTCAAATCAGTCCAACACTTGTCGACTTATAGCGTTTCGAAAAAAGCCATTCCCGGATATCCACCTTCTACCAGGTTCTGTTGACCTGGTGTTTTAAAAAAAAAAGGCGAAATTTTTAAAATTTTTCCGATCGATGAACACTTTTACGGATTTCGTGATATCTCTGTTGTTTTTCAATATAATTGAATGAAATTTTGTGGATTGGTACAGGACATAATGAGGAACAATACTCGATAGAAAAAGTTTTGTCACGCCCACTTTGCATGCGGTAAAAGTGGGCGTTAGTGAAAAGTTGCTTTGAATTTAAACTTTCTTTTGTGTTTTAGGAGTCCATGATCTACCTATTTTGAAGACTATGTTCTGCTCTTTCTTCCAAAAAAAAATTCATCAAAATATACCGAGCGATTCCCGAGATATTTGAGGTACAACTTTACTCAAAACAAGTAAATTTCCGGTCATTTCCGCTTTCTAAAGCCTTTGCAAATTGATCTATAACTCCGAAGTTTCTGAAGATAGAGAAGTGAAACTTTGCAGGTCTATAGACAAGAACTCTGTCATTCGTTTGCAATTACTTTGAACTTTTTCAGTGCAATAGTTCACGAAATATACAGACTGTAAGAATAAAAAGCAATTTTTAGCTGACATGGGGGGCCACCCGGCGGGCCAAAGGTTGGTCATCTGGAAGCCAACTTTCGAATCTATCATATGGTGAAACAATCATTCAAATCAGTCCAACACTTGTCGAGTTATAGCGTTTCGAAAAAAGCCATTCCCGGATATCCACCTTCTACCAGGTTCTGTTGACCTGGTGTTTTACAAAAAAAAGGCGAAATTTTTAAAATTTTTCCGATCGATGAACACTTTTACGGATTTCGTGATATCTCTGTTGTTTTTCAATATAATTGAATGAAATTTTGTGGATTGGTACAGGACATAATGAGGAACAATACTCGATAGAAAAAGTTTTGCCACGCCCACTTTGCATGCGGTAAAAGTGGGCGTTAGTGAAAAGTTGCTTTGAATTTAAACTTTCTTTTGTGTTTTAGGAGTCCATGATCTACCTATTTTGAAGACTATGTTCTGCTCTTTCTTCCAAAAAAAAATTCATCAAAATATACCGAGCGGTTCCCGAGATATTTGAGGTACAACTTTACTCAAAACAAGTAAATTTCCGGTAATTTCCGCTTTCTAAAGCCTTTGCAAATTGATCTATAACTCCGAAGTTTCTTAAGATAGAGAATTGAAATTTTGCAGGTTGATAGACAAGAACTCTGTTATTTGTTTGGAACCTGTCTACACCATGTGAGTCCATTATTCTACAAAATATACACACTGGAAGCATAAATAGCAGTTTTTTGCCAAGGTCGGGGCACCTGCCGGGCCAGAGGTTGGTCATGAGTCATCCATATTGAAGCTTATGTCCTACTCTTTCATCCAAAAAAAAGTTCGTCATAATGTACTGAGTAGTTCCCGAGATATTTGAAGTACAATTTTGGTGAAAACAAGCATATTTCCGGTCATTTCAGTTTTCTAAAGCCTTTGCAAATTGATCAATAACTCCGAAGTTTCTGAAGATAGAGAAGTGAAACTTTGCAGGTCTATAGACAAGAACTCTGTCATTCGTTTGCAATTACTTTGAACTTTTTCAGTGCAATAGTTCACGAAATATACAGACTGTAAGAATAAAAAGCAATTTTTAGCTGACATGGGGGGCCACCTGGCGGGCCAAAGGTTGGTCATCTGGAAGCCTACTTTCGAATCTATCATATGGTGAAACAATCATTCAAATCAGTCCAACACTTGTCGAGTTATAGCGTTTCGAAAAAAGCCATTCCCGGATATCCACCTTCTACCAGGTTCTGTTGACCTGGTGTTTTACAAAAAAAAGGCGAAATTTTTAAAATTTTTCCGATCGATGAACACTTTTACGGATTTCGTGATATCTCTGTTGTTTTTCAATATAATTGAATGAAATTTTGTGGATTGGTACAGGACATAATGGGGAACAATACTCGATAGAAAAAGTTTTGCCACGCCCACTTTGCATGCGGTAAAAGTGGGCGTTAGTGAAAAGTTGCTTTGAATTTAAACTTTCTTTTGTGTTTTAGGAGTCCATGATCTACCTATTTTGAAGACTATGTTCTGCTCTTTCTTCCAAAAAAAAATTCATCAAAATATACCGAGCGGTTCCCGAGATATTTGAGGTACAACTTTACTCAAAACAAGTAAATTTCCGGTCATTTCCGCTTTCTAAAGCCTTTGCAAATTGATCTATAACTCCGAAGTTTCTTAAAGTAGAATAGTGAAATTTTGCAGGTTGATAGACAAGAACTCCGTTATTTGTTTGTTCCTAGATTATAAGAACAAATAACAGGTTTTGACTGACGAAGGGTTCTTTAGTCAAGAACTTCGCAATTTATTTGAGTTGAGTGGAATTCGTCACTTATTTATCCTCGAGCTACATAATTTGAAGGTCAATCAATAGCATCTTTTTTTTTAAGTTGAAGGGAACAAACGAGGAACAATTTCCTATATTTATTTTGTAGTATATACTAGCTCACTGTGTAAAATTTTGTTCATTACTTAAAATTTTATTAAAATATACCGACAATTTTAACTGTGGATAACTATGCAAAAAATTATATATTTATATTTAATTTACAGTAATTTTTTTTAACTTAAACATAATATTTAAAAGAAAAGAAATATTTTACTATTTTAAAGAACAACTTAAAAAATAGTATATTATATAAAAAATGGGACCAAGAATATCTTATTTGGGAGCTTATAACCCTGAAAAATACATAAGAATATTTACATACATAATTCGAAAATTCTTGGTCATTAAGCTTCAAGCATTCTGTTCAATCTGTTATAAGGTCACATGAATTAATTAAAGAAAATGATTTATAATAGAATCAGCTTAAATCAACTTTAAGGTTTATGTGATTTCATTTAGATTATTAGGGATTTTCCAAGCCCTGTTGAAACTCCAAAGTTGGCTGTTTTTTTTTTATTTCATCTTGCATCTCCATGGCCATTTGTTTATATTTTTCGGCTTCTTTTTCATTTTTCTCTGTACCATCCCCACGGGCATACATTTGGCTTAGATTGGCACAGGCATACATGTTACGTAGTTCACAAGCTTTGTAGGCGAATTCAAAGGCCTTTTTCATATCTTTGAGTACAACATAATCGGATTCTTTAGCTGGCGTTTGGGCTGGAGAATTGCTTTCTTCTGCCTTTTTTTGGACACCAGAAATATGCATTCCCGACAGATAGAAACATGCGGTGGCATTGTTCATATTACAGCTCTTGATAAGAAATTCAAAACCCTAAAAAATAAAAACCAATGTAATAATTAAAACATATTTTTCGCAATTATATTGAAAATTATATGTACATATTTACAAAAAAAATCCGATTACAGGTGTATTTTTTAATTAAATTTTTTTTAAATAATTTTAATTAAGAAATTTGTATATGTATGTACATACATATCGTTACCTTAATATAGAAAGGCCATAACTCATTATTTTTTGGAAATATAGTTTCTTGTATATTTCAATAGAACATCCCAGTAAAAAAAAGTGATGAAAAAGAAGTAGTAAAAGCACCCCAACTACTGATACGAACCACTTCAAACTTAGAGCAAAAAATTATGAATTTTACACTAGCGTCTCATTGGAGCGAAGTGGTTTGTTTTTGCCAACCCGTAAGCTAATAAAATTGACATTTTATTTGCTATAAAAACTCTAAAATAAGATGTGGTTTTTTATCTTTAAAGTAAATCCATTATATTCTACATTAAGGTTATTAATTACTTTTCCAAAGCCGTTAAATTTATGGTGCTTATTCATTATTCATTATTGTATTAGATATCGAATGTATCGAAAAATGCAAAAATCTCGATTAAAAAAAATAATGAGTAGTAAAGATGTGTCCAAAAATTGGCAAAAACTACTTGAGAGATAATCAAAAATTCTCAGTTTGATTTTCATAATAAAGACATTCTGAAATACTAGGATCAACCGGTGGTTTAAATTTTACCACAAACATGTGTGGATATGTGTGTACTTGTGTGTTTGCAAATGCAAAACAAAAACAAAATAAAAAGTTATTTTTTTCCAAGTAAATTGAAATCGCTATTTACCACTTTTACGCCACGAATTTTGAAAAACCATTTATGTATATTGTGCATATCTGCAGAAAAATACATTTTAAACCATATATGTTTTACTAATAATGGTGGACGAGGAGATACTTAAAGGTGTAGCACAAAAAAAACTGTGCCGTATTTATATATAAAAGATTTCTGTCTCTTAATTTGTGAAAATATTTAATTCTCTGCCTCAAATGAAGCAGAAGATATCTGGAGATAAAATGAAAACTTCTCGCCAACGTGTTTACATTTCAATTGCTCTAAAATGCCGACAAGATGCGTCAAATTAATTAAAGATAATAGGTATATGCTTTTGATTTACACCCGCATAAAAATCTTGAGGAACATACGATAATTAGAAGTGGTTCAACAAGCAAGAAGTCAAAGTGATGTACTTTTCTCAAATATTTCAGAAATCTTTTGAAGTCTTACAACTATTCTAATTTCATCACATTTTTACAACTTATAAAATTTTTTTATTTCAAGTTACCTTTAACACATCCCGATCAATTTCTTTTGGCATGGAACGTGACACCAATAATAAACCAGAATGCAGGCAAGAATCGGAATCATTTAAATTACAACCTTTTTCGTAATAATTGTAAGCAGTCCTTGGATCGCCCTTACTGCCGCTCTTTCCCTTGCCTAAAAAACTATAGTTGCCAAATTTATAGCAGGATTTTGCGTAACCATAATCGTCACATGTCGATTTGTAGACCTTTGATGCTTTTTCAAAATCTTTTTTAATACCTTCCAAATAATCGCCCAGTAAATGACAAACTGCAACGAAAAATTAATGCGGAATAAAAACTAAAAACGTAAAACACAATTTTTGTGCTAATTTTATGCAAAATGAAAAGGTTAGGATTGATTTTCTATTCGATGAATATTCCGGTATTTCACTACCTTCTGGTTTCTTTTCCGAGTAACAACCAAAACGATATTCAACTCCCAGTTTTTCAATGTATTCCTTTACATCGGACTCTTTCTTTAAATCGTAAGCCATTTCTTTTTGTTAACAAATTATTAAACAATTTATGTAAAACTTCTTTTCTTATTATAAAAACCAGACGGACTTTTTCTAATGCGATATGTCAGTTTTCTTTTGCTACAATTTATAATCAGCTGTTCTTCAAATGATTACTGTGAATGATTGAGTGAGCAATGAAACTGCCACACTTTCTTTTTTTGCTTCCTAGTAACAGCATTAGTTAATTTACTCTGGCAGCTCATATTCATGTTTGCTTTAAATTGCCCTGAAAGTATGCTGCAATTTTGCCAAATAGCACAGCAAACAGGTGGCATCTTCACCAATGGGCTTTTAACATACAGACGGAGGAAATGTTTAACGAACTGATTGTATCTCCCCTCGTTTTGAATAATTCAACATTTTTAACAGTATTATTTTTATCTTTATTTAAGCCTTCTTCTTATTTATAAATGTATTTATTGTATTTAAATAAAACTTCCCAACTCTTAGTACATTTATTATAACGATGAACACTACGTTTTCAGCTTTTATAAATAATTCCATTATATATGTATAATTTTAATTTTACTTTTAAATATCTTTTCATATTCTAAACTGATCACTTATGCAACTTATTGTTACTTGTTGTTAGAGTAGGAGTCGAAATTGAATTGAATGAATATATAAATACATACACTTTTTCCGAAAACTCCAATTAGTTAATAAAAATGTATAAAAGGATATATGCTCTTTCAACAAAAAACAAAATACTGCAATTTATTCTACTACTCTGATTAAAATTTCACTTCGTTTCTTTAAAACTTTATACTTCTTTTGTTTGTTTTATTATTTAAACCCATATTTTTAGTGTTTGTTTTTTGTGGATTTTATTTTTAAATAGTTTGTATTTGTTTTAAATTAAATTAAAATTAATTAAGCTTTAACTTGTTAAGTAAATGTGTGTTTTTCCTTTTTTTAATTCAGTTTTATAGGTATATTTTTTCATTTGTTGTTGTTTTAAACATCTCAACACATTCGTAAACGTATCTTACTAATAAAAATACAGAATAAATACAATTATTCTTTGCTTCATATTAAATGGTTTTTCTTTGCTTCAATCATTATATGTATTTGTTTAGATACTTTTGTTGTTTAGAAATAGTTTTTGGTTTTTGTTTTTGTTACTATTGATTAAGAAAAAAAACTATGTTTATTTTTTAACCATCTTCATGAGCAAATCAGTGGAGAAGGATTTAGGACGTTCAATGGGTAGGCCCAAAGCACGATCCCAGATTAAGGAAGCCAACACACCAAGAGCTCGAGAAACACCGAACAAAACAGTGTAGTAGTTCATTTCCTTCATACCGTAGTATTGCAACAAGACACCGGAGTGAGCATCTACATTGGGCCAGGGGTTCTTGACTTTGCCTGTTTCGGTGAGGATTGGTGGGACGACTTTGTAGATCTTGGATACTAATTGGAAGAGTTCATCGTCAGGCAAATGCTTGAGGGCGAACTCACGTTGGCAGGTGTAGCGAGGATCGGTCTTACGGAGTACAGCATGACCATAGCCGGGCACAACTTGACCAGACTTTAGTGTCTTCCAGATATAGTCCTTGAGTTGTTCTTCTGAGGGATTAACTCCGGTTTCCTTCTGCAATCTGCGCAGCCAAACCAAGACTTCTTGATTGGCCAACCCATGCAGGGGACCAGCCAAACCATTCATACCAGCAGCGAAGGAGAGGTAAGGATCGCTCAAGGCGGAACCGACCAAGTGCACGGTGTGGGCTGAGACATTGCCACCTTCGTGATCACTGTGGATGGTTAAGTAGAGGCGCATCAATTCTGTAAACTGAGGATTGTCATAGCCCAACATTTTGACGAAATTGGCAGACCAATCCAAATTGGAGTCAATCGATTTAGAGCCTTTGCCATTGCGGTATGTGTTGCAGTAAATAGTTGCAGCTACTACAGGCAATTTGGCAATTAAATCCATGCTGTCCTCATAAACATATTCCCAGTACTTGGACTTGTGGACACCCTGCAAACAACAAACAGGTAATTAAAAACAAATTCTTAATTTTTTATCAACAACAACAACTTACGTCGGAGTAGGCCTTGGCGAATTTACTGTCGTGATTTAAGGCAGTGATGGCAGCTGAAAACTGGGACATGGGATGCAAGGTGGTGGGGAAATTATTCAACATGGTGACAACGTGTTGTGGCAAAGCAGCACGATCAGCCCATTCCCTTGATAATTGTTTGACTTGGGTCTTGCTGGGAACCTCACCAGTCATCAATAACCAGAAGAGACCCTCAGGCAATGGTTCAGCTCCACCATCAGCAGCTGGCAGCACCTTTTGGCATTCAGGAATGGAAAGGCCACGGAAACGAATGCCTTCATCGGCATCTAAGACAGAGGTTTCAGTAACCAATGCTCTAATGCCACGCATACCACCATACATCTATGAGGACACAAAATATGTTGTTGACTATTAATTATACCAAGTTTGAAAAGACATGCAATATTTTAAAAGCTCGTTTTTGTCGGAATTGTATTGTATGTATGTAGCATGGTATGTATTTATTTTTTTTAAGAGAATTCAGAATTTAATCACTCCAGATTTCGAAGATATTCCCATCTTGAAAAATTTGCTAAAAGTTTGTTTTTCTTATAAAATTATGAATGAATGATTTTTTGGTTTATATGCATGAAGATAACATAAGCGACGAAACTGAACTGAATGTTACTAAGTCTCGGTCCAGACTTGCAATTTTTGTTGCAGCAACTTTTTATTTTTTTTAATGAAAAAAAAACGAGAGAAATACAAAATGTATAGACATACATTCATATTTCTATTTCAATACTAACCCACTTATTTAAGTATTGCATTTACACAAATTTTACAATTAAAAATTACCGTAGAATATACATAGTCATGGGTCTACCGAGTTTTTTAATATTGAATTGCATAGCAAAACTCGTTAAACTGCAGATCGATTTCGTTAGACCCCTTTTTAGACACGCAAACTTTACTTTGAAAAAGTTTTTTCAATTTTATTTTAAGCTTTCAGCTGTTTTACCCTAGTTTAAAAAAACTTGTAAACGTTTCCTTTAATTTGGTACAAAATTCTCGTAGACGATTTTTCGACTTGAGATACGCAATAAGGGTGTTTGTTTAGTGTTTAAACACACAAGTTTGCTTTGACAAATTTTCAGTATAACACGTAGTAAGTTCATATACAAGACCTCTTTTAGATTTGTTGTTTTTGATTTGTTCTTTGTTCGTTTATTTTGTTTTTTTTCCTAATTTATGTATGTAACACCACTTCTAGACACGTAAAGTTTACTATACCAAAGTATTAATTCAGCTGGGTTAAAGCCAGAGGGAGGAAAACTTTCTCTTTGACTTTGCAAAATAAACTTTGCTTGTCTAAAAAGGGTCTAAGTATATTTACATACAAACCTTTTGCACACGGAAAGTTTAGTTTAGGCAAAAGTATTCCTCCTCCTGTCTTTTACCCAGCTGAATTAAGACTTTGCAAAGTAAACTTTACGTGTCTAAAAAGAGTGTTACATAAATTAGGAAAAAAAACAAAAGAAACGAACAAAGGAACAAATCAACATCAAAGTCTGTACTCCCCATCATTCTCTTTTTCCCTCTCTTCTATAAACACAAGACTTTGCAAAGTATACTTTGCATGTCTACAAAAGGTTCACGTATACCATCTGCGCGCCGTTAATTTTTCTTCCATGTGCTTATGTAAGTACCATATACATACATACATACATATGTAAGAGTATGTGCTACATACATACATATGTATGTATTTAAAAAAATGACCTCTTTATTTACTAACAAAAAGAAATAATATAAAATCAATACGTCAAAATTGTCGTGTTTTTCTGCTAATTTTTTTTCCCCCCTAACGTCTAATAACGTACATACATACATATGTACATACATATAAATAACAATTGCATGTGCTTAATAGCACATGCATTTTCCTTAAGTACCTACCTATCATAATAAAATAAAAAAAGTGAATGTTATCTAACCACTGCGAAGGAAAATTATTTAGAACACGAAAATAAATGCATTTTAAATTTAGAATGCAGGAGGAAAAAGAGAGGAGGAGCAGTAGTCTAAGAAGTAGAGCACAAATTCGTACGTAATAAATGTTTTTATACTATGTACATACATACATACTATGCACTCGTATATACTAGTACATATACGTACATACATATGTATGTATGTCTGTAATTCTACATTGTATTTATTATTTAAGAAAATTTTGCAGAAAACAAAAAAAACCGATTATTTAATCGTTTGGCAGTTGGCCATAAAGATTTTGTTTTATAGCGGCCATATGAAGGAGATTTTTGAAAGAAAAATTTCGATAAGACGGTAAATAAAACGGTTGTTATTTCTCTTAGTTAAGAAAAAAAAACGAAGAACATGGCAAAATTATAGCAATAAAAATTATTTTTCTCTTGTTAAAAGAAAAAAAAAACACATATTTTTGTACCTGCATACACACATACAGATGTACATATATATATAGTATATATGTATACATATATATATATATATGTAGTACATATGTACATATGTATTTACATATCTGTGTTTTCATTAATAACAGCTCATGTCCAAAAATTAAATTATTTTAGTAGAGTCAAAAAAAGTTCTTTTTGCAGCTTTCTAGGCAGAAATTGTGACTTTGCGCAAAAAGTATGTAGCACCACAACACTGTAAATACAAAATTACGACTCTTCCAAAATTTGTGTACCCCCACAGTACTGCAAACACAAAAATATGACTTTACGTTTACAACTATCGCGTTCTTAGTAATCCTATACCACTACAACATTGTATATATGTACACCGTTTACAATAATTCTATACCGCTCCAACACCGTAAGAAAAATTTGATTTTAGGTAGGATCACACGATTGCCGCAAATACAGCAATCTGAACCAATTTTTATTGTGCTGAATTGGTGAACAATAATAAAATTGTCCCAATCAAAAGCGTTGCAGTCAAATGATTACCCCATTTTATAAACATTTAATTGCCGCAGATTGGCGAAGAATGGAATTTGTGGTAATAATTGCCACGATTGTTCTAAATTGCGGCAACAGAAACAAACAGCTGTTTTTGTTTGTTTTACTTGCAAATGGGTTTCTTTTAAAAAGAAATAATATTTTTATTTTGTACGTGAAAAGAAATGAAATTTCCTGCTTTGTATATTTTGTGCTCAAAGCAGAGGTAATTTTCGTTCTTTCAAACGAATAAAAACCAATGACGCCAGCAGAGCAACTGCCATTTTTTTCATTAATATCAACACAAAGGGGTAGACGTTGATGATTTTATATAACGTGAAATCACACGATTGGCATATAAAATGAGCCAATAATTGGTGCTTTGCGGCAATCGTGTGATCCTACCTTTAAGTTTGGACATTTTCATTGTGACGACCTTATAAATTTGTTTTTAGAGTATTGTGGCAACATTAAAAACAAGAATCGGAGGACGGTCATTCGGCGTTATCATTTATTTTAATGTTATGAGTTCATTTAAATCTTGGTGAACAGATGTTGCGGTGGTGTTAGTTGTCCCGGAGACCGTCGTAGACCATGAAACACTATTTCATTTTGACCGCGTTCATTTATTTTTTGCTGGGTATATACATACATACATATGTATATGTAGGTACTTACCATATCAATGGTTGTTTCACCCATTTTGTGGGAACCGTATTGTTTTCTGAAATTCTTCACACGCTCTTGTTCAGCGGGAATTTTAGCAGCCAATACATCACGTAAGCTGGCATCACCCGAGAGGAAACGCACATACTGAGCCAAGAAAGCGTTCAATTTCTAGAAGAAAAACGAAAAACAAAATATTGAAAAAATTTTAATTATAGCGCTAAATAAAATAAAAGGGAATAAAAAAACAAAATTAAATTAACTAATCACAAAACTTTAGCAGACGGCTATTTTAATTTCTTTTCAACTACAAATGATTAGGCAATGTTTTTTTTATAAGAAATTAAATAATTTATTTACGTATGTATGTATACTTACATACATAAATACATATGTACATACACATGTAGTACATAGTACATTTGTACGCTTTAGAACGGCAGTAGCAATCCGGCATTATGAATAAAAGAAAACTTTAATAGGTACATATGTACATACATATAGGGTCTTATATTAAATGCTTCATATCTTTAAATTTAAATAAAACGAAACATGTGTGAGCATTATGTATGATATATAGCATCGTGCATTCCACATGTTCACGTCAACGATCGCAAACAATCGATTTTGTTTAAAAAATAAGTTGCAAAATTATTTCGCTTAAGCTTTTTTGGCGGTTATGGCACGATATGGTCTCTATTACATACCGTTTAGTGGCATGCTATTTCGAAAAACTCAATACACTCACGATTTTTCACTAACACACTAAAATTTTTTGCAATGGCAGCTTCAGTGGCAGTAAAATTTGCATGCGAGTGGAAATTTGGCATTGCATGCCCTTTAATGTCAAAACAAAGAAAAGTGTTACTCTGTTAGCATTTGATTCAAATTTATTGGATTACTGTGAAATTTAAATTAAAGTTTTATGATTTATTATAGAGCATTCATATTCAAAATAATGCTTATAATTATAAATGTTAACCATTTCCCTAAACATGTGCTTCTATGATGAATTCGGTAACTCTATAAACAAAAAGGGAGCAATTTTATTTACTTGAGGAATAAACAAACGTTCTAAAGTTTGCTCTTCGGCGACATTTTTAAAATGAACTTGCAATTGCATGTGTAAACAGTAAAGAAAATGGCAAGAGATACAACTATTTCGAACAATTTTTCATTGATAATACGTACACAACAATTGCATGCCACTAGTCACTAGTGGCATGTGTAATTGCAACGTTAACTGTCAAAGTCCGGAAATTCCTATTGGAAGACACTTTATACATATGTATGTACATATGCATATGCATGTATACATACATACATATGTATGTATGTATTATTTAATAATCAGTCACGCTATGTCAATGTTAAATTTACACTGCAATTCATTATCATTTTCACTAAGTTTTATACAAAGAGCTCGCTCACGCAAATTTTTAGAGTCTAAAGTTTAGACTAAACGATAGTGTGAAACAGATAGAAAAGAAATGTCATATATGTACATACATACGTACATACATACCTAGTATGCTAAACAAATTTAATTTTAAGCCCGCCTCACCTGAAAATTTTTTTTATTAATCACTTAAAAGAATTATGATGTTTCTACTGAATATTTGAATTAAATCATGCGATAATAGAATTAAAAAAAATGAAAAGGGGAAAGTGATGTAGGAAGAGGTTATTAACCTACTAGATTTAGTTATGCTAAAACTCTGTTTATACATATGTATATACATACATACATACATACATATGTATGATGTATGTCTACTAGTAGAAAAAAGAACAAATTTTTAATTTCAAGCATACATAAGTATGTATGTCATTCGTTATTATCTGCCGAGAATTTGTTTAAAAGTAGTCAACACTAGTTTATTTCAAAGTTTTGAACTTTCAATTAAATTAATAAAGAAATACATACATACGTATTCAGATGTTGGAATAAAAAATTATTACAAAGAAGTGCTGATTTATGGGAAAACGAAAATAATCGAATTGAAAATGGCAATATTAGTTTGAATTTCTAGAAAATATAAAAATACTAAAATGCAGACTAGACTTCTTCGTTTGAAATTGTGTGCAATAAAAATAACTGTGTGAAACTAACGGCCTGTCCCACGATGTCACCAGAAATCGTTCGATCGAATACTTATATCGAAAACAACAACAAATTTTCTAATGTTATTGTTGTTTGCAATAAAAGTTGTCGATCGAACGATTTCTGGTGACTTCGTGGGACAGGCAGTAAATTATTTATATTTTAGTATTTTACTTTTATTTAACGCGAGTCAAAATGAATAAGAATTAAAAAAATTTATTTTTTGTTGGTAAATAACGCCTAGATGCATTTCGTTTAATGATATAAATTGACATGCTTAGCCAACAACAAATAAATTTTTTAATTGTAAATTATTTTTAACATTTTAATATCTACATATTTTTTAAATTGTTTGAATTTTTTAGAAGCCTTCTTTTATACTTATTAATTTGGAAGAAATGCATTTCAGTGAAGCTAAAAAATAAATAAGAAGTAGCCTTTGGGATAGAAAATTAACAAATTAAAAAAATGTACATATTTAACAAAAAAGTTGGCGCCGCGCATATTTTCCGACTTGTGGGCACCGAACTTTTCATAGAAAACTGCAAAAATATCTTATCTGATATAAAATTGAAAATATAAAAAAATAAAAATCAAGTAGAAAACTTGGCTGCGACCCTTAAATCTCACTAAACTACATTTAAGCTATTAATTTAATTATCAAACGCCAAAAGCAATACAATTTGTCCCAGTCATATTTTTATTAGCAGATATAAGAAATAATTGCTTTTCATCTTTCTAAATTTTCCACTTTTTATTGAATATTCAACTTGAGCTTTATGTAGTATTTATAGTTAAATTTGCTCTTTTCTTTTTATTTTAAAAATGTAAAGACTAAGCGAACATGTTCTTTTCTTCAATGTCATGCACATAAACAAGATCAATTGCATTTTAATTAATTGAATCTAAAGTGATATTTGCACCAAAACATTTATAACGCCAGTTAACTTTGATGTTTTAATTGATATTTTTGCATAAAATTCTATTATTTGCATGTGCATACACTTAGGCCGAGTTTACATCTGTGTGACATGTGCCCAAAAAAGCGTAACCACTAATTACTAATGAAAAACTGTTTGATTCAGACATGTATTTATTAAGTTAAACAGTTACATAACTAATAAACAATTTTGTGGAATTCAACATGATTGGAAACTGTTTAAATCAATAAATACATGTCTGAATCAAACAGTTTTTCATTAGTAATTAGTGGTTACGCTTTCTTGGGCACATGACACACAGATGTAAACTCGACCATACATACATATGTAAATGCCATACAAACAATGAATCAGTTGGCATACACACGCCGTAAATTAAGCCAACTTGTAAAGTCCTTAATTTAATCTAGCGTTAAGACTGAATGACTTTTTTTTATTAATCAAATGAAAAGCAACACCACAAAGTACGAGTTCTATGTACATGATTTCAATAATTGCAGGGAATATGAACAGATTTGCGAGCAGACAAACGGTCTGCTTGCTAACTTGCTTGCCATATTTCGTTTTAATTGACTCGATCTTTTTCATAAGGTGGAGAACACAAAAGATGTAATTGTAGACAAATACATATTTAAATTATATACCGACCAATAACATTTCTATGTACGAGTATTTCTATTTGCATATCACACTTACAAAAACCGCATAATATTTATTTAATACATTTTCTCTTAAACGTTACAACTAGTTGTAATTTAAAGCTTTGCTTTAAAGATTTGCGTCATTATTAAAATTGCATACTGATTGAAATGAAATATTACGTTGTCTGAACAAATTTGTTTTTGTTAAGATTTATTAGATAGTATTTACATACATACATATATTATTTACTATCGCATTTAGTTTGAATGAATAAAATGTTTCCTGCAAATATTTATAGCACTAATTTATAATGATGTATAAGAAGCCGAAATAGCAATAATATTGTCATTAGCTTAGATTTAAAAGGGGTAAATATCAGTGGCAATGCCACTTTTTAAGTTTTACCTACCCATACCTATCGTTGTACCATGTAATTTATGTATTTTTTTTTTTTTTTGATAAACCTTCAGCTACATTATTGGTTTCACCCATCGACCATTTAAAAAAAATTACTTAGGCATGCTTTATACATATTTTCAAAACCATCTTTTGAGATATTAACCATTCATTTTGCTCCATATCAACTAATTTAAGGTTTAATAAGTATTGTTTCACTGTGTACGCCCCTGTTTAGCGATTGCTCCAAATTATTTATACCAAAACGTACAAAATAAATTTAACTCTTGTTTTACTTCATTTCCGTACACAATTGGGACGAACGAAGAACTTCGCATAGTTCGACTATCAAGAATTCGTTTTACTCCAAATCTTTGAAGCCCATGGATGCCAAAGCTATGCAAATATTCACTGCGGCAAAATTCACTTGCATATATTTAAAAAGTGGTCTAAGTCATGTGCACTTTTGCTTCGAAATATTAAATGAATCTTAAAAAAACTTCAATATATATTTAATAAATATTATATATTTTTATATTAATCGAGACTAGAACAACTCTAAATTAAAATGTTGCATAATATAAAAATATTTTTGATTTGTTCAAATGTAATCTACTAAATAACTCGACCAAAGAAATATATGACTTAAACCACTTTCATAATTAAGGACACATATGTATGTATGTATATTAGAGTGGCCGTTAGTTGTATGGAGATTTTTTTCTTTTATTTCTTATATTCTCTCTCCCTAACTCGGTTCAGTTTTATGTAAAAAAAATACAAAAAAATCTCATAGCGATAAGTTGTGGGTTTTAGTTGGTTTTTTCGTCAAAACTGTTAAAAGTAAAATAAACTCTAAGTTCGCGAAAAATTTCTAAATGCATTGAAGAAATATCACTTACACTGCAAAGAATAACAAAAAAAAAGAATAACGAAATTTAATCGCAAAAAAAATTGCTAACATCAGAAATTGCAATGTTTTTATTTGATTTTGAGGTTGGCGTTAAACCAACCAAGTAATATTAACTTCTAAATTCATTCATGAAAGTACACAAACATTTTAGTTTTTCTTCAAAACATATGTATGTATGCCGGAAGCAATGGTGAGAATATAAAAAATTCTATCGGGCATATTTTGAGAAAACTTTATGTTTTCGTTATTCTCCACTCCGACTTTTTGGCAAATGCGACAAGCCAATAATGAGCTGACGAAATGTTGCCAGAATATTTTTTTTGTAGTTTCTAAAAGTACTTAGAATTTTTTCAAACTGTTTAACCACCAAAATCTAACCCCCATTGAACATTGATAGGAGGAATTGGATCGAATTGCGAAAACGTTCAGTTTTAAGTTAAAAACAAAAATTTTCCACTATATGACTTAAGGTAGTTAGTTATTAAACAAAAAGGTTTCTCAACTAATTATTAAATGGTTTTTTCAAGCAACCTTTTTAATTATAACACAGGTTGCAATGTTTTTCAATCTTTTAAATTTTTATTTAACCGCTGAAGAAAAAATATCTTTAAGTTTTATGGCTATTTTTTTAAATGTGCTGGAGTATACAAATATTTTTCTATTCATTAAAAACAAAACGTATTCTATGTATTTTCATTTGATATACAATATGAATTTAAAATTGTACTGAAATGAGACTACAACTCAGTCAGCGCAATGACTTATAAGAAATATTATAAAAAGTTTTTCTAGCATAGTAACTACATACATATATATGTATATACATATGTACATAAATATTTAGGAATATATGTACTTATGTATGTATAAATATGTCTCTTCGCTAAAAAAAAGTCTGTCATCTTATCAGTATAATACTTAATCAGATAAAAGACGTTTGAATAAAAAAGGGAAATACAAAACACATTGCGATAAGGTTTCTACATACATACATATATTTTTTTCAACTTAATAAAAAAATTGTGCAAACGCTTAACAAAAAAAAAGTATTAAGTGAAGGTCTAATTAACATCATGTGATTTTATTTTAAATATAATACACAAAGGTATTGTGTTAAAATTTTTTGAGTGGCTAGTGAGAAATATGCAACTTTTTTCAAAGCAAATAAATTTCATTTTTATTTAATAATAAAGCAATGAATCATCTCTCATCTGATGATACGACTGAACTGGAAAGACTAATTTGCAATTGCACTATGAAAATATTTCACCTATAACAAAATAATATCTGCATCATACGACAAACGTGTTAATTTTATTAAATCATTAGAATAAGACTTCCAAAGTTTGAAAATTAACGAATAAAAAACTTGATTTCAAATACAATATGTATTAAATAACAAAAAAAAAAAAAAAAATCGAAATCTCACGAATTTTGAATTTCATTTAAATATTCTGGGAATACAGAAATGTGTGACAATTATAAAAATCATATGTTGGCGTTAAAGATAACAGTCAGTTATGCCATTTTATCATTCTCACTGCTAGATTTGGCATTCTTTCCTAAAAAAACATTCCAGTGTTTCAAAAAACTGGTAAATAAAACCTACATATGTAGGTATGTATGTAAATTTAAAATGTAGCATTTTATTTTATTAAATAGTTTATATATATACACATATGCATACATGCATATGGAGCACAAGTTTTGCAACACTTAAGTTTTATTGAATGACGGCAACTCTAAAGAAAACGAAATTAAAAAAAAAAAATAGCAAAATAAAACAAAATTGATTTTACTATTATAGATTAAAATAAACTGTTTTATTTAATGATCGTCTCATAAACAACCCATAATATGCAAAAAATCGCACAAGAAAAATGGGAATAGTTATTAGGTACCTACTTGTACCTAATATTTTATTACAAGAGTTTTAAACGTCGAGGGTGTACGAACATGAGCTTTGCATACTGTACATACGTATTTACAGTAAGTACCTACCTATTCATAACTAAGTATATGCATGTAATTCTATTAAGTTCATTGATAACGTAATCAGCGCGCGGCAAAAATTAATTAAATATTCCAATCAAGTTCATGCCTCCTTCTAGTATCAAAATGCACACATACACCAAATATACACTACACCAAACACTTAAAACAAACATGTATCAATGACCAAGCAAAATACAACAGTTATAAATGTAGAGAAACAATTAAGAGAAACTTTATTAATTGCGCGAGCGGTAGATAAGGGCCAAAAATTAAGTGAAAAATGCAGGATACAATTAGTACTCATTTCATAGCTCCTTTCTAAAGAAAAAGTCAGTGATCACGTTTTTTTTGGTTCTTCGCTATTATTTTTCTGCACTAAAATAAATTTGCTAATAAAATGGAAGATTTTCATAGAAGGCTAATTAATTTGCCTTTAGACTGTTTTGGGTTTTAGCTAAAATTTTAAAAGGGCAACAGAGATACTTTGATTAGAATAGCGGAACGTTTGCTGTACAATTTTTTTTTGGTTGACTTATCAAATAAGCCGATTTACGATTTTTACGACGCTTGTTTTTGAAAAAAAAAAAATTCTAAAGATCGCTCCGATGATTTTTGACCTACAATTTGCTATTTTTAACATGACATTTTTTGAGCTCAACAGGGAATCTTTATCGTTTTAATCTGAAATAGTATTATATTATTATAACCTCATGTATTTTAACAAATTACCAAAGTTTTGTTTGGCATAAGAACATACTATCTGCCGTATTCAGAAAAAGCAATTTTGGCTTACAAAAAGTTTACAAAACAATTTTTTTTTAATATGTACTTATGTATGCATGTACACTAAGAAAAAAAAACTTTTAAAGTCAAGAATAAATTTAATTTTAAAAACGAAACCTTTATGAAATAGAACTAAGTTTGTTTTGTGTTATTTTAAACTTTTTTGAAATCAAAAGTAACTATTTTTGTTTTAAAAAGATAATAACCTTGATATAAAGCTGAACTAACACCCAATTTACATGAAAAAAATTTTCATGATTTTTTTTTATATAGCATTCTCTTCTATAGCGCAACAAATTTCATGAAATTTCATTTAAAAATGCTTAATGTAAATTAGGTAATACTCAAATTGAAAACATATATTTTTGAGTTAAGAATGAAATATTATTGAAGTAATAATTAAGCATTTTTGTTTTAAAATTAATTATTTTCTAAATAAAAAATTAAACGTTTTGAATTAATAATGGGGAGTTTTTAAATTGAGAATGAAACGTTTTAAATTAAGTGTAGAGAAAATCGAAGTTTCATTTAGGTTATGACAAGCATTCATAAAAAATTTCGCTATTGTGAACATCACTCACTGTGATTTTTAAAATGCAATAATTTTAAGATTTTGTGCCCAAGAATCATACAGGGTAATGGAAATTAAAATACACTTGGTTATGTTAATAAATTAATCATCTTTTTTCAACACTACACAAATGTAGAATGTTTTATTGGGGGAAAAATGTATTTTTTTATTTTTAAAAATTCAAATTCTTGATACAATGATAAAATATTTTTCTTTTTAAAATGGTTAAAAATACATTTTCTTTTTCACTATAATTTTAAAAATTACAATTTTTATTATAATAAGAAAACATTATTGTTTTTATAATATTTAACAAAAAATTTCACTTTTAAAATGAAAGCGCACATTTTTGTTTTAAAACTGCTTCATAATAAAACTAACTATGTTATATGTATGTATATTAATATTATAAGAAACACTCTTATTTTAAAAATGATTTTAAAAAGTGCAGCATTTTTAAAACGAAAACGCAAAATTATTGTTTTAAGAATGCTTTTTTTGGTTCAGTGTACTACTGTGTTAAGTTTTTTTTTTAGTTTTTTGCTTCCGCCTTTTTGTATTTTATGCAATTTACTTAGCGGTATGTACCTTAAACATTTTTCTTTTTTCTCATCAAAATCATGTGGCAACTGTGATATACACACATACTTTATAAGCTCATCTCTTGCTTTATTATTTTTTTTGTCTTAATCATACTTTGACACAGTGTTGTTAAACCAAATCGAAAGAGGGGCTATGGAGGGAAGAGGGAGAGTGTCAATAAGTGAATGGAAGAATATAATATTATGGCAGTTTCGACCGCGAACAAGAATGATCAAAGTACGACTTTAAGTGCTATAAATAATTTACTTTGTTTAAGTAATACAAATATGCTTTAATGCGAATTCGTTTAAATAATTTGAAAAAATGGGAAATTTTTATGCCATTTTCTTTCAATACAATACATAATTTTTTATCATAAAAAAATTAATTTACATAATAGAAAGCACAAAAAAATCACCAAATATGTACGTATGTATGTACATATGTATGTAAACCAAGGTGTTTAAAATACATACATACATATGTACATATCGTTACCTTAATATAGAAAGGCCCAAGCTCATTATTTTTTGAAAATCGAGATTTTTGCATTTTTTCGATTTAAAAAAAAATAATGTGTTAGGGCCTTTCTATATTAAGGTAACGATATGTGTCCTTAATTATGAAAGTGATCTAAGCCATATGCATTTTTGCTTCGATATAAATATTAAATAAATTAAATAACCCCCCCATACAAAAAAAAAATAACGTGTGCTTGAAGTGTACATTAAAACAAAATTTCCATAGAAAACCCGGTTTTAACGTACACTTCAAGCACACGTTATTTTTTTGCATAAGGAGGTAAATCTTTAAAAAACTTCCATAAATATTTAATAAATATTAAATAAATTTGTATAAATCTAGACTAGTACAAGTCTAAATTAAAATGTTGCATAGTATACAAATATTTTTAAATCAGGAATCATTTTCAATTCTTATTGAATGAAATATTTTTTTTATTAATTAATGTGATTTTTTAAAGAAAAGAAGAACAATTACAATTTCACACTAGGTATTAATAAAAAATATTTAATTCAATAAGATTTGAAAATACTGAACTTAAGCCCGATTAAGAAATTATTCTTGATTAAAATTCATTATGGTTCAATTAAAATTTAATATCTTTCACTCAATATTTTTTAATTTGTTCAAATTTAATCTACTAAAGAAATCGACCAAAGAAATATATGACTTAGACTACTTTCATAATTAAGGACACATATCGCTCCTTTATTGCAACATAGTCATAACTCGAAAAATTAATTTTTCGAGTAAATGATGCAGAATTAATCCTCACATCGTTATTCATATTGTGTAAAAATTTCATACAAATATCCTTTTTACTCAGCTCTTGAAAGAAAAATAAATTTTTTTTTCCATTAATAAGTTGTGTGTAAATTGAAAATTTTAAATTCGTTTTCTGGCGAACTAGTTTTTTTGAGTTATGACTACGTTGCAATAAAGGAGCGATATATATGCAAACATTTTTTTTTTTGCTATTTAAACAAACCATAACAAAAATGTTTGATGAAGGCAAAGGAGACAAAAGCACAAAGTATCTACATAGTGTATACGTACACACATGTATTTTTTATAACCAGAGAGCCGCCAACAGTCGCGCCTTGATTTAATGTCAGGGGATTTCAACAACCTATCGCACTCCTTGCTACCTCTCCCAGGATAAGTATCCCATCTTGTAGTGTGTCACAATTAAAAGGGGCCACACTGAATAACAGGTATTCTTGGGGCATGTCCTAAGCCCTCCAGCCTATAATCACTCTTATCGGGAATAAGAGGCGAACAATTTTGTTCCCGTGAAATAGTTCCCATGAACAAAAAATGGTAAACAAAATTTCTTACAACTACAATTAGAGCCGAAAAAAGTCAGCCAATGTAGCAAAGGGAAATAAAAACATGTTGATTATTGAGTTCTTGTTTCAACTTTCTTGTTTGTTGAGCTTCTCATTTGTTTAAATGAGAAGTTTAATATAATAACTCTAGATGTTCTAAGAAATTTATGGGTAAAGGTTCCCTGATGATCTGCATTAGCAACAGTGAAATGCGCATAGGATCCAGCTAAACCCCTCAATAATCAATTTCAATATATTTTTAATAAAAAATATTTACTTAGAGCCTATTTCACCAACTTATTTAAATATCAATTCATATTTAAAAGTCATTTTTCCATACAAAAATTTATGAAATTCGACATTTAAGTATGAATTGGTATTTAAATAGAGTTGATGAAATTGGCCCTTAATAAGTAAAATAATAATTTGGGATTATTAATGCGTTAACAAAAAATTTTAAACTTTAAACAATTCCTATAAAAAGCACTAAAAATTAGAAAATAGTTCACTGACACAACAACAACGAAAAAATTGGCGATTCCAATTTTAGGGAAAAGGCAAACATTTCACGTGAACTTTTATTCCCGATAAGGGTGAATAACTCAGGGTCCGCGGGGTCGTTACTCCCGTTATCCTTAAGAAAGGATACCCCTGCGGTGTATTATATAGCAAAACTACGTAACTAACAAAAAATTCAAAATCGCATTTTTAACTAATTATTGGGTATTACATCGAATCACATGTTCCCACAAATTTTCAAAGATGTATCATAACAATCAGCCGAATTATAAATGAAAATAAAAAAAAACTTTACTGCAGTCCTTTGAATAATTTTGTTTCTTTTTCACTCTCCTATAAAATTTAAAAAAGTGTAGTTACGTTATTTTGTATTTCAGCTAACGATATTCATACATATGTACATACATACATTATCGATGGTGTCTGTAAAAATCTTATTGAATATGCATTATATTAACTTATTTTACTTTATATTTTTAAATACAGGTTCAAATTATAAAAAAGAATAACAAATAAATTAAATCTTAGAGGGAATTTACCGCTATTTAAACTGCTTTATTTTTTCTCATGCATACACATGTACATACATTCATATGTACATACATACATACATAGGTACATACGTACTTTACGTAATAACACAGTTCAACAGAGCGGATTTTAGTCGGATTTTTCTAATCTTATCATTGTCAGTTATTTCGTATTTTTATAGGTACATACATACATATGTATGTATATTTTCTCTAATTTTGTATTTAGGTTGAAGTTACACTAATATTCTAAATTTTGCATACCTATACACATATACATACATAAGTAAGTATGTCTAAATTCTACAAACATACCGCTAATTTACTAAAACAACGTCATAACTCAAAATAAGTTAGTCACCAGGTGACCTAATTTTAGCAGATGATGATCAGCTGATAGTTTAGCTGGTGTCAAATTATGTTTTTTTTTTTGCATTTTGTTTGCACTTTGCTACAATTAAATATTTCATATGTATGGATTCTTCTAGGGGTTTTTATGTCTGTTTAATTATTTTGCTATTTATTAACTACTTATTCATTTTATACATACATACATACATATGTACATACCTACATACCACATTATTTGAAAATATTTATTTGAATTTTCCCTAAAACTATTTTTTAATCATATATTTTTTAATTATGTATACATATATGTACATATATGAATGTATGTACATATGTACATTATGTAAATATGTATATTAAACAAAACGATGATTATGTAGGATTTTAGAAACATACAGCTATGGACATAACTTTGATTTAATATTATCAGAGCTCGGATTTCAGCTGTAAGAATTCTGAATATAAATGAATTGAAGTTTTCGAATATTCAAACCCAACAAAAAAATATCGGAATTAGTTCAAAAGGTTTACCACTTTAATTGCATACCAATCACTACAGGTTACTGAATTTAATATTTCAAGGTTGTTGTTTATGTCTAAAATTGTTCCAGACAATCTTTTAAGTGCAGTTATTTGGATCTCTTCCGTCCTATGACAACCATGGGTTAAATTCATTGATGTTTCACCAGAAATAGAACTACTTAAAGCTGAGTTCATCAATAATGATATGTATATTAATTTTTTGCTGGGAAGCTTTAGGTATTATTTGTTTTGGTATATTATTGCATATTTCAGAAATTGTTGCTTGTTTTTCGTTTTCGGTTAAGCAACGTCATTGTGTATTTCGTTCCTGATTATGCCACGCATCAGTAGACGTCAACCCAAAAATTTTTAAAAAAATATGCATGTGTTTACAAAGCAGGAAAATGCTAAGTCAAAGTCTTTGTAATAGTTTTTCAACTGCAATATTTCAATGATTTTTGATTGTTGTTGAAACGTAAAACAAGAAAATGATTTATGTACGAAAAATTTACTCTTTCTGTGAAAACAACACACATATTTAAATTTCTTACATTATGACAAGATGTGCTATTTCTGTGCACATAGCTGTTAATTAGACCAATTCCATTTTCAACGTCACACTGTTACGTAAAATATATTTCTTGTTGTTTTATTATTATATATTTTTTTTAGCATTAATGTACGTACACTCCCCTAAAATGTAAAATTTTTGCAGAGCAACAACTGCGCAGAATTACAAAATTAGTGCAAAACTTCTCTGTAGTTCTTGTCAAGAGAAATTAATAAAAATTTGGAACACTCTTTCTATATACCTACGAGTACATACATACATACATACATACATACTTATGTACATATGTATATTTATTTATTTTATTCATTTAAAGTTTGCATAATCGTTAAAAAAAGTATTAAATAATACTAAGTTGACTGGCCTTTCCTCCAACCGGTTTTATTTTCAAAATTGAAAATAAGCAAAATTACTTAAAATTATGTTTTTTACATTTTTTTATAATGCCAAATAATGAAAACATGTTTTAATGAAATAACTTATCAATAAGTACATAAGTATGTATGTAACTGAATTAAGATTTCTGTAACTTCAAGCAAATAAGGAAGTTTGTATCGAACTCGTTGAACTTGAATCATAAAAAGAAAACTTCATGATTCATCAATCACTTGTAGTCTTACAAAATTAAATTAATTTTAATTACAATAATACATATAGTACATACATACATACATATGTACATACACATATGACATATACATATGAAAGTGCATACATATGTATGTATGTATGTATGTGAATATAATGTGAATAATTCTTTATAATCATTTCAGGAATTACTTCATTACAAACACAAACTGTTGTCAAGTCCACTTATTTTGAACCAGTAATTTTAATTGTTCATTAAAATTATTTTTAATATTTTAAGCAAAGTTTTATTTAAAATCTTTTTACGAGGACGATTACACAACAGGTAAATTATATTTCAACAAATTGCAAACTCAGACATTAAACAGATATACAACAGCTTGCTACCGAACACATTCTACCAAAATTAAATACTGTCATCAAATTCATATCTTCGCGAAAAGAGTTCTAATCGTGCCTAAAAATAAGATTTTTAAAAATATAAAAAATAGGAGAAAGTTCTTTCATTAAGAACTTAGGTCTTCGGTTAGTTAAAACAGCGACTATAAATAATAATAATAAAAAAAAAAATAGAATAATGTCTGACTACTTAGCGGTCAATATGTGTTGTGGTTCCAATTGTAATTAGACGGCATATTAATTTTAGAGAACCGTCCTCTTATTTTGCTATTATTTATTTTTGCAAACAAGCCTTTTTGAGTACGAAAATAACTTGTTTATTTTGTTTTCCATTCATTCAACCATTCATGCATTTACTTGTGCAATAATGATGGGTGTGGATTTCTCATGATTTATTGAAAAACGAAAGGGTCTAAAGTAACGAGCCCCTTTTTGTTATAACAATATTTCATTTCTTATGTATTTATTTTATCATTATTGTTATTATTTATATTCATAGTACGTAAAGGCTTTGTGCTCGTACAGTAAGCGTTTTCCAATACTTGTAACAATGGATCGGTATTAAGATTAGTATAAAATGCTACATCATAATGCAAATGAGAAGAAGAAAATACGACTGGCCACGCTCTCCGTAAGCCATACGACGATATATGCCCCGAAGCACTATAATGGAACCCAAAAAGTGCACAAGACTAATTGGAGACGCACTATTTTCTTTGAGGAAGAGGAAAATCTTTTAGTGAACTTAGATACATTGCAACAGACAGACACGAAAGGAAATCCTACGTAAATATTTTATGTTCCTGATGGAATACGCTAATAAATATATATTGTCGGCTTAGAGTGTAAACCTGCTAAATCCAATTTTTATAATATCGGCATTTTAATGCCGTTCGAAAGAGAAAGAGACGCCACAACGACTGTCTCAAATATTTATTTTAATTTGAAAATCTACATGTTCAAAAAAGTTATCGCTTAAGCTAATTTCTCAAGTGTAACCTGTAAAATTTGGTTGAAGTGAGTTAGCAGGTTTACACTCTAAGCCGACGATATATAAAATACACGCCATGTGTAAGACACTAAAGTAATAATGGAAGTAAATTATTTTATTTTTGACTCCTATAGGAGTCAAAGTACGGCATTCGATATGGAACAAATTTTCACACAATTTTAATTGTGCTTTTATGAAAATGCCGTAATTTGCCCCAGGTTTAAATTTTTAGTAACTGTAGCAAAATTAGTGGGCTATAAGTGAAACGAAAGAAAAAAAAAGATTTTATGATATGTGGTTTCGTTATACTGAGTTAAAAAATAAGTAAAATTAAAAACATTTTTTGTCGTAAACAATACAATAAATTTAATTTTGACGATTAGATAAGTCCATAAATAGCAATTTCTATAAATGTCTGTTTAACATGTATGGTTGAAGTCTACTGAAAATTTGTTAAAGCAACAATGAAATGCATATAGACATCGCTTAACCACCAGCAAATAAATTTCACTTATTAATATTTAAAGTATTCAAAATAATCGATGTACATACAACATACATATCGCTCATTTACTATGAGGATTATTTCTGTATTATTAACTCAAAACCACATTTTTTGAGTTATTGCGTTGTTTTAGTAAATAAGCCATATGTATATTGAAAATAATTTTTTTACAAAAATAGAAATAAGTCTTGTTTGTAGAAGTGTTACCGTGGAAATACTCATTTTCATACACTCACATATATGTATTTATTTTTTATTTTTGAAAGGTTGTTCTCGGTAGCCTGCAACGGTGAGTATGTTTAATACATAATACAGTAATCATTCCCATTCTCACCTAACCGTATAGAAAAGTGATGAATTTTTAATTTTTGTATGAAAAGTGATGAAATTTTACCAACAGGGACGGCTGGAATGATATTGCTGTATTTTGAGATAGTGTGAAGGTGCAAAAAAAAAAAAAGAATCACAATATTCTTACGGCCATATGCATAATGAAAAACTGGCATGAAGTTAGCATAAGTGACGCAATTGAACTAGGTGTTAACGAGTTCCACCATATAATTTGACATTAAAAATCGGCGCGTAATGTAAATCCTAGCCTGATTTTTAATGCAAAATTGTATGACAAAACTCGTTAATACCATGTTCAATTTTGCCACATATGCTAACTTCATGCCAGTTTTTCATTATTCATATGGCCGTTAGAGACTAGTAGTTTCAATATTTATTTGGACAATCTGGAGCGTGCTTGCTTAAAAGGTGGTAAAGTTCAAATATGATTTACGAGGAATAGAATACTACGACATCCAGAGTTTTAGAAATTACTAAAGGCAGAATTAGTTTGTACGTGCTGTTCCGTTCTTAATCAGCTGTTTTGTTTCTGTTCAATTGGAAGTCTGTATGTGTGGTTTGTTTTTTCTTTTTCGTTCTGTTCTGTTGCGGACAAATCTGTAGAAAGTAGAATTCAACGTTAAGTGACAGCCAAAGGTGTGTATGTATTAGTGTGTTCTGATATTTTATATACAACTTTAAGCAGTTCTATAGGTTGCCAGCTGATTCCTTGCACAGAAAAAGTAATTGCAAAATATTTTATACAGAAAATAATGGCACAGAACGACAACGAAAAGTAAAAACTAATGAGGCCTTAAGACATAAACGATACCCAGCTGTCTTTGCTTCACTTTCCTGAACTGTCAAGCCTTGAAGATTTACTTACATATACTCGTACATGTAGGCAAAAGAGTGTGTCAGAGAATTGCTTTCCTTCGAGAACTTTGCATTATTTCGTATTATATTTGGGCTGACTCTCTAAAGTAATCTTTTATATTACTCTTAATTTAAATATGTGTCCTTAATTATGAAAGTGTAGACTTCATATATTTCATTGGTCGAGATATTTTGTGGATTAAGTTTGAATAAATCAAAAAAAATATTTTTGTATTATGCAATATTTTAGTTTAGAGTTAGTTCCTAAATAAAATAGAGTAGTCACATTGTATAAATATCTAGCACTTTAGAAAGATTTGGAAATTTTTCTAAAAACTTTTTTGATTCAATAACGGCAGACAACATTCGATTGATTTCTTACATTGAAAACAAAAACAAATTTTCTTATTTTATTGTTGTTTTCAAGACAAGTTGTCGATCGAACGTTTTCTGTCGACAGGCCGTAAGAGTTATTTAGATTTAAATGCAAAGAAGATTTTTAAAACAAAATTAAAAAATTCCAGCAATTATAAATTTTTTTTTTGCTTTTGAGGGTGTAAAAAGTAACATAAAATATCTTATATGTATGTATATGATAGCCTACTACAAAATTAGGTGGGTTTATGGAATTTTTTCTATTTCTAATTCCTTATGTTTAAGATTAAGAATAATTTTGTGCTAAAATCTATGAACTTTATAAGAAATTGGACACTTTAAAGATCCTTATCTTTATTTGCTACTAAAAACTCACTGATAAAAATTATCAGCAAATATATACAATGTACCTACACCTACTGTCTTAAATCAAAAATGTATTTCTTATCAAATCAACAATTGTTTCAATTAAATTTAAATACAAAAAACAATAGTAAAGGTAAAATAATTGTTTTAAAAATATTGAAGTTTGGCCTAGACAAGCGCTATAATGAAGAATAAATAAATAATAGTTATTTCTCATATCTTGAGTTTATTTATTAAATAAATTATATTTATTATCAATACTGCCCACGAGAAAGTATTTGAAAATTTTTCTCAAAAAATTAATCATGCATAAATGCAATTTAAAATATTAATATATATTTCAGCAAATTGTTTCGGATGTTAATTGTGAGGAAACCAAGTTCCACATGGATACTAACTGCAACAATTTAACGATCGTTCTATATAATAATTTTAATTTTCTAATATAAAAATATTGTTATGAAGATTTTTTTTCTTTGGTTTTGAAAAAAGAAACAAATATTACTGAGAATTATGTATGTATGTATTTACATAAACCTAATGAGCTAAGAAGCCCAAACAAAAATTTTAAGTCCACAGCAAAAATTTTTATTTGATACTGATCAGTTTCCTAATCAGAAAAGAAATTCATATAGATAAGCTTAACCAACAACTATAAGTGAAATTTATTTGCTGGTGGTTAAGATGTCTATGTGCATTTCATTGTTGCTTTAACAAATCGTCAGTAGACTTCAACCACACATTTTGAACAGTCACAAACCTCTTATCTTATGCACAGACTTTCATAATGTGTGGTTGAAGTCTACTGACGATTTGTTAAAGCAACAATGAAATGCATATAAACATCGCTTAACCACCAGCAAATAAATTTCACTTATAGTATAATTATGACAATATGTCGAATAATAAATGTCTTGAATGCTTAACCAACAACAAACAAAAGGTCTTCATATTAATACATAGACTCAATGTCAAATAAATATATGTATGTATTTTGGTATTTTTATATATAAAAATATTATTATACATTATATAATTATATATCTATTACCTGATTTACATTAAGCATTTCTTCATGAAATTTCATGAATTTTGTTGCATAACTCGTATATAAATTATATTTTCTGAACCGTAAAAATATTAATTTGTCAGAATTTTTATAATTTTGCTCGCTGAACTTTTACAACCCTAGTTGTAAAATTTTATTTTACATTTCTTGTTTTTTCAGCAATTTTTTTTTTTTTGCAATTATAAATTATAAATAACAACAGTTGGTTTTGAGGCTTTGTTTTATGAAAATTCAAAGTCATTTTATGTGAAATAAACAGCAAGTATAAACTTGCAATTAAAACAACTGTAGTTCAACTCGAAACTGTACAATTGTTAAATATGTATTTATTAAATAATCATTAAGGAAGAAAGCAATTAATCATTATATTTTTTTACTACTTATTGGAACTAAATTTTAGAGTCGTTTGAAAAGCAATAGACAAACTGATAAATTTTTTACTTAAAAACTTAAAACAATGATTGAACGATTATTGTGTTGAATATGACAGCTGCGAAAGGTGGCATCATTATTGATTTCATGTTTAAAGGTGACCACACATTTTTTTTTATATTATTGTGCAATAGTTGTGTATATTTTATATTGATATATGACATTAATATATGGATTTATATATTGCACAACAAGAAATATTTTAGTGTTGACAACATTGTATAATAACTATTGCCAGGGGTATATCACCAACATTAGCGACCTTATGTCAAAAACTAGCATGAAGTTCGCATAAGTGACAAAATTGAATTACGTGTTGAAAGTTCCTCTATAAAATTTGAAATTAAAATTCGCCGCATGATGTAGTTTTAACACACGATTACATCCTAGCATGATTTTTAATGTAAAATTGTATGGCAAAACACGTTAAGACCATGTTCAATTTTGCCACTTATGCCAGCTTCAAGCAAATTTTTGATTATATGTACATAAGGCCGTAGTTTTCTATTTTTCAAATTACATACTTTATTAAAAAATTATTTAATTTGATTATTCAATAATATTGCATAGTCTATTATTCTTCAATTTAAGTAGTTCCTCGGTGGAACATAGGGCCACAGAGCCCATAGTCTATGGTTACCTGTATTGTAAAAATTGCCTGTATGTTATATACATACATACATATATACATATATACTTTTTAACTCCATACCTCAAAAAATGTAGTTTTGCAGAAAATAAGTTAAGTTTTCAATTTACATACATAGATATGTATGTACATACATATGTATATGTATATGTATAAATATTGTCTTGTCTTAAGATACATGCTACATACCTATAACGATCGTTAAATCGAATTTTCAGTATTATTAACTCCAAAATCGCATTTTTTGAGATATGTCAATGTTGCAATAAAGGAGCGTGATTATGTATGTACATATGTAACTATGTAAATGTAAATGTAGGTTTTCTAAATTTAAATTTCTTTTAATTTTCGAAATATTTGAGGTATGATTTCCAAGGTCAAAGTAAAAATTTATAAATAAAATTTACAACTAGAGAACACATCTGGCAAACATGTGTCCACTAATTATTAATGAAAAAATGTTTGGTTCAGACATGTACATATTTATTGGGCCTGATTACGAGTGTCTTATTTCGACTACGACTACGACGATTTTGTATTAGATTAAAGAAAAAACGTTGCAATGTTCTTTAATCTAGTACAAAATCGCCGTAGTCGTAACACGACACTCGTAATAAGGACCATTGATTTAAATAGTTTCCAATCATGTTGGAATCTATAAAATTGTCTATTAGTTATGTATGAAACTATCAAATTTAATAAATACATACATACATATGTATGTAAGTGACTTAATCAAACAATTTCTCATTAGTAATTAGTGGTTACGTTTTTTTGTGTAAATGTGTGCCAGATGTGCATTACATGTAAGTATGTATGTATGTACATATGTTCATGTCGCTCATTTAAAGTTTTCAATTTACAGTATAAATTTTACACACAACTTAATGGAGAAAGAAAACTCCATTTTTCACTCAGAGCTGAGTAGAGAAGATATTTGTATGAAATTTTAACTCAATAGGAATAAAGATACCTACATATGTATGTATGAGGTTTATTTAATTCTGCATCATTAACTAAAAAAATCCATTTTTGTATGACATACATAAATATGTAAGTACATACATAAGTAGGTATGTAAGAAGAAAAAAAATTGCATGGCAATATAGGTATGTATGAATTCATGAATGAAAATTGGTAGGTAGGTAAATATAATAAATATTTTTTATATAAATTTCACATTTTATTTATTTATTTTTTATCAATATTATGTAATAAGAGAAAATTCGCTAAAAAAAAAAGAAAATGAAATTAAAAAAAAACAAACAAATAAGTTTAAAATCCAAACGCAAGCGTGAAAAATCACACGATAAGAAAAAAGAACTTTGATTCTTGCAAATAAAAATAAAACTTGTTAAGATTTAAGAGAAGTGAACTCATAACGAAAAACTAAAGTTTAAAGAGAAAAAGACTTCAACAACACCACAAAACATGGACTACTATGATTACATGCAAAAAAAAATTTACTTACATACATATCGCACTTGTTCCTCAAAAGCGTAACAACTCAAAATGTTCACATTTTCACTTTTTGCAAAAAACCAAACAACTGTAAAAATCTCCCTTTGATTTGTCTTCTTTTCCGTGAAAAAAAACCGTTATGACTCTCTTTGTGTTTTTAGAATAACTACTACTTTTTGGCCACTACTGAAAATTCATGAATTTTGAGTTGTTACGCTTTTGAGGAACAAGTGCGATATGTATGCATGTATAATACTGTTATACGTGTGCACATAAAAGATTCCGGGTAAAAAAAACCACACGTTTGCACCAGTATTGCCGAATTCCGTGTAATTATCCGAAATTGGGGAAATTTTTTTCTTAAGCTATTTTTTTTATTGAAATTTTGATGTAATTTCTTCTCAACATAATTATAAACAAGTTTTTGAATGAAACGATTTGATTTCATTGAAAAGAAATTCGCTCAGTAAATCTACAACCAAGTATACATACAGTAGACCGCAAAACTAAGGACACACCACCATAAAGTTTCTTCGATTTTTCTTTTTATTTCAAAAACTAAGCAACAAAAACGACTGCAATACTATTTTCCTGTGAATGAATCGAGCGATAGTGAATTATAGTGATTCAGGGCCTTTTATAGATGTACAACTGTATTATTTTTGTGTATGTATGTACACAATCAGTTAACGCAGCGTTTACAAGTTATTAAATTTTTTTAATATATGTAATTTGCTTTGACTGCCAAAAGTTTCAAAACCGACAGCAAAACGAAAGTATAAAACAGAAAAACGAACGAACGAACGGACGACAGTAGACTGTGCTGTTAAACGAAAAAATATAATAGATACAACAATATGAACTTTATATTTAAAGTATTTATGAAGTATTATTGACATTTGGCTAAAAAAAAGATATATAAGTTAAACAAACGATAATTCAAAGCTTCGGCAGTTAAAGCATACAAAAGTCCATGAATATCGAAACTGTGCTTGGACTGAATTGTTAAAAATTTCGAAATTAAAGCAACAGAATAGTCATCAGCAACACGCAATGTAAATGTGCTGTGACTTAACTGCAGTCATGTGGGCAGCAAAGCACAAAAGTTTAAAAAAATAAATAAAGTTTTCGCAGCACAGCACAGCAAATTGCTGGCAGTTTTTTAAACACTAAATTTATGAACGTACATGTATGTATGCAAATCTTTTTGTTTTAAAATTATTGCGTTATATATGTATATATATTTGTAAACAAAGAGCATTACTTATTACCAAGAACAAAATTTATGTTTTGTGTAATTTATAAAATTTTGGAAAAATTTATAAGTTTTTTTATGTGTAAAATAAAGTTTATATTACGGCAACACTGCTTTGCACACTCATAACACACAAGCTCCCTCATGTTTATTTAGCTGAAATTACACCAACACCACTACAGTTAAGAGCAAAGTAGTAATTGAAGAGTAAGTACTTAGGATTAACCATACTTTTTACCAACAACAAGAGTACTGTTTGAGAAGAGTTATTTTGTTTGAATAACGGGGACAAGGGAAATTTTTATATAACTTCAATAGTTTTTTTCAACCACATTTTTAGAATTGGTTTAATTTTCTCTAATTTTTAAGGTTAAAACACTTTACACTGTTAATGATTATTTTTTCATTATCTACAAAACTCACCTGAGCTTCTGGCAATTTACGCGAAGAAATACGATAAATCGACATTGTGTTAGACTCACTTCACTTCTATTTTATAAAATATTCCTAAAAAGAATAATATTGCACCAAAACGGGTTAAAGCAAGTGTTTAACTGAACAACAATTAAAAACACTCAATTTGATATTTTTACTTGAAAACAAAGAACAGGCTTTTTATATTTCTTTCCACAATAAGTTTTTGTTCTTTTTCAAGGAATTTTTTTTTTCAATTTCAACACTCACACAACAACACTAGTTCACGAATCCGTTGAACGCTAGTGTATGCCAAATAAAAATGGAGATGTCTTTCTGCTACAGATGAAACTAATTTAAAAGCAAACGCCGCCGTTGAGCTCCACAAGCTGACTGAATCGTTTGCTAAAAGGAAATAGCCAAGTACCCCAAAAATAGCAGAAACTGTGTGTATGTGCATTTGTATGTAGCTGTATGAAACAAACAACAACACCAACTACACCCATGTGAAAAGCAACAAAAATTAAAAAAACATTAAGCTCCAAATGTTCGTGATTTTACATAAAATTCCAACAACAATAAGAATAGGAAAAATAAAAAAACCCCAAATTATTGAATATTTTTAATGATAACAAAAAAACATTCTGTAAAAAGTTATATTCATGATACATGGTTATGTATCCTGGTTATATTATTTTGAATAATTAATAAATTAATATAAAATAGTATAAAAATTGAGTATTTTAGTAAAAAATAACTTATAAATAACAATGTTACAATTCTCTTTAATAATTATAATTAAGAGAGTTTAACAAAAACACGCGCAAGCCAGCCAGTCTTGCCATATTCGCCGATTTTTGCATCAATATGATCAAAGTGGCGATTTTTGCTCCAAGAATGTGAGTGCGCACTTCGTGTGTTTTATATAATTTTTTTAGTTTGGTATTAAGAATTAAAAAAAAACAATGAAAGCTCTAAAATTACCATTTGAGTGTTTGAAAAAATTTACAACACTTGTTTCATGAAGTCCACTTTCAGCTTATGCGCAAACAGCCAATGTCAATTTGAAGGAAACGCCAAAAAAATTAATTTAATAAAAATAAGACTAGAAAACTTGAAGCAGTTCTGAAATTCATATAGGTATTTACACATATTCGAAAAGTTGTTATTTATAAAATGCAATTGTGCACAGTTTTAGCTTACGAGTCAAAATTGTTGGGCAAACTCACTAAGTTTGGCGAATGAATTTCCATTAATTATTGACCGTTTATGTCCGACAGTTTAAAAATGCACAATTTGGCAGACTTTTAAACGGTTTCGTGAGGACGCTTTATATATGAGAAATAATTATGAACTTTAAGGAAATTGATGAACACAAAGATTTTTTTTTAATTTTATGATATACATACATTTGAGTTTTTTTGATAAAGAGTAAATATCAGAATCCAATAGCAATAAAAAAGAAATTACCAATTTTTTACGGAATATTTTTTGTATAGAAATTGCTGTCAAAATCATGGTCCCTCTACAATGTAGAGTCTACATTCTTCTGCAAATGTGGAAGGAATCTTTGGTCAACCTAAATAAAACGGCATTTCGATGTTCTTTGAAATAAATTTTTACAAGGAATTCCATTTTCTGAATATTAAAAATTTTCAAAAACAATTTATCCCTAAAATCAGAATATGCTTATATAGTTTTTTAATTAACTACAATTTGTTTGTAAGACGTTACTATTAATTAAGTTTTATGTTATTTTATACATTATAAAAAGTTATAGTGAGTATTTTTAATTTGCCGATTTTTTTTATTGAAGTGCTGATTTTTTTAAATATGCCGACTTTTTATCAAAATCATCAGGCACCACTGTCGGAAACGTTTGTTAACAAGCAGTTTGCCATATGAATATTTTCTTTGCTTTAGTTGAAAACTATACGGCAACTTCAGTTTTGTTAAAAAGTGCTACCTAATCTAAAGTACAGCATAGCAAAGTTTTGCCAGAAAGTGTTACCCAATCTAAAGTACAGCATATCAGAGTATTAACATCGGTTGTGAGATCAGATAAATGTTTGCGGCAGATTTTGTAGCAGCCAACCAGGCGTAAGTATGTGCTAAGATCAGTGTTGGGAAGTACAAAAAATTTTTGATTGAACAGTTGAAGGAATAGATAAACCTTTGAATTTGACAAAGGATAAGTGGGAGTTTAGGCGAAAAATATATTTGTACGAAAAGTTCCTACAAAGAACATAATTCGCCAATTCTAAAGGTCATCTTGTCATAATGTTTTAAATTATAATATAAATATAAATAAATTATAATATAATATATTTTTGCTTTGAAACAAAATTTTAGCACATTAAGACAATATTATACAACAGAGCCACTTTATGAATTGTCCATCCATCTGTTTTTTGTAGTTTTAGGAAGCAGTGAAAAAATTTGCGGTTAATTTCTAATCACTGAATATACCTAAATTGTTATTAAATCTCTGTTTTGGCAGCTGAGGCATAAGTCGTATCTGGCTAGCCATTGGACAATGACACTAATACTGAAATCTGTTTAAACTGAAACTGTGTTCTACCTATTCATAACTTTCTGAAAATCCTCACCTAATTCTTTGAACCACACCTCCTATCTATTTACCTCCCCGTCTTGCACTTGAATCTAAGTTTGCAGGAGAACAATGGCAATCCTGTGCATTTAAAATCCGGTGGGAAGAACTTGAGCGTTTCCAAGAATGTCTTGGTGTAACGAACTAACCTTTGCCATCTCACAAGGACATGCATATTGTATATAGAATAAATTCTGTAGAACAAGCAATCAGAATTAAAGTTCCTTCAATAATACTCCCTCATATACACTATCGGCCTTATGTATAATCAAAAATTGGCATGAAGCTAGCATAAGTGGCAAAATTAAACATGGTTTTAACGTGTTTTGACATACAATTTTACATTAAAAATCATGCTAGGATGTAATCGTTTGTTAAAACTGCATTATGCGGCAATTTGAAATGTCAAATTGTATAGAAGAACTCGTCAACACGTAGTTCAATTTTGTCACTTCTGCTAACTTCCTTTTTTTTTTTTGATTTTGTCTTTTTGCAAAATTTAATATAATTTTCTACAATCTTCTATTGAAAATAAAAAAAACTGCCTTAATCTTACTACACATCATTAGAAATGTGTAATTGATAAACAGCTGCTATTTTTGCAAGCAGATAGACGTGTGCCAAATATTATTAACCCATTAAAAGTGGAAGAATAAAAAAAATTTATTTTTATCTAATATGAAACTGAAAACACTTGATGAAAAATAAAATAAAATCTCAATGTAAAGAAAATTTTCAAATAAAAATCAAATGGAAATCTTTTGCATTGAAATTGTCCGAATAAACATTACACGAATAAAATATATTTGAATTAAAATCATTCGCATTAAAATGATTGAAATCAATATTATTTTGATAAGCTTCACTGGAATAAAAATATTTGAAACATTTTTGGAATAAAAAATATTCGCATGTTTTGGCGAATAATAACTAAGAGAACAAAAATTATTCGAATAAAATTATATTCGAATATAACGTATTCGTATGCAAATTAGTAGAAAATATATGATTATTTGTGGTAAGCTTTTTCGAGGACGAATTTTTTGACAAAAATGATTCGCATAAATATTATACATATATGTATGTATTCTAAAAAATATAACAAAAATTTATTTGAACAAAAATGTATCAAATTGAAGCAAAAGTTATTCAAATAAAACCTTTTATTATTAAAAAAAAACTAAACTATTAAAAATCACTGGAATAAAAATTAATCGAATAAAGATAATTTATAAAAAAATAAAAAATTTTAATTGAAAAAAATAAATCCCGTTCGGAAACGGAATTGAATCAACCTCAATATTACGAGCCCTAGCCGGAGTATACCCCAGCATACCAGCGCCCCCAATAGTCTGGACACACCTGACAAATTTCCTTATTTTAATTTTTTTTTGTAGACACCATCTCCTACAAAAATTTCGTGGATTGAATTCCGTTTCCGAACGGAATTGAACTCTGTGACATGGCCGATTAATTAAAAAAAAATAACTCAAAAAAAATTAATCGAATAAAGCTAAATTATATAAAAAATTATTCCTAAGGTGTTTTAAGCAAACTATACAAAAAATATTATGCGAATAAAATTTATTCGAATAAACTTTAATCGATTAAAACTTATTCGCAAAAATTTTTTGCACTAAAATTATTTGGAAGGAATTTTCTTAAAAAAATATTTTCCCTAAAGTTATGCGAATAAAAGCTTTAAGATTATTCGAATAATATTTATTTGATATGCAAGCAAGTAAAAAAAGTAATTAAGTAAAAAAATAATTTTTCGTAAGAAGCCCTTCAATCGGTATAGATATAGACTTATTTTTTTTTTCAATATAAACTGTCCATCGAACGTGTTTTTTTTTCTTTTCGACATTGTGGAACAGCTGCTTTAAATGGAACTGATTTCGTTGGCGCTAATGTCAAATATACAGTACAATTTTTGATTTCTCATTAAGTTTTCATCATTTACATATGAAAATTCTTACATTTCGATGGAAAAAATTTATTTGTTGATTTGATTTAAAAAGAAATATATTCTAATTTTACTGCGTTCTTAAGGGGTTAGGAAAAACATCACATATGTATATGATGGATGAGTTTTAGGCAATATTTCGGACAATAAAATAAAAATACTTGCATTCTCTTGTATTAAAATAATAAAAAAAAAACACTTCAACTAAGCAAAGCAAATCCTTGTTGATTAAATAGACACACGCAAGTAGTAGGGAATTGCCAATTCTGGCGCCGATTAAAATTGTTAAATTGTGGCTGAAATTGTTAAATTGTGGGCTGAAATTGTTAAATTGTGGCTGAAATTGTTAAATTGTGGGCTGAAATTGTTAAATTGTGGCTGAAATTGTTAAATTTTGGCTGAAATTTTAAAATTCTTGGAAATTTGTTTACATTAGGAGTTTTTTGTTTATATTAACTTTTTTTGTTTATATTAAGTATATGTATGTATGTATGTATGTATGTATGTATGTATGTATGACCGTGGGAACTTGTGCGTGGAATATTTTGTGGGAATACATTAAGGGGGTTTATAGCTTTAAGATTTTTATATTTGTATGATTTTTCGTAATGCCGACGGGAAAACATCTTTATTTTTTCTAATGCCGACGGGAAAGTTATGATTGTTGTTAGACTGTGGAAATTTGTTGATGTCCGTGATTTGGGCAGGTGAGGTTTTTGTAACATGTAACCGTGGGAATTTGCGGGTGTATCTTTAAGGCAGCCTGTGTTTGGTGGGGGCGGGTGTTGTTGTAATATGTATCCGTGGGAATTTGTGTGCGGAATATTTTGTAGGAATATATTAAGGGGTTTATAGGTTTGAGGCTTTTATATGTGTATGATTTCCTGATGCCAACGGGAAAACATGTTTAGTTTTTTCAAATGCCGACGGAAAATTTGAGGGTATGTCTAGCTGTAGAAATTGAAGTCTGGCTGTGATTGGTAGAGGGTGGGGTGTGTCTAGATTGTGAGACCTTAAGGCTGACCGTGATTTGGGTAGGTGAGGGTGTTTTGTAATATGTAACCATGAGAATTCGGTGACGTATATGCTTGTTGGAATTTAAATCAAGCTGGGCTTCGTGGAGGGGCGGGATGTATTTGCGGGAGATCGACTGGTGGAGGGTGGGGAGTTGTTGTAATATGTATCCCTGGGAATCTGTGTACATGTATGTATGTATGTCTGTAAGAGTTTAAGGCTGTCTGTGATTTATCAAAGGTGAGGTGAGAGTGTTCATGTAATACGTATCCGTGGGAATCTGTGTATATGTATGTTCGTAGGAGTTTAAGGCTGATTCTGATTTGAGGTGGGGGAGAGTGTTGTTGTGATAGATAGATAGAATGTGCCTATGTGTGTGTGTGTGTGTGTGTATGTATGTATATGTAGGAGTTTAAGGCTGTCCTTGATTTGAGGTAGGCGGGCGGTGTTGTTGTAATATGTATCTATAAGAATTTGGGTGTTTATATGTCTATAGGAATTTTTGTACATGTATGTCTGTACGAGTTTAAGGCTGATCGTGATTTGGATTGTTGAGATTGATCGATTGTATGTGACCTTGAGAATTTGTGTATGTATATCTGTAGGTAACTTAAGGCTTATCGTGATTTATGAGGGGCGAAGTGTTCATTAAATATATCATGATTAATGAGAGGTGAGGTGAAGGTGTTCATGTATATGTATACGTATTTGTGTGTATGTATGTCTATATGAGTATAAGGCTGATCGTGATTTAGGTTGTGAGATTGATAGATTGTATGTTACCTTGAGATTTTGTGTATGTATATCTGTAAGAACTTTAAGCTGACTGTGTTTTGTGAGGGGAGGGGCGTTGTTGAAATAGGTGTAATTTTTCGTAAATGAATTTTAGTATGTGTGTGTGTGTATGTGATTTTCTCACCATAGTATTTATATGTACGTAGAAATAAATTGTTTCTCATATGAACATTTTTTGCTATAAAATATTATCATATATCTGAACTTCCCTAATCCTAGTATGTTTTTCATATTGGAGGATGAGATTGCTTTATATTTTATCAAGCTTAAATTTGTCCAGTGTTAAAGTCTGTCGGTCAGAAATTTGTTTATATTTGTATAAATATTAATTTCAGATTTTGCAAAATTCTTGCGTACGATCGTGGTGATTTTGTGTGTGTGCGTATGCGCGATAGAGTTTGACTGGTCTGTGATAAGTTTGTTTATTTAAGTACATTTGTCTTCTTCGACTTTCGTCTTCAAGCGTCAATAGCTTGGAGAACGGTTTGTATGTTTTCATGATGTAGATATGTAAGTGTGATTGTTAAAATCCAATAAATACTTGAGCATGGGTAAGAAATTTGATAATATGTGTACATATGGATCTACAAATTGATTTTATGTATGTATGTATGTACATAGAAATAAGTCTGGGGCTCCCTGTTTAAATACATTTTTTTTGTCATGTGCTGTTGTTGCTGTTGTAAATATTCGCCTGGTCTTTTGTGTATAGATGTGAAATATCTCGATAGTTTTTTTATTTGAAATTAAAAAAACGTTCTTTTAATTTTTAGATGTATTTACTTAAAAGTTTGTGAGGAGTTTCTGTTTTAAGTAAAATTTAATTCCTAATATATTAATATATTTTATTTCCATTTGTTTAAAGTTGATGTAGCCTATATAGTCAACGTTAGAAATTTTTCGGTGTAAAATTTTTTCCAACTATCATCTTTTTTCTTCACCTTTTTCATATATTTTAGAACATCTTGCATTGGCTTTAAAAAATGATAAACGCTTTGAAATGAAACTGATCCAGCAGTCCAGCTTTTTTTAACCACTTTGCTTCTCTTTCCTTTTTTATTGATAAACATTTAAAATCAAATGGTGGTTTTATAATGAAATTGTTAAACTCATTATTGTTAAAAACATCCGCTACTTCTTTTTGTAATGAAAATCGTTCGAAACATTACTCGTCTATTAAAACCATTTTTTTCATTTATATTACTTAATTTATAAGACTTTCAGGACTTTCTAGTATTCGATCATTAAGAAAATTGCAGTAGCTGAGGTCCTTGCTTACTGTTTCATATTAAATTTCTATATCAATTGGGCCGCTATTGAATAAAAGGAACTTTTATCTTAAACTTTAGTGCATTTGGAAGTGCTTGAGATTCTTTCATATAATAGCTTTGTTGGAATCTTAGATACGAGTACATATAATATAGAATTGCATAACGTTTATTTTGAATTTTTATGTTAAGATCATCATCATTTGGATATGAGACTGAATTTAAATGTACTTTTAAATTAGTTAAATCATAATGAGGAAACTTGTTTTCTTCTTGAATAGCGATCAACAGAAAACGAAATCGTTTTCTTACAATTTAGGTCTGGCCTCTCAACGGTTCCTCTAGTATACAAGATGACTTCCTATGTCAACATATCTGCCTACTCTTTGTCAGCGTTAAGGGACAATTAAAAGTTAAAATTTTAATTCCTCAAATTATGTTACTTCATACTGATAATATGTTTTCATTAATAAGGTATATGTTTATCTTATGAAGGTTACTCGCCTATGGCTTTTATTTGATGTTCTAGATGATTTTTTTTTTCTCATTTTATTAAAGTTCAGCGTATTGTGTATATATTTCTGATATTTTTAAGTGCGCTTTATTTACCTGTCAGACAAAGTGTACGTATCAGTTGATCACTCAGTCTCTCTTTTTAATTTTTTTTTTTCTTTTAATGTATCACTACTATTTTTAAAGACTTTACTACTTGAAAAGGAGAATGTTTGTATAATTTTTAAATGTATTCATATATACATATAGGTAAATATATGTATGTATGTATAGAGAAATTACTTTATCTACAAAGAAATACATGTTTAATAATCAATTATTCTAGAAAATCGATCTCAAATAACGCAGTTACCTCCACCATCAATTCACCGTCGGTGTTTTTATAGTGTCAGAAACACTAGAATATCTATGTTTGAGAGAATTTTTACATCGAGTTTTTCTACATGAGGTTTGCTGGTTGACATCCTTGAAGTTATTGTTGACGTAGGCTGGGTTGTATCACATTCAGATGTAATCATTTCCTACTTAAAAAAGGTCCTCATTACTATCAACTATATCTGTATACATTTCATTCATGAGTTGGGTTGATCCAGATACAATTGCTGTCTACAGATTAATGATTAGAAACAAGTTTCTCATCACCTTCTAACAGATTTATATATTTTGCTAGCATGCATGCCTTAGCATGCTTCTATCGATAGTGACGCGAGAGTCCGACATGTAGTGGTGTTTCAATTAAAAATCTATACTATTAGATTTTACGATTTCGCTCTTTTTATTCTTTTACAAAGTAGATACATATTTATGTATTTCATTTAGCACAGAGTCATAAAATTTCTTTGCTTACAAAATTGTGTGACATTCTTTTTAATTTGCATGCTTAGGCATGCTTTCAATATTTTTTCTGTAAATTCATTTGATACTCATACAGATACAGATATAAAGTAAGATCTGCTTACATTGCATTTTACAATTTATGTATGCTTCAGCATGATTCCAGTTGAAGTCCATATTTATTCAGTAAGTTTGTTTGATACTAATTCATACACATATACATTCTTAAAGATTGGAAATCTAAGTCCAATTTATGTAGTTTATCTATATTTTCTAAAGATTTGATAGCTATAGAAATTAATAGAGTAAAGATCTATTATAATAGCCCATGGGCATATTTCAAAATTTCGCTTGCTAGAGCTTTCGAAATGGAAAATGTACAATTTTCACTATAAAAAGTGATAATATTAGGTGTTACTGAATATTACACTGTGTTGTAATTTATTTTGATCACTTAAGTTTTCACAATATTTCATACAGGCCAACAAGTTTAGAGAATTTCCAGTATATTAAGTTAATTATCTTTCTTAAGACCTATCATTCCTTCAAAAATACAAACCAAACTAGATTTTTCCTGTTTAATTTTATTTTTTACTTTCATTAAATTTCAACATTTTGTTCATCTTCAAATTATTATATTTAGCAGCTTTTTCTCATTTGTTGAGTTAACTTTAATCGGAAAAATTTAAATAGTGAGATGAACTTTTATATTGTATACGAGTACATTAAGTAATTCTTGGTATATTTCATTTATATGAACCATCATCACATAATTCCTTTGGATGATCTATTAAATCATTCTACTATTGATGCTTTCATATTAAGTAATGTTTAATATTCTACATATGCATGAATTTTCCAGTGTCTATTAAAAAATTCTTTACAATCATCCAATTGTAAGCTTTTTCGTACTCATAACATTTCAAAAATATTTTCCACAGCCTAGGTTTTTTCGAATGCAACTTTTATTTTCAACGGTATTGACCATAGAAACTTTGTGAATGAATCATTTACAGTCTACAATAATCAATAATTTCTATTTTCTGTAGAATAGTTTCCCATTTCACCTAAATCAGCTCCATAAAAGATCAACTATTCCTTTCATTACATATCTACAATGCACAAACAATTTTCGAGATTTATTATAGAGTTCGTCTACTAAATTTCTTTTTAAAGACATTGAGTTATTTTAAAGATTTTTTGGAGAGTGTTGTGATCTACTTGATGCACTTTCAGCTATTTATACTATCATGTAGTTCATTTTCCAATCTATAAATTTTAGCGTTCACCTCTTCAATTTCTTTTTTCAAAAGATGATTTGATTTTTAGTATGTATTTTATCAATTTTATAACTATCTTCTATCTCTAATTGTATTTCACGTTGTACTCTATCAATTTGCATTTTAATATATTCTTGAATTATATTAATTCCTTAAGCTATATTATTAATTTGTCCTATAGTTTATCGTTTGGAGTTTCCAGAAACAATTTACTGATAACATCATTCTCTGTCAGTGAATGATGATGATGATTAGTAGAAATTATATATTTTATATATTTTTCAACATCAAATTTCTCATAGTATTTCCATGTTTTATTATCAATCATTAAAGAAAATAAAGCTACTATTAGGGCCTATATTTGACCATCAACTTGTATTTTATCTTCATTTAGTTTTAGGTTACTATCACCAAACTTTCATTCATTATTCAAATCTTGATGTGGGCCATAGTTTGTATCTAATTCAATTCTTCCTTCCAAGACTGATAAATGAGTATAAGTGTCTTCAGAATTGGAAGTCTATGAGTAAAAATCATCTTCATCATCCTTATCATCATTCTCAGTATTAGCATCATTAAATAAGATGCTGATATCATCAAATATTGTTCCTTCTGAAAGTTTCTGTGGTGTACTTGTCTCTATATTGACTGATGGCTTTAAACTTGTATTATTTTCAGCTTCTATCTTGATTTTACTTTCTTCTTTCTTGCGAATTCTTTCAATATTTCTAGAACTATTTATGAATTCTTTGAGAGGTTCTGTTATAGGTTTAAATGTATCTTTTATTGCTCACATGTATCTATTTCACCAGTTTTTATACTACGAATCTTTTTCTTCAAGACATTTCTTGTCAACACCAACTGTTTTAAAATTTTCTCATCCATGTTTAATAATAGTAAATAACAGGTATCAGCTATTAGATCAGGTATCAGCTATCAGATCAGGTTATCAGGTAACTGGTCTGGTTTTCAGATCAGCTTATCAGGACCTGATCTGTTTTTCAGATCAGCTTATCATGACCTGGTCTGGTTTTCAGATCAGCTTTTCAGGACCTGGTCTGGTTTTCAGATCAGCTTAATAGGACCTGGTCTGGTTTTCAGATCAGCTTATCAGGACCTGGTCTGGTTTTCAGATCAGCTTTTCAGGACCTGGTCTGGTTTTCAGATCAGCTTAATAGGACCTGGTCTGGTTTTCAGATCAGCTTATCAGGACCTGGTCTGGTTTTCAGATCAGCTTTTCAGGACCTGGTCTGGTTTTCAGATCAGCTTATCAGGACCTGGTATGGTTTTCAGATCAGCTTATCTGATTCAGATTGGGTTATCAGTTTACAAGTAGCTCCCCATTTATAACATTTAGATGAATGCAGTTTAAGGTCAGATGAAAAACGAAAAAGTAAACTTTTATGTAGTCAAATTCTCTTTTTTTCTATAACGATCATCGTTCAATTCAATATCGTTGCTTATAATCAAAATCCATATTTATCCTTCCAACATGCTTTATATTTGTCTCATCTTACTTAAAAATTATAATTACAGAATCACCAAACATTTGATACTAGATAATCATAATGTAATTATAATTTTTAAGTAAGATGAGACAAATATAAAGCATGTTGGAAGGATAAATATGGATTTTGATTATAAGCAACGATATTGAATTGAACGATGATCGTTATAGAAAAAAAGAGAATTTGACTACATAAAAGTTTACTTTTTCGTTTTTCATCTGACCTTAAACTGCATTCATCTAAATGTTATAAATGGGGAGCTACTTGTAAACTGATAACCCAATCTGAATCAGATAAGCTGATCTGAAAACCATACCAGGTCCTGATAAGCTGATCTGAAAACCAGACCAGGTCCTGAAAAGCTGATCTGAAAACCAGACCAGGTCCTGATAAGCTGATCTGAAAACCAGACCAGGTCCTATTAAGCTGATCTGAAAACCAGACCAGGTCCTGAAAAGCTGATCTGAAAACCAGACCAGGTCCTGATAAGCTGATCTGAAAACCAGACCAGGTCCTATTAAGCTGATCTGAAAACCAGACCAGGTCCTGAAAAGCTGATCTGAAAACCAGACCAGGTCATGATAAGCTGATCTGAAAAACAGATCAGGTCCTGATAAGCTGATCTGAAAACCAGACCAGTTACCTGATAACCTGATCTGATAGCTGATACCTGATCTAATAGCTGATACCTGTTATTTACTATTATTAAACATGGATGAGAAAATTTTAAAACAGTTGGTGTTGACAAGAAATGTCTTGAAGAAAAAGATTCGTAGTATAAAAACTGGTGAAATAGATACATGTGAGCAATAAAAGATACATTTAAACCTATAACAGAACCTCTCAAAGAATTCATAAATAGTTCTAGAAATATTGAAAGAATTCGCAAGAAAGAAGAAAGTAAAATCAAGATAGAAGCTGAAAATAATACAAGTTTAAAGCCATCAGTCAATATAGAGACAAGTACACCACAGAAACTTTCAGAAGGAACAATATTTGATGATATCAGCATCTTATTTAATGATGCTAATACTGAGAATGATGATAAGGATGATGAAGATGATTTTTACTCATAGACTTCCAATTCTGAAGACACTTATACTCATTTATCAGTCTTGGAAGGAAGAATTGAATTAGATACAAACTATGGCCCACATCAAGATTTGAATAATGAATGAAAGTTTGGTGATAGTAACCTAAAACTAAATGAAGATAAAATACAAGTTGATGGTCAAATATAGGCCCTAATAGTAGCTTTATTTTCTTTAATGATTGATAATAAAACATGGAAATACTATGAGAAATTTGATGTTGAAAAATATATAAAATATATAATTTCTACTAATCATCATCATCATTCACTGACAGAGAATGATGTTATCAGTAAATTGTTTCTGGAAACTCCAAACGATAAACTATAGGACAAATTAATAATATAGCTTAAGGAATTAATATAATTCAAGAATATATTAAAATGCAAATTGATAGAGTACAACGTGAAATACAATTAGAGATAGAAGATAGTTATAAAATTGATAAAATACATACTAAAAATCAAATCATCTTTTGAAAAAAGAAATTGAAGAGGTGAACGCTAAAATTTATAGATTGGAAAATGAACTACATGATAGTATAAATAGCTGAAAGTGCATCAAGTAGATCACAACACTCTCCAAAAAATCTTTAAAATAACTCAATGTCTTTAAAAAGAAATTTAGTAGACGAACTCTATAATAAATCTCGAAAATTGTTTGTGCATTGTAGATATGTAATGAAAGGAATAGTTGATCTTTTATGGAGCTGATTTAGGTGAAATGGGAAACTATTCTACAGAAAATAGAAATTATTGATTATTGTAGACTGTAAATGATTCATTCACAAAGTTTCTATGGTCAATACCGTTGAAAATAAAAGTTGCATTCGAAAAAACCTAGGCTGTGGAAAATATTTTTGAAATGTTATGAGTACGAAAAAGCTTACAATTGGATGATTGTAAAGAATTTTTTAATAGACACTGGAAAATTCATGCATATGTAGAATATTAAACATTACTTAATATGAAAGCATCAATAGTAGAATGATTTAATAGATCATCCAAAGGAATTATGTGATGATGGTTCATATAAATGAAATATACCAAGAATTACTTAATGTACTCGTATACAATATAAAAGTTCATCTCACTATTTAAATTTTTCCGATTAAAGTTAACTCAACAAATGAGAAAAAGCTGCTAAATATAATAATTTGAAGATGAACAAAATGTTGAAATTTAATGAAAGTAAAAAATAAAATTAAACAGGAAAAATCTAGTTTGGTTTGTATTTTTGAAGGAATGATAGGTCTTAAGAAAGATAATTAACTTAATATACTGGAAATTCTCTAAACTTGTTGGCCTGTATGAAATATTGTGAAAACTTAAGTGATCAAAATAAATTACAACACAGTGTAATATTCAGTAACACCTAATATTATCACTTTTTATAGTGAAAATTGTACATTTTCCATTTCGAAAGCTCTAGCAAGCGAAATTTTGAAATATGCCCATGGGCTATTATAATAGATCTTTACTCTATTAATTTCTATAGCTATCAAATCTTTAGAAAATATAGATAAACTACATAAATTGGACTTAGATTTCCAATCTTTAAGAATGTATATGTGTATGAATTAGTATCAAACAAACTTACTGAATAAATATGGACTTCAACTGGAATCATGCTGAAGCATACATAAATTGTAAAATGCAATGTAAGCAGATCTTACTTTATATCTGTATCTGTATGAGTATCAAATGAATTTACAGAAAAAATATTGAAAGCATGCCTAAGCATGCAAATTAAAAAGAATGTCACACAATTTTGTAAGCAAAGAAATTTTATGACTCTGTGCTAAATGAAATACATAAATATGTATCTACTTTGTAAAAGAATAAAAAGAGCGAAATCGTAAAATCTAATAGTATAGATTTTTAATTGAAACACCACTACATGTCGGACTCTCGCGTCACTATCGATAGAAGCATGCTAAGGCATGCATGCTAGCAAAATATATAAATCTGTTAGAAGGTGATGAGAAACTTGTTTCTAATCATTAATCTGTAGACAGCAATTGTATCTGGATCAACCCAACTCATGAATGAAATGTATACAGATATAGTTGATAGTAATGAGGACCTTTTTTAAGTAGGAAATGATTACATCTGAATGTGATACAACCCAGCCTACGTCAACAATAACTTCAAGGATGTCAACCAGCAAACCTCATGTAGAAAAACTCGATGTAAAAATTCTCTCAAACATAGATATTCTAGTGTTTCTGACACTATAAAAACACCGACGGTGAATTGATGGTGGAGGTAACTGCGTTATTTGAGATCGATTTTCTAGAATAATTGATTATTAAACATGTATTTCTTTGTAGATAAAGTAATTTCTCTATACATACATACATATATTTACCTATATGTATATATGAATACATTTAAAAATTATACAAACATTCTCCTTTTCAAGTAGTAAAGTCTTTAAAAATAGTAGTGATACATTAAAAGAAAAAAAAAAATTAAAAAGAGAGACTGAGTGATCAACTGATACGTACACTTTGTCTGACAGGTAAATAAAGCGCACTTAAAAATATCAGAAATATATACACAATACGCTGAACTTTAATAAAATGAGAAAAAAAAAATCATCTAGAACATCAAATAAAAGCCATAGGCGAGTAACCTTCATAAGATAAACATATACCTTATTAATGAAAACATATTATCAGTATGAAGTAACATAATTTGAGGAATTAAAATTTTAACTTTTAATTGTCCCTTAACGCTGACAAAGAGTAGGCAGATATGTTGACATAGGAAGTCATCTTGTATACTAGAGGAACCGTTGAGAGGCCAGACCTAAATTGTAAGAAAACGATTTCGTTTTCTGTTGATCGCTATTCAAGAAGAAAACAAGTTTCCTCATTATGATTTAACTAATTTAAAAGTACATTTAAATTCAGTCTCATATCCAAATGATGATGATCTTAACATAAAAATTCAAAATAAACGTTATGCAATTCTATATTATATGTACTCGTATCTAAGATTCCAACAAAGCTATTATATGAAAGAATCTCAAGCACTTCCAAATGCACTAAAGTTTAAGATAAAAGTTCCTTTTATTCAATAGCGGCCCAATTGATATAGAAATTTAATATGAAACAGTAAGCAAGGACCTCAGCTACTGCAATTTTCTTAATGATCGAATACTAGAAAGTCCAGAAAAACTTATAAATTAAGTAATATAAATGAAAAAAATGGTTTTAATAGACGAGTAATGTTTCGAACGATTTTCATTACAAAAAGAAGTAGCGGATGTTTTTAACAATAATGAGTTTAACAATTTCATTATAAAACCACCATTTGATTTTAAATGTTTATCAATAAAAAAGGAAAGAGAAGCAAAGTGGTTAAAAAAAGCTGGACTGCTGGATCAGTTTCATTTCAAAGCGTTTATCATTTTTTAAAGCCAATGCAAGATGTTCTAAAATATATGAAAAAGGTGAAGAAAAAAGATGATAGTTGGAAAAAATTTTACACCGAAAAATTTCTAACGTTGACTATATAGGCTACATCAACTTTAAACAAATGGAAATAAAATATATTAATATATTAGGAATTAAATTTTACTTAAAACAGAAACTCCTCACAAACTTTTAAGTAAATACATCTAAAAATTAAAAGAACGTTTTTTTAATTTCAAATAAAAAAACTATCGAGATATTTCACATCTATACACAAAAGACCAGGCGAATATTTACAACAGCAACAACAGCACATGACAAAAAAAATGTATTTAAACAGGGAGCCCCAGACTTATTTCTATGTACATACATACATACATAAAATCAATTTGTAGATCCATATGTACACATATTATCAAATTTCTTACCCATGCTCAAGTATTTATTGGATTTTAACAATCACACTTACATATCTACATCATGAAAACATACAAACCGTTCTCCAAGCTATTGACGCTTGAAGACGAAAGTCGAAGAAGACAAATGTACTTAAGTAAACAAACTTATCACAGACCAGTCAAACTCTATCGCGCATACGCACACACACAAAATCACCACGATCGTACGCAAGAATTTTGCAAAATCTGAAATTAATATTTATACAAATATAAACAAATTTCTGACCGACAGACTTTAACACTGGACAAATTTAAGCTTGATAAAATATAAAGCAATCTCATCCTCCAATATGAAAAACATACTAGGATTAGGGAAGTTCAGATATATGATAATATTTTATAGCAAAAAATGTTCATATGAGAAACAATTTATTTCTACGTACATATAAATACTATGGTGAGAAAATCACATACACACACACACATACTAAAATTCATTTACGAAAAATTACACCTATTTCAACAACGCCCCTCCCCTCACAAAACACAGTCAGCTTAAAGTTCTTACAGATATACATACACAAAATCTCAAGGTAACATACAATCTATCAATCTCACAACCTAAATCACGATCAGCCTTATACTCATATAGACATACATACACACAAATACGTATACATATACATGAACACCTTCACCTCACCTCTCATTAATCATGATATATTTAATGAACACTTCGCCCCTCATAAATCACGATAAGCCTTAAGTTACCTACAGATATACATACACAAATTCTCAAGGTCACATACAATCGATCAATCTCAACAATCCAAATCACGATCAGCCTTAAACTCGTACAGACATACATGTACAAAAATTCCTATAGACATATAAACACCCAAATTCTTATAGATACATATTACAACAACACCGCCCGCCTACCTCAAATCAAGGACAGCCTTAAACTCCTACATATACATACATACACACACACACACACACACATAGGCACATTCTATCTATCTATCACAACAACACTCTCCCCCACCTCAAATCAGAATCAGCCTTAAACTCCTACGAACATACATATACACAGATTCCCACGGATACGTATTACATGAACACTCTCACCTCACCTTTGATAAATCACAGACAGCCTTAAACTCTTACAGACATACATACATACATGTACACAGATTCCCAGGGATACATATTACAACAACTCCCCACCCTCCACCAGTCGATCTCCCGCAAATACATCCCGCCCCTCCACGAAGCCCAGCTTGATTTAAATTCCAACAAGCATATACGTCACCGAATTCTCATGGTTACATATTACAAAACACCCTCACCTACCCAAATCACGGTCAGCCTTAAGGTCTCACAATCTAGACACACCCCACCCTCTACCAATCACAGCCAGACTTCAATTTCTACAGCTAGACATACCCTCAAATTTTCCGTCGGCATTTGAAAAAACTAAACATGTTTTCCCGTTGGCATCAGGAAATCATACACATATAAAAGCCTCAAACCTATAAACCCCTTAATATATTCCTACAAAATATTCCGCACACAAATTCCCACGGATACATATTACAACAACACCCGCCCCCACCAAACACAGGCTGCCTTAAAGATACACCCGCAAATTCCCACGGTTACATGTTACAAAAACCTCACCTGCCCAAATCACGGACATCAACAAATTTCCACAGTCTAACAACAATCATAACTTTCCCGTCGGCATTAGAAAAAATAAAGATGTTTTCCCGTCGGCATTACGAAAAATCATACAAATATAAAAATCTTAAAGCTATAAACCCCCTTAATGTATTCCCACAAAATATTCCACGCACAAGTTCCCACGGTCATACATACATACATACATACATACATACATACATACATATACTTAATATAAACAAAAAAAGTTAATATAAACAAAAAACTCCTAATGTAAACAAATTTCCAAGAATTTTAAAATTTCAGCCAAAATTTAACAATTTCAGCCACAATTTAACAATTTCAGCCCACAATTTAACAATTTCAGCCACAATTTAACAATTTCAGCCCACAATTTAACAATTTCAGCCACAATTTAACAATTTTAATCGGCGCCAGAATTGGCAATTCCCTACTACTCACGCATTTGCACAACTACCTTTGCATACGCATTCGCGTGTGGGGTGCGAAATTGTTCTTAAACAGGATACAAAGTTAAGGGCAAAACAAAAATAAAATCCTTTAAATAGCAGCAACAACATCAACAACAGCAGCAGCAGCGGCAGCAGCAGTCAAATAACGTTTTGTTTAATGTTCTACTTTAACTTTTTCAAAGTTTAAGGGGTTTGGACAGACATCCAGCCAGGCTGTAGAGCAAAGAAAATTATTCAATATATCGCTTATTCACGCATATGTATATGCGTGCATCAGCTGCGCATAAAAGCATAAGTTTTTAATTGATATGACGCTGAGGATGATGACGACAAAAAAAAAAGAAAGAAGAATTAAAGAGAAATACATGCAATGATGTGGATGTGAATGATGACGCCAGGACATCAACGGGACAAGAAAAAGTAATACACTCACACGCATACGCACGCACCCAATGAGGGTTGCAGAGGCGCATGCCATGATGCCACCACCAACACACACAACTCACGCACACACATTACCCACGACTGCAAATGGAAAAAATTACACCTTTCGTTTTCAGACTACGAGTAAGCCTTCATTTGCTTTTGCCACGTCTGTGTGGCTGTTTTACATGAAAGAAATTTTATTTTAATTTTTGCCAAAAAAAACTTTCCGTTTTAAGTCATTAATTACCAAAAAATTTTATGAAATTTATTGTCAAATATTTGCCATTCTTATTTAATCGAAGGGGAATACTATCATTTCTGCAACAAGTTTATTTTTAATGGAAAGAGAAATTTATGGAGTCTTAATTAGCAAATTATTGCAAAAGGATTAATGTCCACAATTAATAATCGAAAATATATATATCGATGCATTTATGTATACGAGTACATATGTATATTGGGCACGGTTGATTGAATAATTAATTAAAAACAAAACTAAAAAATAATTACAAAAAGCACAACATGGAAGATTTCTTAACAAACTAAGCACACGAATATTCCTTTTTTTTTAATACAAGTCAAACGTTTCAGCTTAAATATGTAATTTTCCGCATTCTTCAGAAAACTAATTATTATTTAAAATTTCAAGGTTTATAGACAATTTAATCGAATTTTGATTTGATCAATTATTTCACTCTATCAAGGCCAATGTTCAAATTTGTTGTAAGCACTACAATCAAGCGGAAAAAATAAGGAGTAAGGATGCCTGCCAAAAGGACTATATACTCCTTATTTTGCATGTACAAGGCCTGTAGTGGATTCGGTAACTTTCATTACGATAATCAATATAAGGAAATTTTATCGACTATGCAATTCAGTAAGATATTTTAACGATATTCGCTGTCGGTTGAAGTAAAAAAACAAGATAATAATGCTCGAATTCATTTAGTTTTCTTGTTACATGATATACAATTAAACAGATATGCACTATCGTAAAAAAGAAATTACAGAATCACATTATCGTTACCGCAAACGGATAAATATATCGATAAATATTACGATTTTCGGTTCGCAAAAAGTTACAGTTAATGATCGCTATTCCGCTTTCGCTTCTTTCGCCAGAGATTCTGGAAGGTCTTCCAATTAATGGATTTTGCTTTGGTGAAAGAAACAAAACAAAAGATGTTAAAATTAACGCTTAAGGCCTATTCTATAATATCGGAAGGTATTATTCGAATAAAAATTATTCAGAAGTGTTCGCATAAAACTTACTAAAATAAAAAGTCATTTGCGCAGAAAATTATTCGAATACAAATTATCCGAATAACAAATATTCGATTCAAATTTGCATAAGAAATATATTTCATATACACCAGGTATGTATGTATGTATTTGATACGAATAAAATTATTTAATTATTTAAACAGAAATTAAATTTTTAACAAATTTTTTAAAGAAAATTATTTCAATATTTATATTAGATCCTTTAGTTCCAATAAAGAGCATAGGGCCTTTAATACATTTACATATTCTAATAAAATTTATTCGACTTACAATTATTCGAAGAAATTATTGTACAAGTGTATTTGATGCGAATAAACTATTTAAGAAAAAGTGAAATGTATTTGCTGGTGGTTAAGCGATGTCTATAAGCATTTCATTGTTGCTTTAACAAATCGTCAGTAGACTTCAACCACACATTTTGAACAGTCACAAACCTCTTATCTTATGCACAGACTTTCATAATGTGTGGTTGAAGTCTACTGACGATTTGTTAAAGCAACAATGTAATGCATATAGACATCGCTTAACCACCAGCAAATAAATTTCACTTATAATATAATTATGAGAATATGTCGAATAATAAATCTCTTAAATATTTAAGAAAAATTAACAATTCGAATAAAATGTATTCGAATAAAAATTATTCAGATGTGTTCCCATAAAACTTATTAAAATATAAAATATAATAAAAATTATTCGAATAATAATTATCCGAATAATAATTATTCGATTTAAAATTTAAAAAAAATTAATATTGTATATACATATGTATGTATGTATGTATTTGATACGAATACAAACTATTTGAGGAAAAAAATATTCGAATAAAAATTATTCGAAGAGAATTTATTTTAACAGAAAATTATTTTTTTTTTAAAGACAAGTTATTTCAATGCATTTCAATAGAATTTATTCGATTTATAATTATTTGATAAAATAATTATATGAATACTATATGTTCATATGTATTTATTCGAATAAAATTTTTTGATAAAATTAACTCTGTTAGGAATAGCACGAATGAAAATTATTCAAATTAAATTTTATTGAAAAACTTTTCAAGGTAGACAATAGTTTACAAAGTCTTACTATTTGATTTTTCAGAATATTTGTTTAGCAATGAAATGATTTTTTTTATGTAAATCTCATTTAATAACTTTCTAAATTAGTGTTGTAAAAAGCGGCTACTTTTGAATACTCAATACTACTTGATACTTTTTCAATTGGGTACTCGATACGGCTTTTTGAATTAAAAATTAAGAACACATATACATACGTATGGGCATATATGCATATGGATTAAAAATTATTATTTATTAAAACAAATCGACCTGCAGTGCATATTATATAATGCAATATGTCAAAACAAAAATTAATAATAAATTTCTAATAAATTAAAATAAATAACGTTGAATATTAGTTTTTGTACCTTAATTTTTATTGATATTGCCAGAATTCAAGAGATTTTTCATATCTGTAAGCCCCTGTTCACACACTTCAACTTTTGTTGATCAACTCACAATTCAGCTGGAAGAAAAAGAGAAAAAGAGATATTTGTTTTTCCTTCTCCGTCTTTCTTACAGCTGAATTACGAGTGCCTACCACAACTCTAAAGGTTCAGTTTTTCTTTCCAATATATGTTCATGAGTGAAGTTGTTTAGCTCAATGTTTCAGTGGCCGTTTTCGTATCGCACACCGAGTTCTATAAATTTGATGTTTTTTAGAGAAAGACTTTCGGTTGAATACTAGAAAATGCAACCCTGAAAGTATTGAGTAGTTACTTTTGTGTATTGAGTTCTGAAAAAAAACAGGCGGTATTGAGTACTCAGTACTCAAATACTCAATACTTTTACAACACTATTCTAAATACTATGGCTTTAATTCATTTAAAGAGATTATAAAAGAAATTTCTTGATCATTGTATGGGAGATTTTTTGCAGCTCCTTGAAATTATTTAACGCGGTATTTGTAAATATTTTTGCCATTTATTTTAAGTCCAAAATAATAGTAAATTAAAATTTTCATTGAAATATTTGCGAACCGGAATTCCTATTCGATTAAATTAACCGGTCATACAGCCTGTTATTTTATCTGCAATTTTTATTGTTTTCCTGTTTTTCTCGTATTCAGTTTTCGAAAAAAAGATGCGCTTATGCACGAAAAGCTTTAGCTGATGCAAAACATAAATCATTCCCATAGCTTTCCCAAGCTGTAGCGTAGTGTCCTTGAATAGAAATCCTGTCCGTTAAAATTATTAGCCCAAGGGTTTTCACAAAAACTTGTTCCCCCCTCCTAAAATCAAACAGGATATCCCCTAAAATTCCTGCTTCTCATTTTAATTCCATTAACATTATCGAATAACAATAAAAGAAATAGTAAACAATAGATAAACATCTTTAGAAAAATAATAGTAATTTATAATAAGAAACGAAATATGTAATAGAAAAAAATAAAGGGTTGCCTAGATCTTGACCAACGACCGACCAGCGGGACAAAAGATCTATTGTTAAAATTTACTTACTATTGGGTGAATAAATTTATGAAGGCAGCTCAGTTCAGTCAGTTGTCCTTATTTGGGCAAAGTTTTCATAAAATTTTCGCACATGTCTGCTATTAAAGCGTTTCTATTTCGTTTGAATTTGTTAAATTCATTTTGCATGGGAATGGCTGAAAATAAACTTGATCTAATTGTTAAATTTTTCTCTGGCAAGATGACCAACTGGAGGCTGCAGATGTGATGCTGATGCAGATGTTTGCAAAAAAACAAACGCAGATTGAGATTATAAAAGATTTATTGGGTTAAGCTACTCCAAAAATAGTTTTTTGAAGTTTAATAACGTGAAAAATGCCTTCAAATTTGATTTGTTGTGTAAACAAGATTTTCAGGCAAAATGTTTTTATGCAAATGTAGGAAAGCTGAATATGGAAATATGTACCAATCCTTCATTGTCTTATGAATTATGTAGCAGCTTCTATAGCAACTATAAGCTTATAAAATCGTTTTCCTTTTTTCTTTTCTTTTTCTTTCCACCATTTTTATTTAAAATTTTTTGTTTAAGATTTCACAAATTCTTTTTTATCTGAAAATGGCACAGCTTTCATTTGCACGAAGCAACAACCATTCGATTTTACAATTACATTTTGTGTACTTCTGCTCAAGCGATTCCTATTGAGTTTGACTCACATCTTATGCCCTAATTCAGTAAGAAGATTTAGGACGTTTTTGTTTGAAAATACTTTTGAGTTCTTGTTTTTGAATTCTTTAAATTATTTTCTTCAAAAATGGTTGTTGTCTTTGATAATGAAAAATAAAAAGATTATTGCCATGTTTTGAAAACATAAAAATAAAATTAAAGTATTATACAATAGTTTAAAAAATATTTGAAAAACTATGTGTTGCATATAATGTTTAGAACAAAATCATAAAGCAAATACACGAACCTTCTATCACGGACAATAACTAATAATTGTAAAAAAGAATCACAACTGCGGCTTTTTTTCGTCCATAGACAAGGCGATACAATCGTCGAACAGAATTAGGGCATTAGAAATATTTTATGTTGTAGAAAAAATTCTTTACATACAAAATTTCATATTTTTAACACTATTCTATTTTATTGAAATCGTATAAATATCGCCAAAGAGTCCAAATATCGCCAATCGCCATTTAAAAATTTTCATCGCCAAAACCAATTTTTTTCGCGAGATATCTGACAACACTGATCGAATATCTTCGATAATATAGGCTAAAGTTCATATGGTATTACACATCGTTCTTTTACCAGTTTGCCAGTTTGCCAGAAAACGAGTTTGAAGTTTTCAATTTACACTTTTACAATTTCAATAGAAAAAGAAAAATTTATTTTTCCCTCCAGAGTTTAGTAAACAAGGCATTTGTATGAAATTTGTATACAATATGAAGACTAATTCTGCATCATTTTCCATTCCATTTCATTCCATTTTTTGAGTTGTAACGTTCTTTGAATAAATGAGTGATATGTAGTGCCCGCACGGAATCCTTCGTGTGCGCGCAGTGTTGTCAGATTTATTTTGAGCCTTGTCGCCAAATGACTTGTCGAATATCGCCAAATATCGCCAATATAATAAAACATTAAATTGTAGCTACAAAAATATTTTTTCATTTTGTAATTACAATATTATAAATATTGTTAAATTTTAAATTCAGCAGGTAACGTCTATCGTAAAACATAAAAATTATACTATATAAGAAAAATTAAGAAAAGTGTTTACATTAACATATAAATAGTGGAGTACAAAAAATAATTAAAAATAACTTATTCCAAAAGTTCAATCCGAATAGGATAAATTGAACTTGAACACCAAGATAAAAATTATTATATAAATCTTGTGATAAAACTGAAGTAACATTTACTTAAATGTGTATTTAGGTACACATATCATGTCCTTGAAGTGGTAAGTACCAGCAGAATCGTTGTAATCATACACTCTAGTACCAGCCATACACTACACAAGTTCACTGCACACGAGTTCACTGTGTAGTGTGGGGGTGGTTGTGCTATTTACGTAGTGAGCTAAGTAAATATTAAAACGATTTTGATATTTCCTCAAGTTTGTAAAACTGTACAGTGAACTTGCGTAGTATATGTTGCACACGCTCAGTTGTGTTGTGATTTTTTAAGAGTTCAAAACTAGAAATGAGCGCCGAAAAAATATTCTGAACAGAGTTCCTAGAATTATTCAAAGAATCGCCTGCATTATGGAGCATTAAAATAAAAACTGCACAGTTGACTTGTATAGTGTGTGTCACAAGCTTCTTTTACTCAGTGCCAGACTTGAGCACTGAACTTGTGTAGTGTACGAGTATGGCTGGCATAAGCGAGAACTCGTGCAGGCTTTTCGGTGGTTCTAATTAATAAAAGAAAATTTTCCCACTGTGTTTTAAATATAAACAACAAATGAGATTTTGGTGGCCATACTTTTTAAGCTTCTTGAATTTCAGAAAATTTTGTTTGCGATAAAGAGTCACAACATTCAGAATTTCATGCACGAAATATTTTATGTTGTAGAAAAATTCTTTACAAAAAAAAATTCGTCTTTTTAACATTATTCTATTTTATTGAAATCGTAAAAATATCGCCAAGGAGTTCAAATATCGCCAAGTAAATCGCCAATCGCCATTTGAAAATTTTCATCGCCAAAAATAAATTTTTGTCGCCACGTTTGGCGAGATATCGCCATATCTGACAACACTGTGTGCGAGCCAAAGTCACACTTTACTGAATTTATTTAATTTAATGTTGTATTTAACTCAACTGATTCAAAAAAAAAAAAAATAATAAAAATAAAAATTAAAATTAAAAACGATTCTCACAATACATTGCACAGGGTACATGCAATAAGTGGGCACATCGTGCCCATCAAAATTTACTATTCTATTTTATATAATTTTATTCAAGCAATTTCTAAGAAATTTCGTCCAAATCTATGACTTTTATAATGACATGCTCCTGCATTTCGAAAAGTGGGAGTGACCACACTGAATGGATCGTATTATATGGACGACAAAAAGCTTTCAGCCTTAGAAGAATTATATTTGCAAGAGCTAACAAAGTTTTTATAGTTTCTAAAGACTTAAAGTTTGCAAGTCAAGGAAGTTCTCCCCTCTCTCGCACTCTCGTACATACACACACGTACACTTTTTTAGAGTCTGATTTTGGGAAAAAAGTTTTTACATTTTATCAAAAAGGAAATGCTATTTCTGACAATCAGTATGCAATCCTGTTAAATAGAAAAAAATTGTGCAAATTTTTTCATAGTCTGGCTGGAAACAAACGCATAGTGGTCATTTCTTACTCAACAAATGAAAGATGAATGCATGAAGAGATGGATGGATGTATAAAATGCCACTATTTCATCATATGCCTGCATGTTAAAATGCAAAAGCTAAATGCTGCGTCGTTGGTGGTCCCAGTGTGTTAAATGAGAATGGCAAGATGGATGGTTTGTATAGTCTAAAAGTGTCTGGTCTATAAATGCTTAAGTGTTGTTGTTGTTGTTGCTGTTGCTGTTGCTGTTGTCCTTTTTATCACTCTCTCCCCCCTATAAACAAGATTTGGTTACCACAACTACCTCCATACTTATGCACATGCAAACGCAGTCTTTAATTTAAAGCAGACGTTTTGGGATTGGGTAAATACGGTCGAAACTTTTGCAATTTTCATACTTGTGTATGTGTGTGCAAAGTGTATAAATGTGTGAGTTTTATTCCTTGTTTGCATTCTTATGGTCGTTGTTGTTTGTTCTTCGTTTGAGGCATGATATGTAACTATGTTTAATTCTGATATATGAATAGTTTGCTCGTTATGCAGGATGTAACAAAAAGAGGTGTCTTTTGTTATTATTTAATAGCGATTTTTCTAATTCTATTTATTAAAACTAAGTTACAACACGTTAAATAGTGTTAATGCATGCATGAGGACTCTATACAGGATTAACCTATTCGATGGCTCTAATAATTTTTACTTGACTTTTTAAAAAAAAAATCAAAATAAATTTATTTCGATTAAAATTATTATTTACGTACACAGAAAAAAGTATTCACCAATTAATATTTTCAATTAATAGTTTAATTGATTCAATTAAATTTTTAATTGTATTAATTAATTTGAGTGGAAAAACTTAATTGATATTATCAAATTGTTTATAGGTGAAAATTTAATTAATTTTTTAATTAATATTACAAAAATTTTAATTAATATTACAAACTCATTCATATTACTTTTGTGTGTGTAATAATTACTTAAATAAATATCTTTAAGAAGTTTCTGAAAGAAAATAATAAAATATATTCTAACACATTATTTAACGAAATATCCTTTTCAAAATTTTAAACTTATTCGAATAAAGCAAATAGAAAAAATAAAATAAATTCTACAAAATCATATGAGTGAAATTATTGGAATAAAAATTATTCGACTTAAATACTTTTTGAATAAAATTATTCGAATAAAAATTATTCGATTCAATTTATTTATTCAGGGGAAAAAATTTAAAGTTTTTTTTTTTTTTTTTTTTTTTTTTTTGGTAAAAGTTTGTGAAATATAAACTACTTAAATAAGATTCTTCGATTACATTATTATTTTTCGTTATTAATAAACAAATTCGAAAGTATTTTCTTTCATTTCGAATTACAGAGTAGATACTGATATGTTTTCAAAAAGTTTTATTCGAATACTTTTTTAATAATATCAGGAACAGCTAAAGCCATCTTTCTTAATATTGAAATTTTTGGTTCAAAGTAAACTTGTATATTTTTAATTTTGATGATTTAATAACAACACAACTCGATTGTTAACAAATCCCCTGAAGAAGTGAACATAAAATTCACGAAACGTCGGGAAAAATATGTAATAAAAATTGAGTTTTTATTGACATAAGACAAGATAGGCCTCACCAGCTAAATAATAAAAAGAATTCTATTCACAACAAATTTGATTTGGCCAAAAATAAAATAAAAAAAAAACAACAAATATCATAGGTTATTTGATTAAAAATTATCCGCATAAAATGTATGCGATTAATAGTTATTCGAACAAAAGTCAGGCGAATGCTTGCTTGTTTCTTTTGGGAATAAAATTTACTGAGTTAACATTTTTGTGAATACTGTGAATTATTGAAATAATTTTAGCCGATTAAATTTTTTTCAAAATATTTTCTTTGAATAGAATCAAACTATACGGTATAAAATAAAAATTATTCGCCCACAAATGATTACAACTTGCTTCCATTTTTTTTGGAGTAAAATTTACTGAGTTATAATTTTTGTGAATACAAATTGTTCGAATAATTTTAGACGAACAATTTTAAAGTTTATTCGAATGAATATTTGTTTTCTTTTTTTTTGGTTGCTCAAAATTATTCGATTTATTTAGAATGTTCTAGATTTACTCAAATTAAAATGTGAAAAATTAAAACTATTCAAATGTAATCAGACAAAATGTTTTGCAAATAAATTCAAATAAATGAATTTTTATTGAGAGAAAAATTGTTTGAATAAAAACTATTCGAATAAAAATTACTCGTATGGAAACGGTTCAATTAAAAATTATTCGAATAAAAACTATTTGAGTAAAAATTATTCGAATAAAAATTTTATACAAAAAAAATTTAATCGAATAAAAACTACAAGAATAATAATTAAACGAATAAAAACTACACGAAAAAACGATTCGAATTAAACTATCCGAATAAAAACTTTTAGAGTAAACATTACTCGAATAAAGATTGTTCGAATAAAAATTATTCGAGCAAAAATTATTCGAATAAAAGTTATTTTTGTAAAACTTGCTGTTGTTTTATTCGAATAACTATTTTATTCGCATTTCATAACCATATTTGTAGGCACATATTACTTTTATGCGAACAAAACATTTTTACTTGAACGAGATCACGTCATCATCCATTTTAATTTAATATAATTATTTGAATTTTTAAAACGCAAATTCTGCTAAAACTTATTCGAAATATTTCTATTTTTCCAACTTCTAGTTATTTAAACGATTTTACTCTAGTAGAAGATGTTGTGTGTGACCTTTTAAAGTTTTCGAAATTTGTTCCTATACACTACATATACATATGTATGTATTTATACAGACACCCTGTATCTTATATTGTCTTTTGCAAGGCCTGTGCAACACATTTCTTTTTCTACTATTCGCATAGGCGACGGCTGCTTGCTTAATTTCATGCATGTGTTTATATGAGTGTGGTGCAAGCACTAGTTTACAGTGTGGGTTGCATGCAACCAACAATAATAGTTGTTGCTGCTGTTGCTTCCATATCAATACACGTCAAATGGACAAACAAATACTCACACCCCTTTTTACAAAAGCGGCGGCCTCTTCTGTTTCGCTTTACGTGCATGCACAGGAGTAGATGGTTATTTTTTGTATTTGCCAATGTTTCATTTTGTTGTTTCTTTTTTTTAAATGCCGCTCCCGAGTAGAAGATATTTGATGATATTTTATGACGGGGGTATATTTTATGCTGCAAGTTGTTGTGGCTGATGTTGTTGCTTTATGCTATGTGACCATAAATTGCATTAACATTGTTTGTTTTTATTATTTTTTGCATGACTATGATGAAACCCAAAAGTCATGTGTGTCTGCAACATACTCGTACATACATATACATACATATGTGGCATGAATAGTTTGTTGCAGTGTTAATGCTATTTTTTGCATGCCTGCACGTTGTTGATTGGTTGGCATTGTTTTGTTTTTGCTTATTTTTTAATTTTAATTTTTTTTAAGGCCTCAGTTTGAATACAAAATGGTTGTTGCTGCCGGTTTGGAGAAAAATTTCCAATTTTTTTTGTGAATACATTTGGTTTAATTAAATCCCGGTGAAAATTTCTTTCAGCATAAGTTTTTTTTTTTGATTTGAAGAAGAAAGCAAATTAATCACATGATTTCTTAAATTTAACTTTTGAAAAAACTAAAAACTTTTGTAGGGTTTAATAAAAGTGAAATCTTGGGACAAAGAAATAATCTTTTCACTTATTTTATTTTTTATTTATTTTTTGTGAATAAAAGAAGTTTGCTTCATTCGTATTATAAAATAAATTTAAGCAAGAAATTTATGAATCGACTAGCAGCCCAACTTTAGTTGCGTTGCCAGTTGCCAGCTGTTAATTTAAATTGCCAAATAGCAATAATATTGGCAACCACAAATTTACACAGAAAAAAAAAATATTTTGATAAAAATACTATTGAATTTTCTGTGATGACGATTTCTGCATATTTGATAAACAAAATTGTAATAATTGTAAATTGAAAATACATTTTCTTCAGTCAATAAAGAAATTTAAAGAATCAAGGACAAAAATTCTTGGGTACAATTTTATTTTCAGTGATAATTGTTGTGGATGGATGGATGGATGGATGAATAGCACGTTTTTCAACAACTTCTTAGCAAAACGTATGTTTTTTATATTATTTTTTGGAGAGTGGCTTAGAACGTAGTTAGCTTTACATTTAGTAAAAGATAGGAACAATTCGAACAGCATGGCGTTAAATTACAAGCTTAATTGCTTGGTGACATCACGTGACAATTAGGTAACGTGACTGCGAAAATACCCATATACAGTTTAATGCTTGCTTGCAATTTTCATAAGCAATGTATTTGAATCAAATACAGAATTTTTTTCACTTATTTTTCCATATTCAACAATACAGATTTTTGAAAATTTCTGACTGTATCAGAGTCAAGCATAATGTTACCGTTTGGTATTTTTTTTAAGCTTACTTAGCGTTATTATTTAGTTAATTGGCTGAACTCCGTTGACCGAAAGTTTTACAACTAGCAATAGCTTTAATAGGGCAAAAAAAATTTTTAAGCTCAATTACTCAGAATTTTATTTATTTTTTTCACTTGTACCACTTTGCTTGTAATCCCCTTATTTATTTATTTCGTGGATGTTATAACTCAAACAAAGCTTGATGTTTCGAAAAATTTTAGTCACAGAATTTTTGAAATTTCAGTTCAAAGTACCATTTTTGCCTAAATCCTAAATCCAATTCTGGCAGAAGTTAGCATGCTAGGTCATGAAGGTGTTCAATGAAATGAGTGGGTCTATGAAAGCACAACAGCTGACCTGGACTTAGAGATGGCGAACTCACAAAAGGGTATTTACGATTCCTTAGTACAGCTACCACATCATATTCTTAGTGACTACCTTGTAGATACTGGCTGTCATAGAGAAGATTATTTTCTTTATCGTCGATGTAACTCTTGCAATGAACGAAGAGTTCTTAGTGTTCGGCAGATCACCTCAATCTCGTCTGCTTTAAATCCCAGCGAAGGATTAGACATAAATCTGGTAAATTTTTTGAAAACTACTAGATGGTTCTCTAATGAATACAGGGCAGAACTTTTGGTATTTCTATCCTAACATTATCTGCAATAAACTAGATATTTTTTATATCACCCGGGATTTCAATTGGTAATTGTTTTTAGTACTCGAATTCAAAACGTCATACTTAAGGGAGGGACTTTTGTGCAACGTTTTTCCAAATTCTGTATGTATTCAAAAAAAAACAAAAAAAAAAAAACGAAGATTTGTCGAGGACATCAAAATAAGGCATTTTTTTGTGGGATGATTCGATCGTTGTAATCAAATCTCTTTCCGGCGAGGCATTTCTTCAGGTTTGGGTACAAGAAATAGTCATTCGGGGCTAAGTCCGAAAAATATGGCGGATGAGGGAGCAATTCTAAGCCCAATTGATGAATTTATACCAGGTAAACTGAACATGTGTGCACTCATCCATTGTTCTCCTGGAAAATAAAATTTTTCTTGGCCATATGCGGCGTTTTTTTTAAATCCTTATTAAATCGACCCAATAAGTTGGCATAATATTCGCCATTTATTGTTTTATAGTCTTCAATGTAGTCCATGTGGATTATACTACGTGCATAACAAAAAAAGGTCGCCACGACTTTATTGGCCTTGTTTGACGCCGATTCACACACGATTTTTATTGCTGTTTGGTCTCTGGTGTTTCGTTTTGTTCACGGTTACGAAACAACGCAAAAACTCGTCTATATTGTGGCTGAGCAATGTCAAACACTCCTGCGAGTTTGTCATCCGACTGTGTTTGTGGTCGACTGTGAGCAAACGCGGCACCTATCTTGCGGGCAGTGTTGTCACATTAGGGGATTTATCCCCAAATTAGGGATTTATTTTTCGAAATGGGGATAAGAGTTTTGGTTTGGGGATTGAGGAATTAATTGGGGATAACTTTTATGTTTTGGGGATTTTATGAGATTTTTTGGGGATTTGTATATTACTTAATATTTTTTTTTATTTATTTCTCGGAATATTTTAATATCAATACATATTCCAATTGCTCTTTTTTAATTCATAAATAATATAAAATGATAAATGGCAACAATGAACTCTTCTTTAATATTTCTTGTTAGCAAGATTTAAATAAGGTTTAGTAGAAAGCAAACAGGTACTCGCATTGGGGAGATTGCTCATCATTTAATTTTATTGTTTACACGTGTTTGCTACATAACTTACAAATTATTTGACAATTAGTTCTATGCTTTATCTGATGCTTACAGTTTTATATACAAATAACAGACAACTTAAACATTTTTTGGGCAGAAGCTTGTTCATATCAAGATGCCGCTGGATCATGGCCGTTTAAAGAACTGGTAGAGTATTGTATATATTAAATTTACTTTGTGTATCAACGAGCAACGCTTGCATTGAACGAGCTTTTTCGGCAATGGAGTCAATAAAAAATTAAATTAGAAACAAAATTCAGTGCTTAAATCTCTGTTACGAATTAATATACATTTCAAAAATAATTGAATTTGTTGTGACACTTGTGATCCATCTCCAGAAGTGGTAAAATTAGTACAAATTGCCTTTTGGGGAATTTTGGGGATACAATTTTTGAAATTGGGGATGTCAGTCGAAAAAAATCTGGGAACCCTGCTTGCGGGGTGCTTTTTCATACCCAAATTATCTATCATTAAAAATTGAAACCATTGAACCATTCAATCTCTGATTGGCCAATACCATATCGGGAATTTTTCAAATATTTTCGTGTACAGTAGACCTCAACTGGTCATACAGAACGTTCGGCGTCTGCCGTGATTCTACGTTCACAACAAAATTCAGTAAATCACTGTTTTACTATAGAAATTGATGATGAAGAGTGGCCATAGTATTTATCAACCTCAGCCTTCGTTTGAGTGATTTATGCGAAAAAAAAGTAATGCCTATGATTTTAATGCATATTTACTATTTTTTGGAATGTTTTATTTTGCAGTATTTCTTTCATTTTTTTAGGCTCCATTTAGCATTAAAATTTTTTGAGCACCCGGTCACACTCTTTCCATGCCCCAACACCCAAAAACGTTGTAGTTTATATACAAATAATTATTCACCATATCTATGTGTGTACATATGTGTGTGTAACAACACTTTTCAACACTGGTTCTTCAATGTGAGAGCGCCAACTGATTATTATTATTTGGGAATTAATGTGAGTAATTTTTGTTGTTGATTTTACTGATTTTAATACACAATCTGCAATTGCGTGTGAAGATTTAAAATTAGTAAATTGTTGTTATTATTGTTTTTTACCGATCGCCATTATTACCTATTTGTGTATGTATGTATGTATTCACATACTATGTACATACATATGTATACATATCTGTATATAATTTATGTCTCCATTGTTGTTGTGTTTTTAGCAGCAAAATTTCCAAAGGGGAGTTTTGTCGCTTTCTCTAAACTTTATAATGACTTAATATGACTTACATAAGCTTTTATAATTATTAATTCAATACCAAGGAATTTTTGCAGGGAATGTTAATTAGTATTTCTTTACGACAAGACCATTAAGGAATTTAAATTTATAATAATTTTATTAAAATATTTATGAAACTTTTCATTATTTAATTAAGTAGGTATTAAAAATGAGCAGTAAAACTTAATTGTAAGGAAATAAAAATTTCGGCCAAGCAATAATTTTTTTTTTCATGTATTAACAGTAGAACTAACCAGCGAACAATAAAAAAAGTCCACAATAACAATAAATATCCTTAGTTAAAAAATATACATATACTCGTATGTATACCTACATATACGAGAGTTACCCAGCAAAAAACACGGAACTAGTTCTAAGGCAGTTGTTTATATCAATAATTGTTCTACAGAACCTGTTAAGCGCATACCATTCAGTTATTTGGATCGCTTCAGTCCTATGACAACCATGGCTTAAATTCATTGATGCTTCCCCAGAAATATAACTACTTGGAGCTGACTTCATCAATGCTGTAACTAATGATTTGTAGTTTATTTTTTTTGCTGGGTATATGTACATACGCGTACATACCAGAGAATGACAAAAGTACCGTTTAAAGTACTCCTTGAGTATTGGCCGTCAAACAGCTATGAATGCGTACAGCAAACAAACGCATTAGTTTTAAACCGAATATGTATAACTATGAATATCCAACAACTATTTTTATACACATTTTTTAAATTACTCAGCACAAAAAACTATAACTAAAATTTATAGACTATATGAGCTACAATCATACGCATGAGTATAAAAATAGTCTGACTATCAATTGGCTACACATGCGCATATACAGGTCTATTTTGTGTACAAACACATTTTATATATACAAATGTATGTATACGGTGGCGAATGATGAATAAATATCCCGAATATCATGCGTATATTTTTTTCATCCCATTAAATATCCATAGTCTGAGTATAAGCATACTCTGATTATAAGTATGACAGAGAGTCAATACGCTTGATACGCATGTGCCTTTTTATTTTTAGTTGTAGCGTATTTTAGTTTTTCGCATAAACGAAGTAGATATGCTCTTGTATGTTGGAATCGGCTATTGCCACAATTGATTGAGAGAATTATTGTGAGCGTACGAATTGTAATTGCAGGGCAAACAATTATTATTATACGCAGTTACTAAAATAAATACTATTTACTTAAGTATATTTTTTTTTAGTACTTATTGTCATTCTCTGGTACATACATATGCATGTAAAATATCTAAAAGAACGGCCAAGTATCTATAATTTCTCTCCAGGACAAAGCAAATGTCTTACTGTAAGATAGAAAATCACATAACTACACTTTTGTAAATTTTATAGCAGATAGCAAAATCTAAACAAAATTATTTAAGTGACTGAAGTAAAGTTTCCTTATTTTCATTTTTAATTTGGCTGATTGTTATGATAAAGGCTTGAAAATTTAGCAGGAACATGTACATTAAAAATGCGACTTTGAATTTTTCATTTTCATTTCAGCTGACGATATGTATGTATGTATGTATGTCACACATATGTGACATATGAACACAAAACATTATTTTCTGTTGCATCAACAAAAACAAGAGCCATCTTAGCAGCCAAAAATTCTGCAAAACTAAATTATTTTGCATTAAAGTCACTCACTGTACATGCATACATTTATTTGCATTGCCTGACAAAAGTCAATGATCTTAAGCCACCGACTTTAATTGGCAATTGTGAGACTTTATACACACAAAAACAAGAAACACTGACTACCAATACAATTTCACAAATAAATATGCTAAATTCGTAAAGATCCTTAAGAGATTAAAAAGACAGTATTAAGAAATTTTAAAGCTGAACCTGCTACTATTCTTGCTCTCTTCCATCCTTCCATCCTTCCTTCCTTTTTTACTGTTAACATGCAGCTATTTGTGTTTTTTTTGTTTGTTTTTTTTTTGTTTTAACGAAAGATCATTCGAACTGACCATTAGTTCATGTTAAAGAAACGAGCACATCTCAAAAACATTATTTTTATACGAAAAGTGATAAAATTACAAGCAATTGTGAAATAAAGGATTCTTTATATTATAATTTCATTATTTTCAACCTAAAGATAGACAATGACTTTGAAGGCAGCTATTTGGAGAACATTATTTTACAATCTTATATAGAGGATTATAAAGGGCCTTTGAGTAAGAAGTTTCATTTTGGCTATTAGAAAGCGTTAAAAATGCCATTTCGAACAAATTGAGATACGCCTATCGATATGTATATGTTCATCTGTTGCCCTCTTTTATTTTTCAAATTTGTATCATCTATATGATGTTAAATTTTAATGGGCGTGACAACGCCCACTTCTATAAAAATGCAACGCGTGTGCATAGTTTCATAACTCTGTCATTTGTAAACCGATTTCCAAAATTATTTTTTTCCCCAGTTTAGTTGCATAATTTTTTTTTAAAGGGTTTGCTTGCAGTTGGGACCCATAATTTTTTTTTAGAAAATCGGAGGGGGAAGTTTGATCTCTTTATGCACAACTCTGTCATTTCTAAAACGATTTTCAAAATTATTTTTTTTTCTGAAAGGGTTCGTCCGCAGTTTTTTTCCATAATTTTTTTCTAGATCAGAGGGGAAATTTGTTGCCCTTATGCACAACTCTGTTATTTGTGAACCGATTTTCAAAAGAATTTTTTTTTGCCTGCAGCTTGTGCCCATAATTTTTTTTTTAGAAAATCGGGGGAGGAACTTTTCTCCACCATGCATCATAACTCTGTCATTTGTAAGGTGATTTGCAAAATTCTTGATTCTAATGAAGTTAAATTTGGGTAAAAGCTTAAGATGTTGTCTATCTATAAAAAAAATAATTACAAAAAAATCTTCATTGGCTCAAAAGTTATAGAGTTTTGGCCGATGAAAAACGATTCTGAATCACTGTGAGGCGTATGTCAAGTTTCGTGAAAGGATTCGTTTAAGTGGAAGTATGTACATGATTTAGATTTTGGAAGGAATGTAAAAAGTTTATTCGGAATCAGTTGGTTAAAAAAATAAATAATTTTCGAATACGAGATTCAGTCATTGCAATTTCTAAGCTGCGTGCCAAATGTTCTGGGAAGCGGTTGAGCAGAAGTACGTTGGGTATAATTGTATCACAAATATCATCTTAAAGTGTAAAATTAGCAAAATATCACGAAACTTTAATGAAATCTATATAGTTATTCATTTATACGAGGGTGCGTCATTAGCTTAGTGTCTTTTTGAATTTACCGCCTCTTAATTGAAATGGCAGCACTGCTCCTGTCAACAGGCAACTGTCAGTTGACTCCTGTCTAAATCTGAACAAGCTGCGTCTTTTAGTTTATGTTTGGCAGCCTACCTAGCGATTTGAGAAGAAAATGGAAAAAAGTGAATTTCGTGTGCTCATAAGGCATTATTTTTTTTGCGAAAAAAACCATCACTCAAATCAAGGCTAAGCTTGATAAATACTATAGGGACTCTTCACGATCAATTTCTACAATTTGTACAAGCTGAACGTTCTGGACAACAAGTTGAGGTCTCTACATCCAAAACAATTGAAAAAATTCACAATATATAGTTTTCGCCGATCGAAGATTGAAAGTGAGGAAGATTGTGAAAGCCATAGACATCCCACATGGCTGAGTGGTTTAAATTTTGAATGATCACTTGGGTATGAGAAAGCTTTCAATCCGCCACAAACGCATCTGCAGTTTGCATGGGAAAAATCCATTTATTGGGCTTCGAATTGCTTCGTCATGCTTGTTCCCAAACTTGAAGAAATGGCTCGGCCTAAAGAGATTTGACTCTAACGACAAAACGTCTCACAAGCAGATGCCTATTTTGATGACTTCGAAAAATCATATTTTTCAGATGGGATAAAAAAATTGAAGAAACGTTGGACTAAGTGTATGGAACTCATAGGAGATTGTGTTGAAAAATAAAATAACTCTTTTTTATAAATAGTCCAAATTATTAATATTAAATATTAGAGCTACAATTATAAATTAGTAACTGATTTTGAGAAGTATGTTAATAAGGACCTTCTCCCGTTGCTGTGAAATAGACTAGACTCGGCACTGATGGCCTAGCACACTGCCCACCCTTAAATCAATCTATATTTTTGAAGTAAACCTCTAAAATTAGAAAGAAAAATATCGCTAAAAGTGAAATCCTTATTAAGTAAACAAATATTCTTTAAAATCATATGAAATGTGTAACTTTGTTTGAAAAAAATTTTTTTTTTCTAAACGAGTTTGTGTTTCAAAACTTTAATCAAACCTGCTATAAAACTTAAGGAACATCATTAAAAATGTTATAAAACTCTATTTACTTTTTGTGCAATTTTTGTTTTTTGGTAATTGCCAAAAAAACTGTTGCAGCTGTCCTTAATTTTGATCCTTTTTTTCTGAGCTCAACTCTTAAATGAACAACAAAGTTGAAGGAGTCCCTAACTGCCTGCCTGCCTGCCTGCCTGCCAACCTGGTGCACTATACACAAATGAACGCTTTGATCTTTGAAATGCATAAAAAGAAACTAAATTCTGTTTATTTCTTAACGCGTGCTAAAAAATAATGTCTTTGGCTTTTTTTATGAGAGTGCGTGTGTGTGAGAGATTGTGTCTGTGTGTGTGTGTTTTGCCCTTAAAACATCTTTAAGCTTTTCTTTTTGGCATATGGCCACACAATTGAATTAAATTTACACAGCCAGGATTAAAAGACCAGCAGTGAGCGTGTGTGTGTGTGTGTGCGTGTGTGTATGTGCTTTCAAAGTGTAGCAGTCTAGCTGTCTTCAGGATATACATATTTAATATTATTATGTGTTTTTTATATTTAATCCTTTAAGCCGTTTTGTTAGACATTCTGCCATGACCAAAAAAAAACAATATTTATATATTTATACCATCACTTAATGTTTGTTTATCTTTAATTTTTGAATATTTTTATCTTGCCAGCAAAACAAAAAAAATATCAAACACATAAAAAGAATTGCGCTCTTATTTTCTAATATTATATGCAGCAATTGAGGCAAGGACTCCAATGAAAATACACGTTTATACTTTATACTGCTTTCGTTTTTATTAAATATGCAATTTTAAAGTCGCCTTTGATGTCTGTTCGGCCATTGTAGAGCCCCTTTTTATGCTGAAATTGTGTGTGTGTATGTTTCACCTTTGAAAATTTATTATATGTTACCAAAGTTATAATGTTTCTTATACTAATTATTAAGAATTTTAATGAGATTCTGTCAAATTATTAAAAATGCTAACAATTTTATGGTGCTGCTTATGTTTACATGTATTAATTTTATTTATTTCGAACAACCCCTCCAAATAATTTATATTATAAAAAAAAAATTGTTAATTAAGAGAGTAGAAAACATAAGGTTTATTTTCAAAACAACATCTACTTTTTTAAGCGAAGCCTAGAAGCTAAACAAACTTAAGTTGGGTAAGTTGAGTTTAGAACTTCGCTCAATTTTTAATTAGGCCCAAGTTCGTATTTTGAGGAAGCCAAATTACATGTGATAATTTTTATGGTATGTATGTATTGCCCCAAAGCCAATTGCAATTATCTGACAAACTTGACTTAAGGCTTAACTGCAAACTGTGTGTTGCAGTTAAGCCTTATATTTAATTTTTTTTAGTGCAAATAGAATACGTGAATTGTTTTGATTTATGGTATCACAGTTTGTTGTTAGATATTTTGGAAGGAAAGCTCAATTATATCATCACCAGGGGTCCACTATGTAATTCGATGATGTGTGTGATGAGCTGAGGGCAAATTATGGCATTCGATATCGAACATATCGCTCATTTACTTCAATAGTGGCATAACACAAAACATGCGTTTTTTGAGTTAATATTGAAAAATAATTCGGCATTTTGAAATTTATCTCGTGTAAAAATTTCATATAAAAAGCTTGTACTATTATCTCGTGAGAGAAGAATATTTTTTTATGTCTTCATTGAGTTGTATGTAAATTGAAAACTTTAAATGCGTTTTCTGCAAAACTAGTTTTTTTGAGTTGTGACACTATTGAAGTAAATGAGTGATATGTTCATACTATTTTAGATTAGGAAGGATGGTGCCAAAAATGCAACTCCACTCGGAGATCCAATTGGGTTCATTGTGATTCTCATACTATTTTAACCTTTTTTTTTAGAAATTCGGATCGATATCGAATACCGTAATTAGCCCCCTTAATACATTTTTAACTTGATCGACTTAATAGTTTACAATTTGTTAAACAAAAAATCACTTCACTATCTTACGACAACTAAGTGAGGTCAACATCTTTGGAATGCGGCAAATTTGGACCCGATAAGTTGACCCGTTCGTAAGATATAAGATGTTTACATTCGTACACATATTTATTTACACACACACACACATACATACAGCCACAATGACATCATAGCGAAAATAGTCAGAATATGATGAAAACTCCATTTTCGTAAATGGAGGCTTTTTAAACCTTTGAAATATTAGATAAATCTTCACACTTGGCAACGTTGGCTAGAATTGTTTGTGATTGCTGCTCTTCATATCGTGTATTTTTTCTCTGTCTCTTGCACTATCACTCTATTCTACTTTGGTTGAAGCTTGTTAGTTTAAAATTTTTCTTGTTGACGTGAACTACTTTTTGCCTCATTTACAAACTTCAATATTGACTTTTATATATATGTACATACATATGTATACATATATATATACATACATGTATGTATGTATATCTAGCTAGCCAGAGTTCATGACATTTTTGAAATTCTTTAACTTATCAATCAATGTAAATAAAATAATTAGAACATTAACAAAATAGACAAACAGATGTTTTCTTTATTTGTGTATTTGTTCCAGAGAAACCAGAAATATATTATTGCATATTTTTTTGTTGAATGCACTGGGATGTAATAAATATTTACACGTTTCAGATATTTTTAACTACATATGTGACCTGCTCCACGAAAAGGGACCTCTGCGCCGAAAAGTTGCATAACCATGCGCAAAACACGGAAAAACGAAGCGCTTTTTTTAAACGCGTTCTTCTCAATAACTTGTTTTCGGCGCAGAGGTCCCTTTTCGTGGAGCAGGTCACATATGTACTTTTTTGTAACGATTTTTGCATAATTTAAAGTTAACGATGCTTTGGGTAAAACTATTAAAAAATTATGCAACTTGGCGCAGTAAATAATATACTTGTCTCCTCAACAGCATATTTGCTGCATTTTTAGGGTTCCGTATACCGTGTCCATCTGTCCTTCTGTCTGTTAGAGACTGTTTTCTCGAGAACCGTAAGAGCTACGGACCTGAAATTTTCACAGCACAACAACAAATATATGAAAATTAAAACTTAAAGGGTGTTCTAAAGCGAGCAATGAAATCCTAACGTAATATATATATATATATATACAATTGTATATAGACACTTGGAATTTTCAAAGTTAGTGTAGACTGCACCAATTAACAAATTTCAAAATTCAAAATTAAAGGGTATTCTATCAGTTAATGTAAAGTTTACTATGTAACTTTGATAACTTGCCGTATCTTGGAAACCGTGAGAGGCAAACTCTTGAAATTTAAAAAAAAACGGGAAACCTAAAAAATCCCAAAATAGAAAAATCGCCAAAAACCGCAAAAATTGGCAAAAAAGCTCCAAAACTAAAAAATAGCTTAATCTGAATTTGCCAAAAACCAAAAAAAAACTCCAAAACTAAAAAACGCCAAAAACCAAAAAATCCCATAAATGAAGAAAGCGACTAAACTAAAAAAATCGCCAAAAATTAACAAAATATTGTCAAAACGAAAAAATCGCTCAAACTAAAATAAATCACTCAAACTAAAATAAATCGCCAAAAAACCGAAAAAATCGCCAAAAAAGCTCCAAAACTAAAAAAATAGCTTAAACAGTTCCAAAAACGAAAAACACCAAAGCTAAAAAACGCCAAAAACCACATAAATGAAAAAATTGTTAAAAACCGAAAAAAATCGCCAAAAATGAACTAAAAATCGCCAAAACAAAAATCGCCCAAACAAGAAATAGTGGGCAAACTAAAACAAAATCACTTAAACTAAAATAAATCACCAAAAACGAAAAAAACACCTGAAATTAAAAAAAAATTAAAATAAAAATTTAAAAACGAAAAAATCGCCAAAACGAAAAAAAATGCCAAAACTAAAAAACTCCAAAAATCTAAAAAAGTTTACCGGGCTTTTAAATCATTTCTACGTTCGCTTATATGGACTAAAGTTCGTATATTTTTACATATGCAGTGTACGTACGGAATCCTTCGTCGAATTCTCACTTTACTGAATTTATTTTTATATTTTTTTAATCATTACATAAAGCTTCCTTTTTACAGTATCAAGCATCTGGTTAATTTAATTATTGTATATTTTTACTTTCATGTAATTTTTCCAGCTCCAAAAAACAACTTCAGTTGGTAAATTATTTCGGCAGTATCGCTAAGAACAATACTAAAACTCTGTTAATCTCTTTATTAATGATAACTGACTTAATAAGCTCCAATGGATTTGTTCACTAAATTTATATTGTTATTTCGGCTGTATGTTATATGTACGTGCATGTGTACATCCTTACAACATTGTTATAACTTAATCAATTAAATTTTGGGTCAAACTGATCGTTTAACAAGCCCAAATTAAGGCAAAAAATAAATAAATAAATGAAATATAAGCACATGAGTGTTCTTTTTTAAGCAGAAGAAAAGTCACCAAACACCTCGAAATCATCAAAGGAAGATCTTCATTGTGTCTCATACAATTTTACAATTTTAACGCTGGACACGTGACTAAAAGTCATTGTTATTATTTTTGGAAGTAGTTTAAACTTTAAACTTTAAAGACATATGGATATAATACACATGCACTCGTATGACTGGGGGAATAAGTGGATACTTTTTAAAATTTTACTCATTCAAAAGATTTATTAATTTTCTACTTTTTTTTTAGCATATGTATGCATATAAACTTAAAGAGAATAATTAAAAATGTGTATCTTTCTCAAGATTTATTTTTTGTCTAGCATTAAAATAACCACATCACAGTTTTCACAATTCGAAAAAAATAAAATACATATAAATCATTTAGTATCATATAGTATGTAATGAATAACAACGAAAGTTTTAATGAGTCCGAAGAAGTTACAGTGAATTTTGTAGAATTATAATGAAAGCACACACACTGCGCAAGCAATCTTGTCATATTTTGTTAGTATGTAATGCAGGGCTACATATTCTACTCCACATAAGCAAAACTGGCTAATTTGTGGCATATTGGTTGTTTTTTAAGAGAACAACAAAAAAAGGAACGCAAGGATCTAAGAAAGGGACGTGTGCTGTCGCACGAATCTAAAGAGAGCTGCCAAGCCAAGCTGTGCTTGAAATTTTAACATCTGCAGCTGTTGCTGCGTTTATAAACAACCAGGCACACGCCAAAAACTACGGCCAACTGTAGTCAAATTAAAAATGATTTTATTTTAAAGGCAACAGCAGCAGCTTTACACTGTCATACAGAAAGTTCATACATTCATATTTATATGTATGTAATTATGTTGCTTAATATTTTATTAGATGTAAGAAAATCTGTTAAGAAAATCTGTTAAAAAAATTATTTTCTTTTTTTTTTTTGATAAATTTTATTGTTAAGTTGTTATATGTTTCAACCGGATGGCATAATATTAAAAAAAATATGTTATAAAACTTATTTGATATTTTGATTGATGGACTTAAGCTTCTTTCAAAATAAATATCATAAAAAACTTTTTTAATAACTCATTACATATACATTATCGTATGTATATTTTATTATGAAATTGTTATTTAGTTTTAATTAGAGATCTTAATATTTGTGATATGGAAAAAATAATTTTTTCAATGAATACATTTTTATTTATTTCTTTTAATTTACATTAGGCGCTATTCACATATTAAGTAACGCTATTTTCGGATAAGTGTCAGAAAGTCGGTTAAACTTTTATTTAAGACATTTTATTTTCTTTTGGTTAGGCAGTTTAAAATTTTTGATGAGTGGACTTAGGCTGTTTTCAAAGCAAACGGCCTGTAACAACAACAACAGCAACAACAACAAGATATTTTCTTATGAAATTATTTTGTTTATATTGTGTAGCTTTTGTGTATTTTAATAAATGGACTTAAGCTGATTTAGAAAAAATTACCCGTGTGAGATAATAGGAAAATGTTTTTAAGACTTCTAGAAATTTAAGAAAGTTTTCATTATTGTAATTGGGTCTGAAGGAGTGGATTCCAATTGAGAGAAAGTGAGGCAGAGAGAGAGAGAGAGATACTAAGATGGCATGGAGTGGCCAGTGTTGCCGGAATCCCAACTCAACTTTACACAAACGAAAATTCAAAATTATGCAAAATTTTCGATTATTAAAAAAAGTATTGTATGTTATACATATATTGACAGTATGTCATATATTAAAATTTTTAATTCCAATATTCCTTTTAAACATTTTTTTGGTTGATTAAAAATTATTACCTCTATTTTGTTCTATAGTTTCTTTTCAAAAAATGTTGAAGTAAGGCGACAATTTATTCTTCACGCCAATTTTTGTGAATTATAATTTGCCGAAAATTCTTTCCACTGAACAGTTTGAAAAGATTATAAAAATGTTTGGTAGTAAATTTACGGACTGAAATAGAAACGGAAATTTTTTATTAAAAAATTTACTTTCATATACTGTTGAGGCGAAATCAGATAAAAATTACAAAAAAATGTTATGGCCCAAAAATAGTCCAAAAAATTTTTTGTTCCATTTTTGGATAATTACACAAAATTTTGGTATGTTCACCTTAGTTGATTTGTGCGTCAAAATGAATTATTTTGACAGCTGTAGTGAATGATAGTGTCAAAATTTTTCACTGGAAAAAGTGCGATGAATTGTGAACACTTAAGAACTCATCGTTGCGGAATCCGGCCCCAGTAGTTGAAATAAAAGAAACAAAAGCTCATTTTCCATTCATAGCAATACAACAATAATCTTTGGGTAACAGCCTAGAAATGAAATTGTTTAAATTAAATATTGCTAGTGTGAACATCGTTCGAACAAAAGAACATCACTCCTACCAGTTGTTCATAATGATACTAATGCTGTGTTTCCACGGCCACTGAAAGTGCTTTCGAATAATTCGGCTAGAAAATGTTTTCTTTTTTTTATATTTTAATTATATAATTATAATATTGATTAGCCTATATAATCGCACGAGTTTTGACAAAATGCAACCCTGATCTAATGAGGTGTTAGTTAAAGTGGTTTGAACATTTTCATAAATTCCATTTATGCATTTTCTCAAAAACCTTTTTGACTACAAAAAATAGTGAATAGTGCATAAGGCGCCTGTCTCGTGTAAGCACAGTCGTAAGCAAATTGCCTTAAGGTGTATTTATACAACCAGCAAAGCGTGTTAAACAAATAACGCAAAAAAGCCCCAAAGTTAAATTCATCGAAGGCACAACAAGCTTTATGAAATAAGAGAAAGAAAAAAATAACTGTGATAACGGTTAGCAATCAAAATGAGAAACAACTAAAGTTTTCAGTTTTGCTTTCCGCATGGAGTCCGAGTTTTTGGCAGGTGCATTGAAATGCACATTTCAAAAAAAAAAAAACAAAAAAAAAAAAAGAATAAAAAAGTATGTGCAAAACTCAAATTTATTTAAAGCCAAACAAGGAATCCAAGAAGCATCATTATGATGTTCATCATCAACATCATCATGAAACTCATTTGATAAGAGGAATTGTAATATAAAACAATGTTGCAACACTTTCTAACACTTGAAGGGCCCAAAAGAGTTCAGGTTGCATTTCGTTCTGACAAATACCACACAACCAACCAGCCAGGCGACCGACACTAACAACCCATGTCATGTGAAAGCGATCAGCCATAATTGTTTAACACAAAATATCAACATGTTTAATCAAATGAGTATTTTTTTTTTTGTATTTTGCTGTACTTCTTTAAAACATTTCTTTTCAAGGCAATATATGTACATACTAGTAAGTCATTGTTTTATAATGGGCTTAAATATTTGCAGCCATAATACAGCTGTAACTGACGTGACAAACACAAGTCAGCTTATGGCACCCATAATCTAACTAAATGTCGCAATAATATTTTTCTTATAATTAAATAAACAGAATGAATGTGTGTGAGTAAGAAAGTTGATAAATTAAAATGATAACTTACCAAAGAAATAACTTATTATCCGATGTCTTTAATTTCTAGGAGCTATCATTATATTTGTATAAATCGGCCTGGCCTAGAAATAGAAAGAAAACATAAATAGGTTATTTTAAAGTTCAAATATGTAATTTGAGTTTTTAAATACATTTCAGTGTAGAGCAATTTCGAACTTTTTTTTATAAATTAAGGGGTTGTAACAATGGATTCTGGAGATTGTGGAGACTAAACAAAAAGGCTGACTTCGAAAACGTCAATTGCTTTGTCAAGGCGAATTCACATCAGGTGATCCTAATTCACCAGTTGACATAATTTCTCTGCTCTCAATCAATGCAAAACGCTAGGAAATATTCTGACAGCAGAAAAATTTACACTAACAAATATACAAGGCGAATACGCAGAGTTGCAAATTAAGACCACCTGGTATCAATTCGCCTTGTGCTTTGTCTTCAACGTCGTCAGCAATTATTAAGAACGTCGATTTCGAAGTTGATGCTCATGGTTACAATGTTACGCAACTTTGTATCAGTACATCATCCGAAAAGTATACAAACTTTGTATTTGATATGTTTCGGAAGTCAGCCGAAATATACGTGTGTCGTCGTTTTGAAAAATCACAGCGGAATTTTTGTATTTTAGTGGGAGTTAAAGTTTACCCTCTTTGGCCTGCCCAGTCAGCATATCGTTATATGAAACTATAAATGCGTTCTTCACATCTAAGATGTAGGGTATGCTCAGCAAATATACATAAAATATTAAGGCAAATATTTTTGTAAAGCATATTAACACTCTAACTCTCCAACCTCAAAAAAAAAAATAATTTTTGATTTTATTCTCACAAATCATTAAAAAACATCCCCAAAAATTAAATACTCTACAAAAATGTTGGCCATAAGGTTTTACTGCGTATGACAGAACACCTCAAAGCCCAAAACTTAACGCAAACAGCAAAAGCCCAGCAAAGCCAAGATATATAATTTTTACTCTTACAAATTCTTTTAACTTAATTCCCCAAATTTAATATTTTCTGTTTTTTCATTGACATCCAAGGGGAAATGGTAAACAACATCTGGCAACACTGATAATATTTACAAGCTCACACACAGCCATTATTTTCTTTCAAAAAATTTTGTGCCATAGCAAGAGACCAATAATGTCTGTGAAAAGTATCTTAGAAAGCGAAAGTATGAAATCTAAAGTCACGTTTTAGTATAGGCGTGGTTATGCCCACTTTTCCTAACGCTTAATTATGTCACTGCAAGAGCCCAAAGTGTTGTCAAAGTTTCTTAAAAATCGGTTGAGTAGAGTAACGCAAAATGTAAATATTACATATTAATGGGCCTGGCCCGGCCACTTTTATTAATGCAAACTTGTGTCATTGTGAGAGTCTAGGGTTAGTAAAAAATTTCGTAGGAATCGTTTAAGCACAGGCATATAAAATGCTATGCCAAGTTTTAAGGGGCGTGACCACGCCCACTTTTATTTTTTATTTCTTGAACACCCATGTTGTTTGGCAAAGTCTGCACGGATCGGTTGAGCTAAAGTATGTAAAATCTTGTATTGAATTTTAACAGGCGTGGCTCGCACCGCCCACGTTTACCCAAACGCTGGATGGTATCATTACAACATTCCAGCATGTATGAAAAGTTCCATAGGAATCAGTTGGGAGGAAGGGCACAAGATTAAATATGAATTATTTAATTATTATTTTGAACTCCTGTTCTTTTCACTTGTAAACTGTCTTGTTAACACAAAACGAAGCAAAAAAAAATAATAAAAAATTTTAAATCATCTATTTAAATTTTTTTTTCTAAATTTGGGTGCTTAACTAAATTTCAACTTAAGCAGGTGTAGTGTTTTAACAGCAGAACTAACAAGCAAACACATGAAAACGACTCGGAAGCCAGAACATACATGAATAGGGGTAAAAAATAAATTTTTATTAGTGTCTCTCCCAGAGACACTCTGTCACTATCACTTTTCCTGAATCATAACCTTAACCTCGTTTGATGACTTTAAGTTCAATTGCCAATAATCTTATTCTATTTTCAACATTAACTCATACTTAATATCTTTATTTATTTATCATCACTAATCCTTATCCACTCCTCCCTCTTTTGTTTTGATGCATTTCTATACAGTTCACTTAATTGCTTTCCACATGCAAATTGAAAAGTAAATTCGCCCCAACAAAAGAACTCAAATATTGAACAACTTGAAATGATTTCTTGCACCCCAGAAATAATTGCTTTTGTTGCTGGCAAAAGACGAAAGAAACAAAAAACTTGTTGTTAGTCTTAAGCCACAATTCCTCACACATGCTGTAGGTGCATCTAAAAATTCATTGACGATAATACGAGTGCATTTATTGCACTTCATCTGTAGTAAAATTGCGATTGTTAACTCAGAAAACACCTTCTGATGAGGCACACGTGAGATGATGTTGTACATGTTGAAGTACAACTTGTGCTTACTATTGTCAGTGCGGTTGACCGTTTGCAGTTTTTGTGTTTTTTATTTTTGCAAGTATACAGTCGGTTGTATGCACAAGTATTTCCTGCACACAAAAGGGTGCACTCATTCATTCATTCATTCATTCATTGTTCACGATCAACATAATTCTCAGGAACCACAAACAAAACAATAACGTATCTTCTCCACAACTTCGTTTTTTTTTCATCTTGTCTGTGCTTTATTTTGCGAGCTCTTAACAAAAAAAAAATGCATTTGGAATTATGTTACTGCTGCATCTGAGTAACAAAACAAAAATTACATCTTCTGGTGCCCCCCTAAGTTGATGTTGCATACTAGAGGCAAAGCAAACAGTGTTGATCATAAGTTTAAGAACAATACGCAGCAAACTTTTCTTATAGAAAATTTGACCGCGCCACAGCACATTTTTCTTATAGAAAAATTTTATTGTGTCACAGCACATTTTTCTTAAAGAAAAATTTTACTGTGTCACAGCACATTTTTCTTATAGAAAAATTTGACTGTGTCACAGCGCATTTTTTTATAGAAAACTTTTACTGTGTCACAGCACACTTTTTTGATAGAAAAATTTTACTGTGTCACAGCACATTTTTCTTGTAGAAAAATTTTACTGTGTCACAGCACACTTTTCTGATAGAAAAATTTTACTGTGTCACAGCACATTTTTCTTGTAGAAAAATTTTACTGTATCACACTCTTCTTATAGACAAGTTGACTGTGTCACAGCACACTTTTCCTATAGACAAGTTGACTGCGTCACAGCGCACTTTTCCTATAGACAAGTTGAATGTGTCATAGTACACTTTTCTTATACAAAAAGTTTACTAGAAAATTAATAATTTTCTCTAGAAACTTTATTGTTATTGATAAATTTTTTGTAAGAAAATTTAAAGTTATCGATAAATTTATAAAAAAAAAATTTGATTTATTGGTAGATTTTTTGTTCAAAATTATATTTATCCATAAAATTTATATAATTCATCAAATTTATAGACATGTTTATTGTGTAAAATTAAAGTTATCGATAAAATCTCTTTTGTTAAAAATTAAAAATAATTGATAACTTTTCTATCAAATATTAAAAATATAAATAAAATTTCTTGAAAAAATTAACTATCGATAAAATTTCTATACAGTTATTAATATATTTCGTATGACGGACTTATGTTATCGTTTTCCACGGAAAATGTATGTGATCAGTTTGCTTTTGTTAGAACTGTAATGAATAAAACTTAATAATTTTAATTAGAAATTTATAAAATTTCTGTGAAAACCCATAGCTGGCGATAATTTTTTTAATTTAAATTATCGCTGAGCTTTCGAAAGAAAATGAAAATTTTCCTATTGAAAAATTTATTAATTAGAAAATATTTATAGAGAAATTTATTATAAGTGTACAGAAAAATTTTTCATTGGCAAAATTGTCCAAAAGCACTGTTGAGGTTTCTTAAAAGCAAAACGCTCTTGAACTTGTCTCCAGCACTGTTGCATTTTTATTATTTTAGTTGCTTTTGCAGCCTCGTATTTATAATTTTATTTCGTATTAATATTACGACTTGTAGATATTTATATCGGAAATAGGGTTTACTCTGTTTTTTTTTTGGAATGCATTTCTTATTGTCTTCAAAAAATAAAAAATAAAAAATAAAAATATGTAACCATAAAAACTTTTTCATTTTTTAATTTTGACTGAGCTTTTATGACTTTGGCACGCGATATGTATATTTTTCTTTCAACACAAACAGACACCCAAAGTCTCATTTACAAAACCAGAGTTCAAAGCCATTTCATTTCCAACGAAACATTATTTTGTTGGTATAATTTGTAACATATTATTTGGTTGCACCATTGCTGCAGCTCGTAGTACTCGTACGTAGTAATTGTCTGTATGATATTGACCAAATATGTACTCGCTTGCCCAATATTATCATTGTAAGTTAAATAAAACAGAGCATTTGAGTTACTTTTGGCTGTTGTCTTGTGCCATCGCCTTCATTACAATTATATGATTTAATATTAAAAATGCCTTTAACATCTTTTCAATTTCAATGTGCGTTTGCATGGGCATCGTAAGAGCAGCCAACGTGGGGAAAAAATGCAGTTTTGATCTCTGCTGGTAGTTGTTAATTAACCAGATGGAAATAAACATTTTAAGTGCCACAAAGGACAACCCGCTGACATTTCAACACAAGTGCTAACAATACCATGATTATAGTTGCCTTAACAACAAAGACAGGTGGAGGAGAATTGATCACAATTAGTTTAACAGAATATATAAAAAGTCTATAAAAAGGATTTTTATAACAAGCAATGTCCCTATATTCAAAATATATTACGATAGCAAGCAAGAAGTTTTATATATATATTTTATTTTTTTGGCAACTGGAAGTTAGTTGAAATTTAAATTATTCTTTCGTACAAAACACAAATAAAGTTATCGATAAATGTTCTTTAGAAAATTATACGAGCAGTTAACGATAGTAGACTTGTATCGAACTCCTTCAATAGGAGATTTTAGACACAAACCAATAAACAAACCCATGCAACCCAAGCCGAGCTGCTGAAAAAGTTCGACCCAAAAATTAAAAAAAAATTTAAGTTAATTAAGTAGAATGGTTATTTTGTCGATGAATTTTCTATAGAAAATTACAGTTATCGATAAATTTTCTATAAAAACTTTAAGTTTACTATAAATTTACTGGAGTATAATAAAGTAAGCGATTAATTTTTTAAATCAAATTATGGTTATCGATATATTTTCATTAGAAATTCTCCTTTATCGATAAACTTTTCTTTAAAATTAAAATGACCTCAGTGGAATATTAATTTTAACGAAGAATTTTCTATAGAAAATCACAGTTATCGATAAATTTTCTACAAAATATTTATGTTTACTGTAGAATATTAAAGTAATCGATTAATTTTTTATAGAAAATTATAGTAAAAATTCACAATTATCCATAAACTTTGTTTAAAAATTAAAGCTACTGAAGTAGAATGGTAATTTTGTCAATAAATTTTCTATAGAAAATCACAGTTATCGTTAAATTTTCTATTAAAAATTTAAGTTTATTATAAGTAAATGTTATAAATTTTTTAGAATGTAAGTAATCGATTAATTTTTTATAGAAATTCCCACTTATCAATTTATTTTTAAATTAAAGTTATTTAAGTAGAATATTAATTTTTTCCGATCAATTTTCTATAAAAAATTTAAGTTTATTACACCGTAGAATATTAAAATATTCGCTTAATTTTTTATAGAAAATTATAGTCATCGATAAATTTTCTTTAGGAATTCACACTTACTTGTTGATGGAGTTATTTTTTTTTTAATTAAAGTTATTTAAGTAGAATATTATGTAATGTAATATACGTTATTTAAATAGAATATTAATTTTATCGATGAATTTTCTACAGAAAATTACAGTTATCGATAAATTTTCTATACAAAAAATTAAGTTTATTATACATTTACTGCAGAATATTGAAGTAATCGATTAATTTGGTATAGAAAATTATAGTTATCGATAAATTTTCTTGAGAAATTCGCACTTATCGATAAACCTTTTTTTAAATTTAAGTGATTTAAATAGAATACTAATTTTATGGATGAATTTTCTGTAGAAAATGACAGTTATCGATAAATTGTCTATAAAAAAATTTTAACTATCAATATATTTTCTTCACAAAAATAAAAGTCGTCTAAATATTTTCTGGCAAAAATTAGTTTTCTAGAAAAAATTTTTTTAATTTAAATTTAGCAACAAATTTTCTAAAACTTTTTCGAAAATTTTCCGATAGCTTTAAAGTATCATGGAAAAATTCTCATTGAACCGCTAACGATAACTTTGCTTTCCAGAAAAAAAATACATATCAAAAATCCAGTTTTAACAGCAATTGAAATATTCTAAAAATTACTTTAACGATGATTAAATGTTTGTTTAAATAAAATCTCTTACTGTAGATATTATTGAGTTTGACGCTAACATTTAATTGTCAGTTAATAGAGTAATTAAGTAAGTATTTTGTTGTATGACTTCAATTTATTTGGTGTTGGGGCAGCAACTTAAATTATTGTATTGGCCAGCAAACGTTAATTCCAGTGGCTGTTCTAACGTAAAGTGATCAGCTTTGTATGAGACAAAATGCAGCAGACATGAGAAAAATAAATTTAACACAAAAATTAAAGCGAAAATTATGTTGCCAGTGGCATGGTTGGTTTTTATTATTGCATGCCGCTAAAATATTTCTGTTTATGTTTGAAGTTGTTTTTCTTTCTTTTATTTTTTGTTGCTGTTTTTGCTTTTAATATTTTGTTAAATGCGGCGCATTGTTTTATCAAATATTTGTTTAAGTGTATCATGTTTTATTATGCGACAATAGCTGTTGCAGCCAGGGGCAGGAGGACGGAGGAAGGAGGCCTGAGGACAGACAACTAACTTTAATTGCGAATTATGTTAAATGTAATAAAAAATTTATTATAAAAATTAAAACAAATGCTTGACGTGGCTACTGGCTGATTGAGTGCATATTCACTTCTCTTTCCAAGAATCGACACATTCGATGTTTCGTTTAATCTGTTTGCAACAGGTCCGCTTATTAGTACATACGAGCACATCCCCATATTATTTGAGGTACTTGATGCAAGTAATGGAAGTGTTCAGGTAGTAAGTAGTCCTGCAGATAGTGTTTCTGATAATGAAGACAATTATAAATAATAAATATTGTGGCATGTGATCCAATCATAAGTTTTAATTAACTAAATTTGAAACCATTTTTGTTTTGAGTTTGCCAAGAAAAATTATTAACAAATGCAAGATAAAAATCATTATGTTCAATGGTTGGTTGGTACGAGTGAAATGTTTTTTTATGCATAAAACATTAGTTGAATATGTTGAACAAAAATATTTTAATGCATTTAACTAATTCAACAAATTACTAAATATTTAATATGACTGTGAAATGGCTTCCGCAATAAAAGTAATGGAATGTCTTGAAAAGAAAATTTATTAAGGAAGATTTTTTATGCATTTCTTATTATTCAATTAAACTACTAAAGCTCTTAATGCGCTGAATATTTTTGGTATTTTTACACTTTAGAGAACAGTGCAAAAATATTGTAATCTAATTATTTACCGGATGCAAAGAGGTCAGCTTTATTAAGAAAAATTCCACAAAGTCAAAAATTATACAAATGTTATCGATAAAAAGCAGAAGCCGCCAAGAACAAAGTAAAAATTTTTAACTTAAAATTCACATTTCAATCTGGAAGAGTTGTTACTGTTGCTAACTCATCACTTCATGTTCGAATACACTGAGTTTTCCTTACACTTCTTAAAGTTTGTTATAAACTTTCAACGATTTTTTGTAAATTCAACAGTAGGCAACGTTTTTTCGACTCTAAATTTTAATGAAAAAAAAATTGCTTTATTCTTCATAACACTTGCTATATATTTTTTTCAATTTTATAACAATAATATGCGAAAATAAAAGGAAATGTCATATGGGATTAAAGAAAGTTTAAGTTATCGATAAGTTTTATATAGAAAGTTAATGCCAACTTTTCTATGGAAAATTAGTATCATCAAATATTTTATAGTCATCAATAGAAACAATTTGATAATAAGTAATTAAAAATTTTTTATAAGCTTAACCATTTTCAAAGGAATTCAAATTTATCGATTACTTTTGTAGACAAAATTAGTAATATCCAAAAGCTTTTCCTAGAAAAACAAAGTTATTGATAAAAAAACCTATTGGGCTTTAAAGCTATCGATTTGTTTTTCATTAAAAAATTAAAGTTATCGATAACTTTTGAAAAAAATAAAATAAAAATTATCGAGAAATATTACCGAAAAAATAGTATTATCGAAAGGATTTTCCTAGAAAAATTAGTTATAGATAAATTTGCAATCAGAATGCAAAATTATCGATAACTTTTATAAGCAAAATTTTTATTATTGAAACGCTTTTCCTAGAAAAATAAAGTAATAGATAAAATATCTATTGGGTGTTACAGTTATCGATAAGCTCTCCATTAAAACTGAAAGTAATCGATAAATTTGCACAAAGAGTTAAAACTTATCGAAAACTTTTGAAGACAAAATTAGTACTATCGCAAACCTTTTTTTGTAGAAAAACAAAGTTATAAAAAAGTATATATGTATAATATGTATTAAGTATTAAAGTTATCGATAAAAAATTTAAGTTATCGGTAAAATTTCACAAAGTATTAAAAATTAACGATATTTTTATAGACAAAATTAATAGTAGTTTAATTATTATTATTCGAACTGCATTTGTTTCTATATTTAATGAATTGAACAGGCTAATGTTCGTATCGCTTTTTAAGCCAAATTACATGTGATAATTATTAATGAACAAATAACATCAAAGTTAGTTGTAAATATTCTGACAACACATAGTTGAACGGAACAGCCAGCCGTTTTCGAAGGCCACTAAACCTTCCTCATCAGCGTTCTTCTGTGTTTGGTCCACTGCGTGTGGTGTCAGTTGATGTAGATTTCTGCCTTATATACGAAACTTTTCTGCAAATGGAATATGTGAATTGGTTTGATTCATCATCGTATTTCAATTTGCTGAAATGTGTTTTTGTAATGAAGGCCCCAAATTTACCATCACTATATTTACAACAGTCTTACCATTGTCGTTTTTTCATTACTAATTATGCACATGTTAGTTAATTTGCTTATTTTTGTTCTACTTAAGACAAACTTTTTTGGTTTGTTACTATTAAGTATATTTTTATTTAATTTTTTTGCCACAAGCCCATGACTATTAATTTTAGTTTAATTATTATTATTCGAACTGCATTTGTTTCTATATTTAATGAATTGAACAGGCTAATGTTCGTATCGCTTTTTAATAGTATTAGAAAGATTTTCCCATAAAGATTAAAGTTATGCTTTCAAAATTATCGATACAATAATAGCAATCGTTTTTTAACCAAATGAGCCTTATTTCATAAAGTAAGCAAAATCTGACAAATTTAACCTTCTGTTCATATTTTATGTTCTTAATTTTTGTCGCTATCGATAACTGTTAAGATTGTTTTAATTTAATTGCCTTTATATTAAAAATTATATTAAAAGCGCAACAATTCTTTAGACTTATTAGAAACGGCTTTTAATCCAATTAACTACATTTTACATTATGCAAAATGCAAACAAAGTTTCATGCTTAAGCATTAAAAAATAAATTAAAATTATTACAAAATTTTCGTTTTCCCTTAGAAGGGGCAAGAACTTTCTTTTAGCACCTGCCTGGGGGGAGACTTGGTCTTTAGCATTTTAATGAATCTGTTTGGCAAGTTTTTTATTTTTTGTACAACCCTTTTGTGGCACTTTTATGTTGAAGATGTGGTGGAGAGAAAGGCAAGCATAATTGTTATCGCTTCACAAAATCAAAAAATTTAAATAATTTAAAAATATATTTACACGAATTTTTATTTTTTTTAATTTTATTTTATATTTTTTTAATAATATTTAAATTGAAATTAGCCCAGCAAAAAAAGCCAAAAACTAAAATTGCATCTTTACACATATGTACGACTTGTTTTCTTTTTTGTTTTGCTTTTTAATGATAAAATCATGTTTTATAAATTTAATGTAATCAAGGAGCAGTTAAATAAATATGTGTATACAACTTTGAAAGGAGTTATGAAAAAAAAACAGGAAGTGGTGATAACCTGCGCAAGCGATGATTGCTCGCCATACAGCTACTTAAAATAAGTAATGACAACTGAGCGTTTAAACAAAAAAAGAAATACATCTTATTAACAAACTTAATTGTCCTCTAAGTGTTTAATTCTCCTCACACAATTTACAATATAAAGCACTTTATTTGCAGCACTAAACAATTAATTATAAATATTTAAGTGACATTTTTTTTAGCTCATTAAACCAACAAGTGTGCGAGTGTGTTTGTGTGTGAAGTTTAAATTTGTGTTCTACATTTTAGCAGTTTAGTTATTTCACATCTTTTAACTATAATACGACACTTTAATAATGGGTTTTGGCCAAAAATTTTTTGCAGAAAGCCACGCAAAAACAAACGAACAGAGAAACAAACAAACCATTGCATGTCATTCAATTTGCTATGAAAAACACTGTGCAGTAAAAGCGGAAATTATTGCATTTCCTCATGAAATTATGACGCTCGCTCGCATTGGGAAAAAATAAAACAATAAAACAAATTAAAGAAAAATGTGTTAGTTGTAGCTTTATGACAGTCCGTCCGTCTGTCTACCTGTCTGTCTGTCTGTCTGTCCCTCTTCTTCTCTTTTTTTTTTTAATTTGTTATATGTAGGGTAAATATTGGGGTTAAATTTAATGATTATTTTTTGCTTAGAAAGTTATAGTCTACTCCAAGCTTTGCCTTTTGGTCTTTTTTTTGTATAATGATAGTTATTATTGTTACTCGTATTACTGACTGATTGTCTGGCCGACTGCAAATGGTTTTATTATTTCTTTATGGTGTTTGTTATCCAAACAACAACAAAAACAATAACAATAAAAAAATAAGCAAAGAAAGTAAAGTTTTTAATTTCTTTATAATATTTGTATGATGAAGTACATTTAAAAAGGTAACACTCCATTAAAATTCTATAAAAATATATAAAAAAACGCAATTACATTCATTATCTTGAAAAGGCTGATTTCCAAGTATTCACTCGCATGCCATTTCAAATTGAAACAGGAATTAAAGCATAAAGTATAGGTTACAAAATATGAAGTAGAAAGATAACTTTTTTTTTTATTGCACTTGGCCCACTGTGTACGGCACAGACGACTTTGCTGTAAGAAAAATTGTGCTGTAAATGACACAGTCAATTTGTCTATAAGCAAAGTGTGCTGTAAATATCAGAGCAAATTTTTCTACAAGACCCCTGCACTCGTCAGGGTGAGAGTTTCAAAAGAAACTCTAAAATTTTTTTAAACGTTAAATTGTTAACATCGGACAAAAAATTAAAAAGTTACGACATATTTAGTGAAAATATCCGAATTAGAATTTTCGTAAAAAATTTTTGGTTTTTTATGCTTTTAATGGAATTAGGATTACGTATCAAGAGACCATAGTAGATAGGTAATGGTGGCCTGAGTCCTGTTTTGAGAATTCAAAACCTGGGGAAAACCCGAAAATGGTGGCAACCCTGTTACAAATGGTTGATTTTCGTGCTGACCTGATTTTCAGATCAGGTTACAAGGTATCACATCAGCATGAAAATCCCCCAAAAATTCCCCATTTGTAACAGGGTTGCCAAAATTTTTGGTTTTTCCCGGTTTTTAATTCCCAAAACAGCACTCAGGCCATCATTATCTATCTACTGACCATTTCATTTGTTTACATCTACTTTTGGTCGAAAATATGATATTTTCCACTTCGTTTTCTCTTTTTATGTTAAGATGACGTTTCACGAAGTTTCCAAAGTTTCCAGCAGTAGTCACCCATCATGTGTATTTTAACTAAATATGTCGTATATTTTTAATTTTTTTTTTAATGCTTAATACGTTTGCTACAAAATTTTATTTAAGATACAGGTTTAGTGAAAAGTTTAGAATATTTTGTTTTTGCCTTAAGGGCGCAACTTAAAAATGTGAATTTAAAAAAAAAAAACTAAAAACTTCAAACTATGTTAAATCCAAAGGGCCGTAATTCAGTGAATTTTTAACCAATCAACAGATTATAAATATGGGCTGCTAAAAGAAAAACATATTTTTTCAATTTAAATAATTTTGGAAATATCTTTGTAAACTGCAAAAAACCACGTTTTTCGCGAATATCTCCAAAATGCCTCTTAAGATAAATAAATGATGGCCATATTTGTGTTTCGCAGCACCAATTTAGTTGAAAAAAATATCTCATTTTAGAGGTTAATTTTTTTGTATAATATGTCAACAATAATTCTGTTGCTGAAATTTTAATTTTTTAAAAAATATGGCACTAAAACGAAAATGAGATACGAAAATATGCACTTATGACTAAATTACGCAAAAATATGCATTTTCATCAGAATATGCAAAAATATGCAATTTAATCAGAATATGCAAAAATATACACCAACCACTCGATGCCAATTTTTTTACACAAGTTCATGGTTTCATAAAGATTTAAATTTTTGCCGTTATCAGGGTTAAGAAAAAAGTCATGCATTTGTATGAAATCCCTCTCCCTCTTCAAACAATCTTCTCATCAATGAAGTGTTATAATCAAAAATTAATTTTCCTATTTGAGTTAACGATTAATGGAATGTAATATTAGATATAATCAGTCAGTATTTTACTCGATTAGAAAGCTATTTTTTATATCTGTGGAAAAAGAAAACAGTGCTTAAGTCGAGATAAGTGGAATTTGAGCTTATGGCACCCTTATAGTCTTCATTTTTAGAAGTACTCCTGGGAAAAATCTCAATTATCTTGAGCAATTTTTGTGGAAATTATAGCGCAATAACTTGCTTGCTGCTTATCAAATTAATTAATACAAATTAAAGTTTAACTGAATCAATTAAATTCTTAATTGAAAACATTAATTATTGAATAATTTTTTTCTGTGCATTGGAATAATAGCTTAATTTATCATATATTTCAAATTGAAGACAAGCAAATAAGGAAATTTTCTTTTGCTTTCAATATAAGTTATCGATAGAAATATTCTTGACGACATGGTGGGCCAGGCCATGAATTCACTATGTATAGTGTGTAGAACGATGTTTTCCTAAAAAAAATATAATAAAAGTGTTTAAAAAGTTTAGCTGTAAAAGAAATAAATTTCCGCAAATCAACTTGAAGAAAGTTAAAAAAACGGTCTCCTACAAAATAAGCGTAATAAGACTTAAGCACTTTTTCCTTACTTCCACTGATATATTTTATTTGTTTTGCCTTTTTTTGTGTGCCATATTCAAATTAGTTTCTTAAAAAGCCGTCTCTACTGTACAAATTACTTTTAATCCATTTGCTTTCCTTATTTTAGCCTTTTTAGCATTTCTCCTTTAAACTTTCTCACATTCTGTTTCTCACATTTGAATTTACCACCACAAAGTCTAATTTAATTCAATTACCTGTAATAAAGTGATGGCACCAGAGTCAATTTAACAACCTTAAATTAATAAAAATTATAGGAATTTAGAGATATCACCATCTGCAGCCAGCAATGACCACAAACTAAAAGTACGTACCCCTGCTCAACGCAACAAATAAATATAAAAAAATAAATAACTTATATAGCCATTAAGTTGAATATTGCCCCCTCCCTTCCTTGATCTTTTATGATGGAACAATAATGGCGATCATCTTTAAGATGACAATAAAGCCACGGGTGACGCGCACAGGTAATTACAGGCCAATGTGTTTTTTTTCCTCATTCTTTTTATACAAATATTGGCTTTAAAAAGTCACAAGATTTGACTCACATGTAAGTCAGCAGTTAAGGTTTAAACTTCAAAGCCAAAAGCTAAATGCACGCACACTTACATACATACACTCATACTTACATACATACAAACACCGTTAAAGATAAAATTATAGGGAGCAGGCAACAACAACGTTACACTTCTTTTTTTTTTCTTTCTTACAGATAACTTGAGCTTAATTTTAATTTTATTTAATAAAAATTAAGTAAATTGCAAAAAGGTTAAAAAAAAGTCATCGACCGGTTCCTGGAAATGTCTTTTGAAAATCACATTATTAACTGGAGTTCATCCAAGAATCGGGAAACTCGTTTTATATTTTAAGTAATTTATAATTTTGCTTACTTTGAGAGAAAAAATAAAACATTTAATTCAATTCGTTTCTTTGAAAGTTAGAAAAGGGTTTCGCAAAAAGATTTCATAAAAAGTCAGCGATCACATTTAATATGGATGGAAATTTCAGTTTAATTTCTATTCAAATTAAATAAAGAACAAAGAAAATTGAAATTTACTTTAAATCGTAAACTAGTTTCCGAAAAAAAAGTTAATCAGTTTAAGAATTTAAATTCATGAAAATGTAGAATTTGCTATCTGGATCATCTCTAATGATTGTCACATAGGATTGCTATTGCAAGAAGTTCTCTTTTACGATTCCTAATCAAAGAAGTGGAAGAAAAATTTCCCTCTTGGGACATTTTCTTTTGGGTAAAGAATAAAAATTTGCCCACCTTTGCAACTTTTTTTTATGCGAATTTAAACGCAAATTATTGCTTTCATGCAAATTTCAGTAAATATTTAAAAAAATTTATGTGAAAAATGGTTCATAAATTAAAAAAAAAGAATCGCTTATTTTTTAAATTCCTTAAATATGAAATCAATTTTTTACTGGGAAATAAATAAAATAAATAGTTTTTATCGGACCACCCGATCTGACAATTATTCTCAAGGAGTGACAAAAATTAATTAAAACACTTTAAATAGGAATTTTAAAAATTTATTTGTTGTTGTTTTAGCACGCCTAGATGCATTTTAACAACAAATATTTTTTTTTTAATTTGTACTCATGGTTGACACGTGTTAAATAAAAACACTTTAAATAATTTTATGTCATTTTTCATAATTTGCGATAAAATAATTTAAAAAAATTTTATTCGAATAATTGCATACGAATAACTTTTATTCGAATAATTTTTAATAAAATAATATTTTATCGTATTTAACTGAATTTTATTTAATATTACAAATTTTATTTGGATAGTTTTGATCGAATAATTTTTATTCGCACAATTTTTTATCGAATAATTTTTTGTATTTAATTGTATTTTAATTAATATTACAAATATTCCTTAATTGCTTGCATTCGTATGATAATTAACTATATTAAGCGTGTTATATGTACATTGTACATGGATGGCTTTTATTCGATTATCAGGCATGTAATGGAAATCGATCGATTCGACGTGAAATGAAATCGTTAGCTCAAAACGTGGAAAATGGTATTAGATATGACAAAAAACGCATTGATTTCATATTCCAAATCTGTTACGTTTTCAATTGGTTACAAAAAAAAATGAACATGTTTCTTTACTTTTGCTTGAAGCCAATAATGCTGAAGCCGTCTGCAGGTTGCCAAATCGTGAACTTTCGCATACTCGATTTAAAAACGCTCCTTACAAGCTATAAGCAAGACAGTTTGCAATAAAATAATCCAAATAACTTTATTCGTATAATATTAATCGGTTAATTTTATTCGAATATTTTTTTGTCGTATAACTTTTTATTATAAATTACTTTTAACAGTTTGTATGCATGAACATTTAATTTATTTTTCAAACTTTTCCAGCTTCGTGCTACCACAAATAAAATTTATTGATTTCTAGTCTGTCTTGAAACAGTAGAGCATATGTGTATGCTATATTTAGTGGCTTATTCTTTTTTATCTAATTTTTCTATAAGAGAGTACATTTTGTTTAATACCTAAAAAACTTATTTGGGAAAAATTTCTCGAGACTTTGGTACTTGAACTTAACTTTAAATTATCCTCCACTTGCTATTAAGGGTGATTTTTTGTTTAATAACTTCAAAAATCAGCTTTGAAAACTCCACCTTTTTTACTATTTTATTTTATTTTATTTTTTCTTAAGGCAAAAAGCCATTATAGAAGTCTTTATATTAGAAATTTTAACGCACATTTTTTAAACTAAATATTTCAATGTCAAAGCAATAAAGGACATTAATTTTAAAAGCCGTTTCGCTGACAAACAGGGGTTGTTTCAGACTTATGCCTGGTGGATTTTTATGTCCTAAACATGCAGTAGTGCAAGCGAGCCCAACAATGTGTTTAGGCTAGAAAATTCTATAATAGGACTGTCAAAAAAAAAAAAACAATAGCAAGGATGGAAAAGTTAGTACTATTGCGTTTTTAAGAATAAACCATACTGTTTTTCATTACAGCAAACTTTGGAATCAAAGGTCAGTAAACAGTTATTTACTTACACATCCGTATGCAAGTATTTGTTTATAAAGGGTCCGCCATCTAACGTTTTTTTTTAACTAGTGCTTATTTCGTGAATGGTAACACTTAGCTCATGTCTGATTTGACAGATAATTAGTTTTATCCTTCCGCTGAACGAATATGTTTGTTTATACGCTTGAACAACGCAACAAAGCAAAATTGTCGCATTTGGGGCACAGAAAACCCGCACGCATACATTGAAAAGCCGACGCACCCAAAACGAGTCACTGTTTGGTGCGGATTTTGGTCCAGAGGCATAATTGGGTCAATGAGCAAAGAGTGGCCGTTAAAGTCAATGGCGATCGTTATCGGGCCATGTTGAACGAATTTTTGTTCACAAAAATTGAAGAGGAGGATATTGGCAACATTTGGTTTCAAGCTACACTCGATGTTTTCAAAAAAAAAAGTTATCTGGCGGACCCTTTATATATATACATACATATATATGTCTGATTATTATAAAAAAATATAGTTGTCTTATTTAAAAAGTCCTTTTTAAGCTGAATTTCTGAAGAATGCAAAATCTTTACTTTCCATGCATGATAAGTGGTATCACTATACAAAGTTACCAACAATATAATCATTTATAGAGCAAAAAAAAAAATAAACTATTAAAATATATTTGACTTAGCATTTTTTAAAATTTATATGGATATTTTTTTCAATCAAAGATTAATAGTGTTTAAAATTCTTGCAGAAAATTTAATATAAAATATATACAACAATTTTTTTTATTTAAATAATAAATAAAATAAAATACTGGCAACACTTTAATGCCTTGTAAGCAAACCATACGCAATTTCTATTCATATTTGGGACACGTTTTCCAAAAAAAAATCTTGCCTACACATTAATTTACACACACATACGCAATTAACGCATTAAAACACAAACACACGCACACACACACACACCCAACGCACGAGCAAAATCTTAATTCTCTCCCCTTGCTTATCCACAACAGGGTTGGAAAACGACTTCTATAATTTTGTACCAACTATAGAAAAATGTACTTTTTAGACCAACGAATGGTTCCCAAATGGGGGTCCGCAACAATCATCAAGGGGTCCGCGTAAATAGCCGGAAAATAGTGTTTTTAAATATAATGTAAATTTTTATTTTCATTAACATTTCTTAATGAAAGAATTGCTAAAATCATGCAATGTAAAATAATAATTAAGAGCGTCGGTCTTTAAAGTACTTATTCCCTTGGCAACGATCTTGTTGATGAATATTTCGTGGCTATAGGAATTTCTATTCCAAAATATTCTTGAAATTTTATGAAATAATTTATTCGAAAATAACTCCTACAAAAGTGTTATTTCAAATCTCTGATAAATTTGTCTATTTCATTAGGAATTCTTGAATCTATATAGAACACTTTTCACCGCACCTGTCATTATTGGTATATAATTAGCACTCAGAGATTGTATTTTGCTTTCATATATTCCATTAGCCTTGGAATCTGTCAACTCCGTCTTCACACACAAAAATATGTCATGACATTGACCTTCAAAAGTTCGAATTATAACTGTATGGTTTTTAGAGACAGACAGACAGACAGACAGACAGTCCGTAATTTCATCAACAACCAGTAGAGTTATAATTTTCAGATTTTTAAATTGTACCAAGTATATTGCGCTAGTACCATAGTACCAATAAGATCGAAAATGTACCACAAAAAAGTACAATTGTACCATGAATTCCATTCCTTAATCCAAGACGATTTTAGTTGTGTATCGGTCAGTGTTGTCAAATTGTTTTTTAATTTCTGCTGGGACTAACGACGTATTCGTCGCTAAGAATTTCGCTGTGTAAATTGCTCGTATGGAGCACAACAACCACAAATAACAATAACAGCTGTTATAATTGATAAAGTTGCTTGCTGTTTGTGCTAACAGAGGAAAAAATTATTTTTCGACGTTCACCGTTGGTAAGAATTTGAAATAAATCTATTGTAGAGTTTGCGGCGTAAATCAGATTTCTACCCATGTTATGATTGTGTGATTTTTTTATATACAGAAACATGTTTTTATTTTTGGCGACAGATATTAGCGGAAAAAAATTCGTTGTTAGTCTCAGTTGTGTTCCTATTGTAATTCTACATTTAAGGAAAAACTGATTTTACATATCGAGCCTTATTTTCGTTTATGATTAAACGACAAAAATTAAAATTTTTAGGAGATGTTTTTTATAACATTCAATATTTTTATCTTATGCACAGACTTTCAAAAACTATTTGAGAATTCACAAATAATAATTTTTTTTGAAAATCACAAAAGAATAATAAGCGTAGCAGGCTTAGAAAATATAACAAAATCCAGAAAATAATTATATTCGATTTGAATATATTTTATTTTTCTACAATATGTCGAATAATAAATTTCACGAGATATAGACTTAAGAATCAGTACATGTTTTTTGAAAATTGTACTAAAATCCACCCCCAGTCGAAAACTTAATTCAAAACCCAGCTAAGGGTTTTCTTCTACCATCATAAGCTTTCAGAATTTTGGGGGTCTTAATTGGTTCAAGATTTTAGTGCTGCACTGTGTAATAAATTTCTGAAATGCTAAATTTAGATTTTATTTTTAATTTTATTCAATGGATTTCTAATTGAAGCCTAGCCGCGAATAACGTTGTAAAAGACAATTTTTAGAAAACCAGTTTTTGCACAGATTAAAGTTAACATTACTCAAACCATCAAATATTATCTCTCTTATCGCCTTGAAAATACAATTACAAACAGTTAGTCAGTGGAAAAGAACTTTGTAAGTAACTGAAAAATCATGCAAACAAAATTGTAGAAAATAATTGATAAATGTAACAGAGATACAAAAACAAAAATTAATGCTAATTATAATTAGTTTCGGTAAGCTAAAAAAAAGTAAACGAAAAAAAAAACAATCTTGCTTTAAAATACGTTTTTTGGCTCTCCTGAAAATTATTATTATTTTGTCACTTACAACGTTATTCGCGACCAGCCTTCAATTGTAGAAAAGTGTAGAAAAATAAAATATATTCATATCGAATACAAATTATTTGCTGGTTTTTGTTAAAGTTTCTAAGCCTACCACGCTTATTTTTCTTTTGTGATTTTCAAAAAAAAAATATTATTTGTGAAATCTCAAATAATTTTTGAAAGTCTGTGCATAAGATAAGAGTTTTGTGACTGTTCAAAATATGTGGCTGAAGTCTACTGATGATTTGGCTAAGCTCCAATGAAATATATAGACAATGCTTAACCAGCAGCAAATAAATTTCAATTACATATATGTATATGTATGTTTTACATACTTAAATTGTTGCTTGCGATAAAATTTTACGGCCTGTATTTTAAAGGTTATCAAACATTTTGCAGTTTTGATAATTCTATACTATGGGTAGGCCCATAAAATTTTAACTTCAATAAAAAAGTTAATTTTTTACCAAATATCGCTTACGATTAAATCGAAAATAGGGCTCGATATGGTTCGGCATTCCAACACTTTCATCGCTAAAAGGGCAATTACCGGCGAATCATTTGTATTTATCTACACAACAACACTGGTTCTAGCCGCTTACACTGCTGCACTATAATTTTGAAACAAAAAAAACAGCAACAACTAACATGATGATATAAAATAGAAAAATCAGGGAGGAATTGGAATTGAAATGTGCGTAAACTCATACATAGAAAATTATGTAGATTATAAATTCCACATTTTTGTAGAAACAGGGTTAATGGCGTAGACTTATCTCTAGAATTCATGCACACAAGCACACACACACACACACACGCACATATTTTCTTGATGTTTAGTTTTAGAAAATTACAAAGAATTGAACTTCAAAATAATTCTATTTTAATTTTAATGCAAATGTATGCGTGTATCTATGTATGTATCTATGTTTGTGTGTATGTATGTAAACGTACGTAGTTTGAATGTCAAGGATTTTTGTGTTAACGCAAACTAGAAAAATAGGAAGACTAGAATTATGTATGTACCTACATATGTATGTATGTAAGTATGTATGTATGTATGTACTATCTCGAAATGAAGAAATAAAAAAAATTTATTTAGATATACACACATACATATGTACACATGTGCATGCGGATGTATGTACAGTGGCACAGAAAACTCTACATACCCCTCAAAAATTTTTTTTATTTTATGCAAGACTTTGAATTTTTTATCAACAGAATTCATAACGTATCATTGCTCGTAGAAAATAAAACTATTTGAAAACAAATAATTTTTAAAAAAGTAAATTTCATATGAAAAAAAAATTAGTTTTCGATACACAGAAAAGTATATTTACTCCACAGTTTATTGTTCTAGTTCATAAAAAATATGAATACTTCCTGCTTTGCTCTCTAATACGACATTTAATTGATTTTTCATAGAATATACCAACATACCGGTGGTTTCCGAAGAAATTTTCGGGCATGTTCTGTATTCCACGTGCATTGTTGCCATTTTGGCATTTTCACTGCCAGATCTGGCATTTTCATTAGTTAGAAAGCATTCAACTTTCAAAAAATTCTGCTAGATGCTTTCTGGCAGAATTTGTTGAAAATAAAAAATTGTAAGTTGTTAAAAAAAAAATTCTTCTGTATAGAGGATTTTTCTCATAAATGTACATGTATTGCAGGCTAAAGGTTCCCTTATGATCTGCACTAGCAACAGTGAAATGCGCATAGGATCCAGCTAAACCCTCAATGGTAAATTTTAATGTATTTATAATTAAAAAAAATATTTTACTGAATAAGTAAAATAATATTTTGGAATTATAGCGCGTAAAAAAATGTTAAACGCAATTGTGACATTTCCAAAAAACATCAATTATTAACTATTGTATATTTGTATGTGCTCTAAAAATACCTGCAAATACTAATAAGTTCGTATAAACATGAAATTCAAAGCCATTTCAATAATTTCTTGTACATTTAAATCTGGCATTATATTTTTCTTCTGTATAACATTTTAGCAGAATTTTTTTACCGATTTAGCATTCTCTCATCATCATTTCCTGGCAACACTGTCCACGTGGAATTAAAACGTGTGGAATTGCCATAGAATTGTTGTTGGAAATATGTATTCATAACAACAATGCTATGGCAATTCCGAACGATTTAATTTCACGTGGAATACAGAACATACCCGTTTATACCATTCTTTGATAAGAGCTTTTTTTAGCTTCTGTTGATTCTTTATCGTGGGTTTTCTTATGCTGCAGTCCAATTCGTGCCATACATTTTCAACCACGGGTCTTAAATAAGACGACTGGGGAAGAGAATGCACTTGTTTTGGCATATTGTAAAACAGCAATTTCTTTACAATGGGTCGTTATCTTGTTCGAATTACTATGTAGCTGCCCGGTAGACCCATTTTGGTTACTGACACCTTAAAATTATTCTTTAATAGGTTCAAAAACATAAATCCATTCATTGTTGTCTCAATTAAAACTAAATTTCTAACCCCAGCCGCCGACATACAACCAAAAATCATAATAGATCCGCGTCAGTGTTTTATTGTGTTCATCAGGTTTTTATGTTCCATCTCTTCATTCTTTTTGAGCCAAACTTTTTCTTTTCCATTGTAGGTAAACGAATAAATTAAATTTATTCGCTGTGCTAAACACAACATTTTTCCAAAAGTTTTCATCTTCATTCAAATGCTTTTAAGCAAATTCCTCTTTTTTTTCAAGCATTTTGCTATATCAACAGCTGTTGTCCTGGCAGTTTTGTCAATTTCTTTCAATATGTGTCGTTTTATACGTTGAGTAATTTTTGGCGGACAGCCACTTCTTGGCCTACTATTAGCACTGTTGTTCTTTGTATAAATTCTTAGAATGTTTGGCATACTAGACTTTGAATGCCCAACAATTTCAGAAATTTTGCGCAACTATTTTCCATTCTTTTGATGCTGAACAATCGGCTTTCTAATATCTAATCTTATTTCTTTAACTTTTGGACACATTGTTATTAAAAATTAAAAATTACTGATTACAAAGCTTTTCCATTATTAACTGAGAGACATGAAGCATTGCATGAAGCAAAGTGGCAAAACTTGCCACAGTGGGAGTATGTATAATTTTCTGTGCAAGAAAATTGTATTTTCTTTAAATTATTAACGGCCCTTGTCACAATGTAGAATTAAAAGCTAACAGAGACCTTAACGGCAAATTTTGTATGAAGAACTTGCAGTTAAAGTGCACGTTAACTCTTAATTATTATACATTGTGAAAAGAAACGTTATAAATACGCATTTTTTTCCAAAAATTCTTATTTTTGGAAAAATTTTAATTTTTTTACAAGAAATGACATGATGTAGTTTTTGTTGATAAAAAGTTTAAACTTTTGCGTAAAATGCATTTTTTTGGCGAGGTATGTAGAGTTTTATGTGCAACAGTATGTAATAAAAAATAGTTTGAGGTGACTTTAGAGTTTTCATAAGACTGAAATGTGAAGTGATACAAGTTTTAGTGATAAAATCACGTGGCTATTGAAAAATATAAGTTAGAAAAAGATATTAAGAAACCGCTCAAACACGTCATAACTCAACAAACTAGTTTGTCAAAAAACTTCGAGTTTGAAGTTTTCAATTTATACACAACTTTATGGAAAAAGAAAGTTATATTTTTTGCATGAAAATTTTACATAATATGAAGAATGATGATCGCTAACGCAGAATTTCCGATTTTTGAGTTATGACGTTCTTTGAGTAAACGAGCGATATGTACATATACATACATACAAACACGCATACTATACACATGCATAGCAGAAATGTTTCACAAAATTTTTTTAATTTTTTTTTTTTAATATTCGATATCAAAGAATAATTCCTAGACACAGGAGTTTTCTGAAAAAGTTGTTTGTTATCGAAGAAAAATTTGCTACAGAAACTGTAGAATTGGGTCGAACTCGTTCACTAGCTAATTTTTTACACAAACTAATGATCAAACCCATGTAATTTAAATGGGTTTGATCATTGGTTTGTGGCAAAAGTGAGCTAGTAACGAGCTCGACCCAAGTCTAAAATACTGTATCTTACAGATAAACTTTTTATAGAAACTGTTTCTTATCCATAAAATTTGCTTAACAAATGTTTTTGCTCTCGCTAATTTTTTTTACAAAAATTGTTGTTTATCGATTAATTACAATGGTCTGGGAAGAAAAAGGTATAGTTTCGAATGCATTTTTTCAGAGTAATTGGGATGTGCTAAGAGCCCGAGAAAAAAATTAAATAAAAATGTTCCTTTTGGCCATACTATATAAAATTACGCGCCGAATAGTGTATGATCGCATGAAAAAGGCGCTCAGTTATAGGGGTTCCAAAAAAATATAATTTAAACATTTAAAATTTTATAAATTGTTTTATTACCCAATTGATGAAAAACACTAAAAAAAAATTCCATAAAATTGTAACTTTGAACAACAATAACTCAGCCATCAAAATCAATTATCCACTATTCAACGCATAATTTTATAGCCTTTCAAACAAGATATAGATAACTTTAATCGAACCAGCCTCTAATGCTGGATGCCATATTTTTTATCTATAGAAATATTTTCTAATCAATAAATTTTTTGTAGAAAAACTCCTTCTACTCGAATAGTTTTCTAAGGCAACTCCTTCTTACCGATACAATTTCAATAGAAACTCTTTATCCATAAACTTTCTATAGAAATACTTCATTATTGATAATTAATTTTTTTATAAAAAAACACATTTTTATCAAAAAATTTTATAAAATATTTAAAGAAAATCTTTCTAATCGGAAAGTTTGCCAAAGAAAATTTCTTATTGCCGATAAAACTTTCTTATCGATAAATTTTATATAGAAACTCCTTCTAATCGATAAACTTGCTATAGAAAATTATTTTAAGGAATAAATTTTCTATTGATACTCCTTTTCGATAAAATTTTTTATAGAAATTTCTTTTAATCTATTAACTTTATATAAGAACTCTTTTTTATGGAAAAAAAAATAAAGAAACTCTTTCTAAAGAAAACTTCTCCAAAAATAATCAAAAATTTTTATTTTTTCACTTGTTCTTGTCGATAATTTTTTTGATGGAAAATTTTTTATAGAAATTCATTTTTATTGCCAAATTTTCTATAGTAACTCCACGTTATTGATACAATTTCTATTGAAATTCCTTTTTATCGATAGCCATAGAAATTCCTTCATATTCATAAATTTTCTATATTTATAAACTCCTTCTAATCAGAAAATTCTTTAGGGAAACTCCTTACCGGCAAAATTTTAATAAATTCTAATCGATAAAATTGTTATAGAAACTTCTTCTCATCGATAAACATTTTTTATAGAAACTCTTACTTATGCAAAATTTTTTTAAAAAACTCTTTATAAAAAAAAACTTCTCCGAAAAAAATTTTATCAAAAATTTTCTATAGCATCTTGCTTGTTATTGTCGATAATTTTTTACATAAATTCCTTTTTATCGGCAAATTGTGTATAGAAATGTTACGTTATTTATACAATTTCTCTATTTGTAAACCCCATCTAATCGCAAAATTCTTTTTTCTAGAAACTCCTTACAGATCAATAAGAAACGTCTTCTAATCGATAAACTTTTTATAGAAACTCTTTCTTATGCAAAAAAAAATAAATTTGTAGAATTTCCTTCAAAAAAAAAACTCCTTCAGAAAAATGTTCATGAAAAATTTTTATATAGGCACTCACCCGTTCTTGTGGATAATTTTTCTCGTGGATAAGATTTCATGAAAATTCCTTTTTGTTTTTGATAAGTTTTCTATATAAGCTGAACGTTATTTATAAATTTTCTATAGAAACTCCTTTTTAGCGACAGAAAAAATAAATTTGCTATACAAATATTTATAATTGAAAAAATTTTTAAGATAAATTGTGCTAAATAAAAAACAAATTTTTTTATTAAAATTCTTTGCTAAAGATTTATTTGGTACAAAAAATTTCTTTATAGAGATTTCTTCTCTTCTTCAAATTTGTGGATGCATTTTTTATATCGATAGGTTTTTTTATGATTTTTTTGTCATCAATCGATATTTTCAGCAACTGTTTTTTTAGTTCTTTGTAAAAGATTTTAACAAATTTTTTAGCGAGAAGTTTTCTTTAAAATTTTTTATTATTGATAAATTATTGTAAAACATTTATGGGAAAAGCTACAGAATAATTTTCTTGATGCCACCCAAAATATTTAAACAAATTATAATTTTTGTATGAAATCAATTGACCTTGAAGTCAATAAATAAAATTGGCGAAACGAAAGATTAAAAGAATTGTTACTAAAAAAAGTTTTGCAATTAATTGTCTATAAGAGACTTTGTCGATCCATTATATAATATTTGGATAAGGTTATGCAAATAGAGTATAAACTAATTACATAAAATTTTTATGTATGTACGAGTACATTTCTGTGGCAATATGGAATAAAAGCTTAATTCTACTTTCGTGTGATACTTTCTTTGCATTTATGTGGCATTGTAATTACTACAACTTTCAACGGGGACATCATACAGCATAATAAAAAGTCGACTTAAGTGATTATTCTATATTTTCACAGATTTATTCAACATACATAGATATTATTTAAGTATGTATGCATTTGACACTAAAACACAGAGTTCTCAAAATGAATGAGTTTACAAGTGTAACAATTAAGATTAATTAAAGTTTATCACCATTATTACTGTCCTCAAAATAAAAGTAAAACAGTTTAGAAATATTTAATGAATCCCAGCAACTCCAAATAGGTACACTTTTTTACGACTATGTACGTACATACCTACATACATACAAATTAATTCTTGAAAAAATAAACTTCTTGCCAGAATGTGTAAAAATAAATTAAATTAAGACACACTGAAATTTGTTTCTTTAATTTTTTTTTTTTTAATTCATTCGTATTCTCTGGTTGATGGTACAGTTACATGATTTGTTTTCGTCGTTTCTAGTAGAAAAAAAAGTGCCGGTATGACGATGTAAAATTCAAGAAAAACAATAGTAATTTTAGTAATAAAAGCAGGCAAAACCGAAACTACATCAACTAAAAGAAAAAAAAATGTTTAATCCAAATTGTATCTAGTATTTTCCATGCAAAACTCTCTACTATTTTGTACTCAATTTTCTTTAGTTGGTTTTTCATTCATTTTCACCGGAATATGCAATGATAACTAACTCTCTTCTCTAACTTTTTATACTCTCTACCTTTTATTTATTTTTCAAGTTCTTTTACTGCATTTTAATTTATTTTTACTTAGATATTTTTGCTTTTCTCCATTACCATTTCGCGTAGAAAATTTATTCTCATACCTGAAAATCTGTAAGATTTTCCATATTAACAAGTAAAGTTTCCTCTTTACTTCAACAACAACAACAGCAACCACAATTTCACACAAACACACACTCTAATAAAAATGCTGCTTCTTTTATTAAATGCGTCACCGTTAAGCAAGAGTAAGTTTAATTGTGTGTGTGTTTTCAGTAGAGAGCATGAGAGAATTGTAACTGTGTATGGGTGTTAATGTGTGTGTTTTTCTTTAGGGGCCTTCTGTTCGTGTGAGTGAGTACGAAATAAAAAAAAACAAAAATTTAAAATCTTACTTTCAGTGTGTTAGTAAAAAAAACTGTATGGGTGTGTATCTATGTGATTAATATAATGAATTAGCTTATGTAGCGGAAAGAGAAAAATAATTTAATAAAAAAAACCGCTTAAATAAAAATACTAAAATATTTTACAGCAAGTTATTTTTCTATGTTAATTATCGATAAATAAATTATTAATTTTCATTAGATAATAAAATTATTTTCTTCAACTTTTTTTTAATTTAACATTATGATACTGGAATATTTATTATTCTATCAATAAGCTTTTTTCAGAAAATATGTAATTAATCGATTAATTTGTTAAGGAAGGATTTTGATAAAAAAAATTCTGTCAAGTGCCCTGCAGATGATCAAATAAAATCGTAAATCAGTGTATATGTGTGAGCGTCGTATGTACGAGTATTTTGTTCGTCTGCAATAAATTTTCCTTTCGAAATTTTCTCTCTCGATAAATTTTCCTTAAGAAATATATCAGATGCATATTTTCTACCGAAAATGCTTCAAATTGAAAGAATTGTATATGATTTTTATTTCATAAAAAAATGTCGTTGATTTTTTTTAAATTTGTAACTGATACATTTTCGATTTAAAATTTTTGCTATTACCCGCAGTAGGAATTTCCGTTAACTACTTTGTCAAGAGATTTTTTATAAAAAATTTGACTTTTGAAAAACTTTTATACAAACAAAAATTATATCGCGCTATCGATAAATCTTCTATTGGAAATTTTTCTTAAAACATAAAAATACACACAAAAAATATTTTTATGGAAAGATTTTTTTTTTGCTAAATTTTATATTGCAAATATTTATTATAGGAAATATTTTTTTGTTGAATTTTCTATCGGAAATAGTTGTATCACTTAATTATCTATTAAAAACATTTAATTATTTTTTTTGTAAATTTTTTCTATTGGAAATATTTCAAATTTTTTTTAATTGAAAATATTTATTATGGATAAATTTTCTTTGGAAATATTTAATATCTTTTTTAATAATTCTTCTAATTTTTTTTACCTCTTTTTAATTATAATATTCTCTAATTTTATTAAGGTCTCTTTTTTATATATTAAAAAATTGCTGTAGTTCAGGAAAATATTTTTGCTGAGGTAGCCACAAAGGAAATATTTATTATCGACGAATTTTCTATTAGAAACATTTAAAATTTTTTTTTAATTTTTAAACGGAAATATTTACTATCGATAAATTTTCTTTCGAAAGGTTTAAAATTTTCTTGTTAAATTTGTAAGCAAAAATATTCATTATAGATAAATTTTCTGTTGGAAACATTTCATTTTTTCTTTGTTAAATGTTTAATAGGAAATATTTATTATCGATAATTTTTCTATCGGAAACATTTATTATCGAAAAATTTTCTATTGCATAAAAATATTGTGTATTAATAACTTTTCTATTGTAAATATTTATTTTTGAATTTTCAATATTTTATTCCAGATAAATTTTGTAAAGAATTTTTTTATTGTAAAAATAATTTTTAAACACGCATTTTGTAATCATTACCCCTTATCCTGGTTGGAGTATTTTGACTCTTAATACGACGTTTTTGTAATAGATTAAAGAACACGGCAACTTTTTTTTTTTAATCTAAGACCAAACTGTCATGTTCGATGTCCAAATACACCAACCACATTAAGTCCCAATATTATTAAGAACATATTTAATACTAACAAGCAATCGATAACTTTTGCTGGAAAATATTTTCCTAAGCCAATATCTTTTTTCTTGTCGTTTTAATTGCTTAAATTCCGCTGAAGCTGTTATTACTTTGAAAATATTAAAAACCTCTTGGTATTTTATCTCTGCTTATAAATGAGAGAGAGAGAGTGGTTTTCAATGTGTGAGTGCACTTATCGTATTTTTGTTTCGTGTGTGTGTGTTTGTGCTCACACATCTACATGTGAACATATTTTTTGTGTGAGCTGTGGTTTCTCTGTACACGCACAACAACAGTTTTTATAGTAAAACGAGCGTGTGCCGTTTAGTCGTATAGTCATCTATATTTCATAAAGCAGCCATTTTGTGTTTTTTCGTATATAAAAAACAATTATAATACAATTTTTACAATAAATAAATGAATTAAAACAAACGAAAAATTAATAAAATCGTAGATTTATTAAAAATTTTAGAATCAATATTTTGCCATTAAAATGATAAAACATAAGAAATAAAAATTATACCTAGTTTTTATAGCAAAAGAAAAATCAATTTCTCTAATTTCCTGGAATTACACACAAAGAAGTGAAAAATCAAGGAATTTTATGTAATAACAAACGGAAATTATTTAAAATATTTCAATACTTCCATTCAATTTTATATAAATTTCATGAATTGAATTTAAATAAAAATACATAAAAACATTAAATTTAAAGCTCCACCCATTAGAAAAAAAAAGAAAATTTTTCCATATTTGAAAATTTTGTGAAGTTAAAAGTTGAATTTTTGCACTTTAATTTGAAATATAAAGCTCGTATATGTATGCTTAAAGTTACTTGATCTTAAAAAAAATAAAGTTTTAAAACCCGCAAACTTCTTATATAATACGTCATTTCTGTATCTATTCGTTCGCTTGAAATAGTAAATTTTCCTCATTGAAAATACGATACTCTAACCAACCAAACCATCCATTTATCTAGTATCTTTAAGAATTATACAAACGTGTGTATGGACATGTAAAAAGGATTTTTTGTATGTGTATTAGTATATGTATGTATTTGCAATTGTATTGTAAGTTTCCTTATCTCGTTACGGTGTGTGCGTGTGTGCATGTGTAATTGTATTCGCAAGTCTGTGTCCTTTCGCTTTACATATAATAATTCAATACAACCATAAAAAGGAAATTATTTTTTTTCGTCTGTATCATTCTATTTTACTACCAGGAGTAAAGCAAAAAAAAAAAAAATCAATAAATTTTGTTAAACAAAAAACTTTTATCAAATCAAAAATATAAATAAAATAAATTAAGTAATAATTTAAAAAGTGTGAAAAGAAAAATATATAAAAATTTTTATACATTTGCTGCATTAGCTATTGAAAAGAAAATAATCGCAAAACTACCTTAAAGGTGTGATCTTAGTATATACAAATCGTTAAACAAGTGACACCAATAAATTTCCATTAACACAAAAGTATTAGGAAATCAGCGCCAACTGAAATTTGAATAACTTTTACTGCATCGAAAGGTAAGTTAAAAAAAGAAATCAATTTAAATTGAAACTTGCCAAAAAATTATCTTAACTCTAGCAGAATTACCAAAATTTGCTGGTTTAATAAGCTCTAATTTTCCAAAGCTTTATAAGAAATAGTCTTAATGAAAAATTGATGTCCTTAAGAAAACTCACGAATTATGGTTGATTTTCAGCCACATGTGTTTTTTTTTTTGAAGATGTTAGCGGTAGCTTACTGTGCTCCGAGGGTCGTCTCTTAAAGTTCAAGATGTAATTGTATTCCAAGGACATTTTACTTGTGTTTAACAAATTTAGGCATTACTAAACTTCTTAAAACTTTTATTAAATTCATTTTTACTCACTAGAAAGATAGCATAAAGCTTAAAAGTCTACTCTCGCAGGCTTTATTTGAAGAAACTATTAAAAAGTCTTAACAACATTGGCGTAAAAAATATCTCAAAAAGTTTTTATTGTGAGACTTTTTCAAAAAAAAAGGTTGAAAAAAGCTTATGGAAAACATATACTCAAATTGTTGAAAGCTTAACCAAGATCTTTATACTCAAAGAAAAGCTTTTTAAAAGCTCTAAGGAAAAGTTTTTAAAATTTTTATAGGTCTTAAAGCTTAAAGCTGAAAATACAATCAGTTAAACATCACTTCAAAAACACCTGCATATTTTAATAACAAAAGCTTGAAAAAAGCTTAAGGACAAAAATATGCAAACTACCTAGAGATTAGCAAATATATTTATATCCAAAGAAAACCTCTGTTTTAATCTTTAGATTTTGCTAATTTTTAAAGCTTTTTAAAAAGCTCAACAAAAATTTTGTTTTTTAAATTTTCATATTTATGCCTTTGAAAGCTGTGCATTACTAAAGACAATATATACATATATATATATTTTTTAAAAGCTTGAAAAAATTTTAATGACAAAAAAATTTCAGCCTGTTGAAATTTTAACAAACCCCTCCTTTAAATGCAAAGAAAAGCTTTTAGGGAAAAAATTTTGGTTCAAAAGCTTTTTAAAATTTTACCATCAAAATGAATACTTAAGTTATTTTATTTTTATTAATATGATCTTAAAACTTCCAGGAATCGTCAAATTTGAGTACATTAAAAAAGCTTCACCAAGCTGAAGCTTTGTAGAACTTCTGAAACCGTAAAAGTTTTAAAAGTTTTCAGTGATTTTAAAGTTCTTAAAAATCTTTTCTATCTTGCTTTAGGTCCTTTAAGTAGTAACTTTTAGTGCAAAAAAAAAACTTAGTAAATTTACAATAATAATTTTTACAGTTAAATTCTAAAAAAAAATAACTAGCTTAAAAAGCTTAGCTTAGATTTTAAAAGGTTCAACAAATCCTTACTTTAGCACGAAATCAATTTATAAGAAAACTTTTTCTTTTTTAAAGGTATAAAACATTTTAAAACTTTACATTTACAAGGACTTTGAAAGTAATTCTTTAATAGTCCTTGAAAATGAATAACTTGAATTCAAAAGTGCTTGTTGGTAAGTCTTTTCAATCAAATTTTTTTTTATAACAAGAACAATATATTTCACATATATCTCACACAACCATGGTTAATTACAAACTAGAATTTTCACTTAAAAACCATTTCATTCTCACAAAATAAATCCACAAAATGTTTGCTATTGTCATTTGGGATATAATAGAGCAAAATGTGCACCGATAAAGAACATTTAAATTCAATCACTTTAAACATGCACAGCATTGAAAATTAAGAAGAAGTTAAAGCAAGAGTTAAATAAAAGAAACTGCTTAACTGACATCCTTTTGTGTGCTTTAAGGACACACACACACACACACACGCATACGCACTAGTTACAGATAGTCTTCAGAGGTGCTTTCTGAATGGGAATAAAAGAAAAATCACATGAGCATTATCATGCAAAAAAGGATAATAACACATTATGAGAGTTAAGCAGGGCAGGCCTATTTCCAGTTTGGCGCTTGTGTTTTCATACCGTAGTTAAAAACTTGCTTTGGACATTCTTATTTATAGTTTAAACAAACAATAGATGATAAAAGAATAATAGAGAAATCAAAGAACTCCTTTTTTTATTAAGCTATTGTATGAAAAATAAAACAAATAAAATTCTTTAAGCAAAAAAAATTAATTGACTTCAGAAATGGGCACTGCAAAATTTAAAATTAATTTAGTTTCAGTTAAATAAAACCACATATACGTTTCTAGCATGATTGGGACCGAAATTTAACAGCACTGCAGTACATATAATTACTCTTTACACTTTTTTTAAAAATAAAAATTCACGTGAAATGTGTTCTCTTTCCCCAAATTGTAATCACCAATTTTCGCGTTGTTGTTGTGTCAATGTACTATTTTCTACTTTTGTTCACCATTTCTTGTTCATGCTAAACCTATCACGTGAACGAAATGTTCGTCTCTTATTGCCGATAAAGGTGAATAATATTTCATCTCCAATATGTGGTGCCTATTTTTTTTATTTTTATCTTTTTACATTCAAGAAATTTATTATTCGCCATATTGTCATAATTATATTATAAGTGAAATTTATTTGCTGGTGGTTAAGCGATGTCTATATGCATTTCATTGTTGCCTTAACAAATCGTCAGCAGACTGCAACCAAACATTTTGAACAGTCACAAAACTCTTATCTTATGCGCACAGACTTTCAAAAGCTATTTGAGAATTCACAAATGAAGAATATAAATTATTTGCTTATGTTAATTTTTTCTTTTGAGATTTTCAAAAATATTATTATTTTCGAATCCTCAAATAGTTTTTGAAAGTCTGTCCAGGTTTGTGGTTGAAGTCTACTGACGATTTGTTAAAGCAACAATGAAATGCATATAGACATCGGTTAACCACCAGCAAATAAATTTCATTTAACTTTTTACTTACTGTGGCGTTTTAAGTTGACTCACTTATTTATAAAAAATAATTATTCTAATTCAATTTGTTTTATCAGAAAATTTGACTTATCACTGAAATTGGTAGTAAAAAACCCAATTGGTAATAGTAAAAAACCCAATCTGGCAACACTGACGATACATGTATATATACATATAAGATCATACACTGACCTTTTCTTATCTTGTATAATAGAAAGAGAGTATGTGCTAAGAAAAATTCTAGAAATCGCTTGAGTAGAAACATACACTTAGCATCAAACTTTGAGGGGGGGGGGGGGGGATGTAGGTGGAGGTCCCACTTTTTCCAATGCAAGGTTTGGCCATAAGCAGCGACCAAGGCCTGTACCAAGTTTCCCACCCATCCATTATGTAGAAGTATGAGAAAGTGAACATTGAGTTTTAAGGGGCGTGTCCCCACCCACTTTTTAGACATGAAATTGTGTCATTGAGAAAACCCAAGGCATATGCCAAGTTTCGTAGAAATAAGTTGTATGGAAGTATGAGAAATAATATATTAAATTTTAGGGGTGTGACCACGCCCACTTTTTAAAATACTAAAATTAGCCTTTATAGATTCTCTAAGTGTGTGCAAAGTTTCGTGAGAATCGATTAAGTACAAATATGTGAAATGTGATAACAAATTATTAGGGGCATGGTCCAGCCCACTTTTTCAAATACGATATTATGTCATTATAAGGGTCTATGACATACGCCAAGTTTCGCAGGAATCAATTATTAAAAAGTATGAGGAACAAAAAATTAGATTTTTAGCGAGTGGCCCCGCCCACTTTTTCAAATACGATATTATGTAATTAGAAGCGCCTAAGACATGTGCCAAATTTCGTAGGAATCAATTACTAAGAAGTATGAGGAATAAAACATTAAATTTTTAGGGCGTGGCCCCGCCCACTTTTTCAAACATGAAATTGTGTCACTGGAAAAACCCAAGACTTATACCAAGTTCCATAGGAATAAATTACATAGCAGTATAAGACATGAAGCATTCAATTTTAAGGGGCGTAAGCCACGCCCACTTTTCCAAATAAGAGGTTATTACTTTATAAATTTCCAATATACATATGAGACAAGTTTCGTGAGAATCGATTAAGTAGAAATATGTGAAATGTGATACCAAATTTTTAGGTGCATGGCCCAGCCCCCATTTTTTCAAACACTATATTATGTCATTACAAACCCCCTAAGGTGTGTGAGCGGTTTCGAGGGAATCAATTATGCTTAAGGCGTATATAAATTGTAATAATAAATTTTAAGCGGCATGGCCCCGCCCACATTTTTTCAACACATGCTTGTGTCATTTTAAGCACCCAAGTTGTTTGTGAGAATCGACGAAAAAGAATTACGTGAAATAGAATATATATAATTTTTTGCAAACACGAGAAGATGCAATCCCCAGTGCCCAAACTGCGTTTCGGAAGATCTTTTAAGGTATTTTAATAGATATAGTCCCACCCATAGCCTGAGAAATTCTGAAAACGTTTAAAAATTGACGAATTAAGACCCCTCTCTTTTTTTTTGAAGTCAGCTTTTTTATTTACAAATAGAACTCAAAATATTACGGGCCCTATTCATAAAAAATATTTCTGATTTATAAAAGGTTTAAAAGCAGATTTGTGTACGAGTATGTACAAAGGCTTAAAAAACTTCTTTTAGCAAAAAGTTTAATATATTAACTATTGTTCTGTTGCCTAAGACACTTTTCGGTTCATCTTTAATTGCATAAGATAATTTTCATTTGTACTCGTAGCACATAAGAACAATTTAAGATAATAACAATTCCCACAATTTTATTTCTTTCAATTTACATCACACTCCCCTTCCTCTGCCCTGCCAACAACAACAACTAAAAGTCACTTTGTCTGCTAAACTGTCTAGCCCCAAAACGCTAAATTTAGATACAACTTCCTCTTTGGCAATAAGATCTGGCGATATGCACTGAGAGTAAAAATAGAAAAATACCCAAAGTTCAACAGACTACAAGGCGGGTATGGAGCCCAAGGCAGGCGGCAGGCAGACATACTTTTCAAATGAAAAGAAAAATAAAAATAAACAAAAAATCAGCAGAGGAAGAAATCTTAACAATTAAAAACAAATACAAATGATGATGTTTGAAATTTCACTTTTTCTCCAAAATTCTAAAATAGTGTTTTGCGCTTACTCACGCACTCACACACTCTTTAGTAAAGGAAAATTCGTTGAAGCAACAAACATTTTGTGGGGAAAGGGAAGGAAGAAGGCTGCATCATTTTAGAAAAAGAACTGCTTTCTTGAGGGCCCTTCAGTTTTTGCTGCTCTGCTCTGCTCTGCTCTGCTAGTTTCCTGCCGCCCCAAAGCAAGACATTTAGAAATACATAAAACGGGGCAGATCATTACAATCGAAATAAAAACGCTGCATTCATTATGTTTACAAAACGGAACTAGATTTTTCTATGAGGGAAAAGATGTCTATAACTAATAAGAATGTAAAAATAATATTTTAAGAAATAAATTTAAAATAAAATTTAAAGCTTTTTCATGCTTATTGGGAAAATAAGAACTTTGTTTTTCCATTAAAGGCAGCGTATGTTATCCGACAGGGTGGCAGGGGAAGGCTGATTAATGGCAAAATGATTATGTGCAATTCTCTAAGTTTTCTTTGCTAACCACCACCTTCATAACTTTTTAAACTGAATAATTTATGAACCAAGACATTATGGGGTTTTATATTGATTTAGAGATGAGCGAGCCCTCATGTGATTGTGAGCAGTGACATACGCGTGATTTTAATTTCTTTTGCCATCTCAAGATCAATAATAATAAAAACACCATGAAAAAAGTTCAGTTCAACTTTTCATATGCAGAGACTTTTAATTTCTTTTTCTTCTGGAATGACAATAATAATGGAATTTTCAAATCCTCCAAAAATTATTTTAATGGGAGAAGGAGGAAAATTTTATAATACAGGGTGTTTCGATAAAACGTTTCATTTTCATTCTATTAAAATTCACCAAAAAAAAAAAAAATGTAAAAACTTCACGGTCACATTTTCGAGTCGTCGTAAAGCACCTTCTCGGCCACCAATGATGAAACTGGTGAAAGAATTTGAGCTGCTGGCATAAGTTAGTTATGTGAAGAATCAAATTCCTGTACGTCACTGAAGAACAACTGATAATATTGCTGTTGTAGCCAATACTGTTGAGGAAAACCCAAGTTTGTCCATTTCTTTGCTAGTCGAGACGCCATCAAGGCCCTAAAATCCTCGCTTCTAACAACAACAACAGCCCACGACTGCCAATCATCTCTAAGCGAGATGGCAGAGCAGTTTAATATTAGAATCATTTAGATTCCGAGCCATAAAGGCTTTCAAGGCAACTGTAGAGCTGATGAAGATGCAAGAATTGGAATAAATTAACAGGTTCCACTGGCATTGAAACGTGGAGGTTTATTCCCACTTTTCTAAATGCAAGATATCTGCACTTTCAGAGTTCAAGGTGTTTGCCAATTTCCATAAGTATCGGTCAAGTAGAAGCACGTGAAATAAAATTTTAATGTGCCCGCCCACTTTTTAAAGTACAAGATTATGCTATTCCAAGAGCCCAAACTGTTTGACAAGTTTCGTAGGAATCGGATAAGCAGAAGTACATGTAAATTAATACAAAACTTCAATGGAAGAAGTCCCTTTCAGAGCTCAAGGAGTGTGTTATCTTTTGTAAGAATCGGTTAAGTAGAAGCTCGTATTATGGAATATACAATTCTAATGGGCAAACTCCTGAAATTTTCAAAAACACTAAAACCTAAAAATCACAAAAATAAAAAATGCCCAACCGGAAAAACGCCAAAATGAAAAAAGCGCTGAAATGAAAAATATTACCAAAAATAAAATAAATGGCTAAAATGTCAAAAAAAATAATCTCCAAAAGTAAAAAGGTCACAAAAAAAAAATTAAAAATCGCAAAAAACAAATCGCCAAAACGAAAAAAAGCGCCAAAACTAAAAAACCTAACATAAAATCGCTAAGACACAGTCGAAAAATTCCAAAAAATCAAAAAAAATCACCGAAACGAAAAAACACCAAAATTAAAAATAAAAATCGCCTGAACTGAAAAAAATCGCCAAAACCAAAAACATCGCCAAAACGAAAAAAGCGCCAAAACTAAAAAATTTAACATAAAAAAATCGCTAAAACTAAAACAGCCGAAAAAATTGCAAAAAATCGCAACTAAAAAAATAAATCGCCAAGACCAAAAAAATTGCCAAAACGAAAAAAGCACCAAAACTAAAAAACCTAACATAAAACAATCGCTAAAACTAAAACAGCCCAAAAAATTGCAAAAAATCGAAAAAATCACCAAAACGAAAAAAAGCCAAAATTAAAAAAACCGCCAAAACTAAAAAAAATCGCCAAAACGAAAAAAGCGCTGAAAATAAAAAGCGCACAAACTAAAAAAAAGTTTAGCGGGTACTTAATATTTTTTTAAAAAATTTCTACATTAGTGAAGATTAAGGCTAAAGATCGTATACTATTACCCTTCGTGTTCGAGTCAAAGTCGGTCGCACCTTACTGAATTTATTTATTTTTACTTAACTTTTATCTTTCTTCAGCATATCTCAAATGTTAGAATTTTCGTGAACTTGCATGCATGATTGTACTTAAAAGCCTTATCACGCTGCCATCTCTATATTAAACACATCTTAAAAACAATTTGGAATTTTTCCTACATGTTTTGCTATGGCTGACAAAATTTCCTTATTTTCATGTTTTTATGAGAGAGACAACTTTCCTTAGGCAGCATCAATTTACAAAAGAAAATGCCATATAAAACTCACAAGATATTGAAACTCATAAATATATTTATTTTGTATTCAAGTTGAACTAATGGAAATGTTATGTTAGCATTTTAGTGTGGTGTTAGAAAAAGTGGCATAAATTAAGATAATTATTAAAACAAAATGTTACGATATGGTTGGTGTTTGTGTGGGAGCCGAGCCACGAATGTTGGACATGAAGCTTGCAAAATTAGATAACTTTAATATTTCTTACTTATTTTCATGCATATGGACGAGTAAATATATACATATTATTAAAACTAAGAGCTTTTGCCATGTCAAAAGCTTTGTTTGTTTTAAAGAGATTTAAATGGTAACCCAGTTGGCCATGTCTTTCAGACATCTTGCAAGACGGATGCACGAAAATGCTAAATCGTGGAGGATGTGTTGGCAACAGCTCAAACAGATCATCAATGATAAATGTTGAAATTTCCCTAAGTATTTAGTCGTTGCTAATGAAAGTGTCCTCTGCGACAAGTTGGCCAACTGGGTAACGCTGCTACTAACACATACACATGCATATACTTCATACATATATATATATTATTCAAGTCACATTTAATTTTTTTGGTAACAACTTTTACTAACATACATACATACATACGTATGCATGTATTTACGTCATACACTCCATTTTTAAGTGTCAGATCATAGAAATCTATTGATACTAGCAAAACAACCCAGCAAAAAATTTGCTTAATAGAAAGCCAAAGAGGGTAAGTACTCTCCAAGTACTTACAATTTGACTGAAAAGCCCACGGTTTTTGTTTCCAAAAATATTGGGTGCCCTTTACAAATCCATCTTCAAAAACGTGCAGTTATGCGAATGAAAAAATGTGTTATTTTTCCCCTACAAATATCCATAAATTAAATTAATTACTTTTTCCCTACAAATACTTTTTTTTTCATTTATAGTCTGTTGAGCGTAAAATCAAAGTTAATTTATTGAAAATTAAAAATGAATTTTGCCTTTCAATAAATTTTTGTCTATAAATATTTCCTTAATGTCTGAAAAATTACTAAAATAAGTACTGTCACTTCTTTAATTCATTACGGGGAAGTCATTGTTATATGTACATATAGAATAATTAGATAAATATGTAACACTCATTACTTTGTAAGCCATTAAAGGAGTACTACCCATTACCAAATCTGGAAAAAATTTTGTACGGTATACATATGTATTTTTTATGCAACAGGCTCTGAAACATTTATATTACTACTATTATCGTGTAATAAGATATATTGTAACACAATTTCTGGCCCATTTTGATTATAATTGTAGATGAAATAAAATTTTGAAAATAAAGGATATATGGGAGGTAGGCATTTCCTACAGCAACGGAGCGTTATCGTGTAGTTAAAGATATTATAACCTAATTCCCGTCCCAATTTGATCCTAATTGCGAGTAAAAGTAAATTTTTTGAAATAAAGGATATATGGAAGATAGGCATGTCCTTTAGTCGACTGAAATTAAATTCGTCATATAGCACTATCGTGTTATTATATATAATATAACAACATTTCTAGCCTATTTTAATCATAATTGCGGAAAAATGTAAATTTTTGATATAAAGGATATATGGGAGGTAGACATGTCTTTGAGCCTATTGAATTTATACTCATAACGGAGCATTACCATGTAATTAGATATATTGTAACAAAATTTCTGGCCCATTTTGATCACAATTGCTGATAAAGTTAAATTTTTGAAATAAAGGATATATGGGAAGTATTCATATCCTTGATCCGATTGATCTTAAATTCGTAACGGAGCATCATGGTGTACATCTAGATGTTGTTATAATATTTTTAAGGCATTTTGATCACAATTGTAGGAAAGTTTTATTTTGTAAATTAGGGATATATTTCGAATAGCCATATTATTCCTCCGTGGGAGATGGAATTCAACAGAGATAATCTTATAAATGTATAGTTGAAATTATTTTGTCTAATTGTGGGTAAAATTTAATTTTTGAAAGAAGGATATGTGGCAGATAGGCATGTCCTTGCACGGATGAAATTAAATAGACCACAAATTCAACGAAAAATAATTTTTGCTGTTTTGGTAATAATTAAGGTTAAAAATTTAGTTTTTTTATATAAAGGATATATGGGAGGTAGGAATATCCTTGCTCTGATTAAGCTTTACTGCGTAATTAAACACATGAGGATCAAGTTTCTCTACATTCTAATCGTATTTGCAGCTAAGAAATTGAAGCACATAAGAGAGATGGGCATGTCCAGGACTTTTCAAGGACTTTTCTTAATATTCTAGTTATTTTTTTATCTAAATATTCAGCCTTGTGAAAATTTCCGAATCAAATTTTTCATCCACATGGATTTCAATTTCGTATCATCAATTCAAATAAAATTAAAAACTGACATATTTCCACATTTGCCAACAGACAAATCTTTGTGAATAATTTTCTTCATAAATTGTCAAAATATTTCGTAATCGTATGAAGTTTTTTGATACCAATTGTTCACACGTTCGGGAATTTTCGTGTAAAATTTTATTTATGATAAGCCTAACTACGTAAGTATTATGCAAACAAATGTTTCATATCTAAATCGTCTAATTTTGCCGATTCGCTGTATGATAATAGAACTCTATCTGCCTTATTTATTTTCTTTTATTTTTGTTATTTTTTATCACTAACCAATTTTGCAAGATTTCCTGCAATATTTTCTTAAAAAATTCTAAAAATATTGCAGCAATTTTATTGCTTTTGGATTGGCTGCACACGCGGCAAATTTTAGTTGAATAAAATATGACTTCTCACCTCTTCATTATCTTCTCCTCTCTCTCTCTTCCTTAAACTTAAAAAGTTGCGCAACTTAAATTGCCATGTGCGAATCCAGTCTTGTTAAGGTTTTCAGAATACACAAAAAGAAACACAAAAATTCTAATGGTAAGAATTTTCTTAAATACAGCAGAATATAGATAGTGCAAGAGCAGAACACAGCGAGAGGAGGGAGAGGTGATCGCTCACACTTTTAATCAAGAATATGTCATTAACGTCACTTAGTGTCTGTCAAGAGTCATGCAAGACATGGATGGTTAACAACAAGAAGAATAAAAACCTTAAGTATTTAACAAAAATGTTTGAAAGTTTTTTCATGTTCCCTTTCTTTTGTGTTATGATGGAGTCTGATTATGATTGCTGAGATGATGAGTTATTAACAAGCAGGATATGTAAGCCTTTGCTTTATGGGACTCCTCATCACCTTTTAAACAATGTGTTCTTTTGAAAGATGTTGAAATGAGAAGCAGCCCTTTACACTTGTGTGAGCTTTTTGCTTTTTTTTTTTTGCTTTTGTTGCAAATGTGGTTGTTGGTCCCAATGGCCATAAATGCAATGGCGTTATGCAGGGCGCAAAACAATAAATACAATACAAAACATTCATTCAATGTCTGTTTTTCATGCTGTTGCAAAACAATGAAAGAGAAAAAAATGGCAATGAAATGCTTGACTGAATTTGCAACATTTGGAATTCATTTTTATTGCACTTATTGTTAACTAAAAGCTGTAACGATACATGGCATGTGTTAATTGTTGTTGGCTTCTATTTGCTGCAAGTTAAATTTTCATTGGACAACCACCAATCAAATTGAGATGCAAAAAATGCGCCTACGCATGCAAAATCTGCATTGTTTGTTTGCTGGTCTCGCATGCATACTAGCAAAGAAAATTGAAAAAATGCACATAGCAAATACTCTTTGCATCAACCTGCCTGCATATGTATGCTTTTGTGTGTGTGTGTGTGTGTGTGTGTGTGTGCATGCCTTAGACCCTGTACAATGCCCTCTTGCAGTTTGTGCATCGCATGCGCTAGAAAGAGAGCTGTTGCCCATAACTTTGTTTTTTATTACACATTTAACCCTTGCTATGCAATTTTTTGCAAACACTGCCAGGATTATGCTTTTATTTGCAACATCCCCTGCTGCACTCTGACCTTTGATGCATGCGCATCATTGCATACAACGGATGATAGACAAAAATCATCACCATCAAAGTCCACATCATTTATCAACCCTTAACATGATGCATTAATTGTTTGAAGCAAATATTCAATGAAGAATAAAAGAGGAAATGCAATATTTTTTTTTTATAAAAATAATTTCCTTCACAAAGTGAAAATATTTCACCGGAAAATGCATTATTTCTTTTTGAAATTTCTATGCCAAACATAAAAAAAATTTTGATATTTTTGAAATATAATTTTTTGTTCGCATACTCGCATAAATAATGTCTCTTCGAAAAGGTGTTTTGTTTAATTTATTTTTTGGACTTTACTCAAGTTGAAGTTCCATAAGCGGACCGAAATGCATATAGACAATGCTTAACCATAAAAACAAACCAATGGAAATTTTAAAAATTTTTAGTTTTTTTCTTTTTAACTTTTTATTAAGAAACATGAAATTTAGCGTTCGTTTAAAATAAAAACTTACGCTCGCAAGAGGTGATACAATAATTTTTAATAAAATCTCTATTTCAAAAAAAATCATTTTATTGCGAATTTTCATTAAAAAGTGCAATAAATGTAACATTTTTTTCCGATAAAAAAAACGCCATAACATTTAAGATCTGTATTCTTTACATTGAATTAATAGAATAAATTAGCAACATGTTGAAGCCCGTAAGAAAGGATTTTAAATAATACTATAACAAAAGCTAAGAGATAGTTATTTACATTATTGACAAAATGTCAACAATTAGAATTTAAGTATAAATCAATTATCAAAAAAAAAAAAAAAAATGTTTTTAATTTTTAAAATTTTCATAATTTTTAAATTTTTTAAATTGTTGACAAAATGTAAAGTAGGTAAACTTTTGCAAATAATACTGAAAACTCTAGAAAACTTAAAAAGGCTTTAAAATATTTCCTATCATAACTAAAAAATAATTATTTACATTGTTTACAAAATGTCAACAATTCAAAATCAACTGTAAACAATTGAAAAATACTAAATTATGTTGAAATTAATTTTTTTCTGCTTTTTGCATAATTATTTACATTCTCCACCAGTTATTTACATTATAATTTTTACACAATTATTTACATTGTTGACAAAATGTAGAGTAAATTAAATTTTATAAATCATACAAAGAAACTCTAGAAAACTTAAAAACGCTTTTAAATATTTTCAATTATAGCTAAGAAGTAATTATTTCCATTGTTTACAAAATGTCAACAATTCAAAATCAACTATAAACTGTCAAAAAAATACTTAATATTATTAAAATGGTCATTTCTAAATATTTACATATAGAAATTTGAAAATTTGTATAAATTTTACATTTTTTACACACATATTTACATTGTTGACAAAATGTAAAGCAAATGAATTTTTGTAAATAATACAGCAAACTCTAGAAAACGTAAAAACGCTTTGAAATATTTCCACTTGATGCTAAAAAGTAATTATTTACATTGTTAACAAAATGTCAAAAATTCAAAATCACCGAAAAGACACTATTGGAAACAATATTGAAAAGAACGTTGTTCTACTGTTTACGTAATTGTTTACATTCTCGGCCAGTTATTTACACTATTGACAAAATGTCAATAATTTATTTACACAATTATTATATATTTTAAAATAATGGAAAAATTTAAAAAATCTACTAATTTACACTGTCTACATACATTTAGACATTATTGATATTATGTAAAGAATTGAAAAGTTAAGCAAAATTTATTTTTTTGAGACGCAATTTTAATTAATGCTTAAGCTACTTTATTATGAGATATTCTTTTTAAAATGATTTTTAATTGTTTAAAATATTGTTGACTTTGTTTACATCATGGTAAACAATTGCTAAGCAAGTGATATTTATAAAAATTTCTGTCAAACTCTTGAAAATAATGCAAAAGGTAAAAAAAATCTAATACTTTACATTGTCTACATACATTTACGCATTATTGACATTGCGTAAACAATTGCAAAAATTAGCGAAATCTGCAAATATGCTGTGAAATCATCAATATCAATTAAATATTTTTGTTTGCATTTTTTACATTATGTAAAGTTTTTACATTTACATGCAAAAATATATTTTTCAATGGCCATACATACATCTTTCACTTTTAACTGTAACGTATTTAGTTCTTTACAGGGGATGTTATTATACGTTGCCTACCAGAAAACGTTAAAAATTCTATGTGGGAAAAATTGAGATAACCCTTTTTTATATTAAGCCATCGATATACATATGTTCAGTGGCAGGTATAGAAGATCTTGTTAGTTTACGCAGGCATTCAAGTAAAATCTAGATGATTCCTTTTTGAAAAGGAAGGTCTTGTTAACATTTAATATGTTTTACTATATATTTTGTTTTATTAAAAATGGCTGGAAAATTTTTCCTATACATTAAAATTTCAATCTTCAACGTGTTTTTCAAATTGTTGACACCATGTAAACAATTGCTTAGAAGCTTTACTTATAGAATTTCAAAAAAGAATAGTCAAATACCAGTAAATTACTTATTTTTGTATTGATTTTAAATAAAATAGTAGTTTTGGCACCATTTAAAGTTTTATTTCTGAGTGAAACATTTATATTATGATGACTCATACATTTCTGCAGCCCATTTTTTTTTTTTAAGAAACGCAACAAGTGCTTTTCCTTTTTTTATTTTCATTATAAAATATTTTCAACTTTCCAGATGAACGTCAGGTTGAGTATGACAAAAAAAACAAAAAACTAGGTCATGATTGGTTGCAGTGAAACACCCCGTTTGTCATTAAAATATTTAAAACCCTTTTTTTCTATAAATGCATTCATGCTTTCTCTCTCTCGCTCGCTCTTACTCTGTCGTTCCTTTTACTCTCTTGCCATCTCATGGGCTTAATGCACTTTGTTACGCGTGTCAACACAACATTTAAAATTTTTCCTGGGTTATTTAATAATTCCTTAGAAATTGCATTCTTTTGTTTATTTGTTGCATGTTGGGCTGCTTTATTGGTGCTGCACAACTTCAAAAAGAAGAATAAAGGTAAAAATGAATACAATTGATGCACTACAACATACCTTTTAAAATTTATTATATGCAATGTGCCAAATAACAACAACACAACTTGTATAGAGAAAAATTATTTACACAAGGATATAAATTAAAAAGAGGTGAAATTTTAACGTGCCATTGACAAAAAAAAAAGACGCTGGAAGAAAATTAAAGCAATCAGAGGAATTTTTTTTCTCCAAAAAATAAATACCTTTGAAATTTTTCCATACAATGTTGTAAATACTTGTAATTTGTATATATTTTAGAAAGAAAAATGTTTTTTACATGCAATGTTTACATGAGTACAAAAAATTTCTTAGTAAAATTATTTTAAAATTTTGAAAAAAAGATATTGACTTAATGTAATTTTTTTTTAGTAAATTCACTTTTTTACTTTCTAAGCGATTTTAAAATGTTTACATCTCTTAAACCATGAATTGAAACTAACTTCAAATATTAATTAAATGTATGAATATTTTGAGAAAATAGACAAACATACATTTAAGATAATTGTTTACAAGGGCATATAGATTATTGACGCCATGTCAACAATTACATTTCTAGGGAAACTTAAGAAGTGTTGAATTTTTTACCAATATGAACATGTTTTACTATCGACAATTTAATTTTTTTGTCAATACCTACATTATTGACATTATGTAAACAACTGTAAATAACATAGATTTTGCACTATTTTCAGCGCACTTCGCTAGAGAAATAAGTAAACAAATTTTTTTTCTAAGCAATTACACGTGTTTTTGCATTGTTGACACCGTGTCAACAATTGCATTCAGAGGCAAGTTTGAAAAATTTTGGTTGAATTTTTTAATCCAATACAGATTTTTTACTGTTCAAAGCAAACCAAGTCGAAAAATTAAAACAAATATAGTTCTTTTTCACTATATACATTGGTGACATCATGCCAACAATTATATATAATATATATATATTGCAATTTTTACATCGAAATATGTTGGAAAAAGCAGTTTTTTCAATAACAACATGTGTTTTTACATTACATTACATTTCAACACAATTTTGAGAAATTTTAGTTAAATTTTTTAATCCAATGCAGTTTTTTTTTACTATTTATAGCGAACTAAGCCAAAAAAATTAAGACAAACATATATTTATTTTTATTATAAACATTGTTGACATTATGTCGAAAATTATACCTGACGCATATTTTGAACTTTTTACATTGAAATATTTTGGAAAAAGTAGTAAGTAAAATATTTTCAATAATAATATGAATTTTTGCATTGTTGACACCGTGTCAACAATTACATTCCAAGGCAAATTTAAAAAATTTTGATTTACTTTACAATAAAGATTTCTGTTTACTATTTACAGCTAACTGAACCCAAAAACTAAGGCAAATATATATATTTTTTTCAATATATACATTGTTGACATTATGTCAACAATTATACATAATACATATTTTGCAATTTTTACATATAAATATGCTGGGACAAGTAATAAGCAAAATATTTTCAATAATTACATGTGATTTTACACTATTGTTACTATATCAACAATAAAATTTTAAGGCAGGCATAAGAGATTTTCATTTATTTGTTTAATTCCATGCATAAAACAATTTTTTTTTATAATATGTACACTATTTACCTCGTGTCAACAATTAAATTCTTTTATTTATTTTGTAATATTTTTACAACGAAATACTTTTATACAAAAAAAAAATTGTTAACAATTTTTTTTTAACATTTAAATTTGTATCTACATACGTATGTATGTATGTCAATATCTACTATTCAATAATTGCAATTCTCAGCCTGTATTATCAACACCACAATATTTCATAAAAAATACTACACTGCAGTTTTAATATTTATTTTAAGGTCAACAATTAAATTTCCAAGCAGATTCGAAATATTTTGTTTTGGTTTTGTAGTTTAATCTAGTTTTTGTATTATTTACACCAAACTTTAAATTGTTTACACCATATCCAGAATTTAAAAAATTTACAAAAGTTTGTATATTGTATTGTATTGTCGACATTATGTCAACAATGTGTATATACGCGTTTAAATATTGAAAAAAAGAGTTTATTAATTTTTTCTCCATATTTCGGTGTAAATGTTAAAGAATCTGTATTAAATTTAAAAGCTGACAAAATGTCAATAGATATTGCATACACTAAAAAAAAAATTTTTTTAATATATCTAGCCATAAACGCCAAAAAAGCTTAAGTGACATAGTTGCTGAACCTCGTTTTTTTTTTTTTTGAGGAAAATCGATTATTTACGGTCTTAGCTACGATAGATTTTCATAAAAAAAATAAGGTTCGAAAATTATGTCGCTTGAGCTTTTTTTTTGGCGATTAAGGCACGATATTTTTTTTTGTCAATAGTATGTAAGCCATACTTTGTTTGAATAAAAAATAAATAAACAGCAAACTGATATAAAATCTAGATTAAATTTAAGTGTTGACATAAGTCAATATTGCATACACTGAAAAAAATTATTGTTTTAATAAATTTTTTTTGGTGCAAACATTATGTGTTAGTCATTTGCATTTGCATAAAAAAGTAATGAGTATAATGTTATAAAATTTTTAATAAATTTAAAAAACGACATGATGTCAATATTGCATACACTGAAAAAAATTATTGTTTTAATATATTTTTTTTTTGGTGCAAATATTATGTGTTAGTCATTTGCATTTGCATAAAAAAGTAATGAGTAAAATGTTATAAAATTTTTAACAAATTTAACAAACGACCTGATGTCAATATTGCATACACGGTAAAAACATATTTTTTTTGGTATAAATATTATTTATGTAAGCATTTTAATAAAAAAAAATAAACTGTGTATTCTTTTTTTTTTATTGACTTTCCTTTGTGCAGCAAATAAAAATTTAAATTTTTTTTCTTCCTGTTTGGTTAAGTTGCCGCAAACATTTTTAACATCTTAGTCATCTTAGTTGTGGCGGTCAAATTATAATTTGTGCTCATACTTCAAAATTTGTTAAAATTACTTATATTTATGCGCTAATTTGTAAAGAAAGAGAGAAAAAATTCTAAAGAAATTATTAAGGGCAGGTATCAGCACGACTTCAAGATTTATTTTTAAATGAGAAGCATTCCCAAATAATTGCAAGCAATTTTGAGTTACGGCAATTTTTGTTGAAAGCTACACCCCATACAGCTCATTAAAGAGATAATGACTCGTGTAATTACTAATCAGCCACCAAGCACTCAAAAGCTGCTATAATGCCTTAGCTGCTGCTGCTTAATAAATTACATGATCAACTTTTGGATTTTTGTGGTAATATTATTAACAGCTGGTCTTGAGATTTTAACAACAGTCTTTTATGGAAATAAATTTTATTTATTTTTTTTTTGCTTTTTGGTTTAATACCACCTTGTCTTATTGCAAAGAGAAAACATGTAATAAATTTCTTTTCAAAGTTGTTCGTTAAATTACTTATTTTACAATAATATTATTGATAATGTATTTTTTTCTTTGCATACTCGTACATGTTTTATTTAAATGTTAAAATATCCTTTACACAACCCCTGCTCAAAGAAACAAGACAGGACATGTTATATATTGAACAAAAAGGCAAAAAAAAAGTTTGAAAATTTGGTGTTATCTTTAGACTTTTAATGGGTACGGTATGAAATTTTATATGCAAAGTTATCAAAAAAATAAAACTATATACACAAAATAATAAATATGGGCCTGTTCTGCAAATCACGACATGTCAAATCACGGTGATTTCAAAAAATTTATGAAAGCTAAATCATTGCTTTTGTAAATTGCACGATTTATAGCTTTGGAAGTAGGAAGAAAATATTCCATTATAAATTACAAAAATTTAGCAGCAAAAGCCCACTATCAAGTCAGCTATTAGTTGCTTACTTTTGAAATCACGTGATTTCAACTCACAGTGATTTTCAGAACAGGCCCGATAATCAAAGAATACAACTCTTTGATAGAACATGACATTTTTTTAAAGCAATTTTTGAATTCACTAAAACTACATATATTTTCAAATAAAATAATTTTTATTAGAAGAAAAAGAAATATGTTTCTTGTCTAAGATAAGATCAAATTGATCAATAAAAATATTTCATTCTGTGGAAATTGAAAATACTGAACTGAAGAAGCCCGATTAAGAAATTATTTCTGATTAAAATAAAAAATATTTTTAATTGTTAGTACCTTTTTATCAATTGGTTTCCATTAATTTTTAAAAGTTGGAAGGTCGATAGATTTTCTTTTTTTTACAGTTAAAAAAAAAATCTGGCAACGCTTATAATATTTATTGTGCTTGTTTTGTGTTGTCAAACAAATTGTATAATGATAAAATCTTATGGGCATGACCACGCCCCTTTTTGGCAAAGTAGTCTTGTAACATGAAAATCCTAAGTACGTGGGCGATTTCGTCTTTAGATTGTGTCTTTATAAAAGCCCAAGATGTATGCAAAGTTTTGTAGATAAAACTAAAAATTATGGTCCAACTGTAAGTTTTCGAAAAAATATTAAAATCGCTTAACAAATGAGGAAGTTTGTTACTTCACATAAACATAAAAAGAAAATAAAAAAATATAAGAAATACCACCGAAATGAGAATGTCCTTTGTATTTGAAGCATATTTTGGGTTAAAAAGCATATGTTTGCTTTAAAAATATATTTTTGCTTAAAAGGCTTATTATTTCTGAAGAGCATATACATAAATTTTTGCTCAAAAATCATTGAGTTTTGATTAAAAAAAAAATATTTTTTTTTATTTTTTTTTTTTTTTTTGCTTTAAAATCATAGTTTTGCCAGAAAATCTTATTTATGCTTAAAATCATATCTTTTTCTTAAAAAACATATTTTTGCCTGCAAATAATATTTTTCATTCTTATTCAAAATCTATTGATAAGTAAATTTTTTGGCTAAGAAGCTTTTAAAAGCATATTTTTCGCTTTAAAAGCATATTTTTGCCTGCAAATAATATTTTTCATTTTTATTCAAAATCTATTGATAAGTAAATTTTTTGGCTAAGAAGCTTTTAAAAGCATATGTTTCGCTTTAAAAGCATATTTTTGCCTAAAAAGAATATTTTTAATTTTTATTCAAAATTTATTGATAAATAAATTTTTTGGCTCAGAACATTGTTTACAACTCTTATTTTTGATTTAAAAGCATAGTTTTGCTAGAAAATCATATTTTTCTCAAGATCCTATTTTTTTTCTTCAAAAGCATATTTTTGCTTTAAAAACATATTTTTGCTTAAAACACTTATATTTGCTTTAAAAGCATAATTTTTCTGGAATATGATATTTTTCTTAAAATCCTATTTATTTTTTCCTAAAAAGCATATTTTTGCTTTAAAAGCATATTTTTGTTTACAAAAATATATTTGCTTAAAAATATTACAATCGTCTTGAAAACCTTTATCCTTTTTTTAAATGAGTTGAAAGGTAATTTTAAATTTTTTTAAAGCATATTTTTGCTTAAAAAGCATATTTTAGCTTAAAAATCCTCTACAAACTGTCACAGAAAAGTCCTATCGCTCAGTTAAGAAACAAAAATTAAATTTTTTGATAACATTGATTTGTTTAAAATTGCCAAAATCAAAGAATCTAGAAGTGAAATTGCCAATAATTATTATTATTAAAGCACCGGCCTCGCCTAGCCTTTCTTAAATTTTCTCTATTTTTATTTTTTTCTAATATGAATGAATGAAATATATGTGTGTATGTATGCATTGAAATCTTAAAAAATAATTTCTGAGATGTATAGAAGATGTTTTAAGCGTACTTCTGCTAATAAAGTGTAATATATGTACATACATACATACACATGTATGTACATAAAACTTTCCTTTAAATTTAATGAATAACAATTTTCAACAAATCATTATCCAGCACCTTTTTTACGCCTTTGAAAAAAAAATCCTGATCTCTTTGGAAGCAAATAGTACTTGATCCCTTATCTTTTTACAATCATAATAATCATAACAGCGAAATTTGAATAAGAAAGCCAAAGAAAAACTAATTAACAAATATATGTATTTTTTATATTATTTAGAGGAAGATTTTTATAAAATCTTTGCAACGAAATTACAAACAAAAACCACACACACACACACACACAAATTTATTTGTACGTGTTTGATTGTATCCGCTTTTTTTTGGGAATCTTAAGAACAAAATTTCTTGTTATTCCTTGTGCACACTTAACAATAGTTGTGGATGTGCAATCAAGGCCAAGAGCAAGATTTTTTTTTGTATATTTTCCTTATTATTTTATGTTTATTTAAACAGCAAAAATAAAATACAACAAGCAAAAAAAAAATAAGCAGAAAAATATATTTAGTCCCTTTAGCTCCATGCTTTTGCCTTAAAAAAGCCCCTGAAGCCACTCATTCTTTAGAACACAATGTTTCACAGCACACACATGTGTACGAAATCAAACAAATCTGTATGTACAAATTTCAAAAATATCTATTGTTTTGAGCACGTCCTTCCTAAATGTACTTCCTTTTTTCGCAAAAGTTTTGTTATTTTTATTTTTCAAATCTTCTATCATTTTATAAACCTACACAAATTCTCTAACTCTCCTGGTCTTCTTCATGCTTACTGTATTATTGCACTAACTCATTCCTTTACCTTCATGTGTATGAATGTATGTATGTACTCGTATGTACATATGTATGTATCATGTGTTAAACACATCTTTTCTCATACAGAAAAATGTATTTCGTTTATTTCTTGTGAATTTCTTTTTCAGTTTCTTTTATTTCTTTGCTTTTTCTCCTTTTGCCGTTTGTTTCTTGCTCAGTTCCCTCTAATTTCATTCCTTTGTTAAGGTTTTCTTCTGCACTTGTTGGCGTTAGCTGCGTCATGTTCGCTGTTATCCTTTGTGTTTTCATAACTGCGAAATTTTTGGCAACGTCAGCGTCAGGATGTTCATAGTATAAGTGAATTAAGTGAATATTTCACTATACCAACACCAATGCAAATTGAGTATGTATGTAGGGTTTCTCTTCAGTCGCTCTCCATGGGAACGACTCGAGTGCCAATGTAAGGATGTTTTATTTTAAAGGAGTGAATATTTTAACTCAAGGATCAGCATTTAGAAAATTCGAAATTAACCTTCTCAAAATTTGTGCTGTGAGGTACTTTTCATTTAAAGACCTTTTATAGCACAACATCATTTGAAAAAAACTGAAGAAACTTATCATTATTATACTGTTTTTAACAAAATGAGCTATTGTAACAAATTTTTCGAAATAAAAACTTTTTTAGTAAAAGATACTTTTTCAAGGGCGATAGTTAGATAGGGTACTTTTCATAAAAACATGTTTTGATCCCTTAAAAATTAATTCTTTCACAAAAAGGCACTGATTCCATAAAAAGATGCTTTAAAAAAATTCAAAAAAGGCTACTAGTACTATTTCCAGATATGGGTACAAAGGTGCACAAAAAGTTAGTTTTTCTTTAACAAAAAGGCACTTTTCTATAAAAAAGGTACTTATTCGTTAAAAATGTACTTTTTCATAAAAAACTTTTTCTATAAAATATCGTAAAAAGATTATTTTTCATAAAAATTCACTTTTCCTATAAAAAGGCACATTTTCATAAAATGGTACTTTTTCATAAAAAGTTACTTTTTCATAAAAAATTAAAAAAAAATTTCTTCATAAAAAGGTACTTTTCTCATACAAAGTTACTTTTTCATAAAAAGGTACTTTTTCGATAAAATATACTTTTTCACAAAATTATTTTTTCTATAAAAAGATACTTTCCATAAAAAGTTATTTTTTCACAAAAATTTACTTTTTCTATAAAAAGGTACTTTTTCGATAAAAAAAAGGTCCTTTTGCGTAAAAAGCTACTTCTTCATAATAATTTATTTTTTCTATAAAAGGGTACTTTTTTGATAAAAAGTTACTTTTTCGATAAAAAAAAAGTCCTTTTTCGTAAAAAGCTAACTTCTTCATTACAAGTTACTTTTTCATAAAAAGTTATTTTTTCATAAAAATGTGTATTTTTATTAAAAAGTACTTTTTCGTAAAAAGTTACTTTTTCATAAATAGGTAAATTTTCATAAAAAGGTATTTTTTTCATAAAAAGGTACTTTTCACACAAAGCTACTTTTTCATAAAAATCTACTTTTCACACAAAGCTACTTTTTCATAAAAATCTACTTTTTCATAAAAAACTTCTTTTCTATAATTATTTTTTTATTATGTTATTTTTTTCATAAAAAGCCACTTTTCAAAATATAGGTTACTATTTTGAAAAAAGCAGTATCAGTATATCACTTCAAAAGCGTGTACTTTTTTCACAAAAACATACTTTTTTAAGAAAAAGTTACTTTTTCAGTAAACGTACTTTTTTTTATAAAAATATACTTTTCAATACATGTAATTTTTCAAAAATAAAATGGTGTTTTGCACAAAAATTAATTTTTTTATAAAAATGTACTTTTTCATAAAACTATACTTTTTCATAAAAAGGTACTTTTTATAAGACGAAATTTTTTTCAAAGATACTTTTTTCTTCAAAAATAGGTAGATACTTTTTTTTCATAATAATGTACTTTTTTCATAAAATATACTTTTTTAGTAAAGAGGCAGGTTTTTCACGAAAAATTATATTTTTCATGAAACGTATGCTTTTTTATAAAATGGTATCTTTTTATAAAAAAAATTTAATTTTTTATAAAAAGCTTTTTTAAGAAAATGGTATTTCTTGAAACCCTTTTTTTAAAAAGGTACTTTTTTAAATAAGTTACTTTTCTAAGAAAGATATGTAATTGTTTGTATTTTTGTAAGATACATTTTTAATAAAAAAAAACTAATTAATTTGTTAAAGCTTAATATCCTTGAAAAAATTATTTCTAATAAAAGGTAATTTTGTCAATAAAACCTCTTTTTTGAAATGTTGTACTTTACTGTTGAAACAACACTCGATCCCGTATGCAGGTCTTGGTTGGGGTCGACTAATCTACACAATTTTTCTATATTGACTGAGAATTTAAGATCCCAACATTTCATAAAATAAAACGTTTATTATCAAAACCAACCACCCGCACTTTTAGTTAAACGATCATTAAATACACAAATCTGGAAATAACTACATACATATGTACATTTCCTAAATAATAAATGCAAATAACAAAACTGATGTAATTCATATGTAAGTACTTATGTACATACGTACGTACTAAATTAGAAATACCCTTAGATACTGTAATAAATCTCACAAACATTTAAAATTCTAAGCAAACAAATCCAAAAGTATGAGTAATCTTCGAACAACAATGGCAATAACCTAACCGAGAGAGCAAATTCCAAATCCAAACGAAGACAACAACAAGACCCATACAAATTAAAACAGCAACAACTAACTCATGAGTGAATGAATGCTCCGGTACATACGAGTATTTGCAAAATTTAAATTCGTATCTATGTTTATGAGTATCGAAAAATTGCCAAAATTTCATACATCAACTTGTATGTGTTTATAAATGTATGGATGTGTTTATGCGTATGTATGTACATAAAACCATAAGTATGTTATTTAGTTTGAGTAATGACGAAGTAGCGAAGACAGAAGAGTAAGTAAAAGATACATATTTGTACAAACGTGGTAGTTACTCTAACTCACTTGGTTCCTATGCGAACAACATACGAGTAAATGAAGACATGTGGATGTACGAGTATCTATGTGATGTATTTATTAATATCCATACATATATTATTATGGATGTTCAATATCAAGAGAACTTCTTATTAATGCAGCCACATCGCCGTTAGCAGCTATTTAGCGGTGTAATATTTAGTTTACATTGGCGTTAAGCACACATGCATATGTATGTACATATGTATGTATGTATGTATGTAAGTATGGAAGTGTGTATGGATTTAGCTGCTTAAAACATGCAAGTGTGTGCGATTTTTAGCCAAAAGCAACAACAAAAATTTTGATGGTAGGTACATATGTATGTATGTATGTATTTTTGTTTTGGGGTTTTTTGCCGGTAGTACATACATACATACAATTTGAGAAGATATTCATTTTGAGCTTTTGTGAAGCAAGAGAAAATTGGGCAAGAGGCAACCACACATGTATGAGTATGTAGGTGTATGCATTTACATAGATACACGGATACAATACGTACCCATATGCATATGTATGTATGTATAGAATTGTATGTAGCTGATTGTCTCAATTAAGGAAACTTACTGTTCGTTAAAAAGTAATATGTATGGATGTACATTTATCTTACAAATATATAATTTTCTACGAAATAATACTTTTGGACAAAAAGGTGCTTATCTACAAAAAGGTACTTTTGTAGAAAAAGGTACCTTTTCTCAAAAAAAGTACTTTTCTGCAAAAAGGTACTTTTCTACAAAAAGGTACTTTTCTAAAAATAGGTCAATTTCTACAAAAGGTACTTTTCCACAAGAAGGTACTATTCTACAAAAGGATACTTTTGTACAAAAAAGTACTTTTTCACAATAAAGGTACTTTTTCACAAAAAAGATACATTTTCACATAAAAGGTACAGAAAAGGTACTTTTCGCAAAAAAAAGGTATTTTTCTACAAAAAGGTACTTTTCTACAAAAAGGTACTTTTCTGCAAACAAGTAATTTAAAAAAGGTACTTTGTATACAAAATGTACCCTGTGTAAAAGAAGTAATTTTTACAGAAAGGTAATTTTTTACAAAAATGTAATTTTGTTTACGTAGTATGTAAGTGTATTTTGTTTCAAAAAAGGAAGAAGGTCCTTTTTTACAAAAACAGGTTTTTTAATTATTTTTTTTTTTCGAAAGAAAAGCAATTGTCTACAAGAAGGCAATATTGTACAATTTTTATATAAAGGTACTTTTTATAATATACTTTCTTTACAAAATGGGATTTTTTAAGTAGACGCAATTTTTAAAGAAAAACTCTTTTTTTTACAATTTTTACTTTATTTTTTTTACAAAAGGTACTATTTTACTAAAAGTTACTTTTCTATAAAAAAAAGTATTTTTTTAAGGAGGAATATACATATGTATGTGTGTATGTATATATCTATAAATTTTATTTCAGCTTTAGGCCCTTTTTATTAAATTGTTAACACAACGTTGAAGCGAAATATCGATATGTCAATAAATTTGTTATCAATTAAAAAAAGGACCTAAAGCTGATATAAAGTTTATCAGCTTTATATTAAATAATAAGGTCGAAAAAATATTATAATATTTAAAGAGGAATTTTTCACAAAAAGGTACTTTTTACAAAAAATTACTTTCTTACAAAGAGGTAATTTGTGGAAAATTTACTTTTCTTCATGAAAGTGCTATTTGATAAAATATACTTTTTTTGCAATAGACACTTTTTTTTACAAAAAGCTACTTTTTACAAAAAAAGGCATTTTTTACAAATATGTACTTTTTTACATAAAAGGTACTTTTTCACAAACAGGTACTTTTTTACATAAAAGGTACTTTTTTACATAAAAGGTACTTTTTTACATAAAAGGAACTTTTTTACATAAAAGGTACTTTTTTACATAAAAGGTACTTTTTTACATAAAAGGTACTTTTTTATATAAAAGGTACTTTTTTACATAAAAGGTAATTTTTTACATAAAAGGTACATTAAACAAAAAGGTACTTTTTTACAAAAAATAACTTTTTTACAAAAAGGTTCTTTATTAAAATAGGTATTTTTTACCAAAAGTACTTGCTTACCGAGGTACTTTTTTTGTAATAATATGTGTGTATTTATATATGTACATATATATGTGCATCTTTTACAAAAAGCAATTTTTTACAAAAAGGTACCTCTTATACAAAAAGATATTTTTTTTTGTTGAAAAATTTGCCCCTATTAGACATACATAGTATGTATGTATTTGGTTTTTTATGATTTTTTAGTATAAAAATATTTGTTTAGAAAAAAGTACTTCTTTAAAAAATGTACTTCTTTGAAAGAGGTAATTTTTACAAAAATAGCAGTTTTAATGGAAAAATTGTGGTTCTCGGAGGTCCTTTTTGCAGGTCTTTGCTACTTCGTTCTCCAAATTCGCTTTTAACATTGTAAGCCAAGAGTTTATAAAATTATGCTTAATATGAAAAAAATATAAAACAATTTTTAATTCTGTATCATAAGAATATTTCCAAAAAAAAAAAAAAATGCTTTAGCAGAAAGCTGCTCAAGTCAAAGTTGCAAGTTTATACAAAGAAATTGAATGTGCAAAAAAAAATGAGAAGCTCAAAAGTGGTTTTAAAAAAGGACTTCCTTGAGTGTGTTTTGTTTGGTGTTCGAACATTTTTCATTCAGATTGCAGTGCACGAGGGTATCTGAGTGAGATACAAAAAAAAAAAAACAATTTGCTGTGCGAATTTTCGGCGTATTTTGTTGTTTTTGAGCATATTTTTGACATTTATCAATTTGTATGTTTTAACACATTTTTGAAGCATATCTGCCTGCCTGTATATGTATGTGTGTTGGCTAAGTTTTTGAGAGTATTTAGAGCTATGTATGTGTGTATGTGTGTTTGTGCATAATTCTGTTTTTAGTTTGCTGCACAGATACTGCTGTGAAACTTTTGGTAACTCTCTAGTGTTCAGTGTTCAAATACGTTCCTAACCGTGAGCAACCAAAGAATTTTGTTGAAACACCTTCTGGGGAGACGTATGCGCCGCTTAGCCACAAAATAACAATAAATAAATTCAAAATTTCTTTTTTTTTGTAGAAAACAAATTTGCTTTAATTTTTTTTTTTAAGTTTAACACTTTTGTTTGAATTTTATGTTAAATTTACATGTTTGCTTTTATTATTATAACTTAAATTACGCGCGCGTGTGTGTGTGTGTTCGTTCGTTCACTATTAAGTTCGTTTCAACTGAATGGGAATTACCGGAAAACAAAAAACCGGCAAAGCTAACAACATTATCTAATCCAACTTATAACTAAAAAAACGTGTTAAAATTTGTTTTTAATTTAATTAAAGTAATTTTAAAAAATCTTAATATTAAAAAAAATTGTCTTTAAACAAATATCTTAATAAAATTAAGTGTTTGAGGTGTTTTATATAAGAATTTCTCTTAAAAAATATATACATACATACATACATATATGTAACTTCTTAATAAAAAAAAAATACATACTAAAAACCTAAAAAGCTGACATCATCTAATTAAAAACACAAAGTATCAAATACTGTATAAATGCAAAAGCAACAAAATTGAGTTTTAATTAAAAGCAAAACCATTCAACAACAAAAAATATTTGTTTTTTGAGCTTCATGAAATAAAACTATAAAAAAATTTTTTTTTGCAAAAGCTATCAAGATAAAAAATTTGCAATTCGAAAAGACCTACAAAAAACTTTTTTTTTTTTATCTGTAACAATATTTTTCTTTTTAAAGAAGTCCAAATAAAAATTCCCTCTTCACCTCAATTTTATCTTATTCATCACTACTACAACAACTTCAGCATATAATCAACAACAACAAGTTTAATTTATTAACGAAAAAAAATATACACACAGCAAAAAAGATTGACTAAATTTCTAGAGCAAATGTACGTACATGCATATATGTATTTATTTAATTTTTGAATGTTAATGTATAAGTAATTTACTATAAAAAGCAATATTTTTTACACATACTTTAACAAAAAAAAATACATATAAAAAAACTCTCTTGAATATTAATATAAAATAAAATGGTGAAAGACATTAAAAGCTAAGATTTTTGGCGAAACTATGAAGACTCTTCAAGGCGCTACAATAAGTGCGTTCGTGACACGTTTTGAAGGCTTTTCAGTTAACTCACGATTTGGAATAGTTTCTTAAAATCAAATCCAAAATTCGTTTTCTATATACATGAATTATTTTTATAAAGCCAATTTTGCTAAATTTCCCATGTCAGCCCGACCTTTCAACTGCTTAATTGTTTATATCACCGCAAAAATGCAAATAAAACATTTTGGTCTGCCGTAACGCTTTAATATCGAATTTTCTTGCAAAATCTCATAAATATAGAAAACAAATAAAACAAATGGGATATCAAAGCGCAAGTTACACATGGTAACGGGCAACAGGAATTAAAAATATTCCAAATAATTTAATATTCTGAGCTGAACCAGTACCCTAAGTGCGGGCCAGAGTTTGTTTGAGATTTTGTATCTAAGTACGGTATTAAAATTATAATTTCCGCAAACTTGCAGGCGGGCCAGTTACTGATTAAATTTTAAACGTTAAATTAAGATGCTTAAATTTACATTTTGTCAACATTTTCAGGCGGGCCAATTTTTTGTTAAGGTTTTTATAACTAAATTAATATCTCACATTTATTGTTTTGAAACTTTTCAGGCGGGCCAGTGTTTGGTTAAATTTTTAAGGTTAAATTGTGATGTTAAAACTTTTATTTTTCGGTGGGTTAGTGTTTTGTTAAGGTTTTTATAACTAAAATAAGATCTTAAAATTATTGTCTCGAAACTTTTTAGGCGGACCAGTGTTTGGTTAAATGTTTAATGCCAAAATTTTGCATTGTGACAAATTCTACGGTGTTTCAGTATTTCGTTAAGAACCTTAACCATTCTGACTAAAATAAGATCTTAAAATTATATTTCCGAACATTTTCAAGCGGGCCAGTGTTTAAATTTGAAAAATTTTTAAGAGGATCACCCAATAAATTGTGCAAAAACAATATAATATTTTTTAGCCGACTTTATAACAAAACATTAAAATGTGCATAGACAACATTTTTAAATTTAAATTAAGATTAAGATTAACTTGCATTGCGACAACTTATCAGGAGCGCCTGTATTTGGTTAGGATTTTAAGACTTAAAATAATATGCTCAAGTTGCATTTTTAAAAATTTTCAGGCAGGCAAGCGTTTGCAATGAAACAAACTTTTACGTGAGGCAGTATTTCATCAAAATTTCTAGAGTGAAAATAATTTGTTCAAAATTGCATTTACACAAATTTTTAGAAACCACAGCGTCTTATTAGCTCTTCAAAGTTCAATTAAGTTGCAAACAATTGCATTTCAACAAATTTTCAGGCGGGCCAGTTTTTCATGAAAATTCAAAATTGCATTTACACAAAATTTTAGATTATTTAATTTAAATTAAGATGCAAAAAATCGCATTTCAAAAAACTTTCAGGCGGGCCAGTATTTTATTAAGATTCTAAGAGTAAAAATAGTATGTTCAAAATTATCAATATTTTGGATCAAGACTTTTCATGACTGTAGGTGTTAAAGATTGGATTTATGCATTTTTTTTGCGCTCCAGTGCTTGATAAATTTTTTTAAAGTTAAATTAAAATAGTGAAAAATGTTCCTATATATATTTTTTAGGCGGGCCAGTATTTCATTCAGACTTTAAAAGCTGCATTTCATTAGTCTGTCAGGCGCGCCAGTGTTTCATTACGATATCTAGAGTTGTTCAAAGTTGCATTACAACAAAATTTCAGGCGGGCCAATGTTTCGTTTAGGTTTTATAGCTGAATTGAAATGCTAAATATCAAATTTATCACAAATTTCCTGGCGGGCCGTTTAATGAATTGTGGAAAAATCAATATGCAAATAAAATAATAATTTAGCTAGCTTCAAAAGGCAAAACAAGAAAAGAAGTTTAGCCTTCAAAGAAACTTTCTGGCGGTCCTGTGTTTAACTAAGAATTTTATGCTAAAGTTGATTTTACAAAAATTTTGTAGGTGAGCCAACATTTTATTAAATTTTCGCTAAAAGTCGTCTTTGTATGAAGTTTAAGGCGGGCTAGTTTTTGTTTAAAGGTTTTTAAGAGCTATTCATATACACATTCTGCCGGGCCACTTGACAAATCGCAAAAAAAAAATTAATATATGAATTTAATAATATTTAATTCATTTTGACAAACGTACCTGCAGACTTTGAATAAAATATTTTAATATTACTAGGGGTTACCTTAGGCTGATTTTTTGGCCAGTTTATAAATATGAATAAAACAATATTATTTAAAAAACATTTCATTCAATTCAATATTATATGATTAGTTGAAATTCCAGGCGGGCCAGTGTTTAATTAAGGGCAAAAAATTAAATCAACATGTTATGTAGAGAATTTTGACAAAATTTTAGGCGGGCAATACAACAATACAAATTTATTAAAAAGCTTGCAGATAAATTGAGATTTTTTAATTTTACAATAAAACGAATCAAAATCTTCAAATTCTCTCTCCCTCTCTCTCTCTTTCTCTCTTAGTTCAAGTTCCGCTAAGCTAAGGTTAAACCATAAAATAGGTGCTAAAGTTTAGCACCAAGAGTTTCAATTAAACTTGCATCAAAATACATATGTAATGGAAAATATTTAAAATTTTCTTAAGAACTATGTTTAATTTAAATTTATTTATTTTTTAATATCTACATTATTTACTGAAATATCTATTTATATCTAGAACAGACCTTATATTCACATACATATTTACATATAAGCATGATGTACTTTAAATATCATGACATAGCTACATATCGTTACCTTAATATAGAAAGGCCCTAACGCATAATTTTTTTTTGAAATCGAGTTTTTTGTATATTTCGTTAAAAAAAAAAACATCTAACGAATCGAAAAATTAAAAAAATCTCGATTCCAAAAAATAATGAGTTAGGGCTTTTCTATATTAAGGTAACGCTATACACATGCATCTTTATTTATACACCCATACATATATGTATATATGTACATACATGTGTGGATACGTATATACATACATACGTATGAGGGTATGTGCATAGTTTAAACTTTGACAAAACTGGAGCTTAAACTTCATCTGAACAAATAATTGCCCTTTTAAAGTATTGGAATTAAATATGCTTGTTAAATAAAATTTTATTAATTTTTTTTTAATCTTAACAAATGAAGCAATATTTGAGAGTCAATAGATTTTCTAACCGGACGCACAAGTAAAAAATACACACAAGCATGTTTATGTATGTATGTATGTGTATTTCTACAGTCACTATAAAAAATTAGTGCTCACTAATTTGATTTGACTTTGATCAATAGATTAGTAGAACTCTTTTTGACTTAATAAAAACTTTTTATTGTTTTGTTTTTTTTTTGGTATATTTGAGCTTAAGATATGTTCTTTTAAAAAAAATTTAAATTATTTTATTATTGTTCAATATTTCGCTACCACTTATGTATATATACATATGTCTTTTTGTTATTGATTTTTTTTTATAAAATATATTTACTATTTTTATTATTTCGATATTGTTTTTTTGTTTTTTGCTCATGAGCAAATATATCAAAAAAAAAAAAAACTTTCAGAATACTTTTAACACACGTGAAAACTAAAACAGTATTGAAATTCAGCTCCAAAGACTGAGTGCTCAGTAAGCTTTTTTTTTTGAGAACATATGAATGGTGAAAAATGAATAACTAAAAATTTGTTTGGGATAATTTGGCTCTTATTATTGCTTCTAATCTTCGTGGTATCGAATTCATATAGCTTTTGCACACGCAAAACTTACTTTGAAAAGTCTTGAAGGGAAAAGAGAAAGGCAGCTATTTTCCCTTCTCTTTCACAAACTCAAGACTTTGCAAAGTTAAACTTTGCGGGTGTAAAAGCCGTCTTACCAAATTTTATTTTACATCCATTGGATGTCAAAAATACGAGTACTTGTTCGGCAATATCCTATTCTTGTTAAGTCGTGTTAGCTGAGGCAATTTTTCATTTCTAATTCTTCTTTATTTTTACCCCCTCTCTCTCCCACAATTTCAGTAGCTGTTCAGCAAAAATTGCTTTGGCTGAAGTAGTTAGCACGTTGACTACAAAATTGAAGGTCCTGGGTTCGAGCCCGGTCTCTGACAGTCATTAAAAACGCATTTTTCTGATGTACATTAGTGTCCATTTGGATCAGTTCATGTAGGAAAGTTCAAGTGATGTCTATGATGGCATAGACACTGGTCACTGAACTACTCTTGCTTCAGCGCATACTAATCCTAATGTAACATCAGAGCGTCCTGCTTCTTCGGTATTGTGTAGCAGAATCATCGGCTAAGTAAAATAACAAATAAAATGGCTACTTAACACAGCTTCAAACATTTAATACGCTTCATTGATACCAGAGGCGCTGCAACACTGCATTAATAGAAACTTGCAAAAAAACAGAGTTGTAAAACAATAAAGCTTTCCTCTATCTCTTACTTCACCACCTGTCTTTTCTATCACTTTCCCTTTTCTAAGGAAGGTAACACCTAGCAATAGTAGTTCGCATTCATTGCCTGAATGTTACTTCTCTTTATTTAAAAAAAAAGACTTTTCAAGTAAACTTTCTGTGATAGAAATTTTAGTACGCTAAATAAACGTTAGAGTTTCATCATTATTTTTAATTTATAGCACAGGCTTTTTAAGGAATGCGTATTTTTGTTTTGAAAAACTAAGTGAGCACTCATTTCTTGAGGTGACTGTATGTACGTTTTTATGTTTAATGAGTTTTTTGACTTTAGGTAAGAATGTTTTTGTTGTAGTTTCTTATTTCTAATGCTAGATATGTACATATGTATATGTGTATGCATGCATGTATGTATAAAATTTTAACACAGTTTTTGTAGGCCCCAAAAAATCATAGTTGATTAACTAAATTTCCGTTCTCTCTTTAGCGCCGGTATAATCTTATAGAGCTCCCTAGGCCCTCTCTCTCCCGAACTGAGCTCTCTCCAATATAGCCAGATAGGGGGATTTTTCCCCAAAATGGGAATTTCATCTCTCATTTTGGGGACAGAATTTCTTGTGACAGGATTTGGAGACTTTTCATTTTGAGCTCTAACATCACTTTTTCTTATATTTTATCTTTATATAGTATTTACGTACTATTGTTTTTCTTCTACTTTTACATCATGAATTCATACAAATGGCCGTGCACATGTAAATAAGAATAGAATTATTATTTAAATGTAATAAAATACGCATACAACTTAAAAATTGTTTTTTATTGAAAGATATATTTTGGGGGACAAAAATTATGATTTTTCTTATGAAACGGGGAGTTTTGGGGGGCGTGTCGTTTTAAATTGGGGACAATTTTTCTGGCAACAGTGACTCTCAGCTGAGGCAAAATTTGATACAAACACTTGGGTATTTACTCTCAAGATTACATTTTTTTACAGAGCTCTCAGTTTTAGGAATTTGTCCTCAAAAAAGGTATTTTTTGTTTTTAGTTGGGGATACAAATTTCCCGAAAATCCTCAAGGAATTTTTTGAGGGAAATCACTTCTTTCATTGGAGATGTTTGGGCGGATAACATATAATTAAAAATTTTTCTTATTTAGTTTTTCTTCTCTCCTATTCTGGTGGTAACAACGAAAAAAATCTCAATATATAAAAATCTTTGACTGGCAAGTCTAAAAACTGTGTATTATTAATTATTGTGAATGCTAACTCACACAAAAAAATAATTAATTCTGTATAACTTAAGGAACATATTTAAAAAAATGTTCAACGTTTTTAACAATAACTGCAAATACTTGTTTGAGCATAAAAAAATACAAAAGAAATCCCTACAAACTTTGAAAAGAATTCAGATCGCTTTGACAAATTACATTCATCTTCTCAAAATACTAGAAACTTTTTAATACAAACCACATGCACAACAATTGCAATAACTTTTCAATAAATTTAAAATTTTCCAATTTTACATATGGGTTTTTCTTAAGGAACTGGGGTAAATATCTATTTTGGAGATTTTTGGGTGTGAAAAATTTAAAATTGGGGCTAAGACATAAAACAAAACTGGGAACCCTGTTCCTTTTTTGACATTATTCAATTTATGTTTTATGCTTGTATTTTCTAATATATATTTTTTCCACTCTATTTTTCAGTGCTGTTCGCTGTTTTCGTTTCTTTTTTGTGTAATTTTTATTATTTAATTGTTTGTATGTATGTGTGTAGTTATGTTTTCTTTTGTGTGAGTATTTTTTTTTGTCAAACCCAAAAAAACACAAAATTTTTTTTCTCACTTGCCAACAAATCTTTTTCTTTTTTTCTAAATTAGTTTTATAATTTTGTTGGTGTTGTTGTTGCGGATTTCTTTTGTTTCCATTTCATTGTTTTGTTGCTTTTGTTGTTGTTCCAAGTTCTCCTCCAATTTTTTAGAGATTATGCGAGTGATTTAGTTTTTTTTGTTAGAAAAAAGACTTTGCCATTTTCTTACACAGGCAAGCAGTTCTTCTCCTCTGGCAAAAAATACATACATATATATATTATTATGTAGATACATATATACAAACATACCACATTATATACACATATGAACATTCATACGCATGTATGTACACACATGCATACATGTAGCTTTTGTATTAAATTCGAGTAGAATAAAATATCAAGGTTCATGATTTGCAAAAAAAAAAGGTTTATTTCCTGATACCCTACTCCTAAAACTGTTGTATTTACTCTTTCATAAAAATTTACACTAGTTCAAGGCAAACATTTCTGTGAAATGGAGAATATTTCAGGCGGGAAATTAAAAAAATCAATTAAAAGTAATTATATTTAATAAAATTTACAGGACTCCAACACATTTTCAGGCGGGCCAAAGCATAGTTAGCTTAATATATAAATCGAGCTACTAAAAGAATTAAATATAAAAAAAGTTGGTGAAATTAGAATTTCTAGATTTTCTTAAGCGGGCCATGAATTAATTTGATGACATCTACAAAATTCCAATGCGTTTTGAGGCGGGCCAAAGCTTATTTAGCTTATTTAGTGTATGAGACGGCACACTAGAAGAATTGGATAAAGAGAAAAATCAGTGAAATTAGTTATTTTTAGATTTTTTTAGGCGGGCCATCAGGACTCCAATAAATTTTCAGGCGGGCCATAAAATAATTAGATAAACGGCGAAAAATCAGTAACATTTCAAATTTCTAGATTTTCTGTGGCGGGCCATGTGTTGCTTTCATAAAATTTGCAAAATTTCAATACATTTTTAGGCGGTCCAAGGTTTACTGAGCTTGATATATGAGACGGCACACTAATAGAATTGGATGAAGAGAAAAATCAGTGAAATTAGACATTTTTAAATTTTTTTAGGCGGGCCATCAGGACTCCAATAAATTTTCAGGCAAGCCATAGCTTATTTAGTGCGCCAATAAAATAATTAGATAAACGGCGAAAAATCAGCGACATTTGAAATTTTTAGATTTTCTGTGGCGGGCCATGAGTTGCTTTCATAAAATTTGCAAAATTTCAATACATTTTTAGGCGGTCCAAGGTTTACTGAGCTTGATAGAATTGAATAAAAAGAAAAAAATCAGTGAAACTAAAAATTTAATTTTTTTTTGGCGGGCCATGAATTACTTTGATGAAGTTTGCAAAGTTTCAATACATTTTCAGGCGGCCGGAAGCCAATTACTTATATTAATATATCAGCCAGGCCACTAATAGAACTAGACAAGGAAAAAACAGTGAAAATGGAAATTTCTGGACTTTCCCAGGCGGGCCATGAATTAGAAATTTCGAAAAGTTCGAATATTTCAGGCGGTCCAACAATAGAATTTGATAAAAACAAAATATCTGAATCAAATTTCAAATTTGTGGAACTTCTCAGGCGGGCCAACAATTACTAAAATGAATATTTCAGCTGAGCAAATTTCACGATATGTAGCCAATAATAATAAAACTATTTTAAAGAAATTTTTAAAACATTACTCAAATTGTAGAAAATTAATTAGCCAGCAAGTTTTATAAATGAACGCATAGATGAAACCATTTTCCAAGATATTTCCACACTAGATGGCTCTTCGCGAGCTTTCTCGATCGCCAAAACTTCAATTACATTCTCTGTAATATTTTCAGGCGGAAGACCGACTTTAAAAGTTAAGAAACCGCTGTCTTGCTTTCGCAGGTCCCACTGTTTCTTAATAACAAATTATTGCCTCATTAGGCAACAAACCACTAACGCAAAGTGCTTCATCATGCAAAAGGCTAAGGACTGAGTGCAACAAAAACCAAATGACATGTCATTTAAACCACATAATTTTGACATAATATTTTCAACTTTTTTACGGTTTTACTAACTGCTCTTTAATTTTTTTTGTGAATGAGCAAAAATCAATTTATTGATTTAAATTCGTATGACCTGAAAACATTAACAAATGACACATGTTACATGTTAAAGTGAAAAGAATTACACAAAAAGGCAAAAAAAACATACAACGAAGACAAACAAGAGTGACAGTAAAAAAGTCAACGCACTAAATGACAGACAATTATAAATAAACCAAAATGAAACTGAAGAAAAGTCAGAAAACGAAACTTTATAAAACGGTGAAAGTCTAAATTATGATTTGAAAGATAACAATTTAATAATTTTTTATTATTTTTAATTTAATTAAGAACTATTTAATAATTTTTGTAAAAGAATAATAAAAAGAATAATAGTTTTTTGATTAAGCCATCATTAAAGTTGTATACACATAAACTAGAAATCTAAATACTAAACAAATGAGTGCACCAGCATCAAAGTTGATTTTCTCGAAAAGTTTTCAGGCTGTTCGTTGCTTTTTTTACGTGCATTAAGCATTAACTGAACTTTAGGTTATTCATTGAAATTTTAGTAGGCGAACCAATTAGGAAGAGCTCTAAAACATTGAAATTTTGTAAGAAATGCATTATATGTATGAGAAAACCTAATGTTTCTGGCGGGCCATGACATAAATTAAAAAATAATAATATAAACGTATGTGAAAAAAATTTATACTATAATTTTGTTTCCAAGCTTTCAAACTAAAAATTACAAATATAGGAGCATTATCTGCACAAACTTTCAGGCGGGCCATTTAATACTTTAGCTAAAACTTGTGTATTTCCACCTAAATTCCGAAAAAGCAAGAACTCATTCAAATGAACAAATTTTTGTATATTTTTTAGTTGGGCCATTTAATAAATTGGCAAATAAAACATAAGAAATAAAAAAATTGGTAGAATAAACATAACTTTCAGGCGGGCCAGTTAATGACTTGGCCAATAATGTGTGATAGAAGTCAAATATATGTATGTCTGAAAAATGTTAATCTTTCTGGCGGGCCAAGTTATACATTTAAAAATAAATAATAAAATAAATTTTTGTAAAAAATTTATATTATAATTTATTTCGTAGTTTTCAAAACAAAAATTGCACCTATCCGAGCATTATTTGAACAAACCTTCAGGCGGGCCATTTAGTACTTTAGCTAAAATTTATATATTTCAATCTTGCAACTCTTAAATAAAAATCAGAGTTTTAAGAAATTGCAAAAAATAATAGAACTCACCTGAATGAACAAAAGTGCTGCATATTTTTAGGCGGGCCATTTAATAAATTAGTAAAAAAACATAAATTATGTAAAAAAAAAAACTATTTTTCTAGCTATAAAACTGTAAATGAAAATTTTTAGTGTCTACATTTCGTCAAACTTTCAGGCGGGCCAGTTAATAATTTAGCCGAAAAACATTTTAATTAATGGAATTGAAATATATGTGCAAGAAAACTTTATGTTTCTGGCGGGCCAATCCATAAATTAGAAAATAATAGTACAGATTTTTGTATAAAAATGATGTTCCAAGCTTTGAAATTAAAAATTACATCTACACGAGTAACATTTGAACAAACTTCCAGGCGGGCCACATAATACTTTAGCTGAAACTTGTACTTTCACACATGACACCACTGCTTTAATAAACTGTGGAAAAAGCACTCTTCTTAGAACTCAGCTGAATGAGCAAAGTTCTTAAAACATTTTAGGCGGGTCATTTAATAAATTAGTAAACGAAATATAAATTATATAAAAGAAACTATTTTTCTAGCTATAAAACTTAAAATTAGAATCTCGAGTGTGGCATTTCAACAAACTTTCAGTAATAATTTGGCGAAAAATTTATATTTCTACTTAATAGCAAATAAAATAATTTCGGTAAAAGAAAGGACATTTTTCTAACTTTTAAATTTAAAACAACAAGTTGAAGTGCAACATTTCGGGAAAGTTGCTGGCGGGCCATTTAATGAATTAGCTAAAAAAATTATAATGCATGTTAGTTACGAATAAAAATGAAAACAAAGTTGAAAACATGAACAAAGCTGGTGTTCTTAGAAACTACGAACAATTCGCTAACTACTTTCAGGCGGGCCAAAGGTTCTTCTCTCCAAAAAACTCAAAATGATATATTCCAAACTTTAGATTAAAACCTAACAAATTTTTTGAAATTATTTTTGTTACTAGTTTTAACTTCAATATTAGTAAATACAGAAAACCGGAATTCAAATAAAAATTTCTGCGCTTAACCTTAATTCGGGAAAATTTAAAGATTTTTTTAAATCGTTGTACGTATACGTTGTACAGAGCGTATAAGTAACATAATGATTATATATAAAAAACGTTGCCTACTTTTAGGCTGCCATTACAAAGTTTCTAAACAAAAAACTTTTTGTGGTCGGCCCATATTTTATTACGTACATATAAAAAAATTTAGAAATTTTTTAATCCTGTATTTCCTTTACATTTTGTCCTTCTAACCTTTGCAAGTTAGTAATTGAAAACTTTTTTTATTTTATATTTTCATTTTATGTTTGATTTTAATTTTTCTATTCTTTTTTTTATTTCGTTATAGGTTTTTGGCAAATTGACAAATAAAATCTGGATTTTTTCCTTTTTTTCGTACAAAAAACATTAAAAAACTTCAAAATTTTGAAATTTCTTTTCCCAAAACATTCCACCTAAGCAAAAAAAAAATTCATCTTTCAAATTATTTTTGCATCAAAATTACACAAATATTATAACTTTTTAAAAGAAGAAAAAGAAACAATTTTTTCAAATAAAAAATGGCTTCAGAATTGGATCAATTTGCCGAATTGGAATTGTCAAAAGAGGATCGCGAACAAATTTTCGATCCACCTTTAGATCGACAGCAAATGGAAGGTGCTGGCACCTCAAGGTATTTAAAATATTTTTTCAATCACTTTTTTTAATTATTTAAGTTATTTTTCTGTAATTTTTGTTCGTATTTGAAGTAGTTTTTGTATTTTTTTTATTGTTATTGTCATTTTAGATGTGGTGAATTTTGTTGTGCCTTCTTCATGAGGCCAATTAAACCCACAATTGCTTGCATTTAACACGCCTTTAAAACAAAATTTCTTACTTCCTTTTTATTTTATTAAAATTTTATATTCTCTATTTTCCAGTAGTTTGTTTTTGTCTTAAAAGAACCCTTTAATTTTTTTTCTTTTCTAACCTTGGATTTCGGTTTGAAATATATTTCGCACGTTCTAATGTTTTCGGTGTTTTTCTTATTTTTTATTTTTTGTAAAGAAATAAAAAACTCAAAAATTTGTTTTGAAACCAAATTCCAAGCGCTAGAAACACCTCTCATGCATGTTTTTTTTTCTTTTTTTAACGTGCAAAAAATGTTTTTCTTTGTACAAGCTCATTAAACATGCACCCCTAATCAGGGTGTTTTTTATGACCCCTGTTCACAAAAAAATACTTAAAAAAAAAATAAACTTGTTTTTCAACCAATGATAAAATATCCTACTGTGAGCGATTTATAAAACAAAAACTCAAAAAGTGTGTAGAAACAGGAGAAAACTGTATAAGCTTGAGCTGACCACAAGATTAGTAAATGTAGTTTGGCATTTTATCAGGCGGGCCAATAAAATTCAAATGCTGTAACTTTGAAAAAAGAACGCGAAACCAATAATAAAGACAAAAATAGCTTTCCTGCACTAAAAAGTGGCGATACTTACAAACTTTGAGGCGGGCCACAAACAAAGTAGGAAAAGACTTAAGACTGGCCAAATTAATAAAAAACTTAATTTGTATTTCTATATTGATACTATTTTTTTTAATTACACTTAATTTACAGCACGAAATTTATTTATTTATTTATTAATATTAATCTTATCACTTGGCCCGCCTGAAATTTTCTTTGTGAGACTAATTTTTGCTCCAAAGTAATCGTAATGATATGCGAAATTCTTCCCGTAATATTTTAGTTTTTTATTTATTTTCACAATTTCCATAAAAAGTTCAATCTTTTAAAACACAAAATGAGTTGTTCTTTCTGAACCTCAAATTGTCCAATTTTCTACACATCATATTTCCACAGCAAACTACTGGCCCGCCTGAAATTTTTCCTGCCCGACTAACTTTTGTCCTAAAATAACGATTTCTACGAGCATTTAATAAAATCATTTTTACTCCCTGAACGAAAAGTGGGCCCGCGTGCAATTTTTTCCGCCCCGCCAACTTTTGTCCTAAAATTACGATTTTCAAAATCATTTAAAAGTTCGCCCGCCTGAAATTTTTCCTGCCCCGTTTACTTTTGTCCTTAAATTATAATTTAACGAATGAAAAGTTGGCCCGCCTGAAATTTTTCCCGTCCCGTTATATTTTGTTCTAAAATAACAATTTCTAAAAGCTTTAAAAAAAATACCTTTGGCTCTCCCAACGAAAAGTTGGCCCGCCTGACTTTTATTCACAATTTTTAAGTTTTATTCTTAACATTCATCAAGTTAATATTGAAATTTTTCCTGCCGCGCCAACTTTTGCCTACAAATTTACGATTTTTAGAGCATTTAATAAAATACCTCTCACTCGTCGAACTAAAAGTTGGCCCGCCTGAAATTTTTCTCGATTCGCTAACTTTGACCTAAACTTACGATTTCTAAGAGGATTTAATAAAATACTTTTCACTCGCCGAACGAAAAATTGGCTCATCTTTTATTCGCAATTTTTTGGTTTTGTTTTTATTTTCTACATTCATCAAGTTAAAATTTTCAAAAGCAAGTAACTGCCCGCCTAAAATATTTACTCCTCCGCTAACTTTTGCCCTAAAGTTATGATTTCTAGAGGGATTTAACAATATATTTCTAAATCCCCGAACGAAAAGTTGTCAACTTTTGCCCAAAAATTACGATTTCCAAAGTTGGCCCGCCTAAAATTTTAGCTGCCCTGCTATCTTTTATCCCAAAATTGCGATTTCTAAAAGCATTAAATAAAACACTTTTTACTCGCCAAACGAAAAGTTGGCCCGCCTGAAATTTTTCTTGCTTTTTTTAACTTTTGCACTAAATTTACGATTTCTTAAACATTTAATAAAATACTTTTAATTTTTTAGAAAGTGTAGGTCCAAATTTGAAGATTTCTGCTTGGATAGAAAAAATTTTTTAATTTTTTTTTTTAGTTTTTCCACAAAAATTTATGCAGCCATCCCACTGTGATATGTGCCGCAAAGCTCATGCCAGATTGCACATTCTGAGGGCATTTTAAACGAACATAAAATTTGGATTTTAT